>JBBDGP010002740.1:0-600000 GCA_037952835.1 Lithobates septentrionalis
GAAGAGAGAGGGGCGGAGGGGAGTAGGAGAGAGGAGAGGGGAGAGGGGAGAGGAGAGAGGAGAGAGAGAGAAGAGAGGGGAGAGAGAGGAGAGAGAGAAGAGAAGAGAGAGGGGGAGAGGGAAGAGAGAGAGAGAGAGAGGGGGGGTGAAAGAGATGGAGAGAGCGGGGCGAGAGAGAGGAGAGAGGGGCGGAGGGGAGTAGGAGAGAGGAGAGGGGAGAGGAGAGAGAGAGAGAGAGAGAAGAGAGGGGAGAGGAGAGAGAGAGAAGAGAGGGGAGAGAGAGGAGAGAGAGAAGAGAAGAGAGAGGGGGAGAGGGAAGAGAGAGAGAGGGGGGGGTGAAAGAGAGGGAGAGAGAGGGGCGAGAGAGAGGAGAGAGGGGCGGAGGGGAGTAGGAGAGAGGAGAGGGGAGAGGAGAGAGAGAGAGAGAGAGAAGAGAGGGGAGAGAGAGGAGAGAGAGAGAGAGAGAGAGAGAGAGAAAATGGAGAGAGATGATAGAGAGAGAGTGAGGGGGAGAGGGGGAGCGAAAAAAGTGGAAGAGATAGTGAGAGAGAGATAGAAAGAAGATAGAGAAAGAAGAGATATAGAAAAAAAGAAAAATAGAAGAAGAGATAACGATAGAGAAGAGGAAGAGAGAGAGAAGTGGAGGAGAGAGTGAGTGTGAGAGAGAGAGAGAGAGAGAGAGAGAGAGAGAGAGAGAGAGAAAGAGGGGGGAGAGAGAGGGGGGAGAGAGAGGGGGAGAGAGAGAAGAGAGAGAGGAGAGAGTGGGGAGAGAGAGAGAGAGAGAGAGGGAGAGAGGGAGGAGAGAGAGAGAGAGAGAAGAGAAGAGAGAGAGAGAGAGAAGAGATGAGAGAGAGAGAGAGAGAGAAGAGAAGAGATGGAGAGAGAGAGGAGAGAGAGAAGAGAGAGAGAGAGAGGGGGGGGAGCGAAGTAAGTGTAAATGGGGAAAAATAAATACCCATACTTCTGTTTTAAAGCAGTATTAAATCCTGAATCCAAAGATTTATTTTATTGCAGATTAACAGTTCTTTGATGTGATGGCAACATTCTTTTTATTTTTTAAGCTTTCTTTCTTCTATTTTCATCTGGTGATCCAGCCTGTAAGTCAGTTGTTTTTCAAAAGATCAAGCTCTCCTGCAGATGCATCAGTTACAGGACAGAGACAAACCATTAACTACTGACAGGGGTGCTTACAATGATTAGCTTTCATTTATTTATATATTTATTTATATAAAGCTTTTAGTGCAAGAGGGAAAAAAAACTGTTGCTGTAATTGCGAATAAAGTGTTAGCTAAAGTTTGGCTTCAATGTATTAGTGTATCTAAATCTGCCAGCACATCTAAAATACCCCTTCCCCAGACTAATAATGCAGCTGTCCAAAGGTGACCATGTGTTGCTTCATCCAGGGCGGGGGCACTCTAATACAGGAGGTGTGTTACTGGCCAGATCACCAGGTGAAAAAAAAAGAAAAAAAAAGAAAACGAATGCATCCACCACATCTAGGCAGGGCCGTCTTTAAGGCAGGGTAAAAGGGGCAGCTGCCCAGTCATTGTTGTGGGGCCCAAAGCAGCTGCCCCTTGAGCCTACACTGCCTGAAAATAGTTGATAAGTGGATTTGGGAGGGCCCAAAAAAATGTTTGCCGGGGGTCCAATCAATATTTAAGACGGCCCTGCATCTAGGGATTAGTGAGATGTAATATATAACATTTTTGGTTTTGGGTATAGTACTTCTTTAAGTATCCTATGATCCAGTGTTGTGGTGCACAGAAAACTCGATGGTGTGCACAGGAGCCAACAGAAGACTGGCAGGGGAGTGATGGATGTAAAGAGAAGAAATGGTGAAAAGAGAGTAAAGCAGCCAACAGGTGATTCAATTTTATCTCCTTACACAGCAGAGGGAAGGAAAGTAAATCACTAGAATCCCCCAGCAACACAGTCAGTGTTGGTGGAGGAATGCCTCCTGCGGCACTATTATGTTCTGCTGGCGGGGGGGGGGGGGGAGGAGGCGTGGGGAGCAGAATACAATGATTACTTCTAGTGGCTATAGCCGCCAGCAGTGATTGCATGTGAAAAATCCGACAGGTTGGTTGGACCCAAGTCGACTGACGGGTCGACTTGGGCACATTCAGCCTGCCCATAGATGGATCGAAACTCGGCCAGACCCAGAGAATGAAGATAGTAGAAGAAAGAGAAAAAGCAAAGAGAAGAAAAAAATAGTGAGCGCTATAGACAGAAGAAAAGAGTGAAAAGAGAGTAACAGAAGATGAAGAAAGGAAGGGGAGAGGAAGGAAGATAATCTGGAAAAATATATGGAAGGACAGAGAATAGGAGAGTGACAGAAAACCTAAAACGGGGTTAAAATAGCGAGAAAGAGAATAGGGAGGCATATGGATGGCAGAAAAAAGTAAAAAAAAAAGAACAAAGGAAAATGAAGGATGGCGTTAAGATGGCCATATATGAATTGAAATTTGGCCGGTTCAGCAGGTTGTTCTACACAACTGCCCTGACGGATTTTCCCTGAATGATCAGCTCTGCAGGCTATAACCTGTAATGCTGATCAGTGTATTGTGACAGTGGGAAGGTCTGTGCATACAATGGCTCAGAGAGCAGGATTCCCTCATCCACATCGAATGTGTGGACCAAGTCAGTTTTTTTGCTCCAACAAGCTGGTTAACCACTTGCCGACCAGCCGCCGTCATTATACAGGGGGCAGGTTGGCTCGTTCCCGCGAATGGCCGTACTGGTACGTCGGCTCCTTTAAAAACCATAGCAGGTGCGCGCGCGCGCTGCACGGCGGGGGGACCCGATGCGCGTGGCCGGCGGCTGCAATGTCCGCCAGCCCCCCGCGGTCGCGGGCACAAAATCCAGATCGGGGATTTGTGTGTATGTAAACACACAAATCCCTGTTCAGACAGGATAGGAGAGACAGATCTGCTGTTCTTAGTAATTAGGAACAGCGATCTCTCTCCTCCTCCAGTCAGTCCCACCCCCCCACAGTTAGAAACACACATGAGGTAAAACATTTAACCCCTTGATCGCCCCCTAGTGTTTATCCCCTTCCCTGCCAGTGACATTTACAGAGTAATCAGTGCATTTTTATAGCACTGATCGCTGTATAAATGGTCCTAAACAAAGTGTCCAATCTGTCGCAGTCCCGCTAAAAATCGCAGATCACCGCCATTACTAGTATTAAAAAAAATGAAAATGCCATAAATCTATCCCCTATTTTGTAGACGCTATAACTTTTGCGCAAACCAATCAATATACACTTATTGCGATTTTTTTTTTACCAAAAATATGTAGAAGAATACATATTGGCCTAAACTGATGAAGAAATGTGTTTTTTTTTTTTTTTCTTTTTAAAAATTGGGATATTTATTATAGCAAAAAAATATATTTTTTTTCAAAATTGTTGCTCTTTTTTTTGTTTATAGCGCAAAAAATGAAAACCGCACAGGTGATTAAATACTACCAAAAGAAAGCTCTATATGTGGGAAAAAAAGGACGTCAATTTTGTTTGGGCACAGCGTTGCACGACCGCGCAATTGTCAGTTAAAGCGACGCAGTGCCGAATCGCAAAAAATGGCCCGGTCATTAAGGTGGAAAATCTTCCAGGGCTGAAGTGGTTAAACAAAAGAGTGCTTTAGAGTGTGAGAGAGACAACAGGAAAGAACAAGAAGGATACAGTAAAGACACAGACAAAGTACAAAGTAGAGGTAGATACATACGTATATACAGTGTGTGCGTTTGTAAAGAGGACAGAGAACAATGGAAAGAGAGAGAAAGGAAAAAGAGAAAGACAAAGCAACAGGAATAAGAAAGTAAGACAACTGGTCTTCCTGGATGGAGAGTTATCTAAATATGTCTACATAATGTCCATTGAGACATAGCACTCACTGACAGATTAAAGGATATTGGAACCCAAGAACAAAAATATAATATATTGCAGTTTACCAGTCCTTAGATGAGGATCTAGACGTGGTGAAGACAACTTGCTGAAGTTCTAACCGAGCATCAGAATTGGGAAGAAAGGGAATTTAAGTAACTTTGAACGTGGCATAGTTGTGGGTGCCAGACGGGCTGGTCTGGATATTTCAAAAACTGCTGATCTACTGAGATTTTCACCCACAACCATCTCTCAGGTTTATAGAGAATGGTCTGAAAAAGAGAAAATATCCAGTGAGGGGCAGTTGTGTGCAGGAAAAAGTGTCTTGTTGAAGTCAGAGGAAAATGGGCAGACTGGTTTGAGATGATAGAAAGGCAACAGTAACTCAAATAAACACTTGTTACATCCAAGGAATGAAGAATACCATCTCTGAACACATAACACATCAAACCTTGAAGCAGATGGGCTACAGAAGCAGAAGACCACCCCGGGTGCCACTCCTGTCAGCTGAAACTGAGGCTACATTTGCACAGGCTCACCAAAATTGGACAATAGAAGATTGGAAAAACGTTGCCTGGTCTGATGAATCTCGATTTCAGCTGTGACATTCAGATAGTAGGGTCAGAATTTGGTGTAAACAACATGAAAGCATGGATCCATCCTGTCTTGTATTATTGGTTCAGGCTGGTGGTGGTGTAATGTTGTGGGGGGTATATTCTTGGCACACTTTGGGCCTCTTAGTACCAATTGAACATTGTTTAAACACCACATCCTACCTGAGTATTGTTGCTGATCATGTCCATCCCTTTATGACTACAGTGTCCCCATCTTCTGATGGCTTCTTCCAGCAGGATAATGTACCATGTCACAAAGCTCCAATCATCTCACCACTGGACAATGAGGTCCCTGTACTCCAATGGCCTCCACACTCACCAGATCTCAATCCAATAGACCACCTTTGGGATGTGGTGGAACGGGAGATTCGCATCATGGATGTGCAGTCGACAAATCTGCAGCAACTGTGTGCTGCTATCATGTCAATATGGACCAAAATATCTGAGGAATGTTTCTAACACTTTGTTGAATCTATACCACGAAGAATTAAAGGAGTTGTAAAGTCTCGAAGGTCTTTCACCTTAATGCTTTCTATGCATTAAGGTGAAAAACCTTCTGTGATGCAGCTGCCCCCCCAGAGCACCCCCCCCCCTCTCCTTACCTGAATCAGATCGTTCCAGCGACGAGAACAAGCCCAGCAGCTCCAGTCGCTGTCTCGGGTCCTCACTGGACAGAGTAACAGCAGCAGGAGCCATTGGCTCCCGCTGCTGTCAATCAAATCCACTGGCACGGGAGCAGGGGGCGGGGCCGAGTCCTGCCGTCTTTGTCAATGGACACAGCAGCGGGACCCTGGAGCGTGCCCACACTGGTGCACCCATGGCAAACGGTTCTCAGGGGAGGCACTCCATGAAGGAAGGAAGAGCCGGGGGACCCCAGAAAGGGAGGATCAGAGCCGCTCTGCGCAAAACCCTTGCACAGACAGAGCAGGTAAGTATAACATGTTTGTTATTTAAAAAAAAAAAAAACTTTTACAATCACTTTAAGGCAGCTCTGAAGGCAAAAGTAAAGTGGCCGGTATATATATATATTCATATATACGGTATATATATATATATACACAGGTATTTTATATAGTGCTTCTAGCAGCACTTTACTTTCATTGTACATTCACATCAGTCCCTGCCCTCACATACATACACAAACTCTTTCTTTTCTTTCTTTTTTTTTTTTGGACTTAGTGGTATAATGATTGATTGGTGCACAGAGAGATATTAGGAACATGAATAGCTAGGGAGGCTGGGGCCCTCAACCGGGGGGGGGGGGGGGTAGAGAAAATTCAACCTTTATAATACTGTGTTTTGTATGTTAAGAGGGGAAGTGTTTTTTACCTTTTTTTTTTCTCTTCTTCTTTCTTCTCTTTTCTCTTGTTTTTTTTCTTTTTGAATAGAATATTTAGATATGTGTATATACAATTTTTTTATATTATGTAAATGTTATATATATATGGACATATGTCTTTGTCCTTAGTTGACTATTAGGCTCCATTCACACTAGCGCGTTTTTTGATGCGTTTTGCATTTTGCAGAAATGCATGGGAATTTTTTAACATGGGTTCCTATGGAACATGTTCACATCAATGCCTTTTTGTACCTCTGCGTTTTTGGAAAGGGTCAGGGACTTTTTTTTCATGCAAAATGCAGCGTTTTGCATGTAATAGAATTCAATGGACCAGCATCAAAAACGCAAGTGCAGCGTTTTTGGCGTTTTTTTTTTAAATTTTTTAGACTGTATACAGTCTAACAAAAACTGTAAAAAAAAAAAAAAAAAACGCAAAACGCCGCAAAAACGCTGTAAAAACGCTACAAAATCGCTGCTCAAAAACGTGGCAAGCATCACAAAAAAAAACTCCAAAAACGCTCAAAAGCAACATGCATGGATGTGAATCGAGCCTAAAGCTGAATTCTAATAAAATGTTTGGTTTTGGATAAACTTCGAGGGAGAAGGAGGCTCTGGACAAGGAAGCAGCTCCCCCTGCCCATCCCTTCCATGGACATCGAGAGGAGTTGCAATAGGCACAGAGAAGCTATCCAACGTGTATTGTCTGTACTGACATGGCCCCATCAGACACCAATTGCCTGAAAGTAGCGACAGGCAATTGCAGAGCTTTGACCAGCTGATTATACCTCTGGTTTATTGCAGGAGCATTAAGTTGTAGGTGAGCCCCTTGGATGCCCACTGGGTCCTAGGCTCCTGGCTACATTGCCTTGAGAGTAATCTAGCCTTGAATCTAGGATAACCTATACCACATGTGTAAAGCATGTTGTCAAAAGTTCTAATCCCTTCTCTAAAAAACATGACTTGGTTCAAAGAGCGTATGTGTTAGGCTTGATTAATATTGCTTTAAATTTTCACAACTTATAGAAGAGATTTGCCTTTTATATTTTTTCATGAAAAAAAAAAAAAGATTAAAAAAAAATCAACTTTAAAATGCCAATCATGCAAGACCAGAATCAACGGTGTGCACCGTAGACAGCGCATCAAATCCGCACTCAGCATCCAAAGGCCATTTTCACTTAACATGATAAACCTGCATGAAATGTTACCATTTGTAATTATCACTGAGCAGTGTTTCCATTACTGATTTTTAATGAATCCAACACTATTAGCATGTGAAATTAAGCAATAGTACAGGTGGGATTATCATTCAGGTTAATGGAATTTGATGCTTTAGGGCCAATGTGTCTACAGTTCTCTTCGGGTAATGCACAAAATGTCAAATTGCTTCAGAGAGCAATGTAAAAATATTGTTTTTATATTCCATTAACAAGGTGAAAAATGTGCGTTTTATGTGTCAGAAAGATGTCATTACATTTTAAAGGAGGTCTTTCAACAAACTAAATGCAAAACATCTTAAGCCTCGTACACACGATCCGACTTTTCGTCGGGAAATGTGTGATGATAGGCTGGCTGTACTGGTGGAAAAGCATGCAACAGGTGTCAAATTTGTTAAGCCCGTAGGGGAGGGGCCTGGACGGAGCTGTCAGCAGAGAGAGAGTAGGAGAGGTTCGTTATACCACCGCACCACACGCCACACCGCGAGATTGACTGTTCATTGTCTGTTAAGGATGGTGCACTCACGCACCCATAGCATGTGAGTACCCCATCAAGGGGAGAGAATTACTTCATTAAAAGCCTTTTATTACATCTTGCAATATTGCGCTATGGAGTTTTTTTCTTTTGCATATATTACCTTCGTTTGAGAACATTGGAGGTCCACACAGCTGATTCCAAATGAGCACAGGAGTGGCTCCAAGGCTTTGTTTGACATAGTTTAAACGCTGTGTCACACACAGGAAGGTGAGCATATACACCTGTGGGGGTGGCTGGAAGACACTACAGCATGTTTCCTTGGTGATGCACATTTGGAAGGAAGGACATGTGGATTTCACTATAACTTTGGACTATGGTTTTTCTGGGCACCTTTATATCGCTGGATACACACTGTTTTGGACTTTAATTTAATTCACTAGGGGTCATATCCCCTTATATTTCTTTGATATATATGTGATAGTCTTTGACTTTTCACTCTCATTGCATATTTTATTTAGCACTGTGTACTTTATATTCCAGCACATAGGGGTAATTTCACTCCAGTGGACTATTTATTTGAGTATTTATGTTTTTTATGTTTATTATTGTTGCACCTTTTGATTGATGGGATTTTTCCTTCTAGCGCAGACACTATTGTTTTAGTTTTAATTCATGGCTGTACAGGCTGTTGGCGGAAAATCCGACCGTGTGTATGCTTTATCGGACAATTGTTGTCGGACTTTCCGCCAACAAATGTTGGCTAGCAGGTCTTCAAATTTTCCGCCAACAAATGTGTGTTGTCAGATTTTCCGAGCGTGTGTACACAAGTCTGTCGGACAAAAGTCCAAAGTACAGACACGCATGCTCGGAGGAAAGGACGAGCCGGAAGCGGTCGGTCTTGTAAACTAGCATTCGTAATGGAGAATTAACATTTGTGACGTGGCAAATTATGAAATCTCCAAATGCAGCGCACAATTCTCTTCTTCTTTAATGGGATAATAATGAAGCTGCTTTGCTGGTGATACTGATGGAGTTATTGCAAACAAATTTTCAAAGGCTTTTTTTTTCTAGTGATATTAAGAATAATAATATTATGTTTTTTTGGTTTTTTTTATTCGGGCAAGTTACCACAAAACCATTATCGCGTAGTTTTTAAGATCAAAGATACAACTATGTTGGTGTCCCTTGTCAATTTTACATTGTATTTTTTTAAATGTAACTGCTACTCCCAAACTGTCATTTGAAGTAAAACACATAGCCGAGTATTATTCTCCACATTTTTTTTATTGTACATTAAAAAAAATATATATAACAATTAGACATGCCATCTGTCAATAGAACTTAACCAAAAAGTGCATTCTATGCATCCAAAAATATAGAAAATATACCAAATCAAATCATTATTCAACCAAAAATAATGTCAAAGCAATAACTCCAAGGCCAATAATAAATAACACGTTATTTTCTCAGATTCCGCAACATGTCTGGTTGACGAACGGCCGTTCAGAAATGAACTGAAAAGCACGAAATTGAAAAAACGCGAACTGAAAAGTGCTAAATGAAAAACGCGAAAAGAATATCGCGAATCAACACTCACCATCAACTTCTATCAACACGAAATTAGCAGAAGGAGCCCAAAGGGTGGCGCTAAAGAGCTGAATAACAACGTAGTACGTCACTACATTCGTAATTGTTGGCCAACAATTGTGTGCCGTGTGTATGCAAGACAAATTTGGGCCAACGCCCTTCGGACAAAATTCCACGGTTTTGTTGGCCAACAATCCAATCGTGTTTGACCCAAGCAGTCTATCACTCTCCATCAATAAGAATCAACATGTGGATGCAAATACCATCTGAACAATGTTATATATGATACTAGGGATGAGCTTCAGGTTCAGGATGACCATAGTTTCAACCAAACCCAAACTGTTTGCAGTTTGCCGAACGAAATAATTAGATTATCTGGCCAATTCTCCTGCATGTCTGAACCTGCCGCTGTCACAACCAGAAGTCATTCATTTAGTGGCGATATTTCTAAGGCTGGATTCACACCTATGCATTTTTGGTGCTTTTTGCATTTTGCAGATTTGCACTACAGAACGTGTTCCATAGAAAACCAATATTAAACGGACTGTAGTGCAAATCTGCAAAATGCAAAAAGCACTAAAACTGCATAGGTGTGAATCCAGCCTAAATGAAGCATCCAGCCTCTCACCCCCTGACTTGTTTCAAATAGTAAACAATCTGATGGGCATCCCTGGCAAATTGGCTTGGGGTCCCCCCAAAATCTATACCAGACCTTTATCCTAGAGTGGGGTCTGGTATGGATTTTAAAGGGGAATCCAATGCAAAATGACCCCCCCGAAAAATGAAAAGGGTAAATTCCAGAGACTTCCTGTCTTGTTAAAACATTGTTACCGGGGCAGTAAACAACAGGAAAATTCTCAAATGAGTTCCAGATTGCTTACTGGTTAGCAACTCTACCTTGCAGAAAGAGGGCCATCAGTTCAAATCCCAACCATGGCACCTGCACAGAGTTTGCATGTTCTCCTCATGCTAGTGTGGGTTTCCTCTGGTTTCTTTCCATACTCCAAATACATCCTGGTAGGTAAATTGTCCCTAGTGTGTGCATGTATGTGAGTGAGGCACCTTAGATGAAAGCTGCCTGTAATAAATACAGCATCTAACCCTTTCCACCCCAGTTGTTGATGGACAATTGGACATACAAGTATTAGGGTTAGATGAAGCAAGACAAAGGTTGGACTTTTTAGAGTTGTGGGGGGCATTTCTGATTCCTGTATGTTTTCTCAAAAGTTTCAAGCCAAAACACTTCCAAGCAATGGGATTTCAGCAGCAATAAGTACACCTTAATAATTGCATGTTTTCATTGGCCATTAGGCTGACTGCAGTCCTTTGCCGTCTGTTATCGTGTGGTAATGCGTATGCATTTTTTTTATAATGTGAATTAATATTACATTATCTTAAGAGAATTTTAATTGAGTTAAGTTAAATAATTCAGGCATGGGAAGAAAAAAAACGTTACTTTTCCCCCTGTTTTTTAACCACCGGCTGTGGAAAACACCACAAAGAAATAGGATCTCTCCATCAGGTTTTAGTAATGAAGATGGCAGCTCACTCGTCTCCACTTTTAATCATTATTAAGCCACTTGGTCACACAGGATAAAATGCATCTGTCTTTGATGTGTTTCCAGCTATCTCTAAGAACCTGTCAAATGTCCAAAACATGTCAGAGATGGATGCCTTTCTTCCTGAAGGTTGACTAAGTTCTTTAGGAAAGATTAAAAAGGGGGATTGGAGAGTTACCAACCTCATTGACACTATAGGGTTAAACCATCATTTATGGGGGGGGGGGGGGGGGGTTTCCAACTTATCAGGCATTTTACACCTAAGAGCATTAAGGTAGATGTAAACCCTAACTAGATAATGTTTAATTTGCCAAGGCACCAAGTATCATAAACAATTAGCATTTTTTTCACATTTTTTCATCCCTTTTTTTGCATCTCAATGCCGCTGATCGTCTGCAGTCTATTCAGCCACTTCCTGTCTAGGTGCACCCTCTCCAGGGCCAGCTGCATATCGCTGTTATGGTCTGGTTTCCTGATCGTGGCACTGGTGGGCAACCTGATGCTTGTGACATCATCGATCTAATATGGGTACTTGGCCATATGAGGTCAACGTCATTGGCCCGATATGGCCATGTGGTCATATTAGGTCAATAATGTCACCAGCATCCCAGCCGCTTTGTATACATGCAGATGTGGCATGGGGAATCTCCTGCCTGCAGCTCATTGGCACAGCAATGACAGCTAACGTCTGGGTTTGGATCAAACCCAAGCTCACCCTAGTGGACAAAAGACCAGCTCATGAACCTAAGACCTTCTCCACACAGCACCTTTGAACACCAGTACTGGCAGAAAACATGCAAGGTGTCCGATTTGCCCACCTCGCCTGGATTGCAATACTAGTTCATGTGTGAAAGGTATGAAATTTAATTTGGGACTGTAAAATAAAAAGAGAAAAAAAGAGTAAATATACAGTACATTATTTTGAGTACGTAAGTAAGTAGCAAGTAAGTAATAAATCAATAATAATAAAGATAATAATAAACAATAATAATAAAGTAATAAATCAAATAAAAATGCCTGTAAGTAATACATAGGTCTTTTAGTATATCTATGTATTGCAAGTAAAATAAGTAACTTGCCTGTTCAGTGACATGAAAATGATTTTAAATTGTCCTTGACAAATGGTCAGTTGAGTAACATTAGAATTCCCATTACAATTCTTTGATTATTTGGCTAGTTTGTCTTGGGCAGATCAATCTGTCCTGTAACATAATGGATGTCAATTTTTTGTTCCAACATAATATTCAGGTTAAAGTAATTTATGGTATGACTTTCACTTTTTAGAGCCTTGCTCTTTTAAAATGCCATTGTATTAAACGTAGAGATTAGGGATGGGCGAACGGTTCGGCCTGAGCATAAGCACCGAACAATATGCGGTGCTCGGGGCAAATTCGAAAGCCGCCGGAACACCATTAAAGTCTATGGGAGACTAACATGAGAAATCAAAAGTGCTCATTTTAAAAGCTTATATGCAAGTTATTGTCATAAAAAGTGTTTGGGGACCCGGGTCCTGCCCCAGGGGACATGGATCAATGCAAATTTTGTTTTTTTTAAATGGTCGTTTTTTTCGGGAGCAGTGATTTTTTTTAATGCTTAAAGTGAAACAATAAAAATGAAATATTCCTTTAACCACTTCAGCCCTGGACCATTTGGCTGGCAAAAGACCAGAGCACTTCTTGCGATTCGGCACTGCGTCACTTTAACTGACAATTGCGCAGTCGTGCGATGTGGCTCCCAAACAAAATTGATGTCCTTTTTTCCCCACAAATAGAGCTTTCTTTTGGTGGTATTTGATCACCTCTGCGTTTTTTATTTTTTGCACCGTAAACAAAAAAATAGCGCCAATTTTGAAAAAAACGCATTATTTTTTACTTTTTGCTATAATAAATATCCCCAAAAAATATATATAAAAAAACATTTTTTTTCCTCAGTTTAGGCCGATACGTATTCTGTTACATATTTTTGGTAAAAAAAAAATTGCAATAAGCGTTTATTGATTGGTTTGCGCAAAAGTTATAGCGGCTACAAAATAGGGGATAGTTTTATGGCATTTTTATTAATATATATTTTTTTTACTAGTAATGGCGGCGATCAGCGATTTTTATCATGACAGCGACATTATGGCGGACAGATCGGACACTTTTGCCACTATTTTGGGACCATTCACATTTTTACAGCGATCAGTGTGATTAAAAATGCATTGATTACTGTGTAAATGTGACTGGCAGTGAAGGGGTTAACCACTAGGGGGCGCTGTAGGAGTGTCCTAGGGAGTGATTATAACTGTGGGGGGGCTGGGCTATGTGTGACACGACACTGATCACCACTCCCGATTACAGGGAGCTGTGATCAGTGTCAGTATGTCACTAGGCAGAACGGGGAAATGCTTGTTTACATCAGCATTTCCCCGTTCTTCCTCTCCGTGAGATGATTGGAAGTTTCCCCGCGGACACTGAGTCCGTGGGACCCGAGATCACACTCACGGAGATTGCGGCGGGCGCTTCTTAAAGGGCAACGTACAGGTACGTTAGTATGCCTGTCAACGTTGGGCCTGGTATTAATATTAAGGGGAACCCCGAACCAAAATTTAAATAAAAATTGCGTGGGGGTCCCCCTAAAATCCATACCAAGCCCTTCGGGTCTGATATGGAAATTAAGGGGAACCCCGCGCCAATTTTTTAAAAATGTTTTAATTTTTTAATTGTCATTTAAAGTGCAACAGCGCTGAAAGCTGAAAATTGGTCTGGGCAGGAGGGGGGGGGGGGGGGTTAGGGTTAAGTGCCCAGTAAGCAAGTGGTTTATCATGGGAGAAACAGATTCCTGTTTACCTATTTCATTTGCTCATGATTGAATAATGGAAGTAAATATGCACACGATTTATGACTATCCTTTAGTAAATCAGCCGATTGCCTTCATTCACATAGGAATAGCATGGTTATTATAGAGTGGGCTGATTTATAGCATTGGATTTTCTACAGGAGTGGACAGGGACAAAAAAGCTATACAACACTTTCTATGAATGAATGTGGAGAAGAAGAAACTTTTGAAGAGTGCCCTTGGCTCTATTAAGCCCTGTGGCACCAGGAGGTTATGGCTGCAGGGTATGGGAGGGGGGCAGAGAACAGAGGATCCCAACTATGACAGCTGGCATCAGCATAAGGTATACTTTGGATTAAATATAAGTACATCTGATTATTCTGTTTATTTTTTAATTTTTTTTTTATTGTTTTATCTAAAATTGGGCTTTAAATATTTTTTTTAGTTGTGTTACGTGACTGGGAACCTGTGAGCATTATAAATATAAAATTAAAATACACTTTAGGGGTTACCTTTAATGCCTGGATGTAATGTGCCTTCTGCTCATGAATACATCAGTTGATTTATGCACGTTACCACCATGGATTTGTTTTATGTGATACTTGAGTACTGTGCAGGGACCAGATCAGAGAAACTACAATGGTAAAATTTGTAGCGGGTCTCTTATGCAGCAGCAGGGAATTAATTAATTATCTCACACAAGGTTATTTAACAATTAGCCAGGTATAGACCAGCAGAAGAAGAAAACCTTATTGTAAAAAAGATGATCCTAAC
Source organism: Lithobates septentrionalis (assembly GCA_037952835.1). Taxonomy (NCBI): domain Eukaryota; kingdom Metazoa; phylum Chordata; class Amphibia; order Anura; family Ranidae; genus Lithobates; species Lithobates septentrionalis. The sequence continues at coordinate 14,266 of JBBDGP010002740.1, forward strand.
TCAAGGGTGTTGATTTTAGCACCAACGAGCAAGCTACGGTAATGTGAATCCAGCCCCAGGAGTTAAGGCTGCCTAATTTGCAGAGTGAAGGCCTCTTGAGCCCCCCCCAGGGAAAGAGCCTTGACTGATGGGGGCATGGCCAGGTGCAAAACAAAGGAAATGATTGGTAGAAACTTGGGGGATGGGCCTGAGCTCAGTGAACGTGTGCCCCAGGAAATTCTGGGTCTTTCGGAAGAATCGGATGGAAGAGCTGCCCACCCTCTTGCCCTTTTTTTCCTCTGTTATGTTGCCGAGCCTTCAGCCGAGAATCCCCTGTGCGCATGCGCCGCTGCAGTTAGCGGCTCATAGCAAGGGGAATATCTCCTAAACCGTAATAGCCACAAATGAAAAACGCATATAAACGAAATGCGGCTAAGCGCGAGTTACCACGTTTAGCCATGTTTAGCAGCGTTTAGAAGCGTTTAGCGCTTGAAATGCCTCTAAAATCAGCTTCTGAACCCATTTTTTTGCGTTCCAAAAAAAGCCTCTAAACTCAACTGCCTAGAAACAACTGTGAAGGACCCTGTGTACATGTACTGATGAGATATCATAGAGGAGAGTTCAGGAGCAGTTAAAAAAATGCCCAACTGCTCCTAAACGTCCATTTACCAGCAGCAGCGTACATGAGGCCTTAGGTTTAAATATTGTGAAGTCAAATTAGTAGACTATAAAGCCCAAAGCCATGACTTCCACAACTTGTTGAGGTCATCAACTCACCTGCACAGTTGCTAATGTTGTTTGACACAAGATTGACATTTTGCACCATCTCACATTGCTCTGTAAGGTGGGTCAGACTAGTGTGTTGTCTTATTTTTGCGATTTTCATCTATGTGTAATTGCCTTAGTATGAAAATTTAATGCACAGTATATCAAAATTCATCTGCCATCATCATGGTCAGGAGAGATGATTGAGTGACCCCCCCCCCCCCTTTTTTTTTTGAAACTATGAACTTTTTTAGATTGTCACCAGAGGCAGAACAGCTTAGCCATTACCATTACTTAAAACCACCTGCTTAAAGTGGACCTAGCATCAGATGGATTTGTTCATGTTATCGCTGAATTGCAGGTATGGATTTTTGCATAATTTTATTGGTCTAGACCAGGGATCTCCAAACTATGGCCCTCCAGCTGTTGCGGAACTACACATCCCATGAGGCATTGTAAATTTCTGACATTCACAGACATAACTAGGCATGATGGGAATTGTAGTTCCTGAACAACTGGAGCGCCGTAGTCGGAGACCCCTCTAGCATGTACCAATGTAAACATACATATTCCATACTGTACCTGTGTGATCCCTGTGGAAACAGGGAATCACTGTATCAGTCTCCACTGTTACAGTGATTGCCGCTGTCTTCTGCGTCCCCTGCTGAGGAGCTATCTTGCGGAATAATAAATACAGGAGGTCGCTAGCTCAGAAAGGACACCATTTGCTAACATTAGCTTCACAATTTAGCATTTGTGTGGTCTGCGTTTGCGCAGGCATGGCAGCCCATTCAAAACGGCATTTTCACTGCGGCTGGTTGCGGGTGCAGGATTTGCTGCAAATCGCACAGCCACGTGCATAGGTGTGAACCTAGCGCAAATGGTTTGCATTTTTCCCAATGAATGCAAAGCACTCTTTGATTGGAAGAGGTGGAGATTTAGACATCACCGCTTTGTTTCTTCGCCTCATCCAATCAGAGAGCGGTTTGTATTATTTAAAAAAAAAAATGCAAGGTGTTAGCAAGGTAATGCACCGCAATGTACAGTATGTGTACTCTTCTGTACAGTACATTCGGATGCCATTTACAATGAATGGCACCACATACATTCATAGCTCCCAACTGTCCCTGATTTCTATTTTGTTTGGGTACAGCGTCGCACGACCGCGCAATTGTCAGTTAAAGCGATCGCAAAAAGTGGCCTGGTCATTGAGCAGCCAAATTTTCCGGGGCTGAAGCGGTTAAACTGTAGCAGATACATTGAACCCTGTTTAAGGCAGACCGCAAAACAATCTGCAATACAAATAATTCCATCAGGCAAAGGGCAATTCCATCTTTTCCTCTCACCTCCGCAGGAATCCGTTTAACGTAATCCAAACCACACCAGAAACGTTTATATTGGCATGGCGGCTGGTAACCTCTGGCTCCCATCGGTCTTCTGTATATAAAAGAACCAGAATGAACTTTTCTCAGCTTTCCAGGTAAAACACAATCATGGCATTTATCACCCAGCGAAGCCGCCCTGGAAGTCTTAGTAGAGGAAACGTTGTCACCGGAGGAGTGTTATTAATTGTCTTACCTTCCGCCGCAGTTTATGACCTGCGTTCCTTTGGAATTTACGGGATATTAAAAGCGTGATATCTAGAGAGCAAGACATCACCATCTATCATATAATTCAGTCCTTTTCTACGGCGGGTTAATCAGTGAGTATGATCTGGATGTCCGCACGCTGCTATATAAGTGAAATGTCATCATTTGGTATACAGGGAGCTGCAGTTCTATTGGGAGTCATTCACACGGACAATGACATACATCCCATTATATGCATCTATATAACTACATGTACAGCATATAAATGCATGGAATTTCTTTAAATAGTATAATGCATACATCTCCTCTTCTCAGGCCCCCTGCCGATGCTTCTGCCACCTCCTCTCTGGTGAGTGATCCCATAGAAAGCCTCTTCCTATGGGGGCTCTCATGCAGGCTCGCTCCTGAGCTGCGCTGCCTGCATCTATTGACACTGACAGCATGCCTCAGCTCCACCCCCCCCCCCCCCCGCTCCCTCATCACTAGCTTTGATTGACAGAAGCAGGAGCCTGTGTGACTCAGAGAGGGGATAGAACTTCTGCAGATGGACACAGCGCTGGATCGAATGAGGGCTCTGGTAAGTCTAATGCCCCGTACACACGGTCGGATTTTCCAACGGAAAAAAGTGCGATCAGATTGTGTTGTCGGAAATTCTGATCGTGTGTGGGCTCCATCTGACTTTTTCCATCGGAATCTCCGACACACAACGTTTGAGAGCAGGATATAAAATTTTCCGACAACAAAATCCGATCGTTTGAATTCCGATCGTGTGTAGACAAATCCGACGCACCAAGTGCCACGCATGCTCAGAATGAATTAAGAGACGAAAGCTTTTGGCTACTGCCACGTTTATAGTCCCGACGTACGTGTTTTACGTCACCGTGTTTAGAACGATCGGATTTTCCGACAACTTTGTGTGACCGTGTGTATGCAAGACAAGTTTGAGCCAACATCTGTCGGAAAAAATGGATTTTGTGTTTGTTTTTCTCTCTCTTTTTTTTTCTCTCTCCTTTCTCTCAGAGATGTTTTTTTTTTTTCTCTTTAACATTCTGCTTAAAAATGTGTGAATCAGTAGTGCTTGGACCTTGAAGACATACACCGAAAGCTTGTCCTGAAAAATTGTATGTTATTGCAAATAAATAAAAGTATCACGGACAGTACTCAATTTTCTCTGTCACAATTGCACTAATACGGATACAATCACATCAACCTTAATGCAAGAAATGCATTGAGATAAAAAAATAGTTAGGCTTTATTACCACTGTAAAGTGTTGAAGCTTGTAGGAGGAGTTTTCATTCTGCTCAGGCTGTCCTATGAGGCTGCATGACCCCTGACCCTCTGTCTGGACAGTGCTGATTGGCCCTGTGCTGATAACATTCACTCTCCCAAGAAAAAAAAACTCTCTAGCAATACGCACCAAACTGAGCATGTGCAGCTTGTCCCCAAGGCTCTGTGCTATCAGGAGATGTTTTGGGGACAGTGGAAAAAGGAGAGGAACAGAGAAGACAGGATCAAACAGCCTTTTTTACACAATGTGGAGGATTAACCCCTTAGGTTCCACAGTGAGTAGAACAAGCATGTTTTACTGCATATACAGACTGATTTTACTGCTGTCGGTTTAGTAACACTTTAAAGTGGAGTTCCGCTACAAATACTGCAGCTGCTGACTTTTAATATACGGACACTTACCTGTCCAGGGAGCCCGCAATGTCGGCACTCGAAGCCAACCTGTCCCTCGGCTCCGGGTGCAGGCACCGGCATCCTTACTAAGGGAAACAGGAAGTGAAGCCTTGTGGCTTCACAGCCTGTTTCCTACTGCACATGCGCGAGCATTTCTGAATGGTCCCTGCTGTCCTGCTCTCTTACGCTATCCAAAATAGAAAAAAAAATATTTTGCCTTTAGTTCTACCTCCAGCTTGACCTACCTAAACCTTACCTACTTCTCATAATTAACCCTCCCGTCATCAGAAACCTAAAAGTCACAAAGGTGTAAACTGACTAAGTCAAATTTTATATGATGATTATTATGTTATTTCAGAAGGGATATACACTATATTACCAAAATGTTTTGGGACGTCTGCCTTTACACGCACTTGAAATTTAATGGCATCCCAGTCTTAGTCCATATGGTTCAGTATTAGGTTGGCCCACCCTTCGCAGCTATAACAGCTTCAACTCTTCTGGGAAGGCTGTCCACAAGGTTTAGGAGTGTGTCTATGGGAATGTTTGACCTTTCAGAAGCGCATTTGTGAGGTCAGGCACTGATGCTGGAAGATAAGGCTTGGCCCCCAGTCTCCGCTTTAACTCATCCCAAAGGTGTTCTATCGGGTTGAGGTCAGGACTCTGTGCAGGCCAGTCAAGTTCCTTCACCACAAACTCGCTCATCCATGTCTTTTTGGTTCTTGCTTTGTGCACTGGTGCGCAGTCATGTTGGAACAGGAAGGGGCCATCCCCAAACTGTTCCCACAAAGTTGGGAGCATGAAATTGTCCAAAATGTCTTGGTATGCTGGAGTCTTAAGAGTTCCATTCACTGAAACTATGGGACCAAGCCCAACCCCTGAAACACAACTCCACACCATAATCCCCCCTCCACCAAATGATTTGGAACAGTGCACAAAGCAAGGCCCATAAAGACATGGATGAGCGAGTTTGGGGTGGAGGAACTTGACTGGCCTGCACAGAGTACTGACCTCAACCCGATGAATTAGATGATTGGGATGAATTAGAGCGGAGACTATGAGCCAAGCCTTCTCTCCAACATCAGTGCCTGACCTCACAAATGCACTTCTGGTCAAACATTCCCATAGACACACTCCTAAACCTTATGGACGGCCTTCCCAGAAGAGTTGAAGCTGTTATAGCTGCACAGGGTGGGCCAACGCAATATTGAACCCTACGGACTAAGATTGGGATGCCATTAAAGTTCATGTGCATGTAAAGGCAGGCGTTCCAATACTTTTGGTAATATAGTGTGTGTGTGTGTGTGTGTATATACACAGTATATCATTTCCTGATGTTCATTATTTTACTTTCTGAGAGTCCTAATGACTAGTTAGGAGAGATGATTTCTGTGGAAGGTATACACAGTGGTATACAGCAAACCATCCCAAAGTTTGGATTGACTGCCTTTGTGGACTGTCTGGTGGGTAAATATAATATATTTTCTTCCCGTACGGATAGTTTGTGCTGTTTTATGTTCAGCTTCTGAAGGTCAGCCCGAGGGAAGTACTTCACACAAACAAGTTACCTGGCATAAAATTTCTATTTTAGCAGATCGGCGAGGAATAAAACAAGAACTTTGACTTTAGTCAAGAACAGAATAATAACTTCACAATGTAGATTGACAAGCATTAGAGCTGAACTCCAGGCAGATATAAAATACACAAATTAATTCTGCTCTGTGATCATTAATATGTTATTAAATGTATTTTTTTAAACGTAAGCAGAGTCAGTTCCTGAATTTGACCTGATATCTGCCTCCAGCAGTCCCTGTACAGCAGAGGGCGAGGAGGAGCAGTACAAAAAAAGCCAATCAGTTCAAGTACTGACCAGAAGAATGTTCACAGGAGGAGAGAGTAGTGTGATAAAAAGATGAACTCATCACTGTGCTGCTTTTCCTTTCACTGTCCAGTCACAGGCCGGTGGCAGCACTTGAATGACCTGGGCACGGAGAAAGTGGGTTAAATGATGCTGGCCATCAGACTGAGGCCAGCTAGTGGCAAAAAAAAGTAGTGCGGGGAAATATCTGGATTCAAAGTGGATATTGCAACAAAAGCTGTTTTTTTTTTCTGATGTTTAATGGGCTATTCATTTTTATCTTGCTCTTTTTAGCCTGCATTCGGCTTTAAAATATGAACTCATGATGACCCCTGTTCCGTCTATCCTGTAGCCTGTCTGTCTGTAAGCCTAAAGCCGCGTACACACGAGCGGAACGTCCGACAGAAAAAGTCTGACGGAAGCTTTTCATCGTCTATTCCGATCGTGTGTAGGCCTCATCGGACTTCTTTTTCCGAAAATTCCGACGGACCTAGAAATGGAACATGTTCTAAATATTTTTCCGACGGAACCAATTTCTATCGGGAAAACCAAGTACGAGACGGAAGCTATTGGCTACTGGCTATTGAACTTTCTTTTTCTAGTCCCGTCATAAGTGTTGTACGTCACCGCGTTCTGGACGGTCGGACTTTGGTCAGACTTTAGGTTGACCGTGTGTAGGCAAGACCGCTTGAATGGAATTCCATCGGAGAAACCTTCGGAAGTTTATTGCAACGGCAAAACCGGTCGTGTGTACGCGGCTTTATGAGTTTTTTTATTTTTTATACCAATATCATTTGTTAAAATGACCTATGATATGTAGCCCTGACATTGTAGAATTTATTTTATAACTGAGAAACAAAAAAAATGCATAAAACCCCTATATGCCTGAAGCCAGAAATGGTGTATATCTTATCATTCACAAGATTTATGCATCACATTACCACTTGTAGGACTTGGTCCATAGGCAACCCATCAGAAAGCAGATTAATGGTCATAGGATTATCCTAAACGCCCATGCATGACTGCACAACTGTCGATTCAAGCGACAATATATGTATGAAAGCCACAAAACCATTGAACCATGGTCATATTATATCCAAATTAAGGAAGCATACGATCTAATGGACAAGTGGAATATACAAAGGTTCTATTTGACTAAAAGCTAGCAGATAGCAGTAATGGAAGCAATGTGAAGTGTGTTCTTCTGTGGCCATAGCTGTGGAAAGCATCATATACGTAGACATTACATGTCAGGTGGGTCTGCTGACACTACAAGTAAATATGTTAATCAATGGTAGATGCCACACTTTTCACACTAATAGCATCTGGCAGCCATCCAACAATCACTTAAGGCTAATGGACCAGTTAGGACACCTAAGTGGATCGAATATCTCACAATGCTTACAGTAGAGTGTGTGTCTACAACATATGGCAGATGTCCATTGAACACCACTGTCCTCCCACATATGTCAGTCAGTCAAATGCAATGCCATGGTTCAGTAAAAAAGCATATTGTGATCCCATACATGTTTCTTCTGCAACCAGGTTTTCTTGGAACCCTTGGGTTCCTCCAGAGGATACTAGGGGTCTTTAGGCAGGTTGAACTGCGTATAGTTATAGTAAGTCAGTAGCTGGCCCAGGATGGGAGAAAGGGTTAAATGTTGCAAGCTCAGCTCCCGGGCTTTTGGTCCTAGCCAGCCCACCTGTGCTATAAAAAGGGGGAAAGCTTAGGTCCAGGGTCCCAGTGGGTTCCAGTATTATCTGTGAGTGGAATCCTTTGGTGCTGCTGAAGACACAAGGGTTTTTGAAAGTCATCAAGCCATGAACAACGCCATTATAGATTCTCGCCTCATAGAGGTATGCCTGGGTCACTACACTACTATAGTTAGAGGAAAGACGTTGTTCATATTGAACTGTTCTACTACATTTCTTCTGTAAAAGTTACATTAATCACTATAAGCCTGGTCTGAAGTTTCTTAAAGGGGTGCATGTGGTTTCTGTTGTATGAAAAGAACTTGGGTCTGTAAAGCACAGAGAGTATGAAGTAACAACTCTACAAAAGGTTAGCTTGGCAAGACAAGGAGGAAGAGTGTAGTTTCTATGAGTAACCATGTAGAAGAACACGCTACAAGGAACCATCGTTAGGTGTGGTACCTGGTAAGGTGACAGATCCTCTGGTAGTGAGGAGGTCACTCTCTGGCTCCCTCCCTAGCCGTCAGCAGCCAATAGCAACAGGATCCAAACCCATGTTATGGAGATCCATGGCCTGGTCACAAGGTACGGGAAGGAAAGAATGAATGAGCATGCATGAGGTCCACGCTATGTGCTTGGTGGGACCCCATTCTGTTACTGGGAGTGAGGCAACAGAGGTACGCTGGATTGGTGAAGTGGGGGCAGGCTCAGCACATTCCTCCTAATGCAACATAAAAGTTATAGTGTGTAGTGACCTGAGACAAGTCACTTTTCAGAGGAGCTCTTCACTTTATTACTCCACACGATGAAAGCTCATCTCTAAGTCGGGGAACTGCCTAATGTGAGATTTTTTACATGGCAGCCACATTGATGACTGCGCTCTGCGCTAAGGGTATTCCCAAATGCACGGGTGCAGATTACCCCGCCCACAGGTTTCTTAAGCAATTTGAACCAATTAACTTTTTAGCTATTTGTAAGGGGACATTCTTCCTACTGACCTCAAAATGTGAGAAACATTCTTCCTACACATTACCAGTATAATGTGGACCTTCTCTTACCAACCACCAATCTAAGGGGGCCCTTTTCCACTGACCACCAGTGTAAGGTATACCTTCTCCTACCAATCACCAACGTAAGGTGGATCTTCTCCTACCAACCACCAATGTGAGGCAGATCTTCTCCCACTGACCACCAATTTAATTAGGCCCTTCTCCACTGACCAGCAATGTACGGCTACATTCACACCTAAGGCCCCATTCACACCTCAGCATTTCGAAGCTTGAAGCTGAAAGCTCCAAAACGCTGAAGGAGAAAAAACATTAAAGCGGAGTTCCACACAAAAATGGAACTTCCGCTTTTCTGAACCCTCCCCCCCTCCGGTGTCACATTTGGCACCTTTCAGGGGGGAGGGGGGTGCATTTGCACCCACTTCCGGCATAGACCTATGCCGGAAGTGGGTGCATATGCCTCTTCCTGACATAGGCCTCTTCCTGTCCCTTCGCGCTGTCTCCTGGGAAACACACAGCTCCCAGGAGATAGCGGGGACCACTTACGATGCGCAGTGTGACTCGCGCATGCGCAGTAGGGAACCGGGAAGTGAAGCCGCAACGCTTCACTTCCTGATTCCCTCACATAGGATGGCGGCGGCAGCTGCCGAGAACCGAGCGGGTTCTCGGCGTCACCTGCCGACATCGCTGGACCCTGGGACAGGTAAGTGGCCATTTATTAAAAGTCAGCAGCTGCAGTATTTGTAGCTGCTGGCTTTTAATATTTTTTTTTTTTGCTGTTTGGGTGGACTCCCTCTTTAATTATTCTCTATGAAGATGGTTTACATCTCCACTACAAGTTGACTGAAACCAAATGCCTGAAGCTCAATAAAGTTCTGGAGCTTTTTTTGTAGCTCGAATAGGGCAGACTGTTGCATTTTTTAAGCGTTTTTGGTTTCATAGAAATGCATGGAAACGCTTGATTCAAGCTGTTTTCTTACATGTTTCTGAGCATTTTTCTGCTCAAATGCAACAGTTAAAAATAAAATAAAAATAATACTAATAATTAATTTAAAAAAAACTAAAATAATAAAAATAATAACTAAATAATAATAAAAATAAATTAAGTAACCCTAATATTAACCCCTATCAATAAACCCTAATTTATAATCCTTATATTAACCCCCTGACCCTAATATTAACCCCTAATCTTAACCCCTAACCCCAACCCCATAAAGTAATAAAAGAAATAAATAATAATTCATAAATAATATTAAATAAAATAAATACATTTATTAACCCCTAACTATAACCTAATCCCTTAAATGAAAAAAGTTACAAAAATTAATAAATAATAATGAATAACAAGTAAAAGTGGAAGAAAAGCTGAAAAACATAGCAACAAATGATGAGGCATGATATTTCTCTCTAAAATTAAAACAAAAACGCTTTAAACGCTCAAAACGCTCAAAGACCCCCATAAAAACACTTGAAAAAATGCCTGAAAAAACTCTAAAAAAAATGCCACGCTCAGGTGTGAATGTAGCCTAAGCATCACGCGGAGCTGCTATTTGAGCAGAAAACACACGAAAAAGCTCATGTCGTGCTTTTTAGGCATTTTTCCATTGAGGTCTATTGGGACATAAACACTCAATTATGCCTGAAAATTACCTTATGTACTCATGTACTTTTTTGAGCGACAGGCGTTTTGCTACAAGCGACAGGACGTTCAGATGTGAACAAGGGTCATTAAAAATAATAGATTTTTGCTTGTTGAGTGTTTTTGACGTTTCAACATTTTCCAGTGTGTGTTCTCACCTTACTCCAAGGACCGAGTACTCATCCATGTAGTCGAAAAAATGAATATACCTTGGGACTGAGTGCCGCACTTTAATTAATTTAATCTGAGCAAAGCATCCACCATAATCACTATATGGCCAGAGTTCATGGTGCCAAATACCATCATTCATGACGGCACACACCAGGCCCTCGGGAAACTGTCCTAACCAGTTTCGTCGGGCATCTCTTATGGACGCTTTGCTCAGATTGCTGGATCTATTATTGGATAAGCGTAACACACATCTTTACAAATGCTATGGAATTATAATATGGATGTCATGTTGCACATACATTGTAAATTGCTGTTTAGAATAGTTGACCTATTTTCCCAATTAGTCGAACCAATAATAACAACTTTTTTTACTACTTATAATTTCACAGCTTTAGAAATAATGGCAAATTTGAATATACTGTATTGTGACAAAACACTTAATTAAAAAACACCCACCAAAATCCAAGCAAGATTCACCAAGCACAGCACCTAACCAAAGGAGAAGAATGCTGGATGTAAATTAGACCCCGCAGCTACGTAGATTGAATGAGACTGTAGAAATGATCTTCATTAACCCGATCAGCTATGTAGATTGAATAAGGCTGTGTGAATGATTTTCATTCAACGACCTGCTGCTATTATTATTACGGTAAGAAATCAGTCATTACTCAGACGCTCAACTTAACCATTTCAGCTCCGGAAGGTTTACCCCCCCCCCCCCCCCATTTTTTTGCGATACGGCACTGCGTCACTTTAACTGACAATTTCGCGGTTTGCACGACGCTGTACCCAAATAAAATGTCCTTTTTTTCCCACAAATAGAGCTTTCTTTTGGTGGTATTTGATCACCTCTGCGGTTTTTATTTTTTGCGCAATAAACAAAAAAAGACCGACCATTTTGAAAAAAAAAAAAAAACAATATTTTTTTACTTTCTGCTATAAAACACGTCCAATAAAAAAAAAATTAAAAATCAAATCATCAATTTAGGCTAATCTGTATTCTGCTACATGTTTTTGGTAAAAAAAAAAATCCCGAAAAGCGTATATTGATTGGTTTGCGCAAAAGTTATAGCGTCTACAAACCATGGGATAGATTTATGGACTTTTTATATTTTAATAGTTTTTTACTAGTAATGGTGGCGATCATCGATTTTTAGCGGGACTGCGATATCGACACTTCTGCCACTTCTGATCTGACACTTATGCCGTGTACACACGACCGGACTTTTCGACAGCAAAGATCCGACGGAAAGAATCTGCCGGACAATTTGATCGTGTGTGGGCTTCATCGGACCTTTGCTGTCGAAAAATCAGACGGACTTTAGAAATAGAACATGTTTCAAATCTTTCCAACGGACTCGAGTCCGGTCGAAAAATCTGTTCGTCTGTATGCTAGTCCGACGGACGAACAACGACGCAAGGGCAGCTATTGGCTACTGGCTATGAACTTCCTTATTCTAGTCCGGTCATACGTCATCACGTACGAATCCGTCGGACTTTGGCGTGACCCTGTGTAGGCAAGTCCGTTGCGTCGGAACTCCGTCGGAACTCTGTCGAAAGTCCGTCAAAAAGTCCTTTGGAGTTCAGTCCGTCGGAAGTCCACTCGTGTGTACACAGCATAAGTGACACTTTTTGAGGACACCAAAACAGTGATCAGTGCTAAAAACAAATGCACTGTCACTGTACTAATGACACTGGCAGGGAAGGGGTTAACATCAGGGGCGATCAAAGAGGTAACTGTGTTCTCTAGGAGTGTTTTCTAACTGTTTGGGGGATGGCTTAACTGAAGAAAGACAGAGATTTCTGTTCCTGCTTAGCAGAAACGCAAGATCTCTGTCTTTCTTACTAGCAGAATGGCGATCTGCCTTGTTTACATAAGCAGATCGCTGTTTTGCCTCTCTGCGAACGATCCCCAGGTTCCCGGGGGAATATCTCGCACACACCCCAGACCCGTAAGAAGGAATCCCGTACAGGTACGTGATTTTGCGCTCAAAGGCTGACCTGCCGCAGTAAATGTACATGGGGTGGTCCTTAAGCGGTTAAAAAAATGAATTAAACACTTGCGGCACTTCTGACCATAAACCATTTAGGCTGCATTCACACCTGAGCAATTTCAGCTCATAAAACGCTCGTAAAACACCCGAAAAAATGCCTGAAAACGCCCAACAAGCAAAATCCCATTCATTTCAATGGCACCTGTTTACATCTGAGCATTTTGTCACCAGAAGCAAAACGCCTGAAAAACGCCTTAAGCTCAAAAAAGAACATGAGCTTCTTTGAGGCAGATTACAGGCGTTTTTCTGTTTTTTACATTGATGACCTGTAAGAAATCGTGGCAAAATTGTGGCATAAAAACTCATGGTAAAAACGCGGTAGAAATCCAGAGGAAACGCGGTGGATCCAAAGAAAGGCGAAAAACCCCCAGAAAAGCATGGTCCAATTTGCTCCAGCAGGGGAAAAATTTCCTTCCTTATCCCCCGAGAGGCAATTTGATATTCCCCGGATCAACGATCAACTTTACCTATAGATGTTATAATCCATATAGATCCAGTTATATTACGTACATTTACAAAGAATCCAGGCCTTTCTTAAAGTGGTTGTAAACCCTTACAGACCACTTGTACCTACAGGTAAGCCTATAATAAAGCTTACCTGTAGGTACTGGAAATATCTCCTAAATCTGCACGGTTTAGGAGATATTTGCCATATACGCTTGCGCCACCGTCATCAGCGCATGCGCACTGAAGAAATGGCACGATCGTGCCATTTCTTCAGCAGCGTGCCATGACAATCGGCTCCCACGCGCATGCGCGGGAGTGACGTCATGAGACTCCGGCCAGTCACAAGCTGGAGTCCACGGCCCCGGAAGGAAGAGAGGTGAAGATGGACGCGGCCACCAGCAGAGACATCGGGGACATCGCAGGCTTCGTTTGCAGGCAAGTGGCACATAATGGGCTAGTATGCAATGCATACTAGCCCATTATGCATAGCTCCCAACTGTCCCTGATTTCGAGGGACTGTCACTGATTTGGAGCAATGTCCCTCTGTCCCTCTTTCCTCCCCATTTGTCGCTCATTTTGGTCTGATCTATATAGTTGTATATAAGATGAAATTTTTATCTTCCAAAAAGTGTTTTCCAGAGCTAAACCTTTCAACCAATTTCTAAATTGCTGCATTTGTAAATGCCAAAACCCAGTATGAAGGAACAGTAAATTTCTATGCAAAATAATTGTACCGCTTTGAGACGCAAAAATCTGAAATAATCATACCACCAGGGAGGTTAAAGGAGAATTTTACAAAAAATTATTAGTTTTACCATAAACTACAAAACTAATAATTTTTTGTAAAATTCTCTTTTAACCTCCCTGATGGTATGATTATTTCAGATTTTTGTGTCTCAAAGCGGTACAATTCTTTTGCATAGAAATTTGGATGTTTTATATTGTAGGCCTGTAATTCTTAACACTAACACTCCTGACGCGTATCGTCACGTCACGTGACTTCTTCAGAGGAACCTAAATGACGTGATGATACGCGTCAGGATTGGAGCACGGGATGCTGCCACAAACCAGCTGATTGTGGCAAGCTCGGCGCTCCTGGATGTGTTACACTCCAGACGATTTTAAATGTAAGTTTATGGGATTGTTTTTTACTCAACGAATTGTGTCTATGTACGGGATCACGCTATGTGCGCTCTCTTCTTTTATACCGCACACTTTTACTTTGCCTGACGAGCTTTGAGGAGTTGAGAGCGGGGACAGATTGAGGACTGAAGTTAACGTTTGGAGGCATACCAGCTCGGCACTCTTGGGTTGATGCCCGCACTCATTTTAAACAAGTGAGTGTAACTCCCCCTTCTTTGTGTCTTGCTACCCCTCCACTCTGGACATCATGGAATTATACTATATACTGTTCATTTTTTGTCTTTTTATATTCCACCTTGCATACTTAACCATCGTTACCAACTGTATAACTGGATTTCCATACTCGCTGGCTATTTACAACACAAGCTGTAGACCTTACAGCAGTAAGGTAAGCGGCTTGCGAACACGGAGGTGCCCTCACTGAAGAACTCCTCCCTCTCCCTTCACTATTGGAATTGTTTTTCATTTGGAAGTGTCACATTTGGTGGTGGGATTGTTATCTCACTTTGTGGACTTGTCACTTACAGTGTTTGTAAGTCGCTACGTGCTGGTGTGATTCTAGCACAAACTTACTGGGACTCATTTTTATTGTTTTTACTTTTCATTATTTATATTTTTTTGTATGTTATTATTTGTTTGCAGTGTTTTCCACTCATGTCAGTATTTTGACCTATTCAATATTTATGAGCTTAATGCCTGCTGGGCTTATGCACCCACTCGATATTGGTATACACATTTATTTTGTATTTTTTGTCTGCATTCTTTATTGATGCCAGTATTGCTTTCATGCACTATTATACCATTTATTTTCAATATTTAAGTGCCCTTATATGTTTTTACACTTATTCCTACATTTCATATATATGCTAGTTCTTCTCTGCATTTGTGAGCCCTTATATGTACCTGACTCATGTACTTAGGTCATCTGGCATATATGTTTTGTCTTTTATGCACTTTAGTTTAGTCCCACCCACTTTTCCTTGTTCCCCCTTTTATCACAGCGCAATCACCATCTCCTGTTTTTTATCCCCTGATAATAATTACTATATCTATAGCTCATGGTACATTAGCTTAAACAGCAAACTGTGATAAAATAAAAAATAAAGCAATAAGGATGTGGTGTACTTATGGGTCTATTCATAAAACCTATTGGGGTTGATTTACTAAAACAGGGGAGTGCAAAACCAGGTACAGCTGTGCATGATAGCCAATCAGCTTCTAACTTCAGTTTGTTCAATTAAGCTTTGACAAAAAACAAAACAAAAAACAAACAAAAAACAAACAAAAAAAAAAAAAGTGGAAGCTAATTCGTTTCTATACAGATCTGTACCAGATTTTGCACTTTTAAGCTTTAGACCCCTTTCACACTGAGGCGCTTTCCAGGCGTTTTTGCACTAAAACTAGCTCCTGTAAAGCGCCTATAAACTGCTTCTTCTGCAGCCCCAGTGTGAAAGCCCAAGTGCTTTCACACTGGGGCGGTGCGCTTGCAGGACAGCAAAAAAAGTCCTGCAAGCAGAACCTTTGGGGCGCTCCTCCACCGCCCTTCCACCGTCCCTACCCATTGAAATGAATAAGCGCTGCTTTCAAAGCACCTTAAAAGCGCTTTGAAAGCAGCACTTTGAAAGCAGCGCTAAGCGGGCGCTTTTAACCCCTTTTTAACCCCTTCTGGGGGGTTAAAAGCGCCCCACTAGCGGTGCCAAAGCACCGCTATAACAGCAGTAAAGTGCTGCTAAAACTAGCAGTGGTAAACTTTACTACTAACGCCCGCACCACCCCAGTGTTAAAGAGGTCTTAGTAAATCCACCTTCTTGTTTACACAGCTGTCACAAATAAGTACCATAATGTATATAATATATTCATTTTCTATGATCATCAGCTCCATCTAGTGGCCATAATGCACTATTTTTCTAAAATACCTCATTAAGGAGAATATTGCCCTAAACAGAGCTGAAGATGCTGTATTACACATATTACATAATATATATTATTTTATTTATAACTAGACCCCTTAGTGTATTTAAGACACAGGTTTGTTCTATATGCCTAAATTATTTGCGGTAATAATATTGCACCAAAAAGAACCCTTTTGCATTGTTTGTTATTAAGAAAGTCAGTGGGAGAAGGACACACTGGTGACCAGTTGGAAAATGTTTCTTATGTTGGCGGACGGAGGGAAGAATGACCCCCTTATCCTTACAGATAGCTATAAAGATCATTGGTGTCAGTGGTTATTTATACCATACCTCCCAACTTTTTAGGAACAAGGGACACCTATTAGCAAAAGTATGTCAGCATAGGACACACCCCCTGCCACACCCCCTTAAAGGAGAATCATACAAAATATATATATTCGTTAAACCCACAAGTGGTTTATTTTTATTTTTTTTACCACTACTTTCCTTTATATTGGCTTTTGGAGTTCACAAATGCAACAATTTAGAAACTGGATGAAAGGTTTAGCACTGGGAAACACTTTCTGATGGATAGGTAGTGCATTGTATATACAACTATATAGATCAGACCAAAAATGAGGGACAAATGAGGAGGAAAGAAGGACAGATAGACTTTGTTCCAAATCAGGGACAGTCCCTCGAAATCAGGGACAGTTGGGAGCTATGATTATTTGGGTGTCAGAAATTACTCAAGGAATACCTACAGTGGTGGCTAGCAAAATCTCAAGCTGTAGCTAACTGACCTCCCATCTGATGGTGCCTACATAGTCAGGTCCAATGCCACTTGGTCAAGCCAGTGAGGGTGACATTGTGGTCACCACTGCAAGTGGGGCATGGCTCCCACTGACCCTTAGACCCCTTTCACACTGGGGCAGTTTGCAGGCGTCATTGCGCTAAAAATACCGCCTGCAAACCTCCCCTAAACAGCCTCCTCGGGCTTTCACACTGAAGCGGTGCGCTGGCAGGACGGTAAAAAAAGTCCTGCGAGCCGCATCTTTGGAGCGGTGAAGGAGCGGTGTATTCACCGCTCCTTCACCGCTCCTGCCCATTGAAATCAATGGGACAGCGCGGCTATACCACGGTAATACAGCGGCTATAGCCGCGCTATACGAGGGGTTTTAACCCTTTTTCGGCCACCAGCGGGGGTTAAAACCGCACCGCTAGCGGCCGAATACCGCGGTAAAACAGCGCTAAAAATAGCGCTGTTTTACCACCGACGCCCCCTACCGCCCCAGTGTGAAAGGGGCCCTACCAAGGTATGGGGTGTTTTCCCAATGCCCCCCCCCCCCCATGGATTATTCTTCAGGAGTTCCCTGAGACCTTAAAATTATTTCAAAGGTTCCTCTGGGGCAAAAAGGTTGAGAAAGGCTGCCCTTGAGGAACTTTAGCTGCTTTAAACAGATAAGATCCACTGCAGGTTCTTAAAATCCATTTAAATATACAGGATGTGATAATGGACACCATCTGTACAGTCCATCACTGCAGATCCAGACCTCACATTACCAGAACCTGCTTTATAGATGTAAAACTACACTGGACACGGAGCTACCATAAATCCGACAAACCATCATTTCATTATCCATCATATCATTCCAAGTGCAGTGGATACGTCAGCATGACCAGTAAGTCAAGTCAAATTAGAAGGAGGTCAACAGCAGGTCAAACGCACTTGGGAATCATCTAAGAAAAGCTTCTCAAACTGACCTCAAAGTCTACGCCTGGAAGAAGGAGCATTGGTCCTCAGACACAACCCCAAAGCCTGGCCCTAAAACTCATAAAACCAAATATCTACAAATAGTCTGCAGTAGATATACAAGTATACATGATGTCACAAAGCTCTGCTCAATGCCTTTCACCCAACTGAGCCTTGCCATTGCCTTCCTGATTAAGTAAACCCTTCAGAGCTCTGCGCTCGACCCCCTATTCGCTCCCTTCATATTCAGGCTGCCAGCTGCTCTGTCTGTTAATCATCACTATTGCTGTAGATCACTTATAAGGCACTTGTCTTTCTATAAATAGTTTGCATGCTGCTTGTTGAATATCACTAGAGGTTATTCATAATATTATATATATTAGCATCGCATTCTGGCTGATTGTTGTATCAGCATACTGAGAACATTGGCTTGTGGGTGTCTGGATAGTAAAACCCTTATTTTTGTTTACATGACTGCTGAGGTGCAATAAACCCAGGTCCATACCATGATCCATCCAACTTAGACCTTACCCCTTCTTCCCATCCAATAAAGACCACTTACCACCATTCATGTTGTAAAGGGCAAGGCCACAGCTTTTATTAAATTCAACTCTTTAACAACTTAAACATACATTTAACATTCCACAGTGCCAGTCACAGTAGCACTGTGAGCACTCAGTTCCGACTGGTGGAAAGGGAGATAACTGAGGGGCCTGTCCTTACCATAAGTGCCGGACTGCCGTCTATCTCCCAATTAGCGTGAAGGGCGTACCTCTTACCGCCGTGTTTTGCTGGCAAGGTCACCAAAAACCGCCACCCGCCTGTCAGTAAGCTACTGACTGGCGCCCCACCGCAGCCAGCGCTGTTCCACGCCCCTCTGGAGACCCAAATTAAAAATATCCAGCCCGATGTCATTCAGATGAACTCCATCCCTCCGCAACAAATCGCGATTATCACCCTCCAGGTCCCTGTGGCGGACCACTACACCCCCTATCTGGCGCACAAACTTAGCCACTTGGGCATTGACCTTCCTACGAAAATGTTCTAGAAGGGGGCCAGGGACATCACGCGCCCATACCGAGCGGGGCACGATTTCCGACCAAACAACGGTCAGGTTATTAAAGAAAGCACAACATTGGGCAATGTCACTTTTTACAGCAGATATGATGTCCACGGATCGCATATATCCAACGTCATTCCCACCCGCATGTATGACCAGGATGATGGGACCAGAAACGTGGGCACGAAGTTGCTGACATTCCTGAAGAACCTGAGTCCAACGTAACCCACGCAACCCGATCCATCGTATCCTCGCCACATCGTATGAGAATCCCAAGTTCCTGCCGTAAGTTCGGATCTCTGCCCGGCGAGCGGCCCAGTATACGAAAGAATCCCCGAGGATCCAAATCTGTGCCGGAAAAGAACCTGGAAATCAACACAACAGATCTGGTCGGACATACAGAGAAAAACGAGAAGACTCCCATCTACCCAAACGCTGAAGTTCCGTATCAGAGAAACCCAAACCCGACGCGGCGGTCGCTGCGCCAATGCGAAAAGAGTGGGTGGAAAATTCCTTTGCAGGAAAACCCAAAATCTCCAGACAACGACGAAAAACGTGCAAAAATTGAAAACGGCTGAGAGAAGTTGCATCAGCATGGACAAAAAATGTAGGGGACAGGGGGCGCGAAGGCACGAAAGAGAGGGCCAGGGACACCGGACAAAAGGGGCCGCCGCAATAATGCAAGACTACCCAGTGGCCCTTGCCAAAACAATCAGTCTTGGATGAACGCAAGAAAATCGTGACACTGCGGTGCAACAACGCCACGTCCTCCCATAGGATGCCCCCCGGGATCAATTTTGACTTAGACACCAATTCGCCAATACGAAAGGCACCAAAGAAAGCCCAAGAAAAAGCTACCCTGAAAAGGAGAGTCTCATATTCCGATGAACATACATTCGGAAGAAGAGACAAGATGCCCAAAAGAATCTGAACAGATATAGGGCGTCTGGTATCCGGGAGGTGCGTAACCCGCTTCCAACCCCGGATAACCCGCCGGACAAGAAAAGCTTTCGTTACATCCTCCCACCCTAAGAGCTGGAACCAAAATGACAGGGCCGACAACGCGGATGAAACCGTCGACCCGGAAACGCCTTTTTCCGATAGAAATAATAAATAGGCAAATAAGGTTAAACGACGGTCATCCGGAGAATAAATGTTAAACTCATCGCCCGACGCCTGGACCCACTCATGCCAAACCCGGCAGTACGCCGCCCACGTCCGCGAGGAAAGCGACGACCGGAGGAGCTCAGTCAAACGCCGGAAACGAGGTTCCATAAGTGGGCCGGACAGGGGAGGCCCTCCAAAGAAGCCATCGAAGCCAGTGTTCGAAAACGGCAAAACTGTTGACGAGAAAGAGCATCGGCAATATCATTAGAGGTACCCGGCACATGCCTAGCCCTAACGCAGATGTTGAAATGTAAACATTTTAAAACTAAAAACCGTAGCAACGAAACGAACGGAGGAGAACTGGCTGACTGTTTTTTCACCACCGCACCACACTCATGTTATCCGACCAGAAGACCACCTGGTGATTGCCTAACCTTTCACCCCAGAGCTCAACAGCAACAATAATTGGAAACAGCTCCAGCAGGGTGAGGTTGCGCAACAAATCCATGTGGGCCCATGAGGCCGGCCAGCGTTCAGCAGCCCATTCCCCTTGAAAGAAAGCGCCGAACCCACAGGAGCCTGCAGCATCGGTATATAGCTCCAGCTGTGGGTTCGGTACTTCCTCCCGCAACCAGCATGACTGTCCATTGTAAGTCTGCAAAAATGATAGCCATATCCCCAAGTCATCCCTCATAGGCTTGGTGATCCTGACATAGTGGTGAGGGGCAGTTATGCCCTTCGTGGCCCATGACAGTCACCTACAGAAGGCCCTCCCCATCCGGATGACCCTACAGGCGAAAACCAGATGACCCAGCAACGACTGTAGCTGTTTCAGCTGTAATTTCTTCGCCCTTTTCGCCAAGCGGACCAACGAGAGGAGCCTGGACAACTTGTCACTAGGCAACCTAAAAACCATCGCCACCGTGTCTATCTCAATACCTAAAAAAGACAGGACTGTGGCGGGACCCTCCGTCTTGTCAGCGGACAGCGGGACGGCGAAAAGCCGGCATGTATCCTGAAAAACAGTGAGCAGCCGCAGACACCGCCCACTGCCCGCTGGACCCACAAAAAGAAAGTCATCAAGATAATGCAGAATGGACTGAATACCCGCCTCCTGGGTGACCACCCAGTCAAGGAAGCTACTAAATAGCTCAAAAAAAATAACACGAGATGGCACAACCCATAGGGAGGCACATGTCGAAAAAATAGCTACCCTGAAAGTAGCAACCCAGGAGGTGGAAACAGTCCGGATGGACCGGGAGGAGGCGAAATGCGGACTCAATGTCCGCTTTTGCCAGAAGGGCAGACTGCCCCGCTGCCCTGACCAGCTGAAGCGCCCTGTCAAAGGACGCATAGTGCACTCTGGATTCCTCCCTGTCAATGCCATCGTTCACCGAGGAGCCAGAAGGGTAGGAAAGGTGATGAATGAGGCGAAATTTTCCCTCCGCCTTTTTTGGGACCACACCGAGAGGAGATACCCTCAGGTTGTGGAAAGGAGGGAGATCAAAGGGGCCTGCCATTCTTCCCAGTTCCAATTCCCTCCAGAGCTTCTCGGCCACGACGGACTCGAATTCTTCCGCTGATTTTAAATTATGAGACATGGTCGGGGCGTCCGATGGGGTAAAGGGGATCCAGAAACCGCGGTCCAAACCGTCCCGCAGAATCAGGGCCTCTCTACGAAGGGGGTACCGGTCTAGCCAGGGAAGCATCTTTATGACGTTCACCGGCGTCCTCCGGCTTAAGAAGGTCAGTCTTGGCGCCGGGTCTGGAAAACGACTGTTTTCCCTTTCGAAAACACTTACTGGCGGGGTGAGCCCCTCCACAACTGGAGCACTCATGCCTGAAACGACAGGCGGAGTACCACTTGCAGTGGCTTTCGTTGAAAAGCCAGCAGATACCCTTCTTTGGAGTGGCCGACGCTCCGGACTGAGGGGCGCCGACCGCGGACTGAAAGGATGAAGGCCTGTGAGGGCACATAAGCAGCAACCACAGGCTACCGTCCTGACAATCAAAACAAAATTCCCGACGTGCCGCCATTTTCTGCTGAAATTGAGTGTCATAATGGAACCAGCAGTGACCCCCATAGACCTTGTACGCACCCCAAATAAGGTCTAAATAGCAAAATAACGAAGTGGCCAACTCCGGGAACCGCTCACTGAGCACTCCCGCATAGGCACAAAAACCCTGCAGCCAGTTCCCGAACGTCCTAGGAAGCTGTTTGGGTTTGTCACCCTGCGCCGATACGTCAACCCGACGAGATTTGTCGATCGTCTCCCTATCCGGCGGAACGAGGGTGAGAAAGTCGACGAATTCGCGACGCCATATCTTTTCTTTCGTCTCGTCCGCCAAGTGGGTACCCGTCGGCGACACTGCCCATAACGCACCCCCATAAGCGGAGGTGGGGTTGGGAGATCCCGAGACACCCATACTAGAGAAAACTGATTTCACAACCGACGCTATGCGGTCATCCGGGCCCGATACGGAAGCATCAGCAGCTCTACCCCAAATTAACTCACAGTCATACTCACTTGGACGAGGAGGCATCGCGGGTGATGGACGATCGGCCACCGGGCCCGGCAGCGAATCCGGCTCCAAGGCGATCCCAGAGGACTGTAAGCGTAGGCGGGCCGCGTAATCTGCTGGGCTGTCCCGACTCAAGGAAAGGTCCAAGGGCGGGGGTCCAACCACGGACCCGGTCGAATCCGACTGACTATGGACAGAGGCTGAGCAACGGCAGGTACACCTGTCTGCTCCTCTTGCTTGACCCGGGGCGGATGCCGCCGCCAGCCCGGGTCTGGAGCCGAGATCCCCCGCCCTGGCGGGCGCAGGGGGATGAGGTTGGGCAACCGATGCAGGCATCCCATCAGGACCGCCAGCCCGGACGGGGGCGTAGGGAAGCGGCGGTCCTGATGCCCAGGCGGGCGCAGGGGGACAGTGCTGTGGCCAATCATGTCCATCTCCACACACCACACTGCTGTGCTGCCCAACATGCCTAGTATCCAGCTGTGGTGTGTGGAGATTCAAATCTCCCGCCCAGTCAGGCGCAGGGAGCGTAGCGTCCACCAGATGGCGCCGGTCCCGCTCCAAGTCTCCGAGGGGGGGGGGAACATGACCAGCGCCGAGGACAGCTGCAGAGGACGCAGCAGCGGCCGGCCGACCGATCCGCCTCCTCCTCCCTTTCGTCCCGGAGGGTTGCCCGGCGGAGGAGAAAACGGATCCGCCGCTCAGCACCCCCCCGCCATCCTCGGACTAAGGTATGCTGTCACCACACTGGGGAGGAAGGGGGGGCCGGGGAGCGCTGCGGCTCCAGCCCGGCCGCCTCCTGTATTAGCAGGGGGGGGCGAACACTGGCGCGGGGGCTGCGTGAGCGGGGACAGCGCAAGGAGGCCCGAGTAGAGGCCTTAGCCCGCGCAGGGGACCTCCGACGCGCCGGCAAACTACGGGGGGTGACAGAGGAAGAGCCCTTCCCCGTCGGGGCAGGCAGGGGGGAGACAGGCAAAGGAGGGGGAGAGGGGGAGGAAGGATGTGGAGGAGAGCAGTAGGAGGCCCTAGAGGGGCTGGGGCTGAGGCGGGAAGGCGGACGAGTTCGCCTTCTAACCCTGGGGGGGGGGGATCCTGAGGGGGATCAGGTGTGGGAATAGGAGAAGAATCCCCAGGAGTCAGGAGGGAGAAAAGCCACCCTGCCTGACCCTGAAGAGCCATCTCTCGGACCCTGGCCAGAAGGAGCTCGGTATCCATGGTTGGAGGGACAGGGTGGGGTTCAGCCACAGCTCTTACCGATCCTCTTCACCAAAAAGGCCCAGAATCCCCTGGGGCAACCACCTTAGTGAGCTCAGGCCCAACCCCACTCCATCCCCCCACCAATCCACCGTGACCCCTAGTCACCATACTCCGCCCTGGTTATGCCCCCAACAGTCAGGGCTCTCTTTCCCAATGGGTTCAAGAGGCCTGCATGAGCTGCCTAGAGAATAGAGAGGAGGAGTACTCAATGGCTTTGTTTGTTTGTTTATTAATAGACGCATATTGTAAGTATGATTCTATATATAGATACATACCATGGCATCCTTTGTAGAAGAACAACGATAACCCCCTGATCTATTAGCTGGAAAACCATTCGTGCGGAATAGAAGAACTTGACGATTTTAAAATAAAACTCCAGGCAAATAGTAAAAACGCCATTTAATCCAGTTTTGTATTTATTTAAAGAAAAACTTTTAAATATATTTTACTTTTAAATACAGCAACTACATATACTAGGCTTGGACTTTCCCTATATTACCAAAAGTATTGGGACGCCTGCCTTTACATGCACATGAACTTTAACCACTTCAATACCGGGCACTTTCGCACCTTCCTGCTCAGGCCAATTTTCAGCTTTCAGCGCTGTCACTTTTTAAATGACAATTGCGCTGTCACTTTTTAAATGACAATTGCGCAGTCATGCTACACTGTACCCAAATTACATTTTTATCATTTTGTTCCCACAAATAGAGCTTTCTTTTGGTGGTATTTGATCACCACTGCGGTTTTTCTTTGTTTTTGTTATAAATTTTTGTAAATAAGTACGTTTTCTCCTTCGCTGATGGGCACTGATAAGCTGCACTGATGGGCACTGATAAGGTGGCACCGATAAGGTGGTACCAATGAGATGGCACTGATGAGGTGGCACTGATAGGCGGCACTGATGGGCACTGATAGGCAGCACTGATAGGTGGCACTGATATGCGGCACTGATGGGCATTGATAGGCAGCACTGATGGGCACTCATAGGTGGCACAGTTGGGCACTGATAGGCGACACTGATGGACACCGAAAGTCTGCACTGATGGGTACTTATGGGTGGCACTGATAGACAGCACTGCTGGGCACTGATAGGCGACACTGATGGGCACTGATGTGCACTAAAAGACGGCACTGATGGGCATTGATGGGCACTGATGGCTGGCACTGATAGATTTCATTGATAGGCCTCACTGGTGGAACTGGCAGGCATTTTTCATTGGCACTGATTGGCAGCTGCCTGGGCACTGCTTGGCATTTCCCTGGTGGTCTAGGGTGGCGTATCTGGTGGTCCAGTGTGGTAGCCATGCCTGGTGGTCCTGGCGGCATCTTGGTGGTTCTGGGCTGGCATCCAAGGGGGGGGGCTGCACTGATAAACAATCAGCACAGACCCAACCTGTCAGGAGAGCAGATGATCAGCTCTCCTCTACTCGTGCCTGTCAGACGCAAATAAGGAAAAGCCGATCACCGGCTCTTCCTGTTTACATTGTGATCAACTGTGATTGGACGCGGCTGATCACGTGGTAAAGAGTCTCTATCAGAGACTCTTTACCTAGATTGGAATTGCAGTGTGTCAGACTGACACGCCGCAACAACGATCGCCGCGATGCGTGCCCCCGGGGGCGCGCAACGGCTTGTTAGCCTGACCACATCATCTGACGTCCGGTCAGGAATATCAAACCACTTTGCTGACGCTATTTTACTATATGGCGGGCGGCAAGTGGTTAATAAAAATAAGTGTAACCTTGCGCCAAAAATTTTTTTTGGATATGTGTGACTAAATAATTTGTGAGCTGCTAACCCCCGAACTAGATAGGAATTCTAGTGCAAGTGGAAGAGTACATGTGGTGGGGAGCGCTAATACTATATATACAGTGGGCTAAATAACATCTAGATATTTATGCTCAAACTGAATGTGAACACTGCAGTGTTCACATTCAGTTTGTTTGGGCAAGTGGTTAATGGCATCCCAGTCTCAGTCCGTAGGGTTCAATATTGAGTTGGCCCACCCTTTGCAGCTATAACAGCTTCAACTCTTCTGGGAAGGCTGTCCACAAGGTTTAGGAGTGTGTCTATGGGAATATTTGACCATTCTTCCAGAAGCGCAATTGTGAGGTCAGGCACTGATGTTGGACGAGAAGGCCTGGTTCGCAGTCTCCACTCTAATTCATCCCAAAGGTGTTCTATCGGGTGGGAGGTCAGGACTCTGTGCAGGCCAGTCAAGTTCCTCCACCCCAAACTTGCTCATGCATGTATTTATGGACCTTGCTTTGTGCACTGGTCCAAATCATTTGGTGGAGGAGGGATTATGGTGTGGGGTTG
Organism: Lithobates septentrionalis; assembly: GCA_037952835.1. Lineage (NCBI taxonomy): Eukaryota > Metazoa > Chordata > Amphibia > Anura > Ranidae > Lithobates > Lithobates septentrionalis. Next base: position 40,205 of record JBBDGP010002740.1, read on the forward strand.
TTTTTCAGGGGTTGGGCTTGGCCCCTTAGTTCCAGTGAAGGGAAATCATAAGGCGTCAGCATATCAAGACAATTTGGACAATTGTATGCTCCCAACTTTGTGGGAACAGTTTGGGGATGGCCCCTTCGTGTTCCAACATGACTGCGCACCTGTACACAAAGAAAGGACCTTGGATGAGTGAGTTTGGGGTGGAGGAACTTAAGTTCACTGGAACTAAGGGGCCAAGCCCAACCCCTGAAAAACAAGCCCACAGCATAATCCCCCCTCCACCAAAGAGCCCAATGAATGGAGGAGGCAGGCTTTTCCTTCATCCACCTGTCCTCCATTCAAAGAGCTCTTTTCATTGATGAAAGTTATAGTACAGCTTCTAGGAATAGAGGAGGGGGGGGGGGGTGGTGGGCATAGTCAGCCTTTTTGATGACTGCCTGTGACAGATCCATCCAGACCATCCTATTAACCCCTGAAGAACCAAAAGATTACAAGTGCGGGGGTATTTGGGGAGGGGGAGGGGCAGGGGACTTTAGATTTCAAGAGAGCAGTCACCAGCACAAGAGACTTTTCTAATGAAATTTAAGTACCTTCTTTTGTGCAGCTGAACTAAATGTGGGTTTTGAATAAATGCTGATGTTTTTCATTGCTAGCTACAGTACTCAGCAGTGACAGCATGGCTATTAAAAGTAAAAGCAATTCTTGCAGTGTTTGTATTCTACAACACAGAAACTTTGCCTACTTTGATATCATTTGAAGCATGAAATGTTTCAGCAGATTATTAGGAGATGTTTTAAAGGTGATATAATGAGTGGGGATGATGGGGATGATGGTTTCCGATTCACATGCTTCTGTCCAACGGTCCTATAAGGGAAAGCTACCAACTGTCCTTCTCATCCCTCCTCTTGCCTAATAGGACCAGTAATGCTCTGTATATAAAGTAATATTACATATTTATATTTTTAGAACCATATAATATATTATCTAGGTACTGTATATCAACTGATGCTAGACAGTCAGAAGTAAAATACTTACAAAACTTACAAAAAATACATATAATGATAGACTTTTACAGATTAAAACCAATAGTGGTAATCAAAACAGAACATTAACCCCTTCCCGCCGAGCGTACGCAGATGTGCATACTAGGCTTTTGGGGGTTATACCGGGATGATGCCCAGAGCTGCAGGCATCATCCCGGTACTGTTTTTTAGAGCCGGCGATCGGCTTTCCATGAATAACAACCGATGCGGCTAAAAGCCGCTCGGCTGTTATACCGGAGAAGCGGGAGGGGACATCCCCCCCCTCCCGCCGCTCTTACCGGGCCTCCCAATCCACCGGGAGGCCTGATCACCAATCCGCCTCCTCCAGCGGCTAATGACAGTCTGGAACGAAGCCGTAAGCGGCTTCGTTCCAGCCTCCTAATAGTAAACAAGGAAGCGACGTCATGACGTCACTTCCTGTTTATTCGGCTGCCAATGGTGCCGGTTTTACAAAAATATACAGTATTCAGAATCGCCGAAAACGGCGCTCTGAATACTTTGAAGTGCAAAGGAGGGATTGGGGGATCCCTCCATATAGAGTACCTGTCACCACCTATTACTGTCACAAGGGATGTTTACATTCCTTGTGACAACAATAAAAGTGCTCAAAATCTTAAACACAATTTATAAATATAAAAATAAATAAAATAAGAAAAAAAAAAAGTTAAAGCGCATATGGAAGTTGCATACGGAAGTCGCGCCTGCATATGTAAACGTTGTTCAAATCACACATGTGAGGTATCGCCACGGTCGCCAGAGCGAGAGCAATAATTTTAGTACTAGACCTCCTCTGTAACTCTAACCTGGTAACTGTAAAAAAAAATTTAAAGAGTCACCTATGGAGATTTTTAGGTACCGTAGTTTGTTGCCATTCCACGAGTGCGTGCAATTAGAAAGCGTGACATGTTTGGTATCTATTTACTCAGCGTAACACCATCTTTCACATTATATAAAAAAAAATGGGCTAACTTTACTGTTTGTTTTTTTTTAAATTCATGAAAGTGTCCCTTTTCCCAAAAAGTTGCGTTTAAAACACCGCTGCACAAATACCGTGTGATATAAAATATTGCAACAATCACCATTTAATTCTCTAGATTCTCTGCTAAAAAATATATATATATAATGTTTGGGGGCTCTAAGTAATTTTCTAGCAAAAAATACGGATTTTAATTTGTAAACACCAAATGTCAAAAATAGACTTAGTCATGAAAGGGTTAAATTCTATAGTCGTGCCACATTGTGACAACTGGAACATAGATACCATCTGTATATTGGTTGCTCTACATGTTTCACGGATTTACATTAGCCGCTTCTTCAGGAGCTTTATTATACAGTTAGATGGTGATTAAAAGATGAAATATAGAAGAAAATATACATTAATCATAAGATACAGTAAACAAACATTAAACAGTAAACAAACAAACATAAAAACATAAAGATAAATATGTACATATACTAGCATTTTATGTAAATAAAGCGTCTGCTGGGAGTCCCTCCAATGATCAGCTGTCTTACCAAGAGCATCGGATTGTCAGGGGCCCAGGAAAGGATGACCCAACCCGAAGGGTACGGGAGCCCGTTAAGAGGCACAGGATACAAAAGATAGTGGTCTATTTAAGAAAAAGATTGTAATCAGGCATACTCAGAAACAGTCTATCCAAAGTGGGGAGTATGAGATAAAATTTCTTTCTATAAAGTATAAAGCATTAACCACTTGCCGACCTCTGCACGCCAATATACGTCGGCACAATGGCAGTGGAGGGCAAATGGGCGTACCTGTAAGTCCCTTTTAATTGGCGGGGCTAGCGGGTGAGCACGCCTTCTGCGTACAGCGTGACCGTGCCCGCGGGACCCGCAGACTCAATGTCCGCCAGTGTCCAAGCGATCATGTCACGGAGCCGCAGAACGGGGAGATGCCTATGTAAACAAGGCATTTCCCCGTTCTGCCTTGTGACATGACAGAGATCACTGCTCCCTGTCATCGGGAGCAGTGATCTCTGTCATCTAAGTAGTAGCCCCCCCCCCCACAGTTAGAATCACTCCCTAGGACACACTTAACCCTTTGATCGCCCCCTAGTGTTTAACCCCTTCACTGCCAGTGTCATTTACACAGTAATCATTGCATCTTTATAGCACTGATCGCTGTATAAATGACAATGGTCCCAAAATAGTGTCAAAATTGTCCGATGTGTCCGCCATAATGTTACAGTTATGATAAAAATCGCAGATCGCCGCCATTACTAGTAAAAAAAAATTAATAATAAAAATGACATAAAACTATCCCCTATTTTGTAGACGCTATAACTTTTGCGCAAACCAATCAATATACGCTTATTGTGTTTTTTTTTACCAAAAATATGTAGAAGAATACGTATCGGCTTAAACTGAGGAAAAAAACTATATTTTTCATATATTTTTGGGGAGATATTTATTATAGCGAAAAGTAAAAAATATTGCTTATTATTTTCAAAATTGTCGCTCTTTTTTTGTTTATAGCGCAAAAAATAAAAACCGCATAGGTTATCAAATACCACCAAAAGAAAGTTCTATTTGTGAGAAAGAAAGGACGTCAATTTTGTTTGGGTGTAACTTCGCACAGCCGCGCAATTGTCAGTTAAAGCGTCGCAGTGCCGAATCGCAAAAAGTGCTCTGGTCAGGAAGGGGGTAAAATCTTCCGGGGCTGAAGCGGTTATTAGAGTTACATACCAAAAGGGATGCGCTCGGCTATACAGGTTCTATAGATGGTAAAATGGTCTCTATGGAGAGGTGTATATCTATAGAGTAAAGGCAGATGAATTATCTTAATAAGTGTTATATGGAGACAAGTGCACAAGCAGAAATGTGAACATATATCCCCAATGTAGCAATATCCGCACTCATCACCATCTCAATCTCCATCTAAGTGTATATCAAAGCTCCTGAAGAATGTAAATCCACAAAACATGTACTGTAGAGTGTAGAGCAACCAATATACAGATGGTATCTATGTTCCAGTTGTCACAATGTGGTACGACTATAGAATTTAATGTTCTGTTTTGATTATCACTGTTGGTTTTAATCTGTAAAAGTCTATCATTATATGTATTGTTGTAATAAATCTTTTGAAGTATTTTACTTTTGACTGTCTAGCATCAGTTGATATACGGTACCATTAAAGTCCAATATAGCCTCTTTCTTCCTATTTACACATTTTGTCTAGACGAAGGTACCATAAACAATATCCTTATTGTCATGGCACTTCTCTATAATATATTATCTATAGCAGGGTATAATATAATGTATAGACTAGGATATAATATAATATCTAGAGCAGGGGTCTCCGCTCCTATATGTACAGCGACCACATTGTACAACAAAATCAGCCCCCCCCCCTTTTGCATTAGAACCACCCCTCACCACACCAACTGTGCCCATCAAATGCAGCCACTGTGTCCATAATATGCAGCCTCTGTGCCCATCATATGCAGCCACTGTGCCCAGCAAATGCAGCCCACTGTGCCCATCATATGCAGCCTCTGTGCCCAGCAAATGCAGCCAACTGTGCCCATCATATGCAGCCAACTGTGCCCATAATATGCAGCCTCTGTGCCCATAATATGCAGCCTCTGTGCCCATCATATGCAGCCACTGTGCCCAGCAAATGCAGCCCACTGTGCCCATCATATGCAGCCCACTGAGCCCATCATATGCAGCCTCTGTGCCCAGCAAATGCAGCCAACTGTGCCCATCATATGCAGCCAACTGTGCCCATAATATGCAGCCACTGTGCCCCCCCCGCCTGCCTGCTATCTGCCCGGCACTTACCCCATCATAGTGGTGGGTCAGGCAGCGGGTGATGGCGGCGAGCTGTGGGAGGGGTAGTGCAGGTCAGGCGACGGCTCCTGTGTCCTCCCTGTGTCTCTTCTTACTGTTCTGCTAGGCGGCCAATGGGATCACCTCTGCCTTCAGCCAATCAGGTGACCGGTATTAGATCCGCGCCTCCTGATTGGCGGAGAGGGGGTTCAGTGTTAGAAAAGCAAATATTCATTTGCTTTGCTAACACACCTGGGTGGACTGTGAATGCAATGCTGTGCGCTCGCAGTTGACCTTTTTTGAAGCCTTTTAGAGTCTTTGGCCCTAATCAGGTGCTTAAAAAAAACATCTCCACCACTGTAATTCAGGTGCCCGGCGTCCCGAAAAAGGGGCCGGACGCCTGAATAGGGGGTGGCTACGGCGGCCATGGATCTATCTATTTTACATAGAGGGGGTGACTGGACAGAGGGGGTGGCACCCCTTAATGGACGCACCGCCACTGGTATGTATATACATACACTCTATTGCCAAAAGTTCTCGATAGAACACCTTTGGGAATTAACCACTTCAATACAGGGCATTTTCACCCCCTTCCTGCCCAGACCAATTTTCAGCTTTCAGCGCTGTTACAATTTGAATGACACTTTTGACACTATTTTGGAACCATTCACATTTATACAGCGATCAGAGCTATAAAAATGCATAGATTACTGTGTAAATGTGACTGGCAGGAAAGGGGTTAACACTAGGGGGCAAGGAAGGAGTTAAATGTGTATCCTAGGGAGTGATTCTAACTGTAGGGGAGGGGACTCACAAGGGGATGGGATCGATCGGTGTTCCTCTGTACTGGGAAAATACCATCGGTCTCCTCTCCTCTGACAGGACGTGGATCTGTGTGTTTACACACACAAATCTATGTGCTCCCTAGAGGCTCAGGAATTAAAAGACATCGTGTGACGGCGGCCCTGAGGGACAAAGGGTTCCTGCCGCCGTCATAGGACTATGCGTGATAGGGAAGTGGTTAATTAGAATGGAGCCAGGCCTTCTCGTTAAACATCAGTGCCTGACCTCACAAATGAGCTTCTGGAAGAATGGTCAAACATTCCCATAGACACACTCCTAAACCTTGTGGACAGCCTTCCCAGATGAGTTGAAGCTGTTATAGCTGCAAAGGGTGGGCCAAATCAATATTGAACCCTACAGACTAATGCCCCGTACGCACGGTCAGATTTTCCGATGGAAAATGTCCGATCGGAGCGTGTTGTCGGAAATTCCGACCGTGTGTGGGCTCCATCGGACATTTTCCATCGGATTTTCCGACACACAAAGTTGGAGAGCAGGAGATAAAATTTTCCGACAACAAAATCCATTGTCGGAAATTCCGATCGTGTGTACACAAATCCGACGGACAAAGTGCCACGCATGCTCAGAATAAATAAAGAGATGAAAGCTATTGGCCACTGCCCCGTTTATAGTCCCGACGTACGTGTTTTACGTCACCGCGTTTAGAACGATCGGATTTTCCGACAACTTTGTGCGACCGTGTGTAGACAAAACAAGTTTGAGCCAACATCCGTTGGAAAAAATCCTAGGATTTTGTTGTCGGAATGTCCGAACAAAGTCTGACCGTGTGTACGCCCTATCAGACTGGGATGCCATTAAAGTTCATGTGTGTGTAAAGGCAGGCGTCCCAATACTTTTAGCAATATAGTGTTTGTATATACATACAGTATACAGGCTGCAGTAATGTGGCTCATCAGGAGCTGTAGAACTATATGTTTAAACTAAGATAGGCAGCTGTTGACTGTTTAGTCATATCCGAATCTTGGCAATCCTATGGTCAGTTCTCTGGGAACCATGTCTGATACACTTTAAAGCCCTTTTCCATAAAATTATGTAGGTAAACTTTTCACAAGGTAGGTCACAAGGACTTCCCTTGACCCTCCCCAATTGCTCAGCTTGGGAATATGATAACACGTGCATAGCCAATTTGCACACACATACTAGGGCCAAGTTAGACAGGAGCCAATTAACCTATCAGCATGTCTTTGGAGTATGAGAGGAAACCCACGCAAGCACAAGGAGGACATGAAAACTCCATGCAGCTAGCATCCTAGCTAATATTCAAACCAAGGACCCCAGAGCTGCCAAGGCATAAGTGCTAACTAGTAAGCCACTGTAACCCCCCCCCCCCCCCCCCTCAAAGCCTGTATACTTGACCCACAAATCAGATATATCCCTTCCACTAATTAGTACACCGCAACCGCATTCTCCAGTTAGAATATTTAATGATTCAATACTCTAAACAACCATTCCAGCATCAGATCCCTAATTAACAAACTTCACTCTGAATGGATTTTGGGAAAGTGCCAAACACCAAGTGTTAGTTAAATGGAACTCAGACGTTCAAGAAATACCTGTGATCCCATTTCTGAATCGTAAGTGCTGGTTACCTGTCTGACATGTTATTCCTCCAAATGTCTCTAATTATAATGGGTCACTACATCAGCAGCATACTTTACTAATTCAGCGGCTAAACCAGAGCATCAGCATGCCAACATTATAAAATAATTTCTCAGGGCAATCAGCTGCTGATGATTATAATCAGAGCAAACTTCAGTCCTGTCAGTCCATACATACGAAACTGTTTATATCATATTCACAACTTAAAAAATACACTGGACAACATGAATCGAATGATAAGAAGTAAACACAAAAAATAGATTTATAGTGTTCAAAAGCGATGTTATTTCCGGGGACAAGTATCAGTAATGTGCTTTTCAGTACCTGGGACTTTCCTTGGTTGTCAGGGACAGGTGACAACTTTGCACCAAGTATCTTCCAGTGACACTTTGACAGAATGATGTATACACCATACCGTCCCTGAGATACAGGAATTAATAAGTCCCAGAATGTGACATGTTTGTTAATTAGGAATATATTTCGTATTTTATTTAAGTCTTTTAAAATTTTAGCTTGAAACACCGAAGTCTAAAAAAACAAATGGAATGCAAAACAATTACCTTTCATTTTTGCCCGTTTTTCCACAGCTCATAAAAGTTTGATTCTGATCTTACAAAGAAACAAGTGGATGCTGCTCCAGGTTAAAATATAGTATAAAACCCCTGTAGTAATTCTCAGAGGTGGTGAGTGGTCGGTGTACTGGCTTCTAGTGTCCTCTTAGCACCTGAGCAAACATGTAGATAAAAGGAAGCCGGCAGCTCGATCTTCTGCAATGATTAAGGCTACACGCCGCCGAAACGCGTAAGCCCCGTATTATTTTGTACCACACCTGGATTAATAAATTTACTCATTGCCAAGGATCGAGCTGCCGGCTTCCTTTTATCTACATGTCTGCTTCAGGTTGGTCTATCATGCTATCCTCATTCAATCGGGTGCAATGTCTAGCTCATCAGCTGAAATCCAAGATATGCAAAGAAACTTTGGATGGCTGCACTCCACAAAGTTGTAGTTTATTGATAACCATAACAAAGCATATATACAAGCAAACAACAGTACAAGGGGTGCAGAGGAGTAGAAGCGTTTTGCGCAAGTTTACCGCATACTCACGACCCATGAGTCATAAGTAAGTGTCATGAGTAAGCGCTAAACTAGCAGGAAACGTGTTGACTCCTCTGCACCCCCTGTGCCATTTTTTACCTGTATATGTGCTTTTATATGGTTATCAATAAACTACAACTTTGTGGAGTGCAGCCATTCGAAGTTTCTTTACATATTCTCATAAAAGTTTAACATGGGAGCCTTCAAAGAACACAAGAACACCTTAAAAAAAAAAAAGAAAAAAAGAAAAAAAAAAGAAATATAAAGAGACATAATCTTAGGAAAATTCGTAATAAAATCTTCTTTGCTTCACTGAAAATAATAGATAATCTCAACTTTAGGGTGGAATAAAACTTTTCAGCTGTAAAGGAGGCAAAACATTTCTTTATGGACTTGTAAAATCTGCCAAAGAAGTAGATTTTGATGGATTATTTTCTTTCCATTTATAGTGATAATTGGAAGAGCAGTTTTAATATTGGGCAAAACTTTCAGAGTGGATCTTTCCCTTATAAATTGTTAACCACTTGCTGACCAGCCACCGTCATTATACTGCGGCAGGTTGGCACGGCTGAGCAAACCGCTGTAGGAGTACATTGGCCGCTTTAAAAGCTAAAGGGGGCGCGCGCCTCAGTGGCGCAACACCGGAGCCAATGCTCGTGGCCGGCAGCCACGATGTCCTCTGGTGACCCGCGATCGCTCCTCAGAGAGCCAGTATGGGGATCTGCCAATGTAAACAGACAGATCCCCATTCTGCCACGGAAGTAGAGAGAGATCTGCTGCTCCTAGTGATCAGGAACAGCGATCTCACTCTACTCCCAGTCAGTCCCATCCCCCCACAGTTAAGAACACCTTCCTAGGGAACACTTAACCCCTTGATCACACCCTAGTGTTAACCCCTTACCTGCCAGTGACATTTCTACAGTAATCAGTGGCTATTTTTATCGCTGATCACTGTATAAATGTTAATGGTCCCAAAAAAGTGTCAAAAGTGTCTGATCTGTCCTCTGCAATATCGCCGTCTCACTAAAAATCGCTGATCACTGCCATTACTAGTAAAAAAAAAAAAGAAAATCTATAATAAAAATGCCATAAATATATCCTCTATTTTGAAAACACTATAAAATTTTTGCACAAACCAATCAATCAGAATACATATCGGCCTAAACTGATGAAGAAATTTGTTTTTTGTTTTTTTTGTATATGTATTATAGCAAAAAGTAAAAAATATTGGGTTTTTTCAAAATTGCCGCATTTTTTTGTTTATAGCGCAAAAAAGAAAAACTGCAGAGGTGATCAAATACCACCAAAAGAAAGCTCTATTTGTGGGAAAAAAAGGACATCAATTTTGCTTTGGTACAACGTCGCACGACCGCGCAATTGTCAATTAAATCGACGCAGTGCTGTATCCTTCTGGGGCTGAAATGGTTAAAAATTAACATTCACCTTTAAGAAACTGGCTCCTAAAAATATGCACCTATATGATAGGAATCAAATCTTTGAAATCTATCATGACAAATAACTGAGATTTTATAGCACCATTTGTGAGTTTCAAGAACAAGGGATTTTTTTTAAGTCTACAAATGTTTCCTATAAAGGTTTCCATTTATTCAACTGGACTCTTCTGTAATGTTGAAGATGTTTCATAACATTATTAAGCCCATTTTTCACAAGAAGTGGTCTGGAGAAGCTATCAACAAGGGTTGGAATCTATGTATTGATCTAGGATGCAGGCTGCCACTGCAGGTCTCTCCTTTAAATAACGACAGCTGCCTAGCTGTCATGCTAATCCACCCAGTTGAGTCGAGCAGTTTGCAGTTGAGGAGTTCCAAACTGACTTGCTGAATACTTGTTGTGCTGGTTGTGGGTCAGAGTCTCAGAAAGGACTGAAACGAGAGGGCAAGCTTGAGAGTGTCCCTCAGCACAGGTTTCCGTTAAGATATATACATATACATATACATATACATATATATATATATATATATATATATATATATATATATATATATATATATATATTTATTTTATATGAGGAGAAGGCACAAAGCAAAGTAATATCAAACAGCCCAGGTGCAACTTATGTAATATGTAAATATCCATCCAAGATATGAATCCCTAATGCCACGTACACACGGTCGGACATTGATCGGACATTCCGACAACAAAATCCTAGGATTTTTTTCCGACGGATGTTGGCTCAAACTTGCCTTGCATACACACGGTCACACAAAGTTGTCGGAAAATCCGATCATTCTGAACGTGGTGACGTAAAACACGTACGTCGGGACTATAAACGGGGCAGTAGCCAATAGCTTTCATCTCTTTATTTATTCTGAGCATGCGTGGCACTTTGTGCGTCGGATTTGTGTACACGCGATCGGAAATTCCGACAACGGATTTTGTTGTCGGAAAATTTTGTAGCCTGCTCTCAAACTTTGTGTGTCAGAAAATCTGATGGAAAATGTGTGATGGAGCCCACACACGGTCGGAATTTCGGACAACAAGGTCCTATCACACATTTTCCGTCGGAAAATCCGACCATGTGTACGGGGCATAAGAGTGTCTTGTTTCCTGGACGTCTGTATCTATATAGTGCAGTTATAATTTGTATTTCTTTGGAACACTCAAACCTTATTACATTTAAATTCAGCTCTCTACAAACATTATAAAAGGTCTGGTCAGACAAAATGAATCTGAGTTATGATGAGAAATTAACCTTGCAGCCCTAGACGGAGGAGCTGTATGATGCAGCATGTTCATTTTAAAAGCTAGGCGAATCCCAGGACCCTGACCCTTCTTACTGTTGCTAAACCCAGCTGTCAGCTGAAGAAAGAAATGAACATTTAGAAGGTTAAGAGAGGTTTTAACAGTACATTTAATGAATGGAATAAAATTTCTTGGGACCTTTCCAAAAACTGGAACTGTTGACAGTTATGGAATGAACTGTTAGTTATGTTTTTGGAAGGCAAGGATTTGGTGCAACACAGACTTTCTCAACCAGGGTTCCATGGAGCGTTAAGTTTCTTTCAAAGGTTGCTAGGGGGTTCCTTGGGCAATGAGTAATCTCTGCCTCTCAAGTAACCACTAACAACAATGATCTTTTTAGCTATTGGTAAGCAAGGTGGTCTTCCAAAAGACCACCAATGGAAGGAGCATTCTTCCCAAAGACCACCAATGTAAAGAGCATCCTTCCTAAAGACCACAAATGTAATGAGCATTATTCCTAAAGACAACCAATGTAATGGACATTCTTCCCAAAGACCACAAATGTAATGAGCATTCTTCCCAAAGACCTCCAATGTAATAGGCATTATTCCTAGAGACCAAAAATGTAATGGGCATTCTGCCCAAAGACCACAAAGGTATAGAGCATTCTCCCTAAAAGGCCAACTATGTAATGGGCATTCTTCCCAAAGACCACACATGTAATGGGCATTCTTCCCAAAGACCTCAAATGTAAGAAGGATTCTTCCCAAAAACCTCCAATGTAATGGGCATTAATTTCCAATGTAATGGGCATTTTTCCCAAAGGCCATTAATGAAAGGAGAATTATTCCCAAAGACCTCCAATGTATTGGACATTCTTCCCAAAAGACCACCAATGCAATGGACAATTTTCCTAAAGACCACAAACTTAATGGACAATATTCACAAAGACCCCCAATGTAAGAAGGATTCTTCCTAAGGACCACAAACTGAATGGTCAATTTCCACAAAGAGCACCAATGTAAGGAGGATTCTTCCTAAATACTTTGAATGTAATGGCATTCTTCCCAAAGATGACATTTGTAATAGGCATTCTTCCAAAATGACCACTGATACAATAGACATGTTTCCCAAAGACCACACATTTAATGGACATTGTTTACAAAGACCAAATGTGAGGAACATTCTTCTTTAAGACCACAAATGTGAGGAGTGTTCTTCGTAAAGACCACCAATGCAATGGACATTTTTCCTGAAGACCGCAAGCTTAACAGACATTCTTCACAAAGACCACAAATGTGAGGAGCGTGCTTCCTAAAGACCCCCAATGTGAGGAGCGTTCTTCCTATAGACCAAAAATTTGAGGAGCGTTCTTCCTAAAGCGCACCAATGTAAGGGGCATTCTTCCTAAAGACCTCCAAAGTAATAGCATTCTTCCCAAAGATGACATTTGTAATAGGCATTCTTCCCAAATGACCACTGATGCAATGGACAAGTTTCCCAAAGACCACAAATTTAATGGACATTGTTTACAAAGACCAAATGTGAGGAGTGTTCTTCCTAAAGACCACAATTGTGAGGAGCATTCTTCCTAAAGACCACCAATGCAATAGACATTATTCCTAAAGACCCCAAACTTAACAGACATTCTTCAGAAAGACCACAAATGTGAGGAGCATTCTTCCTAAAGACCACAAATGTGAGGAGCGTTCTTCCTAAAGACCCCCCCCCCCCCAAGCAATGGACATTTTTTCATAAAGACCGCAAACTTAACATACATTCTCCACAAAGACTACAAATGTGAGGGGCGTTCTTCCTAAAAGAGCACCAATGTAAGGGGCATTCTTCCTAAAGACCTCCAATGTAATGACATTCTTCCCAAAGATGACATTTGTAGGCATTCTTCCCAAATGACCACTGATGCAATGGACATGTTTCCCAAAGACCACAAATTTAATGGACATTGTTTAAAAGACCAAATGTGAGGAGCGTTCTTCCTAAAGACCATAAATGTGAGGAGCGTTCTTCCTAAAGACCACCAATACAATAAACATTTTTCCTAAAGACTGCAAATTTAACAGACATTCTTCACAAAGACGACATTTGTAATAGGCATTCTTCCGAAATGACCACTGATGCAATGGACATGTTTCCCAAAGACCACAAATATAAGGGACATTGTTTACAAAGACCAAATGTGAGGAGCGTTCTTCCTAAAGACCATAAATGTGAGGAGCGTTCTTCCTAAAGACCACAAATGTGAGGAGTGTTCTTCCTAAAGACCATAAAAAGGGGGGAGTTTTCTTCCTAAAGACCACCAATGCAATAGACATTTTTCCTAAAGACAGCAAACTTAACAGACATTCTTCGCTAAGACTGCAAATGTGAGGAGCGTTCTTCCTAAAGACCACAAATGTGAGAAGTGTTCTTCATTAAGACCACAAATGTGAGGAGTGTTCTTCCTAAAGACCATAAAAAGGGGGGAGTTTTCTTCCTAAAGACCACCAATGCAATAGACATTTTTCCTAAAGACAGCAAACTTAACAGACATTCTTCGCTAAGACTGCAAATGTGAGGAGCGTTCTTTCTAAAGACCACAAATGTGAGAAGTGTTCTTCCTAAAGACCACCAATGCAATAGACATTTTCCTAAAGACAGCAAACTTAACAGATATTCTATTCGCAAAGACTACAAATGTGAGGAGCGTTCTTCCTAGAGAGCACCAATGTAAGGGGCATTCTTCCTAAGGACTACATATACTGGGCATTCTTCCCACTGACCAAAATACCAATGGATGGTAAAAACTAGCAGGGGTACCAGCAGACTGGAAAGTTATTCCAGTTATCCTCCATGGTAAAAGATTGAGACAGGCAGATCCAACATGAAAAAAATAAGACACATTTTTATGCTGATATTTGTAAAGTAAAAAAAAAAAAAAAAACAGAACCATTTCCATGGACACTACTTTCAGAAATCTCCATAGGCAGAAGCTATCCTTGGAATTTAGGAAAGGACCATTAAAATAAGGGTTCAGTCTAGTAAGAGTGTGATGACTTGTGCAATACGGGGATATATTCGGGATGACAGATGGAAAGCAGTGTTCTTCTTACCTGAATTCCTCAGCTTCCTATTCTTCAGCACCGAGATGATGACCAGCAGACTGCCCAGGATATCCACCACGGTGGTGAGGATCAGCACGCTGGACAGCGCAGTCACCAGCCAGGCAGCCCGGGGAGCGCTCCCGTCCAGCGGCTCTCCCTTCTCCAGCGCACAGCAGTTCCTCGCCCAGGACTCATTGTGCAGCATGGCTAGCGCTGTCCTCGCCTTGCCTCGCATCTCACGTGCCTAACATTTAGCGCAGATAAGTCGCAGAGGCTGAGACAAGTTTCCACCGCTGCTGCACCTTGCCAAGTGTGAGGACAGGTACCAACATCCAAGGTGGTCACAGGTACAGGAAGGGGATTGGATAGGGGGGATGGGGGTGGGTCAGCTGACTCTAGTGAAGTTAGGGGGGGCTGGTTGCTTGACTGTTGTGCAAACCCAACTGGGAGAACAGAAAAACGTGCAATTGTAAAAAAAAAAAAAGAAGAAGTCAGCAGCAAGCCAACAGGATCGCAGGCACCGGGGAGTTAAATGTGACAGCAGAGAGAATGTGATGTGGAGCATACAGAGAAATGCAGGGAATGACAGTCACACACTACAGAGGTGACTGGAGCAAGAGCCAGTCCACAGCAAAGGCTCCCTCATACATTATACAGTCCCCCTTCCCTTCCTATGGCACATCTTACGCCTGGAGGATTAGCTGCAAGGATAACTTTGTCCCACAAGGTAAGCTAGGAGCTGCTAATAAAGGGAAAGGGAAGGGGAGGCTACAAAGTGCAGCAGCAATACAAATGCAAAGAGCAATGCCAAAAAGGAGAATCACAGGCATGCAGTATAGATGTGATGGGAGTTCTTTGCATTCGTATGAAGATAGGATACTGATGGCAGAAAAGGATCCATCATGTGCTCATTTTCTACATGTTTGTCTTTACCACTGTTAATCCTGAGCATGTTTAACTTCACTTACTGTTAACTGGCTCATTGCCTCTACAAGCATCCACTCTTTCAGTAAGAGTATACTTCCTAATAGGACTCAAGAACTTTCCTCCTGTCAGTTTGAGGTCCTGGCCCCATTATTACTGGGAGGGGGGGCTGCAAAGTGTAGTAGCAAACCCATAGTTCTTTATTCCATATTGGTACTGAAAATACTACAAAGAGAAGAAATGGAAGGGGGGCTTCAAAGTGCAGCAGCAATACAAACACAAAAAGAATAAAGGGGAATGACAGGCATGCATTATGGAGGTGATTGGAGTTCTCTGCAGTCATAGGAACATAAGAGACTGATGCCAGAAAGGGATCCATCATATACCAATTTTCTACATTTTTGTCTAGATCTACAGTATATTAATCCTGAGCATGGTTACTGGCTCACTGCCTCTACAAGCATCCACTCTTTCAGTAAGTTTATACTTCCTAATATGACTCAAGAACTTTCCTTCTGTCAGTTTGAGGTCCTGGCACCATTATTAATGGAAAGGGAAGGAGAACTGCAAAGTGCAGCAGCCATACAAATGCAAAGAGCAGTGCCATAAAGAAGAATGACAGTCACACACTACAGAGGTGACTGGTGACAGGAGGCAGTCCACAGAAAAGGCTAACCCCATACATTATACAGTCCCCCTTCCCTTCCTTCCTTCCTTCCTTCCTTCCTTCCTTCCTTCCTTCCTTCCTTCCTTCCTTCCTTCCTTCCTTCCTTCCTCCCTTCCTCCCTTCCTCCCTTCCTCCCTCCCTCCCTTCCTTCCTTCCTTCCTTCCTTCCTTCCTTCCTTCCTTCCTTCCTTCCCTTCCACATCTTATGCCTGGAGGATTAGCTGCAAGGATAACTTTGTCCCACAAGGTAAGCTAGCAGCTGCAAAGTGCAGCAGCAATACAAATGCAAAGAGCAATGCCATAAAGGAGAATGACAGGCATGCAATATAGAGATGATGGCAGTTCTCTGCAGTGATATGAAGGCTGGATACTGATGGCAATGTAGAAAATGTGCCCATTTTCTACATTGTCTATATACCAGGGTTTCTCCACTCCAGTCCTCAAGGCGCCCCAACAGGTCATGTTTTCAGGCTTTCCATTATTTTGCACAGATGATTTGATCAGTTTCCCTGCCTTGGTAATTACCACAGCAGTTTCATCTGAGGGAAATCCTGAAAACATGACCTGTTGGGGCACCTTGCAGACTGGAGTTGAGAAACACAGGTCTATACCACTGTTAATCCTGAGCATGTTTAACTTCACTTACTGTTAACTTGCTCACTGCCTCTACAAGCATCCACTCTTTCAAAATTATACTTCCTAACATTACTCAAGAACTTTCCTCCTGCCAGTTTGGGGTCCTGGCCCCATTATTACTAGGGATGAAAGGGGGGCTTCAAAGTGCAGTAGCAAACCCATAGTTCTTGATTCCAGATTGGTACTCAAAATACTACAAAGGGAAGAAAGGGAAGGGGGACTGCAAAGTGCAACAGCAATACAAATGCAAAGAGCAATGCCATAAGAGCGAATGGCAGTCATAGAGGTGATGGGAGTTCTCTGCAATCATAGGAACATAGGAGACTGATAGCAGAAAAGGATCAATTATATGCAATTTTTTTTGTCTAGACCTATTCATTCTGAGCATGTTTAACTTTAAATGGACTCACTGGGTTTGATTTACTAAAGGCAAATAGATTGTGCACTCTGCAAGTGCAATTGCTCCAAAGCTAAGTAAATGTAGTAAAGCTCTGCTGACTTCCATCATCCAATAACGTGCAAGCAAAAACGCAGGTTTTTTTTGTGATTGAGTAGTCTTTGCAACGTGAAGCTTTACCGCATTTAGTAAGCTCTTTGCAAAGTGCACAGTCTATTTTCCTTAAGTAAATCCTCTACAAGCATCTGCTCTTTATACTATACTATAGTATAGTATAATTATACTTTCTAAAATTACTCATGAACTTCCCTCCTACCAGTGTGAGGTCATGGCCCCATTGTTACTGGGAAGGAGGGCTGCAAAGTGCAGTAGCAAAACCAATGCAAAAATGCAATACAAAAAGGGAGAATGACTGCCATGCATTTATGGAGATGATGGGAGTTCTCTGCAGTCATAGACACAGTGAGGTTGATTTAGTAAAACTGGAGAGTATAAAATCTGGTGCAGCTGTGCATGGTGGCCAATCAGCTTCTATCTTCAGCTTGTTCAATTAAGCTTTGACAATAAAACCTGGAAGCTGATTGGTTTCTATGCAGAGCTGCAACAGATTTTGCACTCACCAGTTTTAGCAAATCAACTCATTAACATTAGAAAGATCCCACTTGGAGTGCATGGAGTTTTCATCATGTGCCCTTATTTAACATTTTTGTCTAGACGTATGTTAACCCCAAGCATGTTTCATTTCACTTAGAGTTAATTGTCTCCCTACCTCTCCTGGAAGCCTGCTCCAAGCATATTTAACTTCACTTACTGTTAACTGGCTCGCTGCCTCTACAAACATCCACTCTTTCAGTAAAATTATACTTCGTAACAATATTGCGATGCCAGACATCGCATGAGCTTTGCAACGCATTGCTGTGCACATCACATGCAATTTCTGTGCGATATGCATTCAGCAATACAAACTGTATTTGTATGTATATTTCTATGTATGTATATACTTTTTTTTTGGTCCGCACTGCAATCGGAACGCATGGGTGTTCAGACCCATGCGATCCGATCCCTGTCTGATTTAGCAGTTCATACTGTGATCTGCAAACCGATTTGGGGGTGTCATTAACTTTACATTGACACCCGCAGCGGTTCGCAGAGAGCAGTGTGAACTGTCTGTGAGTGAGATGCAGGAACTCACACAGGAATCGTGCTGGTTCCTGCATCGCAAAAGTGTGAACCGAGACTAACTTGGGTCAAGGACCTGCTAGTTTGAGGTGTCCTTGACCCAATATTGCTGGGGAGGGAAGGGGGGCTGCAAAGTGCATTATCAAACCCAATGCAAAAAGCAATGCAATAAGGAAGGATGACAGTCATGCATTATAGAGGTGGTGGGCGTTCTGTGCAGTCATAGAAACATTGAAGACCGTTGGCAAAAAAAGAACACTTGGAGTGCATGGAGTTTCCATCATGTTAACCTCAAGCATATAAAATTTCACATAAGCCTCATACACACGATCTGATTTTCCGATAGGAATTGTGTGATGACAGGCTGTTGGCGGTAAAAATGTTGGATGGCAGGTTTTAAAACTTTCCGTGGACAAATGTCTGTTGTCGGATTTTCCGAGTGTGTGTACACAAGTCCGTCGGACAAAAGTCCAAAGTAAAAACACGCATGCTCGGAAGCAAGGACGAGCCAGAAGCGGTCGGTCTTGTAAACTAGCGTTCGTAATGGAGAATTAACATTCGTGACCTGGCAAATTATGAAATCTCGAAATGCAGCGCACAATTCTCTTCTTCTTTAAAGCGGGGTTCCACCAAAAAGTGGAACTTCCGCTCATCGGATTCCTCCCCCCTTCGGTGTCACAATTGGCACCTTTCAGGGGGGAGGGGGGTGCAGATACCTGTATAATACAGGTATCTATACCCACTTCCGGGCATAGCTAGCTGCAGAATATCCGCAGATACGTCACTCCCCCCCCCCCCCCCCGTTGTGTTCTGGGAAACACACAGTTCCCAGAACACAATGGGGACCAGTGAAGACTCGCGCATGCGCAGTAGGGAACCGGGCAGTGAAGCCAAAACTCTTCACTTCCTGATTCCCTCACCGAGGATGGGGGCAGCCGAGAGACGAGCGATTGCTCGTCTTCTGCTGCCGACATCGCTGGACCCTGGGACAGGTAAGTGTCCATTTATTAAAAGTCAGCAGCTGCAGTATTTGTAGCTGCTGGCTTTCAATATTTTTTTTTTTAAGGTGGAGCTCCGCTTTAATGGGATAAAAATGAAGCTGCTTTGCTGGTGATACTGATGGAGTTATTGCAAACAAATTTTCAAAGGCTTTTTTTTTCTAGTGAAATCAAGAATAATATTATTATGTTTTTTTTTTCAATTATTATTTGGGCAAGTTACCACAACACCATTATCCCATTATCCCGTAGTTTTTAAAAACAAAAATACAACTATGTTGGTGTCCCTTGTCAATTTTACATTGTATTTTTTAAATGTAACTGCCGACTCCCAAACTGTCATTTGAAGTAAAACACATAGCCAAGTATTATTCTCCACAATTTTTTTTATTATGCATTAAAAAAAAGAAAACAAATAAAATTAGACATGCTATCTGCCAATAGAACTTAACCAAAAAGTGCATTCTATGCATCCAAAAATATAGAAAATATAACAAATCAAATCATTATTCAACCAGAAAAATAATGTCAAAGCAATAATTCCAAGGCCAATAATAAATAACACGTTATCTCATCCAATTTCACAACATGTCTGGTTGACGAACGGCTGTTCAGAAACAAACTGAAAAGCACGAAATGAAAAGCGCAAAATGAAAAGCGCGAATCAACACTCACCAAACATCTACTAACACGAAATTAGCAGAAGGAGCCCAAAGGGTGGCGCTAAAGAGCTGAAAAACCTTGTAGTACGTCACTACGTTCGTGTTTGTTGGCCGACAATTCCTTGCCGTTTGTATGCAAGACAAGTTTGGGCCAACGCCCTTCGGACAAAAGTCCACGGTTTTGTTGGCCAACAATCCGATCGTGTGTACGAGGCTTTAGAAACATAGGAGACCGATGGCAGAAAAGGATCCATAATATGCCAATTTTTTACATTTTTGACTTAACCTATTAATCCCGAGCATGTTTAACTTTAAATGGACTCACTGGGGTTGATTTACTAAAGGCAAATAGATAGCGCAGTAATTGTATTTGTTTGTAATGCACAGTCAAAACTCAAGGTGAGAATGTGAAACCAAGCTGCAACTTCATGTGAGATTCACACAAAACATACACCTTTCAATAAGTAAGTTGCGCTAGACTCCTGTATCATTAATAAATAAATATAGTGAAAAAATGAAAAAAGAATATCACAAATAAAGTCCATCCGATGTAAGATGAAAAATGATGTGAAACCGACAAACGACGCACCCAAAGATTGTGATAGGAGAAAGATGACTAAACACAATGCGGCTTACCTACTTCCAATGATCTCCTATCATGGGAGATCACAAGCGCTTTCGGCTTAATACCCAGCCCGGGCCTTTCGGGCCTTTCGGGCCTTTCGGGCTGGGTATTGGTCACAGCATCTTCCTGGATTGCACCACTCAAAGTGACATATTGCCACACAATGTCCATAAAGAATTTATTGCTTCCATAGTGTAAAATCTTTGTGGTAATTTAATAAGTAAAAAAAGTATTGCACTTACAATTAGGTAGAATATACAAAGCATAAAAAATCAAGCCGGCCAGCTATCCAATGCAGCTCTTCACTCCGGGACCTGCGCGAACGCGGTGACGTCAGCAGGTCGCTTCTCCGGTAGGCGGGACAGTGTCAAAAGTTCTTTCACCTTAATGCATAGGATGCATTAAGATGAAAAAACATGAGGGTTTACAACCCCTTTAATTTCACTTATACTCGGTTTACAGTACTGCAATGCACTTTTGATGCAATTTTTAGTGCGATTATTTATATGTATATTCTGATAGCCAGATCGCACTGAAACTGCACCAAAGTAGCACAGGAACCTTTTCCAAAATCGTACCGCTCATTGGCATGAACAGGCACCATTGAAAATAATATGATTTGCCTTGGCCATGAGATTCTGCACGATTCCAGTTGCCTCAGAAATTGCACTTGTGTGAACCAGCACTGTTATCTAACTCACTAATTCTACTGGAAGTCTATTCCAAGCACCCACTGCTCTCTCAGTAAAATACTTCCCAACGTTACTCATGAACTTTCCTGCTGCCAGTTTGAGGTCGTGCCCCATTGTTCTTGATTCCAGCTTGGTACTGAAAATACTGAGAAAGGAAAGAGGGGGGGGGGGGGGGCTGCAAAGTGCAGCAGCAATAATTTACAAAGGCAATGCAGTAAGTGAGAATGACAGTCATGCATTATAGAGGTGATAGGAGTTCTCTGCAGTCATAGAAATATACTGAAAAGGACTATTTGGTCTATCATGTGACTTTTTTACATTTTTGTCTAGACCTGGCATGTTTAACCCCTTGCCTACTGGGCACTTTCACCCCCTTCCTGCCCAGACCAATTTTCAGCTCTGAGCGCTGTCACACTTTAAATGACAATTGCGCGGTCATGCAACACACTGTACTCAAACAAAATGTTTAGCATTTTTTGCCCCACAAATAGAGTTTTCTTTTGGTGGTATTTAATCACCACTGGGTTTTTTATTTTTTGCAAAATAAACAAAAACAGACTGAAATTTTGAAGAAAAAAAAAAAAGTTTTCATAGTTTGTTATAAAATTTTGCAAACAGGTAATTTTTCTCCTTCACTGATGGGCACTGATGAGGCAGAACTGATGGGCATTGATGGGCACTGATGAGGCAGCACTGATGGGCATTGATGGGCACTGATGAGGCAGCACTGATGGGCATTGATGGGCACTGATGAGGCAGCACTGATGGGCATTGATGGGCACTGATAGGCTGCACCAAGGCTCGGTTCACACTTGTGCGATGCGGGAACCCTGCAAATCCACTGCAGGTTCCCGAATTGCACCAGTTCACACTGCCATATGCGAACTCCTGGGAGTGCCAATACATTGTTAGTGACACCCCCATTTCAGCTCGCATATTGAACTGAGAAACTGACAGTTTGGACATGAATCGGATCGTGCGGGCTTGAACACCTATGCGATTTGATTCTGGTGCAGACCAAAAAAAAAGGGTCCTGTGCAAGTTTGGTCCGAATGCGATGCGATATCAGCCATACTATCTGTATGGCTAAAATCACATCGCACGGACATCGCATTTGATTTGCACTGCAGTGCGGTGCGAATCAAATGTGATCTTGCAGGGCGCACAAGTGTGAACTGGGACTGATGGGCACTGATGAGGCTGCACTGATGGGCACTAATAAGTGGCACTGATGGGCACTGATAGGCGGCACTGATAGGTCACACTGATGGGCGGCACTATTGGACACTGATGGGCGGCACTGATGGACACTGGTAGAGGCCACTGATAGGTGACACTGATGTAGAGGCACTGGTGGGCACTGATTGGCAGCACTGGTAGTCACTCATTGGCAGCACTGGTATGCACTGATTGGTATCACTGTTGAGCACAGATTTGCGGCACTAGTGGGACAGATTGGCAGCACTTGTGGACACTGGTGGACTGCACTGATAATCAGTGTATATATCCCTTATAGAGATGCCGGTTATCAGCTCTATTCTCTGATCCTCACGCTGACAGCATGAGGAAAGGAGTGCCAATCACCGGCATCTGTTTACTTCTGTGATGAGCTGTGATTGGACACAGCTGATCATGTGGTAAAGAGCCGCTGATTTGCTCTTTACCTGGGAGTCTGTTCCAAGCACCCACTGCTTTTTAAGTAAAATAATTCCTAACATTGAAATAGTTGATCATAAGGTATCACCACAGGGTGGTGCTGTGGATACCAAAATAATATATAAAGAAGTGCCACGTCCCATAACTTGAATATAGTAGTGAAAGGATTGGTACTGGACTTTATAGGCAGTGAGATACACAAAAATTATATATATAAAAAAAAAAAAGGTTTTTAAAAAATTGATTAAAACAAGCACAACCAGACAGATAATTCCTAACATTACTATGAAGTTTTGGAGGTCATGACCCCATGCTCTTCATTCCAGCGTCATGCAAAAAAAAACCTAACCTTTTTTCCGCCCTTAATGTATTTTAAGGTTATATTCATCCCCTCCCCCTTTTTCTCCCTTTCTTGAGGCTGTATATATACAGTAGCCCAAGCATGCCTTGCAGCACTAGAGTCCTCAGTTCTAGTCCCACCCCAGACATGGTCTGCATGGAGTTTCCTTCCACACTCCAAAGACATGCTGGAAGAAGTGGTGACTGGTGTTGTATATTTTGGGGGGGGAGGGGGTGGCAAACAAGACATCCGACGGTCACCCCCCTCCCCCCAGTCGGTCGGTCAGCCCCGCACTGATCCCATCTAGGTCGCGGGCAGCTTTGACTCCTTCCTGCAACTCCTCCTTCTCTGCGTTTCGGGCTTCACGGTGGCTTCCTCCTCGGCAGCTTCCCTCCTCCTTCCCTCAGCACGGCAGCCAATACGATCGCTTCTCCTCTCGGCCAATCGGAGGAGAATCAGGAAAACAATAGCGAATAATAATTTGCTATTGTTACACAACTGGGTTGGCTCAGGGCACAGTGCACTGCGCACGGGTCCACCATTTTTTTAAGCCAACCTGATAGAAGACCTTTGGGATGAATTAGAGCGGAGACTGCAAGCCAGGCCTTCTCGTCCAACATCAGTACCACCTATTAGTTCCCATCAGTGCCACCTCATCAGTGTCCACCAGTGCCGTCTCATCAGTGCCACCTATCAGTGCCCATCAGTACAGACTATAAGTGCCCACCAGTGCAGCCTCATCAGCGCACATCAGTGAAGGAGAAAAATTACCTGTTTGCAAAAACATTTAACAAAGTATGAAACCATTTTTATTTTTTTTGGTCTTTTTTTTTTTCATTTGTTTAGCAAAAGTAAAAAAAAAACCCAGGGATGATTAACAGCTTCAGCCCCGGAAGATTTTACCCCCTTCCTGACCAGGGCACTTTTTGCGATTCTGCACTGCATCTTTTTAACTGACAATTGCGCGGTCGTGCGACGTTGAACCCAAACAAAATTGATGTCCTTTTTTCCCCACAAATGGAGCTTTCTTTTGGTGGTATTTGATCACCTCTGCGGTTTTTATTTTTTGCGCTAAAAACAAAAAAAAAGAGCGACAATTTTGAAAAAAAAGCTATATTTTGTACTTTTTGCTATAATAAATATTCCCATTTTTTTTTTAAAAAAAGCTATTTTTTTCTCAGTTTAGACCGATATGTATTCCTCTACATATTTTTGGTAAAAAAACCCTGCAATAAGCTTATATTGATTGGTTTGCGCAAAAGTTATAGCGTCTACAAAATAGGGGATAGTTTAATGGCATTTTTATTATTAATTTTTTTTTATTAGTAATGGCGGCGATCTGCGATTTTTATCGTGACTGCGACATTATGGCGGACACATCGAACGCTTTTTACACTATTTTGGGACCATTGTCATTTATACAGCGATCAGTGCTATAAAAATGCACTGATTACTGTGTAAATGGCACTGGCAGGGAAGGGGTTAAAGTGGAGATCCACCCTAAAAACAAATATGTAATTTATGTGCATGCAAAAAAAAAAAAAAAAAAATTTGGAGAAAATGTTTTTTTACTCGCCTCTAAATGCCTGTTGCTAGGGGGTCCCTCATAGTCTGCCTCCTTCAGTGCCTGGGCTCTTGATGTCACTTCCCTCGGCGCAGGAAGGGAGATCACCTCTCCCCCCTCCCTCTTGTCAATCATCTGGGACACGTCTCAGGTCCCAGATGATTGTGCGGCCAATCACGGCGCGCTGCGCCGCTCGCACATTCGCAGTGGGTGCCTGGCTGTGAAGCCACAGCCGGGCACCCACAGTTACAATGCCGGCGCCGCCAAGCAGAGGGGGAGATGAGCAGGGCTTCGATCCCCCGCATCGCTGGACCCTGGAACAGGTAAGTGTCCGATTATTAAAAGTCAGCAGCTGCAGTATTTGTAGCTGCCAACTTTTAATTTTTTTTTTTTAAGCGGAACACCACTTTAAGTGTGTCCTAGGGAGTGATTCTAACTGTGGGGGGGGGGGGGGCTACCACTGACATGACAGCGATCACTGCTCCCGATGACAGAGACCAGTGATCTCTGTCATGTCACAAGGCAGAACAGGGAAATTCCTTGTTTACATAGGCATCTCCCCGTTCTGCGACTCCGTGACATGATCGCCGGGACACCAGCAGACATCGAGTCCAAGGGTCCCGGTCACGCTGTTTGCGGTGGGCACCTGCTAGCCCCACCAATTAAAGGGGACGTACAGGTATGCCCATTTGCCCACCGCTGCCATTGTGCCAACGTATATTGGCGCGCAGCGGTCGGCAAGTGGTTAAATACCACCAAAAGAAAGCTCTTTTTGTGTGAAAAAAAATGCTAAAAAATGTCATATAAGTACAGTGTTGTATGACCGCGCAATTGTCATTCAAAGTGCGACAGCGCTGAAAGCTGAAAATTGGCCTGGGCAGGAAGGGGGTGAAAGTCCCAGGTAGGCAAGTGGTTAGGGGGTACAGTCAGGGGGAAGGGGAGCAGTAAAGTTGTGGCTCAACCATCTATTTTTACTGCAGCCAGCCACATGTGAAATAATGCAAATTAAAAAAAAAAGCATCACAGACAGCACTGAATTGTGTTGTCCACTAGGGTGAGCAATAGCATGAAAACCTCATTCTGCAGAAATCTCCAACCTTTTCCTTTAATATGGAGAAACGATGCAAACCATCCAAATATGTTAATATATAAGACCCCTTAAAATGTGTCATCCTGTTCTTATCCTTCAGGTTATGGAGAAATTCCAGCCTAGAATCACCCTGCTATCTCCTATGGGAGAAGAGGCTGCACAGTGCAGAGCGATGTGCAATACAGAGCAGATCCAGAGAGGAAGGAACACGCAAATATAGCCCAAATATAGCACAAATATAGCACAAATATAGCAGAGTGCTGCTGAATCCTGGCCCTGTGTGGCCCCCAGCAGTGCATATTTTTCATTTTCATCACAGACCTACCAGTGAGATAAGTGCACAACTAATTCCTGCAGCTAGGAATGAGCAAAACATGCTCTGCTGGTATCCCTCAACGACCTGCTGCTATTACTATTATGGTAAGAAATCAGTCATCAGCACTCAGACGCTCAAATTAACCACTTCATCTCCGGAAGGTTTACCCCCCCTCTATGACCAGGCCATTTTTTGTGATACGGCTACTGACAATTGCGCAGTCTTGCGACACTGTGCACAAATTTACACAAACATAAAATAGTTTTCCCACAAATAAAGCTTTCTGTTGGTGGTATTTGATCACCTCTGCGGTTTTTATTTTTTGTGCTATAAACACAAAAATACCGACAAGTTTAAAAAAAAAAAAAAACATACACTATTTTTTTACTTTTTGCTATAAAACATATCCAATAAAAATAACGTAAAAAATCTAATTTCTTCATCAATTTAGGCCAATATGTATTCTGCTACATATTTTTGGTAAACAAAAATCCCAATAAGCGTATATTGATTGGTTTACGCAAAAGTTATAACATCTACAAATTATGGGATAGATTTATGGAATTTTTATTTATTTTACTAGTAATGACGGTGATCAGCGATTTCTAATGGGACTGCAACATTGAAGTGGACAAATCTGACACTTAGGGGTTGATTTACTAAAGGAAAATAGGCTGTGCACTTTGCAAAGTGCAGTTGCACTCTGCGAGAGCAGTTGCTCCAGGGCTTAGTAAATGAGGAAAAACTCTGCTGAATTCCATCATCCAATCATATGCAAGCAAAAAGGCTGTTTTTTAAATTTTCCTTGCACGTGATTGGGTATTCTTCGCAAAGTGAAGCTTTACCTCATTTACTAAGATCTGGAGAACTGCACTTGCAGAGTGCAATTGCACCTTGCAAAGTGCACAGTCTATTTGCCTTTAGTAAATCAACCCCTAAGTGACACTTTTTGGGGACCAATGACACCAATACAGTGATTAGTGCTAAAAAATAATGCACTGTCACTGTACTAATGACACTGGCAGGGTAGGGGTTAACACCAGGGGCGATCAAGGGGTTAACTGTGTTCCCCGGGAGTGCTTGGTAATTGTGTGTGTGTGTGGGGGGGTGCTTTGACTGGAGGAAGACAGAAATCTGTGTTCCTGCTTAGTAGAAACACAAGAGCTCCATCTTCCCCTTTGACAGAACGGTGATCTGCCTTGTTTACATAGGTAGACCGTCGTTCTGTCTGCCTCTGGAACGATCGGCAGGTCTCGGCGGACATCAGGTCCACCCGGTGCCCGCTGATTGGCTCCAGCTATGTCCAATCACAGCAGGAGAGGGTTTCCCCCCAAACCCCCCCACCCCCCAAAAAAAGACGTATGGGTACGTGGATTCACGCTGAAGGGCCCCCCTACCGCAGTATGTATGCACAGGGCGGTCCACAAGCAGTTTAAAGTACTGGCGTTAAGAGCTGATGTACATTCGCCTGCTTACAACAGGGCTCTTCACAGCTGTGGCAAAAGATTATGCCCCTGTAATTTTTGCGGGCAGCACCACTGAAGAACACAACCCAGCTCAGCAAAGCTGGCCCCCCTATAATCAGCACAAATAAAAACTCACGTGTGTTTCTTTAGTGCTACGTTTGTGCTGTTTTGTGCCGTAAAAATTTACATTTGTGCTGCTTTCATTTTTAAGATATTAGCAATTTTTTTTCCAGACCATGACATCACCTAGCCCCCCTACAACGCCCAAATGACACAAAACTGGTCTCGTTGGTTAGTGCTACGTTTGTGCTGTTTTGTGCCGCTAAAAATTCCATTCTATCTTTTATCGTTTTTGCGTTATTAATGATTTATTAAAGGTCACCAAAGGTCAGTCAGCCCCCCTACACCGCCCAAATGACACGAAACTGGTCTCGTTGGTTAGTGCTACGTTTGTGCTGGTTTGTGCTGCTAAAATTTTTATTTGTGCTGTTATGGTTTTTAAGTTATAACAGTTTTTTTTTTTTCAAATCCCACTCACTTTGCCACCCTACAATCAGCACAAATAAAAACTCAAGTGTGTTTCTTTAGTGCTACATTTGTGCTCTTTTGTGCTGCTAAAATTTCCGTTCTATCTTTTATCGTTTTCACATTATTAATGATTTATTAAAGGTCTTCAAAAGTCAGTCAGCCCCCCTACAATGCCCAAATGACACAAAACTGGTCTCGTTGGTTAGTGCTATGTTTGTGCTGTTTTGTGCTGCTAAAATTTCCATTCTATCTTTTATCGTTTTTGCGTTATTAATGATTTATTAAAGGTCACCAAAAGTCAGTCAGCTCCCCTACAACACCCAAATGACACGAAGCTGGTCTCGTTGGTTAGTGCTACGTTTGTGCTGGTTTGAGTTGCTAAAATTTTTATTTGTGCTGTTATGGTTTTTAAGTTATAACAGTTTATTTTTTTTTTCAAACGCCACTCACATTGCCCACCCTACAATCAGCACAAATAAAAACTCAAGTGTGTTTCTTTAGTGCTACATTTGTGCTGTATTGTGCTGCTAAAATTCCCATTCTACCTTTTACCGTTTTTGCGTTATTAATGATTTATTAAAGGTCACCGAAGGTCACTCAGCCCCCCTACAACACCCAAATGACACAAAACTGGTCTCGTTGGTTAGTGCTACGTTTGTGCTCTTTTGTGCTGCTAAAATTTCCGTTCTATCTTTTATTGTTTTCGCGTTATTAATGATTTATTAAAGGTCACCAAAAGTCAGTCAGCCCCCCTACAACACCCAAATGACACAAAACTGGTCTCGTTGGTTAGTGCCTAATTTGTGCTGGTTTGTGCTGCTAAAATTTTTATTTGTGCTGTTATGGTTTTTTAGTTATAACAGCTTGTTTTTATATATGTGCTTTTTTGTGTCAAAATAATAAAAATTTGTGCTGCTTTTATTTTTAAGATAATAGCAATTTGTTTTTTTGACATTTTGACATCACCCCGCTCTCCTGTCACGTACCTGGTTAGTGAGCTCCTGGTTAGAAAGCAGCCATGGGAGCACAGTGAGGTATGAGTGCCTGTGATCAGTCCAGTAGACTGCGTGGTGGCAGCAGTCAGCAGGAGGATCTGGCAGCAGAACCAGCTGGTGGCAGATGAGCTGGCACTGAGATTGGCTGGTGGCAGACTGTGGGTAAGCAGCTGAAAGCAGGAGACAGATGAGACCTTGCTGGGCTGAAGAGCTGTAGCAGGCTGGATGAGCAGGATGCAGGGTAAGATGAGCCGGGTCCATAATGGTCAGGCAGATCAGGCATAGACGGCACACAACAGGATAGTCGGGTCACAAGCCAAGTCAGCAACAGGAGGTAGATCAGGCAAGAAGAGAAGGCAGAAGCAGAATCCAGAGACAAGCCAAGGTAAGGGCAAGTAGCAATCAAACGGAGGTCAGGAGCAAGCTGGGTTAGGATCAGAGATCAAACACAGGAATCAGGAATGAACACACAGAAGCAGCACACCAGATTGCAGCCTGTTTAAATAGTCTGTCTGGTGCCAGCATTGGTGACAGGCTCACGCTCATCTGCCCAGCCAGTTGCCAGTCTGCGCATGCGCATATGTATGTACAGGGAGACATCATTTGTGCTATGTGAAAGCCTTCCCTGACACCCCCTACAACAGCCAAACAAAATGAAAACGGGCTGGTTGGTTAGTGCCACGTTTGTGTTGGTTTGTGCCTATTTACTTTCCATTCTATCTCCATAAATTTAAACAGCACAAAACAGTACAAATGTAGCACTAAAGAAACACACTTGAGTTTTTATTTGTGCTGATTGTAGGGGGGGGTAAAGTGAGTGGGGTTTGAAAAAAAAAATCTGTTATAACTTAAAAACCATAACAGCACAAATAAAAACTTTAGCAGTAGAAACCAGCACAAACGTAGCACTAACCAACAAGACCAGTTTCATGTCATTTGGGTGTTGTAGGGGGGCTAAGTGACCTTCGGTGACCTTTAATAAATCATTAATAACGCAAAAACGGTAAAAGGTAGAACGGAAATTTTAGCAGCACAAAACAGCACAAATGTAGCACTAAAGAAACACACTTGAGTTTTTATTTGTGCTGATTGTAGAGTGGGGTTTGAAAAAAAAATAAACTGTTATAACTTAAAAACTATAACAGCACAAATAAAAATTTTAGCAGCACAAACCAGCACAAATGTAGCACTAACCAATGAGACCAGTTTTGTGTCATTTGGGTGTTGTAGGGGGGCTGACTGACTTTTGGTGACCTTTAATAAATCATTAATAACACGAAAACGATAAAAGATAGAACGGAAATTTTAGCAGCACAAAAGAGCACAAACGTAGCACTAACCAACGAGACCAGTTTTGTGTCATTTGGGTGTTGTAGTAGGGCTGAGTGACCTTCGGCGACCTTTAATAAATCATTAATAACGCAAAAACGGTAAAAGGTAGAATGGGAATTTTAGCAGCACAATACAGCACAAATGTAGCACTAAAGAAACACACTTGAGTTTTTATTTGTGCTGATTGTAGGGTGGGCAATGTGAGTGGCGTTTGAAAAAAAAAATAAACTGTTATAACTTAAAAACCGGACTGCCTAACCCCTGCAGGGGTAAAAGGCATATGCAGACAGTCCTGCGGTGGCGGAATCGGGAAGTGATCCTCCGTCCAGGGGTGCTATATCCTTGCTGTGTGTTGTCACCGCTGGACAACACACAGCAAGGATATAGCACCCCTGGACGGAGGATCACTTCCCGGTTCCGCCACCGCAGGACTGTCTGCATATGCCTTTTACCCCTGCAGGGGTTAGGCAGTCCGGTAAGTGTACACACGAGTGGGGGTGTAGTGAAGGACGGAACATCTAAAGCTAAAGCCGTGACTACGCTTTCCCTTTCACCAGTGGGACACACTTTTGGGACTTTTTTTTTTTTTTTTTTTTTGTGGACTTTTCTCATTAATTCAATTACTGGTTTTATATATATATATTTTTTATTAACTCCATTACTGGTTTTCATATATATTTTTTGTTCTTTTGCTTTTTCACACACTTATGCATTGATTGCTTTTAATGTGATCGGTAACACACACAGGCCGGGGTTTAACCCATATTTAGATTTTGTTTTCAGGCCTCCACTTTTTATGTATTTCAACCATTGTTGACGCGGATCACCATAATTGCCTCCACGATTGTTTATATATCAGATTTGGTTTCCTAGCTGTGTATATATATAATTTTAAATATAGGGATCACCTTCAAGATACAGCCATTCATTTTCACAGTATATGGTATTTTTCACTTGCATTTTTGAGCACTTTGGATTTTTTCATTTTACTTCACAGGTGACTCATTCACATTCACTATTTTTATATGCACATCAACACTTTCTGATATTTTTGACACTTCTGTCTACTAATTAATTATTTGTATTTTTGAAAAAACATCTTCCATACACACATAGTTGGACAGCGCCAATTCCCCTGCCTAGAATAGCTTTAATATTTTTGGATCTCACTTCGGTGAGTTTCACTTTTAAGGGGGGCAGCAGTCCTTTCTTTCCATATTCCTAAGCGCGGAATTTTTGCTATTCAGTATGTGTACTATAGTACATAAAAAGATACGTAATTTTACATAATGAACTGTATAGTATTTAGGCTTAAGGGTACTTACATACAGGGGTCATTGAAAGAACACAGGGAAATAATAAAAACAAATACAGGGGATCCACGCTGGATGAGAGAGTCCGCATAGACAACATGGGTGAACAGGCATGCGACCCTGGACTAGCCACTGGTTCACATCCACAAGAAACGCTCTGATGGCTACACCAGCAAAAATATAATACTATCTAAGGCAGTGTTTCTCAACTCCAGTCCTCAAGGCGCCCCAACAGGTCATGTTTTCAGGCTTACCATGATTTTTGCACAGGTGATTTGATCAGTTTCACCGCCTTAGTAAGTACCACAGCCATTTCATCGGAGAGAAATCCTAAAAACATGACCTGTTGGGGCGCCTTGAGGACTGGAGTTGAGAAACACTGATCTAAGGAGCCAGTGGGAAACAAAAGAAAATTAATCAATGTTTTAGGATTAGCGCACAGACACAACCAATGTGCTGTGACAGCAAAGCAAGGGCATATATTGCCCAGAGTTGCCTGTGTACAATGGTACATTACCTTTCACTATACTGATAGGAGTGCAGACATCAGAGCGGCTGTGCTCAGACCGAGACATGCCAGCTGTGTGTGAGCACTCTAAGTAAGAAGTAGCCTGATGAGGGAGCCAATCCTCACAGGGGGTGGTGCTGGTTGTCCGGCCTCATTTGCTGCATAGCTAAGGCTGGACTCAGAGTGTTTCTCTGATGCAAAGGCAACGCGGCGTAGCCCCGCCCCTCGGGACGTGATGACGTCATGAGCCTGCGCGTCACCAGCAAAGAAGAAATCCCCATCCGAG
The DNA here is from genome assembly GCA_037952835.1 of Lithobates septentrionalis. Lineage (NCBI taxonomy): Eukaryota > Metazoa > Chordata > Amphibia > Anura > Ranidae > Lithobates > Lithobates septentrionalis. The sequence goes on from JBBDGP010002740.1 coordinate 72,566, forward strand.
ACACAGCGGGGACAGGTAGGAGCTCCTCCCCGCATGTACGGCTTGATATGGAGACAGGGAAGCCCCTGTCATCCATTTTCATGCACAGGTGGAGCCAACCTGCCGGGTGATGTGAAAAACAAGGCAGCACAGGGAGCATACTGTGCACCACCCAGTATTGCGCCATGAACAAAAAAACTCAATATTTTTTACTTTTTTCTATAATAAATATCCCCCCAAAAATATATAAAAAAACTATTTTTTTTCCTCAGTTTAGGCCGATACGTATTCTTCTACATATTTTTGGTAAAAAAATCGCAATAAGTGTATATTTTTTTTATTAGGAGGGTTGCCAACCAGTAATCATCCTTCTCCTTTATGCCACGTATTCTTGGGTCCTTTCGCAGGCTTTGAAGCATGAGGTTGCCCATGCGCCCCAAATTTGCAGAGGCCTGAGAAGCAGACTCCTCAGGGTCACTCAGGATGACAGCATCTGGAACTTCCTCCTCTCAGCCACGTACTACTCCCAAGGGTCCTGGGGTTGGAAAGCCATCGGTTACAGATTGACGCATGTCTTCCTATTCTTCGAAGCCTATGAAAGTGCCAGAATCCTCCTCCTCATCATCCTCCTCCACTTTCTCCTCATGTGTGTTCTCTGACATAGGAATGATGGTGTCTGGATAACGTGGGACTTGAGAGCAAAGGAAGTCCTCCTCTTCCTCCTGCTGCTCTGCCTCCAGTGCCCCGTCCATAATGCCATGCAGAGTCTACTCCAGCAGAAAATGGTGACAACACAGTGCATGCACCCTTAATGATCAGCCATTGGCGTGGGGAAAAAAAGCCAAGGCGGCCTGAGCCTGTCGTTGTGCCGTACTGGCATAGGTACTTTTTGACAGCCCTCTGCTGCATGTATAGCCACTGCAGCATTCCCAAAGTTGGGTTCCACCTGGTGGGCATGTCACAAATGACCCAACAACGAAAGTTCGGTCCGAACTTATGCCCGGGTCGAACCGTTTGCCCATCCCTACTCCTCACCTGTTTGCCGCAACATACACTTAACACCATCTGAACCAAATAAGTTTATCTTGGTCTCATCAGACCACAGGACATGGTTCCAGTATAAATTCTAAAATTCGGAAATTTGGAAATTAGAAAATTCGGAAAATTCGAAAATCCAGATTTTCACATTTCTGAATTTCCGGATTTCGAATTGTCGGATTTCTGAGTTTTCAAATTTTTAATTTTCAAATTTCTGAATTTTCGAATTTCCGAACTTTCGAATTTTCAAATTCCAAATTTCCCGAATTTTCGAAATTCGAAAACTCAGAAATTCAGAAATTCAGAAATTCGAAAATCTGAAAATTCAAAAATCTGAAAATTCAAAAATCTGAAAAAAAGAAAGAAAATCAGTAAAATTTGAAATAATAACTAATTATTAAATTATAGGTATTTTCAAATTCCAAATTTCCGCATTTTCGGAATTCGAAAACTCAGAAATTCAGAAATTCAGAAATTCGAAATTCAGAAATTCGAAAATCTGAAAATTCAAATATCTGAAAAAAGAAAGAAAATCAATAACATTCGAAATAATAACTATTAAATTATAGGTATTGTAATTTTCATTCAAATTTGGCTGTTTGTGAACGTAACGAATACAAATTTATCTGAAGTTACAAATTATCTGAAATAACGAATACTGCATCTAAACAAATGGAATGGAACAAATTAATAATAAATAATAATAATAAAAAGGTTTTATTATTATTATTGTTATTTATTATTATTAGATCGTTACATTCTATTTGTTTAGATACGGCATTTGTCATTTCAGATAATTCGTAACTTTGGATTAATTCGAATTTCCTAATTTCACATTTTCGAATTTCCAAAATTTTGAATTTCCGAACTTCCGAATTTCCAAAATTTTGAATTTCCGACTTTTTCCAATTTCCGACTTTTTCCAATTTCCGAAATTTTCCAATTTCAGAATTTCCAATTTCCGAAATTTCGAATTTTTGAAAATTTCCAATTTCCGAATTTCCGAAAGGAACATTGATCTCTGCCTTCCCACAGAAAAAGCACCTCCCACACAGTTAGCAAGCACAACCTAGGAACACATTTAACTCTTTGGTTGCCCCTGATGTTAACCCCTTCCCTGTCAGTGTCATTAATACAGTGGCAGTGCATTTTTTTTAGCACTGATCACTATATTAGTGTCACTGATCCCCAAAAAAGTGTCACTTAGTGTCCAATTTGTCCGCCGCAATATCGCAGTTCCCCTATAAGTCGCTGATCACCGCCATTACTAGTGAAATAAATAAATAAATAAAAATTCCATAAACATATCCCATAGTTTGTAGACGCTATAACTTTTGCGCAAACCAATAAATATACATTAGTTGGGATTTTTTTAACCAAAAATATGTAGCAGAATACATATTGGCCTAAATTGATCCTTTTATTGAATCTGTTTTATAGCAGAAAGTAAAAAATATTGCGTTTTTCTTAAAATTGTCGTTTTTTTTTTTGGTTTATAGTACAAACAATGAAAACCACAGAGGTGATCAAATACCACCAAAAGAAAGCTCTATTTGTGGGAAAATAAGGGCGTACATTTTAATTGGGTACAGTGCCACACAACCGCGCAATTGTCAGGTAAAATAATGCAGTGCCGTATCGCAAAAAATGGCCTGGTCATGAAGGGGGGTAAACCTTCCGGAGCTCTAGTGTTTAAGAAAGGCCTGGATTCTTTCCTAGATACACATAATATAACTGGGTACTAACATTTATAGGGAATGTTGATCCAGGGAATATCCGATTGCCTCTTGGGGGATCAGGAAGGAATTTTCCCCCCTGCTGGAGCAAATTGGATCATGCTTTGCTGTTTTCTTTTGCCTTCCTTTGGATCAATTGTGGGTATAGGATTGTGTATATAGAGTTGTATCATTTTTTTCCCTTTTATTGGTTGAACTTGAAGGACTTTTTTTTTCACCCAGACTAACTATGTAACTATGCATCTACCAAACACTGAAATATTAATTTTAGGTAGACTAATACCTAGGGTTGCACCAATACCGATACTGGTATAGGTGCCGATACTAAGCATTTGCACAAGTATCAGTACTTGTGCAAATGCTCCGATACCTGAAATTGATACTTTCAGGCTTGGTTCTTTCAGCTGACAGCTAAAATGTAAAGAAAAAAAAAAAGGCTGCCAGTTAATTGTTGTTGAGCTGCCACATCCTTAAAGTGGAACTTCCGTAATTTTTTCAACTTTCCATCTTTTAAATCTTCTGCCCTTGTTGTTTTAACTTTGAATAGTAAAACTTTTTTTCTGCCAGTAAATACCTTATACAGCCCACTTCCTGTTTCTTGTCTGGTCATTAGCCGAGGCTTATGACATCATAAACAGGGATGAACTTTGATCTGCAGATGAAAACAGTCTAAGGCCCCTTTCACACGGGGCTGTCCGTATTTAGCATCCGCTTGCTCAGCGGGGATCGATCAGTTGATCCCCGCTGAGCCGGCGGATGACAAGTCTGTCTCTCTGCACTCTGTGCAGCGACGGACCTGTCAGAGAGTCTGCTCTCCCCTATGGGGGGATCGGATGATCACGGACCGCGTGTCCGTTTTCATCCGATCCGATCTGCCAGACGGATGGAAAATAGGGTTTCCATCCGTCTGGATTTTGCGGAGCGGAATCGGATGTCAGCGGACATGTCACCGCTGACATCCGACGCTCCATAGAGCTGTATGGAGCGACCGTTCAGATCCGCCTAAAAAACTGACAGGCGGAACTGAACGGTCCGCACATGTGAAAGGGGCCTAAAGCAACTTGTCAAGCAAAATACATTTTTATTTTTTATTTTTTATTAAATGTTCCTCAGTTTTAACCCCTTATTAACCCTTAATTTACTCTAATCAGCCCTAATTAACTCCTTATTCTCCTTCTCCATTTAACTATTATTTTCCTGCTGATTTTTATTTTTTTTTGTTCACTTCTGTTTCATGAACTATTAACCGCTTGCCGACCAGCCGCCGTCAACATACTGCGGCAGGTCGGCACGATCCCACGAACCGTCATAGCTATACGTCGGTCCCTTTAAACGGGATAGCAGGCGCGCGCGTGCCCGCTGCACAGCGGGGGTGCCGATGCTCGTGACCAGCGGTAGTGATGACCGCCGGCCATGAGCGATCGCAGGCACGAGAGGCAGAACAGGGACGTGTGTGTAAACACACACATCCCAGTTGTGTGAGGAGAGGAAAGACAGATTGTGAGTTCCTGTGAGCTGGGAACCACGATCTCTCATCTCCTATAGTCACTTTCCATCCACCACAGTTAGAACACACACCTAGGGAACACAGTTAACCCCTTGATCGCCCCCCTAGTGTTAACCCCTTCCCTGCCAGTGACATTTATACAATAATCAGTGCATTTTTATAGCACCAATCGCTGTATAATTGTCAATAGACCCAAAAATGTGTCAAAAGTGTCCGCCATAATATCGCAGTCTCAATAAAAATAAACTAGTAAAAAAAATAGTAATAATAAAAATGCCAGCAATCTATCCCTATTTTGTAGACGCTATAACTTTTGCGCAAACCAATCAATATACGCTTATTGTGATTTTTATTACCAAAAATATGTAGAAGAATACGTATCAGCCTAAACTGGGGCAATTTATTACAGCAAAAAGTACAAAATATTGTGTTTTTTTCAAAATTGTCGCTCTTTTTTTGTTTATAGCGCAAAAAATTAAAAACCGCAGAGATGATCAAATACCACCAAAAGAAAGCTCTATTTGTGGGAAAAAAAGGACGTCAATTTTGTTTGGTTACAACATCGCACGACCGCGCAATTGTCAGTTAAAGCGAAGCAGTGCCGAATCGCAAAAAATGGCCCGGTCATTGAGCAGGCCATTCTTCAGGGGCTGAAGTGGTTAATAATTAAAACTTTTTTTTTTGTTTGCTTTGTTAGTTAATTTTTTTTACACCTTTAACATATATTTACACGTTTCACAATGGAAAAAAGCGCAAAATTTAAAAAAAAAAGCTAATTTATTTCATTTGTAAATAACTTTTCAATGCTTTGTACCACTGACAGATGAAGTGTAAAAAAAAAACTGTTGCGGTAGGTATCGGTAATTGGTATTGACGAGTACTAATAAAAAGCACTCGTACCGGTTGTAAAAAAAAATGGTATCGGTGCATCCCAACTAATAACTAAGTATCTTTTTTTATTGTTTACATTGTTTCCAGCTGTTTGTATGCTAGTCAGCCGGTAAGCACATGAGCGCATACCTGGCAGGGGACCAGGTTCCAGTTTAGCCAGAATGATGGGAGAACATACAAATCAGATGGCCAGACTGGCATTAATGAAAATGGATGGTCTGAGCACAGATCAGGTCTGTTAACAGAACAACTGAGGCTGGGTTCCCATCAGAAAAGCAGCATTAACATGCTAGGCATTATGGATTTCTTTTGACTTGAGTGGCAAAATGCAGGCCAGAATACCAAACATCCAATTTTTCCAATGACAGCAATACAATGAATTCGTGTGAACAGGCCCTTTGGAAAACAGTGGGCTGATTCAGTGTTCACGTACTGTTCAGCATGTCGATCGCGAGCGAGCAACTCAGGGTCTTTACCATGTAGGAAGAAAATCAAATAAAGTGTGCACTGCCATCATTGAAAGAGACTGTAAGGAACCTTTATTTTTTAAAAGCCTTTTTGAAGCATAAGTGGGGGTACTGTACTGCACAAGACTCTATCATGTTCTAGACGCTGGTTCTTGAAATGTTGTATTACTGGATAAATATGTAATCTTCATATTAACTTCATAGCATGGATTGCACCAAAGTAAAGAATAGGATTTTCAAAGCAACAGCCTTGCTTACTAAAGAGCAACAAAAGTAGCAGTGGCTGCTCTGACCAATCAGCTTCTGGACTAGTGGCGGCCGGTCCACAAGGGGCGCACCCCCCCCAGCCCACCTAATCCGCCCCTCTAGCCTGCACAATCAAACATCATGTGTGTGGCCGTGCACTGTGTGGGGCGCCGGACCAACAGGTCACTACCAGGTCCGTCACCCCCTCACAAGCACATGACCAGAGCCCAAGGCCCCAATTGGCTTGTTTCATGTTGTCCTCAGGGTGCAGAGCACTGCGCCCCCAACTCTCCCATCCTGCGATACCATGAATCAGCTCTCACCATTGGCTTCTGGCTTCCCGCCCCGGCCAATCAGGGCAGGAGGCTGAAGACCCAGAACCTGGAAAGAAGACCGGGTCAACACAGAAACCATGGCGCCGGGCTCCAGAGGAGCCGTGAGCATTGGGGTTCTCTGCCCGTATGGTGAGTGCAGACCTGGAGGGGCCCGCCTGCTACCAGTCCTCCAGCACAAAAAAGTTGTAGGGTCTGCATCCCTTTAGATGTGATTTCCTTTTGGAGTATCTCACCAAAAATTTTATTTTGTTGCAGGGGGTGCTCAAAATCTGATCTATCTTAATGCAGACTTGTTGGAAAATCAGTGAGCCACACAGGCAGGAAATTACATATCTGGGGGGCATTATTTATACCATCCTGTGTACAGACCACCTCCAGGTAGCCATATTGCATTTTACAGAAAATTACAGCGGCTGCAGTTTGAAAAGGAAAAATAACTTTTTAATAACATTCAATTACAATATGACTTGTGTAGCAATTGTATACACTATATTATTTTTTTTTTTATTTGCTATTTTTTCCCACTTTAAGCTGACCAAACACCGGTAGAATTTAATTCAGTTTTCTTATTTTAGAATGTTCAATTTTCTTATCAATTTTGTGGTAAATTGACCTTTGTTTTCAATTACATTTAAATTTGAAGGACCAGCATAGAAACTTGTTCTCGAACAAATGAAATGCTAGCACTGTAGCTGCTCTTTTTTGAGTCCAATCATACCAAAATCGTATGTTAAAAGCGAACAAAATTTTGAGGTATTTTCAAGCAACATTCGTCAAGTCATCGAAAGTACTGAGAATTTTTATATGAAAATTCATTAAAGAATCTACTAGTAGCTATCAATGCTCCCTGCTGAGACCACCGCCTGTGGAAGGGAATTCCACATCCTTGCCGCTCAGTAGGTGAGGTTGAAAAAAGACACAAGTCCATCAAGTCCAACCTATGTGTGTGATTATGTAGTATATATAGTATAGTATACCAGCTTTAAAGATGATCCCTTACAGTGGGGTTGTGACCGCACTGCGGGGGGTTAATTGCTTGGTTTTGTCAAGGGGTCGTAAAAAGGAAGCTCTACTTCCTCCATTCTGCTAATCCCTTCCGCAATGTTTTCTTCCCTACACCCCAGAGGTCTAAAGTCCTGGCATCAAGACCAATGCAGAGTCAGTAGTCCTGCAATGGACATGATTATACCAAGAGACAGTTGACCGCTGGTAAGTAGAAGGAGCACCATCTGCCGAGGGCGTTATGTAAGTTAAAGTGCAAAAACTTTCCCCTAGACTAAACAAGCAGTTAACCCTTGTAGTATGGGAGCAACCCCATTGCAGGGATCATTTTTCAATTTCCCAGACTTGGGCTGGGAAGTTTTTTACCTTAATTCATTGTCTGCATTAAAGTGGTTGCAAAGTCAGAAGTTTTTTTTTTTTTTTAAATCTTAATGCATTCTATGCATTAAGATAAAAAAAACCTTCTGTGTGTAGCAGCCCCCCTCAACCCCCCTCAGCCCCCCTAATACTAACCTGAGCCCCATCTCTATCCAGTGATGTGCACGAGTGCCTCGGCCTCTCCCTCCTGATTGGCTGAGACACAGCAGCAGCACCATTGGCTCCCACTGCTTTCAATCAAAGTCAGTTAGCCAATCAGGAGAGAGAGGGGGAGGGACCGGACTGCGGCTCCGTGTCTGAATGGACACAGGGAACTGTGGCTCGGCACAGGTGCCCCCATTGCAAGATGCTTGCTGTGGGGGGAATCGGCAGGCGGGAGGGGACAAGAGCACCAGCGAGGTACCCGAGTAGAGGAGGATCTGGGCTGCTCTGTGCAAAACCACTACACAGTGCAGGTAAGTATAACATGTTTATTATTTTTAAAGAAAAAAAGGAGACATTAGTATCACTTATAGGTAAAAAAAAACCCAGTGAGTGCAGCTCCCGATCCAATCCCCCCTCCCCCCTTATACTTACCTGAGCCAGATCTCAATCCAGTGATATGCACGAGAGCAGAGGTTCTCTCAGCTCTCTCTCTCCTCCTAGGCTCAGAGACAGCAGTGGGGAGCCATCAGCTCCTGCTGCTGTCAATCACAGCCAGTGAGGAGGGAGCAGGGGGTGGGGCCGAGCTGCGCAATGTGAGGTTGATTTACTAAATCTAGAGAGTGCAAAATCTGGTGCAGCTGTGCATGGTAGCCAATCAGCTTCTAACTTCCGCTTGTTCAATTTAAAGTGATATTAAAGGCAAGAGAAAAATTGATTGCTGTGCCCTGTGGGTGGCAATCAAAACATCCCAAGTAAACAAGTGCCACATCCTAATATTAAAGAGTTGAAGGATAAGGAAAAATGGACTTTAATGGCACGTATAGAAAAATATAAAAAATTTTAATAGTTCACATACATTAACTACATATACAGTGCACATTCAATAAAACACATTTAAATATTGGTACGGGTAAAAGGACCCATTGATCAACCCATCAAGTAGAAGAAGCCGCTTTCATACTTCCTGTGGGTCTATATTTGATGTACATCAGAAAAAGCCCACATTAAGATATGGCATGCGCTGTTGGGGTGTTCAAAAGTCCTTGAAGAATTAAAAAAATGCTCAACATGTTTCGCAACCAGGATTGTGGCTTCTTCAGGAGCTTCTGTATCTCTGATTAGAGAAATAGACTGCAATTAGAATAGTATATAAACATTTTGATATATAGTTATTGTAGTATGTATACATATGCATAACCATATATGTAAGTTATATGAACTTACCACACTTGGTGTTGAGGAAAATTGAGCAGTGGGGAGCCATCAGCTCCTGCTGCTGTCAATCACAGCCAGTGAGGAGGGAGCAGGGGGTGGGGCTGAGCTGCGCTCTGTGAGGCTAAATTTACTAAATCTAGAGAGTACAAAATCTGGTGCAGCCATGCATGGTAGCCAATCAGCTTCTAACTTCAGCTTGTTTAATTTAAAATGATATTAAAGGCAAAACAGTTTTTAACAAAAAATAACAAACATGTGATACTCACCTGCCCTGTGCAGTGGTTTTGCACAGAGCAGCCCAGATCCTCCTCTTTTGGGGTCCCCTACTGGCAATCCTGGCCCCTCCCCCCCTGTCGAGTGCCCCCTGAACAAGCAGCTTGCAATGGGGACACCCAAGCAGGCAAAATCCTGAGCCACTGCTCTGTGTGTCCATTCAGACACAGAGCCACAGATTGTCCCCGCCCCCTCTCTCTCCTCATTGGCTCACTGACTGTGAGTGACAGAAGCGGGAGCCAACAGCTCCCACTGCTGTCTCAGCCAATGAGGAGGAAGTGTCCCTGGGGAGCTGATGCTCTTGTGCACATTGTTGGATTGAGAGGGAGCTCAGGTATGTTTTAGGGTGGCTGGGGGGACTGCTGCATACAAAAAGTTTCTTGTACCTCCATGCATAGAAAGCAAGAAGGTAAAAAACCTGAGGCCTTTACAACCACGCTAAGCTTTGACAAGCTTTGCAGAGCTGCACCAGATTTTGCACTCTCCAGTTTTCGTAAAACAACCCCTGTGTGTCTATGGACACAAAGATCTGGAACGAGAGCAAGTCTGCATGAGTGTCCCCATATCACGTGGCTTACTATGGTGGGCACCCGGCAGAGGGGAGAAGCCTGGCGCGCTGGTGGGGGGACCCGAGAAGAGGAGGAACAGGGTTGCTCTGTGCAGGTAAGTGGAACATATTTGGTGATAACAAAAATGCAGCGCTAAAATAATAAAAGTGGCCACAAGAATGTGACTATAAACTAAAGTTTGTCAGAACAACAAAAATAAACAGTTCATATTATTATGGGTGTAAAACGTATAAAAGTGCTCCACTTCAGCCTTCACCCAACACTTGGAAACACTCGTAGTGCCAATCCATAGAAATACACACTCACCAGAGGGATATGTTGTCTATTACTAGAACAGTAATAAGTGCTTTGTGTAAATGGCATCCAGCATCACCACTCTCGCTCCACAGATGGCATGACCAGACGGCTCTACGTCACTCCATCAGGGGATAGTAGCAGAGTTATCAGCATGGAGTCACCTACCAAAAACAATATATTTGCTCATAAGTGTAGTAGTTTAATATGCTCAAGTATACATTAAAAAACATCCAATATAAAAACGACCAGTATATGACCGTGTTTGCGGGAAATGTATGTAGAGCTACACTGTGAAGGGCTAGAAGATGTGCCGCCATTCTCTGCAGGTTTGGTGGCCCCTTATGTAAGTTTGAAAGCTGTTTTTATATTGGATGTTTTTAATGTATATTTGGGAATATTAAACTACTACACTTATGAGCAAATATATTGTTTTTGGTAGGTGACTCCATGCTGATAAATCTGGTACTATCCCCTGATGGAGTGGAATAGAGCAGTCTGGTCCTGCCATCGGTGGAACGAGAGTAGTGATGCTGGATGCCATTTACACAAAATTCTTATTGCTGTTCTAGTAATAGACAGCATATCCCTCTGGTGAGTGTGTATTTCTACCATTGATGAAGGACTACCACTACCGGTGTTTCCAAGTGTTGGGTGAAGGCTGAAGTGGAGCACCTTTAAATGTTTAACACCCATAACAATATGAACTATTTATTTTTGTTCTTCTGACAAACTTCAGTTTATGGTCACATTTTTGTGGACTCTTTTTTTATTTTTGCGCTGTATTTTTGTTATCATGTGGTTATGGGTGTACTACAGTGCCTTGAAAAAGTAGTCATACCTCTTGAAATTTTCCGCATTTTGTCATGTTACAACCAAAAACATAAATATATTTTATTGGGATTTTATGTGACAGACCAATGCAAAGTGGCACATAATTGTGAAGTGGAAGGAAAATGATAAATGGTTTTCATAATTGTTTAGGAATAAATATGTGAAAAGTGTGGCGTGCATTTGTTTTCAGCCCCCCTGAGTCAATACTTTGTAGAATCACCTTTCGCTGCAATTACAGCTGCAAGTCTTTTTGGGGATGTCTCTACCATTCCATTTGTAGCTCTGGTTGTATTTTTGGGGTCATTGTCCTGCTGAAAGGTGAACCTCTGCCCAAGTCTCAAGTCTTTTGCAGACTCTAACAGGTTTTCTTCTAAGATTGTCCTGTATTTGGCTCCATCCATCTTTCCATTAACTCTGACCAGCTTCGCTGTCCCTGCTGAAGAAAAGCATCCCCACAACATGGTGCTGCTACCACCATGTTTCACAGTGGGGATGGTGTGTTCAGGGTGATGTGCAGTGTTAGTTTTCCACCACACATAGCGTTTTGCTTTTAGGCCAAAAAGTTCTATTTTGGTCTCATCTGAGCAGAGCACCTTCTTCCACATGTTTGCTGTGTCCCCCACATGGCTTCACACAAACTGCAAATGGAACTTTTCATGGCTTTCTTTCAACAATGGATTTCTCCTTGCCACTCTTTCATAAAGGCCAGATTTGTGGAGCTCATGACTAATAGTTGTCCCATACCTTTGAGATGGGAATGAGGGACACCTATTAGCAAAAGTATGTATGCATAGGACACGCCCCTGCCATGCCCCCTTAAAGGAGACTTATACAAAAAATTATTATTTAAGCCCACAAGGACTTTATCTTATCCACTACTGTTCCTTCATGCTGGCTTTTGAAATTTACAAATGCAGCAATTTAGAAATTGGCTGAAAAGTTTAGTACTGGGAAACACTTTTTGAAGGTAAAAAGTGTATTTTATATACAACTATACAGATCAGATCAAAATGAGGGACAAATGAAGAGGAAAGAGGGACAGAGGAACTGTGTTCCAAATCAGGGACAGTTGGGAGCTATGGTTGTCCTGTGGACAGATTCTCCCACCTGAGCTGTGGATCTCAGCAGCCCCTCCAGAGTTACCATGGGCCTCTAGGCTATTGCTCTGATTAATGCTCTCCTTGCATGGCCTGTCTTGGTAGGTTTGCAGTTGTGCCATACTTTGTCCATTTTCGGATGATGGATTGAGCAGTGCTACGTGAGATGTTCAAAGTTTGGGATATTTTTTCTATAACCTAACCCTTCTTTAAACTTCTCCACAACTTTATCCCTGACCTGTCTGGTGTGTTCCCTGGCCTTGAGCAGTGCTACGTGAGATGTTCAAAGCTTGGGATATTTTTTCTATAACCTAACCCTGCTTTAAACGTCTCCACAACTTTATCCCTGGCCTATCTGGTGTGTTCCCTGGCCTTCATGATGCTGTTTGTTCACTAAGGTTCTCTAACAAACCTCTGAGGGCTTCACAGAACAGCTGTATTTATTCTGAGATTAAATTACACACAGGTTGATTCTATTTACTAATTAGGTGACTTTTAAAGGCAATTGGTTCCACTAGATTTTAGTTAGTGGTATTAGAGTTATGGGGGCTGAATACAAATGCATGCCACACTTTTCACATATTTATTTGTGAAACGTTTTGAAAACAATTTATCATTTTCCTTCCACTTCGCAATTATGTGCCACTTTGTGTTGGTCTATCACATAAAATCTCAATAAAATAAGTTTAAGTTTTTGGTTGTTACATGATAAAATGTGGAAAGTTTGAAGGGGTATGAATACTTGTTCAAGGCACTTTATATACAGTAGCTACACATATTGCACATGGCTGTTTACATTTTGCCGAAAGAGCGCTGACTTTATTTTACTATTATAACATATTTGTTATTTTGAAATAAAAATTATGGGTTTACTATTACTTTAAGTAAATGTTATTTTTCTTTTGCTTTTTAATTGTGAATATCCAGATGTAAAGCGGATGTATAATTTGTTTCCCCAGTAAATGAATTTGGGATAAACAGTACCGACTAACTGGAAATTTTTCCAAGATCTGATCATGAAATTAAGGATCTGAGCACCAAGCTTAACAATGGTGGCAGTGGCAAGATTCTTGATTTCACGTCATAGGGTCAAGTGCCAAAGCATTATAGATAGTAATTCAAATAATCAATACCTCTATATACGCCTCATTTTTTTGCTCCGTTACTATGGTATATGGATTTTTTTAGACTTGCTGTTTTGCTTTTCCCATTTGTGTTTTATTAATTAGCGAACCAGTCACATTTTTTTTTTTGCTTGTTTTTTCATTTGCAAGTAAAATGTTGACACATACATGCCTCACTTAATTGGAACAGAAAGCACAAAAGCAGCATTATCTGGATTCTCAATGTGAAAAGCAAACTGAGATACACCATTGTATTGCCGTGAACAGTGTAAAATCACTCACAGAGGTTCAGGGTGTGCGATCACTTTGCATACATATGTCCATGGCCTCACGCTGCCCCATAATAAAAATGTACTGTAATGATTTTCCTTGCATTTGTTTAGACCACATGTATTTTCTCTTATTATGTACAGTACCTTGCAAAAGTATTCACCCCCCTTGGCTTTTTACCTATTTTGTTACATTACAGCCTTTAGTTCAATGTTTTTTTTAATCTGAACTATTGATGGATCAGAACACAATAATCTAAGTTGGTGAAGTAAAATTAGAAATATATATAGATATACACATAAAACTATTTTTCAGAAATAAAAAAATGATAATTGGCATGTGCGTATGTATTCACCCCCTTTGTTATGAAGCCCATAAAAAGCTCTGGTGCAACCAACTACCTTCAGAAGTCACATAATTAGTGAAATGATGTCCACCTGTGTGCAATCCAAATGTCACATGATCTGTCATTACATATACACACCTTTTTGAAAGGCCCCAGAAGCTGCAACACCTAAGCAAGAGGCACAGCTAACCAGAAACTGCCATGAAGACCAAGGAACTCTCCAAACAAGTAAGGGACAATGTTGTTGAGAAGTACAAGTCAGAGTTAGGCTATAAAAAAATATCCAAATCTTTGATGATCCCTAGGAGCACCATCAAATCTATCATAACCAAATGGAAAGAACATGGCACAACAGCAAACCTGCCAAGAGACGGCCGCACACCAAAACTCACGGACCGGGCAAGGAGGACATTAATCAGAGAGGCAGCACAAAGACCTAAGGAAACCCTGGAAGAGCTGCAGAGTCACAGCAGAGACTGGAGTATCTGTACGTAGGACGACAATAAGCCGTATGCTGCATAGAGTTGGGCTTTATGGCAGAGTGGCCAGAAGAAAGCCATTATTTTCAGCAAAAAACAAAATGGCACGTTTTGAGTTTGTGCAAAGGCATGTGAGAGACTCCCAAAATGTATGGAGGAAGGTGCTCTGGTCTAATGAGGCTAAAATTGAACTTTTTGGCGCAAACCCAACACAAACCCAACTTTCTGGCGCAAACCCAACACAAACCCAACTTTCTGGCGCAAACCCAACACATCACATCACCCAAAGAACACCATCCCCACAGTGAAGCATGGTGGTGGCAGCATCATGCTGTGGGAATGTTTTTCAGCAATCGGGACTGGGAAACTGGTCAGAGTTGAGGGGAAGATGGATGGTGTTAAATACAGGGATATTCTTGAGCACAACCTGTACCACTCTGTGTGTGATTTGAGGCTAGGACGGAGGTTCACCTTCCAGCAGGACAAGCACACTAAAGTAACACTTGAGTGGTTTAAGGGGAAACATGTAAATGTGTTGGAATGGTCCTAGTCAAAGCCCAGACTTAAAGATTTCTGTTCACAAGCATAAACCATCCAACTTGAAGGAGCTGGAGCAGTTTTGCAAGGTAAGATGTAGCAAGCTCATAGAGACTTATCCAAAGGAGCTGTGATAGCCGCAAAAGGTGGCTACATCTTCAAAGTTGTGGGCATGTTGTTAGGTACCTGGTAGTAGAGCCTGACTTGTAGGAGAAGACTTCTCATACAGCGCTGGTTCAGGAGCCACTGGAGTGGGGACAGTGGTCTCCTGAGCACAGTGGGGTAGGAGTGCCTGTAGAGCAGAGTCTCTGATGCTGAAGTGATGAGAGATCCCACAGGGATGGCTGGACTTCAGATCAGGTGGAGACTGGAGACAGCAAGCTGGAACACTTGGAGATGCAGAGATCACTGGAGCTGAAGCTGAAGGTGCAACAGCAAGAACAACAGCAGGCACAAGCAGGGTCAGACGGTCCGGGTCAGCAAGGGTATGAGACAGGCAGTAACAGCAGGCAGAGGCAGAGTCAGTAGGCAGGCAGAGATCAGCAATGGTATCAGGCAGGCAGTAGAAGAGTAGTCAGGCAAGCCGGGTCGGATTGGAGCGGGACGGATGGTCAGACAAGCAGGGTCAGATAGGTAACGATCAATCAGGTGCAGGTTTACAAGAATCACAGAGCTGAGACGAAGCAGCAATGTGCCAGAGGCACAGGGGAACTTTTATGTGCACTTTGGCGCCAAACCGGCGCTATCGCGAACGTGCGCACGCCCGCACCCTAGCACCGCGCTGACGCCCGGGAACAACAGGAACTTGCTGTAAGGTGCGTAACGGAGCGTGCCGGCGCATAGGCGCATGCAAACGCCCAGGTCTGGTGCCAATGGTACCCTGACATTGCCCCCCCCCCAAGGGGCAACCTCCGGGTGCCCAAAAGCCTTTTCTTTTCACGGTGGGTAGAAAAATAGGCGCAAACTAAACGCCTAGCATGCACATTACTATCTGGTTCCCATGAATTACTTTCTGGGCCGTAGCCCTTCCAATTGATTAGGAACTGGATCTGCACTTGTCTTTTCCTGCAATCAAGGATAGCCTCAACCTCATATTCCTCACTGCCATCAATCACAATAGGTTCAGGAGGTCTAGTTCCTCTACCAGGGAAGGGATCAGGCACAGCAGGTTTAAGCAATGACACATGGAACACGGGGTGTATCTTAAGAGAGTCAGGCAAAGTCAGTTCATACGAAACTTCATTGATCTTTCTTTTAACTGGAAAAGGTCCCATAAATCTAGGTGCCAACTTCTTAGAAGGACATGCTAGTTTGATATTACTTGTAGAAAGCCATACCTGATCGCCAAGCTGAAGCTTTAATTCCCCTCTTCTCTTCCGGTCAAAGATCCTCTTGCTGTCCGCCTGAGCCTTGGATACTGCTTCCTGCAACATCTGGTTGTTATGACTGATGAAATCTACCGTGCTCTGTACTGCCGGGACTGAAGACTGTGGAAGGAAATCGGGTAAAAAGGTTAGATGGAAGCCATAATTAGCGAAAAAGGGGGATTGACCGGTGGCTGAATGTTTGGCATTGTTGTAGGCAAATTCTGCCAGGGGAAGCAGGGATACCCAATCATCCTGTGAGAAGGAAGTAAAACATCTGATATACTGTTCAAGAGTCTGATTGGTCCTCTCCGTCTGACCACTGGTCTGGGGGTGATAGGCCGAAGACAAGGCCAGTTTGATTTTTAAAGACTCACACAGGGCTCTCCAGAAACGTGAGGTAAATTGTACCCCTCTGTCAGAGGTTATGTTTACAGGGATTCCGTGAAGTCTAATGATTTCCTTAATGAAGATGTGAGCCGTTTCAATAGCCGACGGAGTTCCTCTTAATGGGAGAAAATGGGCCATCTTGGTAAAACGGTCTACTACCACAAAGATAGCAGAACACCCCTCAGAACATGGAAGCTCTACAATAAAGTCCATGGATATCATCTTCCAGGGCCTATCGGGTACCGGTAAGGGTTTTAACAGGCCCCAAGCTCGACTCCTGGAAGTCTTATTCTGGGTACAGATAGGGCAGGAGCTGACATACTTCTCGCAAAAGTCCTTTAAATTGGGCCACCAGAAGGTACGCTGTACCAATTCCAGGGTCTTACGAACCCCAAAGTGACCTGCCAGCGGGTGATCGTGAAGGAGTGCCAAGACCTTGACCCGAACCTCCTCAGGAACAAAAATTTGGCTCCCTCTCCAGAACAGTCCGTCCTTGTTACTTAAGGTAATCCCTGTGGGTCTGGCTGATTCAGAGGATGCTTCCTTAATCTGAGAGAGAAGATCAGTTTGTATGAGCAGGAAATTGTTTGCAGGTAAAATGGTGTCCGGAGCAGATAAGTCCTTTGGGTTGTCATGCATTCGTGATAATGCGTCTGGTTTGACATTTTTTGAACCTGGCCGATAAGTAATGTGGAAGGAAAAGCGTGAGAAAAACAGAGCCCAGCGGGCTTGTCGAGGTTTCAGTCTTTTAGCAGATCGTAAATATTCCAGATTTTTGTGGTCAGTATAAATTAGTACTGGATGCACAGCCCCCTCCAACAGGTACCTCCACTCCTCTAATGCAGTCTTGATGGCAAGAAGCTCCTGATCACCAACATCATAGTTCCTCTCCGCAGAGGAAAGTTTTCGGGAGAAGAACCCCACAGGATGCATAGTGTCTTTACTGCCCTTTCGTTGCGAGAGTATCGCACCGACCGCTATCTCTGAAGCGTCTACTTCTAAAATGAATGGCACAGATGGTTCAGGATGACTGAGGATAGGTGCTGAGGTGAATAGTCTCTTGAGGTTCTCAAAAGCATCTTGGGCTAGGTGATTCCAGGAAAAACAGGTATTCTGTTTGGTCAGCTGCGTGATTGATGCGATTATTGCAGAAAAACCCCTGATAAACTTCCTGTAAAAATTTGCGAACCCGATAAATCGTTGAACCCCCTTCTTGTCCAGGGGTACCGGCCAGTCCAGAACAGCAGAAACCTTCTGTGGGTCCATCCTGATGCCAGTTGAGGAGATTATCAAGCCCAAGAATTGAATGCTCTGTTGTTCGAACTCGCATTTCTCCGCCTTTGCATAAAGTCTGTGTAAGCGGAGACGTCCCAACACCTGGCAAAAATGTTCTCGATGGAGATCCAGGGATTCTGAAAAGATCAAAATATCGTCTAGATATGCGATCACAAACAGATCTAGGAAGTCTCTAAGCACATCATTAATTAGGTGTTGAAAGGTCGCAGGGGCATTGCAGAGTCCAAAAGGCATGACTAAATATTCATAATGCCCGAATCGGGTCCGAAAAGCTGTCTTCCACTCATGCCCAGCCCGAATGCGGATCAGATTATAGGCCCCTCTTAGATCAAGCTTAGTAAAAATGACGGCAGTCCTTAATTTCTGGAACAGTTCGGGTATCAAGGGTAGGGGATACCGATTTTTGACCGTGATTTTATTTAGTTCTCTGTAGTCTATACATGGGCGGAGAGATTTGTCTTTTTTAGCAACAAAGAATATTCCCGCACCTGCTGGAGAAGTAGAATGGCGAATTAATCCCTTGGCTAGGTTTTCATCTATGTATGTTTTCAAAACTTCTTGTTCCTTCTCAGATAGGGGAAAGATGCGTCCGAAGGGAATTTCGGATCCTGGCAGCAATTCGATGGGGCAATCGTAGGGACGATGAGGTGGAAGAGAATCTGCCCCCTTTTTGCTAAAGACATCAATGTAGTCATGATATTGTTTGGGAATGACCTGACAATTTTTCTGGTCGGAGTCCATACAAAGCAGGGTGGCTGGGGAATCCAAATCTTTCGTCAAACAGTGTTCTTGGCAGTAGGATGACAGGAATTTTACTTCTCCTGAAGCCCAATGGATGTGTGGATTGTGGGCCTGCAGCCAGGGGATGCCCAGGATAATGGGAAACATAGGAGAGGTGATGGCATCAAGGATCAGCAGTTCCTTGTGTTGAGAATAAATTGTAGTGGATAATGGCAGGGTCTCCCGTGTCACTTGTCCGGATCTGATACGGGAGCCATCGGCTAGGAAGACAGAGAGTCCATGGGCTTTAGTCCGTAAAGGGATGTTGTGTTGATTGGCAAAGGTTAAGTCAATAAAGCAGCTGCATGCCCCGGAGTCAATAATTGCGTTGACTTGGAGTATCTTTTCTTGGAGCTGTAACGAGAGAGGAATGGCAAGATGGGTAGAATTCGTAGATAAAGCAGAGAGACTGGTAAGTATAGGAGATGGACACTTACTTATTTTGACTGGGCAATTATGGACATAGTGCCCGGTTCCTCCACAGTAAAGACACAGATTCAGTTGCCGACGTCGGGCACGTTCTTCGGAAGACAGAGCAGGTCGCATCAGACCTAACTGCATTGGTTCAGAGGTGTCCGGTGTGGTATTGACAGAATTTGGACTGGGTGCAGGTAGGTAGCGTGCTGCAGGAACCGGAGCTCGTGCTGTCATCCAGGTCGGGCGGTTTGGTTGAACTGATCGTTCAGATCGACGTTCTTGGAGGCGACGATCGATCTGAATGGTTAAGGAGATCAAGGCCTCCAGGGTATTTGGGATACCTACTCGAGCAAGTTCATCTTTTAAACTTTCGGACAGTCCAATGCGGAACTGGTGACGCAGAGCCGCGTCATTCCACTGTGTGTCCGCGCTCCAACGTCTGAAGTCAGTAACATAGTCCTCCGCGGGTCTGCGGCCTTGTTGGAGCGCGAACAGAGCTGATTCAGCTGTGGCAGTCTGTTGAGGATCCTCATATAATTGTGCCATGGCTTCAAAGAAAGCGGATAAGGATTGAGTTAGAGCAGAGTCCCCTTCAAGTAAACGGTGTGCCCAGGTCTGTGGTTCCCCTTGTAGGAGGGAAATTACAAATCCCACTTTAGTGACTTCCAGTGAAAAGGTTCTGGGCTGTAAGGCAAAGAAGAGCTGGCAAGCATTGCGGAAGGCCCGAAACTTAGCCCGGTCTCCGGAGAATCTTTCAGGAATGGGGACCCGTGGTTCAGGCGGAAGCATTACAACTGAAGGGCCTGGAACAGTCTGTGTTGGGGCAGCAGCTGAAGAGGAGGCTGAAGGGTTAGACCCTGCAAGATTCTGAACTTGTCCTTCCAGTCTGTTATAATTATCCTGAAGGGATTGCACTGCTTGGGTGAGGGCCGCCAGGTGTGTGCATATCTCCTTCATTGGAGAGGTATCTCCTGCAGGCTCAGTCATGGCTGCTTCGTACTGTTAGGTACCTGGTAGTAGAGCCTGACTTGTAGGAGAAGACCTCTCATACAACGCTGGTTCAGGAGCCACTGGAGTGGGGACAGTGGTCTCCTGAGCACAGTGGGGTAGGAGTGCCTGTAGAGCAGAGTCTCTGATGCTGAAGTGATGAGAGATCCCACAGGGATGGCTGGACTTTAGATCAGGTGGAGACTGGAGACAGCAAGCTGGAACACTTGGAGATGCAGAGATCACTGGAGCTGAAGCTGAAGGTGCAACAGCAAGAACAACAGCAGGCACAAGCAGGGTCAGACGGTCCGGGTCAGCAAGGGTATGAGACAGGCAGTAACAGCAGGCAGAAGCAGAGTCAGTAGGCAGGCAGAGATCGGCAACGGTATCAGGCAGGCAGTAGAAGAGTAGTCAGGCAGGCCGGGTCGGATTGGAGCGGGACGGATGGTCAGACAAGCCGGGTCAGATAGGTAACGATCAATCAGGTGCAGGGTTACAAGAATCACAGAGCTGAGACGAAGTAGCAATGTGCCAGAGGCACAGGGGAACTTTTATGTGCACTTTGGCGCCAAACCGGCGCTATCGCGAACGCGTGCACGCCCGTACGCGCGCATGTGCACACGCGCGCACGCCCGCGCAGCGCGTACCCGCGCGCACCCTAGCGCCGCGCTGACGCCCGGGAACAACAGGAACTTGCTGTAAGGTGCGTAACGGAGCGCGCCGGCGCATAGGCGCATGCAAACGCCCAGGTCTGGCGCCAATGGTACCCTGACACATGTTCTGTAAATTAAATGACGTAAATCCTCAAACAATCCATGTTAATTCCAGGTTGTGAGGCAACAAAACATGGAAAATGTTAAGGAGGGTGAATACTTTTGCAAGGGCACTGTATGTTGCTACATTGGCAAACACATAAATTGTATGATTTTGCACCCAGGGCGAATAGTTTGCTGGAAGAAGGACAGTGCCTGAAGTAGGACCTTCATTAGAGGCTCACCAAGTAATAATATAGAGAAAGCTACAGACTTTAAAATATTGAAATTACTTTAAAAATACACAATACAGTACCATATTGAAAATGATATGAGACTTTAGTGATTTGGTTTAGGTATACTTTTGTTTTGTGTAGGAGGTGGATGAATAAAGTAATACACAAAGCTTTCTGTTCCGTAATTACTTGCAGTTCTCTTTAGGTCAGTCTGAATGCTGTCCTATGTGATCTTAGAAGTAAAGTTTCAATTGCGCTTCAGGACACTGTAATTGCCAAAGAGCTCATTAACAGAATAATACATCTTGTTGTCTCAAGAACAAAATAGAAACAACATTTTTTACCAAGGCTAGACAATCATTAGGCACTCCGTGACATTGAATGGGTCTTCCAGGTCACCACCAAATCAATAACATTTGGGAAGTGGCAGGCAGAACCAAAATTACGAGTGAACCCCAGGCCGGAAATATTGAAGAACTGACTATTTAAGTGATAAAGGTCTTAAATCACGTTCCTCCAGAAGACATCAAATGGTGTAATGGATACATTTACTGTATATATTTCTATCTATGGATACTGTGCTTCATGATTTTTTTCCTCAAGAAATATGAGGGTCTCCCAGCTGACCCCCAATTTATAATGGGCTCTCCCCATAATAGGGTCTCCCAACAATCAATATGGGGTCTCCCAAGTCACTCCTAGGTCATACATTTTCACCACAAAATATGAGGATCTCCAAGGTCATCCCCAATTAATAATGATTTCTCCCAACGTATAATATGGGGTCTCCTAGGTAACCCACCAATCAATAACATTTGGGAAATGACAGGCAGAGCTAATATTGCAAATAAACCCCAGGCTGGAAATATTGGAGAGTTGACTGACTGTACAGGCCTTAAATCACATTCCTCCAGAAGACCTCAAATGGTGTAATGAGTAAATTGATATATCTCTGCACATGGAGACTGTGCCTCATGTATTTTCCCCAAGAATTTGAGTGTCTCCCAGGTAACCCCCAATCAATAATGGGGTCTTTTGATAATAGGATCACCCCTATAATCAGTATGATGGTTTCCAGGCCACCCCCGGTCATAAATCCTCGCTGAGAATTATGAGGGCTTTCCAGGTCACTCCCAGTCAATAACATTTGGGAAATAACAGGCAGAACCAATATTGCAACTAAACTCTGGGCTGGAAATGATAAAGAACTGACTGTCTAAGTGATGCTGGTCTAAAATCATATTCCTCAAGAAGACATCTAATGGTGTAATAGGTACATTTATATATTTCTGCCTGTGGAGGCTGTGCCTCGTGAATTTTCTGCAAGAAATATGAGGGGCTCCCAGGTGACCCCTTATCAATAATGTGGTCTTCCAACAATCAATTTGGGGTCACCACAGGTAACAAAACTTTGCCAAGAAATACAAAGATTTCCAGGGTCACCCCCATTCAATAATGGGGTCTCCCAGATCACTCCCCCAATCAAAAACATTTAGAAAATGACAGGCAGAGACAATATCGCAAGTAAACCCCAGGCTGGACATATTGAGGAACTGGTTGTCTATGTGATACAGGCCTAAAACCACATTCCTCAAGAAGACACCAAACATTGTAATAGCTAAATGTGTACATTGCTGCCTCTGGAGGCTCTGCCTTATGAATTTTCACAAAGAAATATGAGGGTCTCCCAGGTCACCCCCAATCAATAATGGGGTCTTCCAATAATGGGATCCCTCAACAATTAATATTAGGTCTCCCAGGACACCCCCAAATCAACAATGGCGTCTCCCAACAATGAATATGGGGTCTCCCAGATCGCTCTCCAATCAATAACATTTAGCAAATAACAGGCAGAACCAATATCGCAAGTAAACTCCAGGCTAGGCATATTCACGAACTGGCTGTCTAAGTGATACCGTCCTCAAAACCACATTCCTCAAGAAGACACTAAATAGTGTAGTAGGTAAATTTATACATTGCTGCCCATATTTGTAGTGCCCCACAAATCTTCTTCAATAAATACGAGGGCCTTCCAGGTGACCCCCCCAATCAATAATGAGTTCTCCCAGGTCATGAATCTCTGCCAAGAAATATGAGGGTTTTCCAGGTCACCACCATCAAAAATGGGGTCTCCACACAATTAATATGGGGTCTCTTAGGTCAACCCCTAATCAATACCATTTGCGAAATGACAGGCAGAGTCAATATAACAAGTGAACCCCAGGCTGCACATATTGAAGAACTAAGTGTTACAGTCCTAAAATCACATTCCTCAAGAAGACACCAAACAGTGCAATAGGTAAATGTATATGTGTTGCCTGTGGAGTTGCTGCCTTATACTGTATATATCTGCTTTTTTACAGGTAAATGTCTGTCCATCTGTACGCTTTACTCTGCTGAACTGACACAAAAATGGAACTTCCACTTTTCGGAACCCTCCCCCCCTCCGGTGTCACATTTGTCACCTTTCAGGGGGGAGGGGGGTGCAGATACCTGTCTAAGACAGGTATTTACACCCACTTCCGGCATAGACTCCCATGGGAGTCTATGCCTCTTCCTGTCCCTCCGCGCTGTCTCCTGGGAAACACACAGCTCCCAGGAGATAGCGGGGACCACTTACGATGCGCAGCGCGACTCGCGCATGCGCAGTAGGGAACCGGGAAGTGAAGGCGCAACGCTTCACTTCCTGATTCCCTCACCTAGGATGGCAGCGGCAGCTGCCGAGAACCGAGCGGGTTCTCTGCGTCGACTGCCGACATCGCTGGACCCTGGGACAGGTAAGTGGCCATTTATTAACCCCCCTAGTGGTATTCCCGAGTCTGGCTCGGGTTGGATTTTTCATACCAAAAGCGGTATCCCCGAGCCAGACTTGGGCTTGCATCGCGGGATCCAGGAAGAGTTTACTTACCTTGTCCCCTGGATCCTGCGATGTCTCTCCGCTGTGATCGGCGAGCCGCTGTGTCTCGCTCGATTCACAGTGCCGAGCTCCGTTCCCTGCGAGCGTTGCGACGCACGGGGACGGAGTTCGGCGGTAAATTCAAAAGTGAAACACACAGTAAACACACAGTACAGATACAGTATACTGTAATCTTACAGATTACAGTACTGTATCAAATAACTACACATCCCCTTTGTCCCTAGTGGTCTGCCCAGTGTCCTGCATGCAGTTTTATATATATAAAACTGTTCTTTCTGCCAGGAAACTGGAGATTGTCCATAGCAACCAAAACTGTCTCTTTACATCAAAAGTGGTTTTAGACCAGCTAGAAAAAAGCGATAATAAATTATAATCACTTGCAGAATTGAGCGATAGTGATTTGTGAGGAGATCCGTCATCAAACACTAAAAGTAACAAAAGCGACAATTCTGCAACTGAGCAAATTTCAGTGTTTTTGATTTGATTACATTATTATATAATTTTTATTATTATTATATTATTATTTGTTATAATTATTTATAGTTATTTATTATATTATAATTTTTTATTTCGTTTTTCAAACTTTATCATACCCGGGATGCCTACTAGACTCTTGTTTGGACAGATTTAAGTGAACTATTCCTAAGAATTACAGACCTACAATATAAAACGCCAAATTTCTGTGCAAAATAATGGTACCGCTTTCAGCACCTAAAATCTGAAATAATCATACCGCCAGGGAGGTTAAAAGTCAGCAGCTGCAGTATTTGTAGCTGCTGGCTTTTAATAATTTATTTTTTTTGCAGTTTAGGTGGACTCCCTCTTTAATGCAAGCTATGTAACAACCACACTATAATAGCAACATTACTGGTGATTGATTCTCAACCCCATTTGGCTTGAGTGATCAAGAGAGGTAATTAGCTTTACAACCCTAGCCTGTGTCTGGTCTGGTATTGGCCATCTCCTCTCCCATATTCAGGTGTCTCAAATCAGACCCTATGATGACCAATAGAGAAATGCATGCCTGCTCAGTCTCCCTATAAATTTAAAGCAGCCTATTGGGTGGCGCAGACAGGGGCAAGGCGCAGACAACATAGCTTTTTCCTGAGTGGCTCTGTCACGAGTGATGTGCAGTTTTACGCCGCAGTTTAATGAAAGCAGGATAACTAAAGCTGGATGAAGATACAACAAGATCTCTGCTCCACTCTGCAAGACGGCAAGCAAACCAGCATTTGACATTTATTTTATATCAAGTCAGATTCAAACTCTATCCACTAACATGCTCCTCATTCTCGTCCTTCTCACATCAGTGTCTTCTATCCTCAAATTATCCTTATGCCTCGTACACACGATCGGATTTTCCGCCGGGAAATGTTTGATGGGAGCATTTTGTCGGAAATTCTGACCGTGTGTGGGCTCCATTGGACATTTTCCATCGGAATTTCCGACACACAAAATTTGAGATCTGGATCTCAAATTTTCCGACAACAAAATCCGTTCTCGTAAATTCCAATCGTGTGTACACAATTCCAACGCACAAAGTTCCACGCATGATCAGAATCAAGTATGAGACGCAAGTGCTCGGTCTTGTAAAACTACTGTTCGTAACGGAGATAGCACAGTCATCACGCTGCAATTTTTTACATCTTTTAACCTCCCTGACGGTATTGCCGAGTGTGGCTCGGCGTGGATTTTCAGCTCCAAAAGCAGTAACCCCGAGCCACACTCGGGAATGCATCGCAGGATCCAGGTACAGCAAACTTACCTTGTCCCCAGGATCCTGCGATGTCCTCCCCGCTGTGTGTGCGAGCCGTCCGCTCGATTCATCACAGCGCCACACTCCGTTCCCTGAGAGCGTTGTGACGCACGGGGACGGAGAACGGCGCCAAATTCAAAAAGTAAAAAACACAATACACATACAGTGCACTGTAATCCTACAGATTACATTACTGTATTAATGTATTTCACCTCCCTTTTGTCCCTAGTGGTCTGTCCAGTGCCCTGCATGCAGTTTTATATTATAAATGTAAAATAGAAAGAAAAACTGCGCTCAGAAGCTAAAAAAAGGAATAAACACCAGCTGCGGTTACAAGTGTAGCCCACCGTACAAAATTCAAACAATAAAAAACCGCGCTAAAAAATGATAAAGGAGTCCATATTACAGTCCTATAATCATGAATGCATAGTCCCAATGTTGATCCGGGTCAAAATTTTCTCCACGCAAAATAGTGATGGATAAACACAATCAGCAAAAACACTCCAACTTCAGTTGTGCTTACCAGAAGTAAGTTTGTAAGGGCGAGTGGCTTAAACCCAGCCTGGGCCTTTAGATGTATACTCCAGATGGAACAGGAGGGGCGCCCTCATCCCGTGTATTCACAGAAAAGGGCAGAAAAATCCTCTTTGCAAAGAGGACTTTTCTGCCCTTGTTACCTCAGCTTGGACGGAGAGGACAAGACGTGACATACCATTTCGGTTGGAAGTGATGTTGTGAACATATTACATCTGCCTTATGTGTCCTTTCTGTCTGCACTATATCTGTGAATACACGGGATGAGGGCGCCCCTCCTGTTCCATCTGGAGTATACATCTAAAGGCCCAGGCTGGGTTTAAGCCACTCGCCCTTACAAACTTACTTCTGGTAAGCACAACTGAAGTTGGAGTGTTTTTGCTGATTGTGTTTATCCATCACTATTTTGCGTGGAGAAAATTTTGACCCGGATCAACATTGGGACTATGCATTCATGATTATAGGACTGTAATATGGACTCCTTTATCATTTTTTAGCGCGGTTTTTTATTGTTTGTTTATATTATAAATACTGTTCTTTCTGCCCGGAAACTGGAGATTATCCATAGCAACCAAAACCGTCCCTTTACATCAAAAGTGGTTTTAGACCAGCTAGAAAACAGCAATAATAAATTAGAATCACTTGCAGAATTGAGCGATAGTGATTTGTGGGGAAATCTGTCATCAAACACTGAAAGTAATGACAGTGACAATTCTGCAACTGGGCAAATTTCAGTGTTTTTGATTTGATTACATTATTGAATAATTTTTATTATTATTATATTATTATTTGTTATAATTATTTATAGTTATTTATTATATTATAATTTATGATTCCGTGTTTCAAACTGTATCATACCCGGGATGTCTACTAGACTCTTGTTTGGACAGATTTAAGTGAGTTATTCCTAAGAATTACAGGCCTACAATATAAAACGCCAATTTTTCATGCAAAATATTGTACCGCTATTAGCATCAAAAATCTTAAATAATCATACCGCCAGGGAGGTTAATGCAGCACATTCTCTTCTTCTTTAGAATGCTAGAATAATGAAGTTGTTTTGCTGCTCATTCACACATAGTTCTGACAAACTGATTTCTTTATTATTTCTCGTGATCTCCTGAATATTTTATTTTTTGGTTTTCGTCAGATCTCCATAATAATGTATTTAATTTTGGTTTATAGTGTTTTTTTTTTTTTTTTATTAAGATCTCCTTGTTTTTTTGTTTTTTTTTCTAGTGCTCTCCATAATATTGTTTTTATTGTCGTGTGTCAAGTTACCACAACACCATTATTATCTTGTATTTCTTAACCTCAAAGAGTTTGGTGTTGGTGTCCCTTGTTAATTTGACCTTGTCTTTTTGAAATGTACCTGCCTACTCACAAACAAACTGTCCTTTTTAAAGTAAAACACATAGGCAAGTAGTTGTGAAAAAGAAATAGCCATTTATTATGGGTCCTAATAAAATAAAGAGGAAGGCAACACTGGAAAAACTGGTGAAATTGGCGAAGCCTTTGTACCCCAGGGCACACATCAACTATTTTACAGCCAAAATTGGTAGCCTGAGGAGTCCATATAATAGTGAGCATAATCCGGTCCAGGACTCCAAGAGATCAAGAACAGTAGCAGATGACATATATGTCCCCAGGCTGTGGTCATACACAGCCTGCGTCTTTTGTCAGACCAGACTGAACCCAGGCCATCACTTTTTTGTCTTACTTCCACTCTTCCTTACACGCTTGCTTCCAGACTGTGCCTGTGGTGTTGGAGGTGTGGCAGGAGGTGGAGGAGGATGGTCCAACTCACACAGGTTTATTATGGTTGTGAGTTGGCCACTCAACCCCTTATTTAGTGTCGTATACATTATTTCCTCACACAAGAGGCGTTGCCCCTCCTCCGTTTCCTGCATTTTGGTGGTAGTCATGCAGCCAAAGGCCTCTGGAGGAGTGGGGGTGGCTCTGAGGGCCGCCTTAGCATCCCGAATCAGCCCCAGCACTGCCTCCTACACATTACTCCCCTTCCTGGGCCTTTTGCTTGGAAGGTGGAGGGGATGAACCTGGGATTCTGTCAGGCTACTGGGCTTGGCCACCTCCTGGCTGCCACTTACCCCCGCCACCTCCTGGCTGCCACTTACCCCCGCCACCTCCTGGCTGCCACATTCCATGCCCTCCTCCTGGCTGAGGCTTTCCTGTGTTTGAAAAAGGGTCATAGTTTTAGTATTTTGTTCATCAATCACACACAATTTTCAGCTCATGACTGTTGCAAATTGAATGTTAACAAATAGAAAAAACTATCATTCTGACCCCAGCATTTTTCATTCTTGTCCCAATCATTTTTGGCCACTACTGTCTATTGATATGTATAACACTTTATTAAATCAGCAATTAGTGATCAATAATAATATCTAATTAACATCATTAATTTTACGAACAGAAATATGTAGAACGGTGCTATACCTGACTCAAGCTGGGCTCCTCCACTTCTTCCTGGCTGGAAGGCCCAGGTTGGACATCGGAAGCCTCACCTGGGGTGGAAGGAAGCATGGAAGGAAGAGTGGAAGGAAGAGTTGAGAGTGATTGCCTGACTTCAGTCTGGTCTGACAGAAAACACAGTCTGTCATAGTACCACAGCCTGGGTACATAAATGTCATCTGCTGCAGCTCCTGATCTCTAGGAATCCTGGACCTTATTGCGCTCCCTATTATAAGTGCTCCTCAGGCCACCAATTTTTGCCTTCAAATAGAGTATGGTTGCTGTGGGGATCTGCAGCTTCACCAACTCCATCAGTTTCTCCAGCGCTGCCTGCCTTATTTGTTTATGATTATAATGTGGATGTTTCACCTGCCACAGACAGGGCAGCTCCCTGTACTTGTCTATGAATTGGGGGAGGAAATTATGATCATTGAATACATCCATTTTCTCTGCAAGACAAAACAAAAGACAAACCCTAATGTCAGGCTAAACTTGCATAACCTTGTCCCAATATAGGCCTCACTCTAGAAGCAGTATAGCCTACTGATGCACCAAGTTAAAATTGTACCTTCGTTCTAACGATCAGAGCTTCCGATACTCCTTCCTCCACTCACAGTTCGTATGTACGACGCACACGTGTTACGCTTTATATACACTGCGCATGCGTGAAACTCCGCCCTCCCCTGACATTCTTTCTAGTCTATTCCCTGCCCCTTTTTTTCGGCGCAGTGGGAGAGCACATGGCGGAGTGCGAAAGTGCATGCAGAGGAGAGCAGCAACAAGGAGGACGATGAAAGCCCGGAGCCATAAACGTCCTGATCCAGGAGATTTAAGGCCTCTAATATGTCCTTTGGTGAGATGGTGGAGATGGTGGACATATTGAAGAGAGCCGATTATGATGGGAAGCATGGACTGTACCCAAACCCAAATGTGAGAAAGGCCAAAATCATGGCTAAAGTTGTGAAGAGTCTGCGCCGGAATTTTGGGGTACAGCGATCCAAGGATCAACTGAGGAAACGATGGTCAGACCTCAAATTGAGGGAGCACGATCAGTACAGAAGAATCAAGAGAGTTCTTCATAAAAGTAAGTAGTTGTCGTGTGTTCCTATTCTTCCTATTACGTTCGTACTGCTCCACATGCTTTTCTTTATACTGTTGTACAGTTTAAAATGGCATTTTCAGGTTCGTGGGCACCGTAATCGTTCGTAGTAAACATCGTTCATTTGCCCACTAATACAATGTTTTTGCCAATGCAGGTTAACTACATTTGTTCAGCCCTATTTGTATTCAAAGAAGTTTATTACATTGTTGTCTAGATGGGTTTGTAACTAGAATGAAATGCAAACTTGATTCAGTGTAAGGAGAGGACACTCAGCAGCTGTTTACACATCTGGATGCAGGAGCACTAGTGTGGGACACCAGAACAAACTTTTTAGGGTGTCCCGCACAGGTGCTCCAGTGGATAATAGGGGTGTATGCATGTGTGAAATTTGACCAAAACAGGTAAGTATTCCAACTTTAAAAAGGGAAAAAGTAATGTCTTCAGCTTGCAACTCTGCCAAAACAGACAATTGTACTACACTTCCAAGCAATGTTTCAGATTACTATTTCTGCTCTCCAATATCTGTGTGCTAAGTATACCTTTTTTTTATTCACATAGGGGAGAAAAGAATCGGGATGTCAGAGGACACCAGGGACCCCCCACCTCCTAAAGAAGGAGAAGTCACCACACCACAACCTCAGGATGTGGAGGAAGGAGAGGTTTATGAAGTGGGCGAAATATTGACCACAACAGGTGAGTGTCTGAGACCACAGCTTCAGGTAATAGATGGATGCCTGCATATTTATAATACATGGTGTGTTTTTTTTAATTTTAGGTGATGTGGATGTTGTGGAAGAAGAAACACATTTCACAAGTGCAAGTGCACACATCCTCATTAGGGAGATCATGGTGTGCAATCATGGTTTACAAAAGATCAAGGAAGACATCAATGATGTGGAAAAAAGACTCAAAAACTTCTTTGATGTTTTAGGCAGAATCTAAAACACAACAACATTTTTACATTTGTTGATATTTTAAATCTTTTGTTGAAGTCTACTGAAAGGCAAATTTTGAAGATGACATGGAGTGTCAACATGTGCTATCTACCATCACGGGATATCAATGTACGCAAAACTAAAGTAGTTGACAGGAAGGGGTTGCACCCCCGAAACACGTCCATTGATCACCCATGATGGGAGCTGGTACATGTTGACATTAGGCATGGGATCGGGAGGGAAACCCCCATTTTGACTGTCAATTTGTGTGCATCTTCAAAATTTGGCTTTCACAGGGGTGACATCACCCCATCTGATGAAGGCAATATCAACACAGTTTGGACAGACTAATGTCTGATATTGCCTTAAATTTATCAAAGTTAAACTTTGTAAGTTCCTGAGTTGTGCATTGTTTTATGCTTTTAAACATACCTGTTTATCACAAAAAATGCTATTTTGTACTGTCAAACGCAAAAATGTTCCAGAATAAGTTGGTTTGTTCAAAAACCCTTTTCTAACGCACTTGTGAATGTGCACAGAGTAAAAATTGTGAAAAACAACAATGTGTGGCTTCTTCTTTCAATGCTCAATAGCAGTTTTGGTACTAAGTTGGTGTTTACAGTGGCAATGGGGTTTATTTACTAACGGCAAATCCACTTTGCACTACAAGTGCAGTTTCAAGTGCATTTTTAAGTGAAGTGAACTTGGAATGCAAAGTGGATTTTCCTTTAGTAAATAACTCCCATAGTGCTTTTTAATTTGCCACAATCACGCCATTTTTGTGATTCACAAAAAATCACAAAAGAAAGAAACACAAGCAATAAATCAAAGGAAATCTTGTTTCAGTTTATCCAAAAAAAATATTTTTTTTAAATGTTTAGAGATTCTGTGGGGGGGGGGGGGGCAAGCCAGGATGGCCAGCTTCAAGTGCCTTTAGGATTGAAGGATCAGGAAAGCCGGCCTCAGTCCCAACTGAGGCCACATAGTTCGTTGCATTTTTTCTTAGAAAATTGTGCAGAAGGCAGCAAGCAAGCACAATATGGTTGAGTTTATATTCCACCATGTGGATTGGTGTCAGAAATAGGCAGAACCAGCTGGCCATTATCCCAAAAGCGTTCTCCACCACTCTTCTGGCTCTGGCCAGCTGGTGTTTAAAAGCCCTCTGGTCCGGGGTGAGGGTCCTCATAGGGAATGGCCGCATAAGATGGTCCCCCCCAGCGCAAATGCTTCATCCGCGATGAAGACGAATGGGAGTCCTTCCACATTGTCTTCCTGAGGTGGCAAGCCCAAGCTGCCATTCTGGAGCTGTCTGTAAAACTCGATCTGGGCGATGACTCCACCATCCGACATCCGGCCATTTTTCTCCATGTCCACATACAGGAACTCGTAAGCAGCCGACACCACCGCCAACATCAAAATACTATTAAACCCCTTGTAATTATAATAGTATGACCCCGAGTGGGGGGGTGGGACGATGTGGATGTCTTTCCCATCTATTGCCCCTCCGCAGTTGGGAAAGTCCCACCACTGGGCAAATTAAGAAGCCACAGTTTGCCATTCCTGTGGCGTTAAAGGGAAACTGTGGAGTCAAACCAGAAAAAAATAATTAGTACTTTTGCACATAACATTGCAAGCAAATTAGACCAGTGGTGGCCCGTCTATTTCAAAACTGGCCCTTAAAAAAATAAAAATAAAAAAAAGGTCCTTAAGTGGACTGTGCCCGAGCGCTGGATGCAGTGCACTATGGGAAGTGCCACGCCTATGCAATCACGAGATTCTGGCCCCACGCTTCATTTGCGGCGCGATCCATCGTGCTGAGTAGCTTCCGCATTACTATGCATATTGTATGCATTACTATGGCCGGTGCGTTGAGTGACACACTCATTCTCCCCCTCCCACCCAATATCTATCTGTCTGTCTATCTCTCCCACCCAGTGTCTATCTGTAGGTCCTATTGCGGGCGAGTGATGGGGGGGGGCATATGGAGAATTTGGCACACTGGCAGCATTTGCCACACTGGCAGCATTTGGCATAATCCAGCATTTGATGCTCACACTGGTTGCAATTGATAGCACAGTCGCTGCGTTTAATGGGCACAGTGGCAGCATTTCATGGCACAATGGCAGCGTTTGATGGGCACAGTGGCAGCGTTTGATGGCACAGTGGCTGCGTTTGATGACACAGTGGCTGCGTTTGATGACACAGGGGCTGTGTTTGATGGCACAGTGGCCGTGTTTGATGGCACAGTGGCTGCGTTTGATGTTTTTTTTTTTTCAATTTTTTTTCAGTTTGTTTGCGCCCCCCCAAACTTTTTTAGCACCAGCCGCCACTGGATTAGACACAAACATTCTTGGCCAACATCAGTATAACATTTATTTTAAGGAGTATTTAAAGACAAAAATCTAAGGTCCACTTATCAGATTACTCACCCCCTCTGAAGGCCCATTGTAAAAATTTGAGGGGGGGAGATGTTTTGGACAGGTAACCCTCTCCACTTCATTGAGAGCTGAATGCATAAATAATGTGTGTTTCTTTGGCCAGCCCCTCCTTACTTTACAATATTGGTAGCCCACTGGACAGGTAAGAAGTGTCATAATACAAAAATATGAATACACACTGTACAAATTGAAGCACTTTTTTACATTCTGCAATTACCTATCAAGATAATAGGAGAGCAAAACTTTAAACAGTACCATTTGAAAGTATTCAGGCAGGCCCTTTCACTACATGCTTTGGTGAATTCATCCATAAATATGAACACAAAAGAGGTAGGCATAGTGTGTATGGGTTGGGCAAAGTCAGCAGATAGAGGATTGGTATCGGTTGACTTAGCGGTTGGGGGGAGGGAGGGTTCCAAATGATTTTGGGACCCCCAAAAAAAGCCTCTGCCACTCTGTATGAATTTAAGCACACAAATAACATTTAAACACATTTTAGGGGGTGTTTAGTGTAAAGCAGTACTATGGAGCTGACAAAATACATTGTTAAGTGACTAGGCTAGGTGGGTATTGGCCCAGGATAGCATGCCGGGAAGGTTAGTGAAGGCAAATATACATGTATATAAATATATTTAGCCCCCAGCTACTTCACTAGCCTAGTCTCTAAATACCAACCTACTCGTTCTCTTCATTCCTCTCAAGAACTTCTGCTCTCTAACTCCCTCATCACCTCCTCCCATGCTCGCCTCCAGGACTTTTCCAAAGCCTCTCCAATCCTATGGGGTGCCCTACCCCAAACTGTCCGCTTATCTCCTACTCTATTAGCTTTTAGACAATCCCTGAAAACCCTTCTCTCCAGATAAGCCTACCCTACCCACACCTAACAACAACTGTTTTTTCATTTTCTCCATCAGCTCACCCCCTAGTTATTACCTTTTGTTTCCACTTGACCCTCCCTACTAGATTGTAAGCTCTAACGAGCAGGACCCTCTGATGCCTCCTGTAATGATTTGTATTGTAAGTATACTGTCTGCCCTCATGTTGTAAAGCGCTGCACTAACTGTTGACATTATATAAATCCTGTATAATAATAATAATAATAATGAAGGACAAAAAAGGAAGTTTAAAAAATTCCAGCATGCATGAGGATAAAGAGGACATTCACAGCATATTGCAATCATAGTAATTAGGGAATGATGAAAGAAATACACTACATTAGCAAACATTAAAAACACAGAATGTGATGTTAAAGGATAAATCTTACCTTAATATAGTCCTTCTGCAGGACCTGAATGATGGCAGAACAGGTCTCCGGAATAATGATCCCCAGAGCCTGGGGGGAGATGCCTGTCGAGAACTTGATGTCCTGCAGACTTCTCCCCATCGCCAAATACCACACCGTGGTGACTAGCCTCTGTTCAGAAGTGATGGCTTGCCGCATGCAGGTGTCTTGCCTGCTAATATAAGCGGACAGCAAAGCCAACAGACAGTGAAAAACGGGGTCTGTCATCCGGAGATAATTCCTGAAATCATCAGGATTATTCTCCTGGATCTCCCGCAACAAAGGCAAGTGCGAGAATTGGTCACGCTGGAGCAACCAATTATTCGTCCATGAACTCCTCCCCGCCCTGTTCATGGACTGGGCTTGGGTCAAAGTAAGAACCCCAACACCAAGCCCCTGCACAGCACGAACTCTGGGACGTGTACGTAACCGCAACATGGCTTCAAAATAGTCGGCTGGTCAAAACAGAACGCACTGAAAAACAGAAGGGCCTGAGAAGAGCGAGCTGAAAATCAGAAACGAGCGGACAAGAACGCACTGCAAATTCAAATACGTACTATAAAATACACACTGAAAAACAAATGCGAACTGACTACATGCACTGAAAACCAGATACGAACCCACAAGCACAAACTAAAGAGTAGTAACAATAGGAAAAGCACGAGTCTGAAAAGCGTGAATCGTCTCTCACCAATCTTCTACTGACACAAGATTAGCAGAAGGAGCCCAAGGGGTGGCACACTTGTTATTGAACTTTCCTTTTCAAGTGCCGTCGTTTGTGTTGTACGTCACTGCATTCTTGACGTTCGGTATTTCCGACAACGTTGTGTGACCGTGTGTATGCAAGACAAGTTTGAGCCAACATCCGTCAGAAAAAATCCCATGGATTTTGTTGTCGGAATGTGCGATCGTGTCTACGCAGCATTAATCTACCCCTCCTCTCTACCCTGCAGCATGCACATATCACCCTCACTGCTACCCTCTCCCTACTACTGCACCCATCATCTCCTGCATTTGCTGCACCCATATGCTGACATAAACACTAGGGCCACTAGACACGTGCATTCATGCACATCCCACTCCCATCTTGCCTTCCTCGCCCTCCTCCTTCTCCTAGTCTCAGGTGACATTTCTCCTAATCCTTGC
Source organism: Lithobates septentrionalis (assembly GCA_037952835.1). Lineage (NCBI taxonomy): Eukaryota > Metazoa > Chordata > Amphibia > Anura > Ranidae > Lithobates > Lithobates septentrionalis. Next base: position 108,131 of record JBBDGP010002740.1, read on the forward strand.
CCGCCATTTTCTAACTGCAAGCCACATATCCAATACCCCTCCTCCTCTGGCAACCACCGCAATACACTCAGTTTAATTTCTATCCCCCTGCTTCCTCAAAGCAGCCTACCTATCTCATGCGCCCTTTGGAACGCCTGCTCCATCTATAACAAGCTAACATCTGTACATGACCTCTTCATCTCTCGTGGCTTTAACATACTCGCCATAACCGAAACCTGGCTTCAAAATTTGGACTCAACTTCTCCCGCTGCCCTCTCCCATGGTGGCCTCCATTGGACTCATTCCCCCAGACCCAACCGACAGAAAGGGGTGGAGTTGGATTCCTTCTATCCCCACAAAGCTTCCACGGCTTCCAATACCACATATATGCCGATGACACCCAAATCCATCTGTCTACTCCTTACCTCACTCCTTCAGTCTCCTCTCGCATTACTAACTTACTAACTGACATATCAGCATGAATGTCGCACCACTTCCTTAAACTAAATCTCTCTAAAACTGAGCTATTAATATTCCCCTCTGCCAGTGCCCCCCTCCATGACTTTTCCATCAAAATCAACAATGCAACTATCAGTCCCTCCCCTCATGCCAGGGTACTAGGTGTACTCCTAGACTCTGACTTGTCATTTCAGCCTCAAGTTCAATCGCTGTCAAAATTTGTAGAATTCACCTCCGTAACATCTCTAAAATTCACCCCTTTTTAACAAATGAAACCACCAAGCTCCTCATTCACTCCCTTGTTATCTCTTGCCTTGACTATTGCATCTCCCTTCTCATTGGCCTGCCTCTCCATAGGCTATCCCCTCTTCAGTCTATCATGAATGCTGCTGCCAGACTTATCCACCTTACCAACCGCTCAGTGTCTGCCAACCTTCTCCAACAATCCCTACACTAGCTCCCAATCACCCAGCAAATTAAATTCAAAATACTAACCACAACATACAAAGCCATTCACAACTCTGCCCCGAGCTACATCACCCATCTTGTCTCCAAATATCACCCAAATCGTCCTCTCCGCTCCTCTCAAGACCTCCTACTCTCAAGCTCTCTTGTCTCCTTCTCCCATGCTCGTCTCCAGGATTTCTCCAGAGCCTCTCCCATCCTCTGGAACTCGCTACCTCCACTGGTCCGGCTATCCCCTACCCTTGCTACCTTCAGGCGATCCCTGAAAACTCATCTCTTCAGGAAAGCCTATCACGTCTTCAACTAATCTACCACTTCCATCAACTCATTCCCCACAGTTACAACCTTTTGTACCACCTGCCCCACCCTATTAGATTGTAAGCTCTTCTGAGCAGGGCCCTCTTAATCCTCTTGTATTTTATTGTATTGTAACTGTATTGTCTCGTTTTATATTGTAAAGTGCTGCGTAAACTGTTGGCGCTATTTAAATCCTGTATAATAATAATATTTCCCAAGAAATAAGAGGGCCTCCTAGGTCACCCCCAATCATTAATGTGGTTAATGTGGTCTCCTAACAATCAAGATGGTTCCTTCCAGGTCACCCTCAATCAATAATGGTATCTCCCAATAACGGGGTCCCCCAACAATTATTATGGGGTCTCCCAGGTCACCCCACCCTATCAATGACATTTGGAAAAATACAGGCAGAGCCAATATTGCGAGTAAACCCCAGGCTGGAATTATTGAAGAACTGACTGTTTAAGTGATACAGGTCTACAATCACATTCCTCAAAAATGACAACAGATAATGTAATGGGAAAATGTATATATCACTGCCTGTGGAGGCTGTGCCTCATGAATCTTCTCCTAGAAATATGACTACAATTGATTGAGTGATGGGTGACTCATTGCCTGTACCGCTGTGGATGACTGTGGGTTTCATAGAAAACACGTGCCAGGTAATGGGTTTCTAAAATAGTGGGAGTGATTGCCAGCATTCTAGGGAATAGTTCTTAGGAACTCATTTGACTTTTCCAATGTTCACTGTTATTCAGCATATTGTTTGAAACATGCAAGATTTTGTGCCTGACTTCAATTTTACTGTTGTAAGGAGAAAGAATAATGAATACACATATATATGATAAAAAAACAGGTGGGGGAAGACTGAAAAATGTTAGAAAGGGGTGAGACAGGGGGGTATATTTAGAAATAAGGGATGTGTGGAGGGTCATAAAAATGGGGGGGGGGGGGGGGGTTGGAGTAGGGGTCATTTTTAAAAACATTGATGATTAGAGAGTTTTTTTTTTCTTTAGAAATAGGGAAATCGTGGAGAAAGGTATTTTTTATAAATAGAAGGGATAGGGGACATTTTTAAAAATGGAGGTGATATGTAGTCTTTTTTTTAAAAAGGGAAAAGTGTGATGGAGAGGGTCATTTTTAGAAATGGAAGGGGTGGGATTAGTCATTTTTAGAAATGGAGAAAGTGGATCATTTTTAGAAATGGAAGGATTGCTAGTCTTTTTTTTAGAAAGGGAGATGTGTGTTAAGCAGCGTACACACGGGCGGACTTTTCGACCGGACTGGTCCGACGGACCGAATCTGGCGGACAATCCGACCGTGTGTGGGCTGCATCGGACTTCCGACGGACCGCTTCGGTCAGAAATCCGACGGACTTTAGATTTGAAACTTGCTTCAAATCTTCCCGCCAGAACTCTACCGGACTCAGTTCCTATCGGAAAGCCCGTTTGTCTGTATGCTAGTCTGACGGACCAAATACGACGCAAGGGCAGCTACAGCACTGGCCCCGAGAATGTTTCCTATCGCGCTGGTTCTCGGCGACAGGGTGCTACATCTCCGGCTCGCTGCAATAGGAAAAACACATTTTCCTATTGCAGCGAGCGCGGGGGGGAGGAGACAATGTCCCTTAGGTCTGGTATGGATTTTATGGGGAACCCCCTATGCCGAAAAAACAGTGTGGGGGTCCCCCCAAAATCCATACCAGACCTAAGGGCCTGGTATACCCTGCGACGGGGCCTGCAAGGTGTCTATCTCGCCAATAAAAGCGTGGAGATTGACTTCCTTTTCTAGTCCCGTCGTACCCGAGTCACGTTCAAAATGAACGGACTTGTCCGTGTGTGGGCAAGTCTGTTCATTCGGAAAGTCCGCTGTAACTCCGTCGAAAGTCCGTCGGGAAGACCGGCGGACCTAGTCTACCGGAAAGTCCGGTCATGTGTAGGCAAGTCCGTCCGTTCAGAAAGTCCGTCAGAAGTCCGCCGGAGGTCCGTCGGGAAGACCGTCGGACCTAGTCTGCCAGAAAGTCCGGTTGTTTGTACGCTACATTAGAGGGTCGATTTTAGAAATGGAAGGGATGGTGGAGGTCCTTTTTAGAGCTAGGGGAAACGAAATGTATTTCCCAGCACACTTACCAGCTAGGCAGCGAAAGAAAATTACATTGTCTAACAATTTGCGTTAAAAAACAAAATGTTATTGCACACATATGCAAATGTTTGTGGAAGCCGAATTGCCCTGTCCATGTTCCTCTGTATAATGCAGTTAAAGTGTTACTAAACCCAGGACCCTGCATTCACTATATCTGGTCTCCCACAGTACACAGAACATGAAAATGCAATTATTTTAGTAAATATAAACTGCTAAATAATTATTTTAGTAAATATAAACTGCTAAATACCTTTTCTCCTCAGCAGTATATAGCAGTCTTGTGATTTCTATCAGTGTCTGGGTAAAGCTTGTAGTAGGAGTTTTCATACTGCACTGGCTATCCTATCAGGATGGAGGACCCCTGACCCTCTGGACAGTGCTGATTGGCCTTGTGCTGATCACATGCACCCTCCCAAGAAAAAAAAAACTTTCTAGCAATACACACCAAACTGAGCATGTGCAGAGTGACTCCACTAACTCTGTCTTATCCAGACATGTTTTGGGGGCAATGCAAGAAGGGGAGGATCTGTGCATACAGGTTCAAACAGCCTTTTTTCACAAAGCAGAGGGTTAACCCCTTAGTTTCCACAGTGAGTATAACAAGCATGCTTTACTGCATATACACACTGATTTTACTGTTGTGGGTTTAGTAACACTTTAATTCTAGTTTATGGGAGCCTCCATGTTGGAGCATATATAGCAATGGATAAATTAAGAGCTGGTATGCCTAGAGGGAGTCCACTCCTCCTTTAAAGGCGAAGGGACACACCAGAAAACATCCAATGTGTCCCTGTGCCTATTCCAGCTTTGAAAGCTAGTTAAAAATATGAGTGTCGACATTATTTTGTAGAGATGGGGAGGGACATTTTTAGTAACAGGCTAGTGATAGGGATAGGGTGTGGTTTTAAGGAGTGAAAGGGACAGTTGATAATTTTTTAGAAACTTAGGGGGTGAGATCATTCTGAAGACATTGGGAGGTGGGGTCATTTTTAGAAATGGGGGAGGTGGGGGGTCATTTTTAGGAAAGGGGGGAAATTGGGTCAATTATGGAAATGGGAGAGGTGGGGTCATTTTTAGAAATGGGAGAGGTGCGGTCATTTTTAAAAATGGGAGAGGTGGGGGTCATTTTTTGAAATGGGAAGTTTGGGTTGTTTTTAGAAATGGGGGAGATTGGGTCATCTTAACAAATGGGGAAGGTAGGTCATTTTTAAAAATGGGGGAGATCGGGTCTTTGTAAGAAATGAGGAAGGTAGGTAATTTTTAGAAATGGGGGAGATCGGGTCGTTTTAAGAAATGGGGAAGGTAGGTCATTTTCAGAAATGGGGGAGATCAGGTCATTTTAAGAAATGGAGAAGGTAACCCGTTATTTAGAAATGGGGGAGGAAAGTGGGGTTAGTTTCAGAAATGTGGGTCATAGATTTATAGGAAAAAGATGAGCTCCAGAGTTTCTTTCCAACATAATTTTTTATTCTGACCATCTGTAATGAAAAAAAATAAAAATAAAATCCTTGACTGTAAGTCGCTATCTGGCTGCACAAGCTGTTATTTAGGTAACATTAGTAGCTGACAAATAGTTCTGGATTAAATGACTGCATCCAAATATCCATATTGAAGAGTAAGCAATTAGTATATTGCATATAAGTAATTTTAGACTGGAACGGGTCAAGGTGACACTGCCTTAAAAGAGAAATCATAGGGGATGAGAAACATAAGGACACTGACTACTTATTATATCAAGAAGAAAAAGAAGATTGCTTATTTGGCAATGTAATGATATCACAATTTTAAACGTGTTGTATATTTATTAAGTTAAAGTGATTATAAACCCTTACATATACCCAGTGAAGTGAATGGCCTCAGTTGATAAACAGAGATGAAACAAATCCTTCTACATAAGGTGTACATGTTTATCTGCAGTCTTCTCTACATCTGTTCAAAGTAAAAAAAAATTTTAAATTTTGCCTGAGCTGTCAGGAAAAAAGGGGGAGAAGAGCTAAATTAACACTCTACAAAGCTCAATGAGGAAAGCTCTGACTGCTGATTGGAAGGAAGGGCCGCACCCCCATTCATACGACACACAGGAACAGAGCTGAGCTGCCAATCACAGGCCATGTGCTGGAGCCCCCTCCCCTGTCACCTTTTTCCTGTTGGTGTCAGGAGAACTTGTCAGAAGTGATTTATGCTGATAGCAGAGGAACGAAGCAGCAGACAGATATGCAAATTAGTGCTCTTAATTGACACACACTATAGAGGGATATGCTTTGTTCAAATTTCATGTCTGATTTTTACATCCACTTTAAGTAAAAGTGATATGAGCTCTCCACTCCATCAGGGGAACAGTGCTTGTGTCTGTACCATGATAAACTTTATAAAGTTGAAATATTAATTTGAAGGTGTGAGAGCCCATTGCGGATCGGCATCCTTTTCATCAGGGCTAGTAATAACTATAATTGGTATTATTAGACTATAAACATATCATCTACCCAGTTGTGGAGAAAAAGAAAAAAAAATGATCCCACCAAAATCGCCTTGAGTCTGTAGCATACAGCCAGATACAACCAAGGAGAGGGGAGATGTAATCTGCCTAAAGACTACAACAGGCTACAATTTCTACACAAAATAACAAATTATCATAATAATGAAAAAATGTATACAAAATTATTAATTTTAGGACTGTGTCCATCTAAAGCTAGTCATTATTTTTTTTTTTCTCTCAGCCATCGGATTCCTCCTTTCACACAAACAAGGCAGATGGAGGAATTCCTCCCACCAGCACATTGTATTCTGAATACACCAATCAGCGGCTGCAGCTGCTGGTCAAGGAAACTTGTCCACCATGTCTCTTTGACCCAAATCTTTGGAATGGCATTGTCCTGGCTGAACCACACCAAATGTCCAGCTTTGTCCAGCTTTATAGTAATTTTAATACAGCAAATAATAAAAATATACACTCCATAAAACAATACCCACCACAAGAGCTTACAAATGTAATTGACAGTATTGTGCTTGTGCAAATGGGACAATAGATAAATTATGGAAATGATTGTCATGTAATGATTACTCCATAACTACTGCCAATCAGCAATCGCTAATAAATTGTCAAAATACTCCCCTGTCTTTATACACTCACCAGACACTTTATTAAGTACACCTGTTCGATTGCTTGGTAACACAAATTGCTAATCAGCCAATGACATGGTAGCAACTCAATGCATTTAGGCATCTAGATGTGGTGAAGATGACTTGCTGAAGTTCAAATCGTGCATCAGAATGAGGAAGAAAGGGGATTTAAGTGACTTTGAGCGTGGCAGTGGCGGAATTACCAGGGTCGCAACAGTCGCAGTTGCGACTGGGCCCGGCATTTCGCCACTGTGTGGGGGGGGCCCAGCGGGGTTGATCTTCACACACGACTCTGAGCGGAGATCGTGTGTCATAGATTAATAGCACAGAGAGACTCCGGCGGCATTAATGTTCTATTTGTCAGTCCTCTCTGGCAGAGATGAGAGAGGAGGACACACAGCTGATCTTACGGCTCCCCCTTCTCCCCCCTCCCCTCTCCTGTGTGCTCCGCGGGCAGTCAAGTGTGAAGCTAAAGAGCTCACATTTCCCGCGGAGCACACAGGAGAGGGAGGGGGGAGAAGGGGGAGCCGTAAGATCAGCTGTGTGTCCTCCTCTCTCATCTCTGCCCGAGAGGACCGACAAATAGAACATTAATGCCGCCGGAGTCTCTCTGTGCTATTAATCTATGACACACGATCTCCGCTCAGAGCTGTGCTGTCCTGAGAAGGCAGACAGCACTGATAGAAATTAATAGCAGGGACTGATGAGCACTAATAGAAGGCACTGATGGGCACTGGTGAGCACTGATAGAGGGCACTGATGAGCACTGATGGGCACTGATAGAAGGCACTGATGGGCACTGATGAGCACTGATAGAAGGCACTGATGGGCACTGATGAGCACTGATAGAAGGCACTGATGAGCACTGATAGAAGGCACTGATGAGCACTGATAGACGGCACTGATGAGCACTGATAGAAGGCACTGATGAGCACTGATAGACGGCACTGATGAGCACTGATAGAAGGCACTGATGAGCACTGATAGAAGGCACTGATGGGCACTGATGAGCACTGATAGAAGGCACTGATGAGAACTGATAGAAGGCACTGATGGGCACTGATGAGCACTGATAGAAGGCACTGATGAGCACTGATAGAAGGCACTGATGGGCACTGATGAGCACTGAAAGACGGCACTGATGAGCACCGATAGAAGGCACTGATGGGCACTGATGAGCACTGATAGAAGGCACTGATGAGCACTGATAGAAGCCACTGATGGGCACTGATGAGCACTGATAGACGGCACTGATGAGCACTGATAGAAGGCACTGATGGGCACTGATGAGCACTGATAGAAGGCACTGATGAGCACTGATAGAAGGCACTGATGAGCACTGATAGACGGCAATGATGAGCACTGATAGAAGGCACTGATGAGCACTGATAGAAGGCACTGATGGGCACTGATGAGCACTGATAGAAGGCACTGATGAGCACTGATAGACGGCACTGATGAGCACTGATAGAAGGCACTGATGGGCAGTGATGAGCACTGATAGAAGGCACTGATGAGCACTGATAGAAAGCACTGATGGGCACTGATAGAAGGCACTGATGGACACTGATAAAAGGCACTGATGGGCACTGATAGGAGGCATTTATGGGCACTGATAGGCACTGATGGGCACTGATAGGAGGCACTGATGAGCACTGATAGGAGGCACTGATGAGTGCTGATAGGCCACATTGATGAGCACTGATAGGCAGCACTGATAGGAGGCACTAATGTGCACTGATAGGCTGCACTGATAGGTAGCATTGATGGGCACTGCTAGGTGGTACTGATGGGCACTGAGGAACGCTGATAGGCAGAAGTCAGGCAGTATTGATGGGCAGAATTGAAGAGTACTGATAGGTGGCACTGATGGACGCAGTTAGGTAGCATTAATGAGCACTGATAGGTGGTGCTGATAGGCAGAATTGATGGGCACTAATAGGCGGCATTAATGAGCACTGATAGGTAACACTTGTAGGTGGAAGTGATGGGCACTGATAGATGGCACTGATGATTGGGGCACTGATTATCAGTGTAAACAATTTACTGACATTCTTGACAGTTAATGGCAGTCCTTTCCTAACACAAACACAGCGTGTGAGGAAAGGGCTGTGGATAACCAGTCTGTTTACATGTGATCAGCTGATCACATGGTAAAGGGCCGATGTGATTGCGCTGGATGCATGTCCCAGGGGTCATGTGGGAAGCACGGTTTTGGGAGGATGTCCATGGACACCCTCCCAATATTGGAAACCCGGGGCTCGGATGGAAGGGGGGCCCATCATGGTTTCTTGCACCGGGGCCCTGAAGGTTCTAGTTACGCCTCTGGAGCGTGGCATAGTTGTTGGTGCCAGACGGGCTGGTCTGAGTATTTCAAAAACTGCTCATCTACTGGGATTTTCACGCACAACCATCTCTAGTGTTTACAGAGAATGGTCCGAAAAAGAGAAAATATCCAGTGAGCGGTAATTGTGATGACGTCAGAGGTCAGAGTTATTGAAAAAAACACACTAAATCAAGAGATCAAGGCACCCACATGCCAATTTGGAAATTTTTGGATAGGGAAGAACTGGAAAAGGGGGATTTTAATGGTGCCACAGGTATATACAAGAGATATTTTTCAATAAAAATTAAAATATTTTATTAATATTCACATGTTAAAAAGAGTGAACAATGTTGACTCTCAAAAATAGAGAAATACATTTAAAATTATTACGACATAATAAAGAACAATAATATGCATTTTAAAGCTATATAGACCTGTATAAATGCCTGTTTGGCTCAACATGCTTCTATATTGCTTCCTCAGGGGCTGTAAGGCATATATTGGCCATTGGGAGCATCAAAGGTACTGTATGGGGTCTAAGCGCTAATTGGTATTCCCCAGAGCTCCTGATGGTGGAGATGGGTTTTGGTGGATGTTAGTACCAAGTCACAGTCCTCAGGATCGCCCCACCAGGAGGTGTGCAAGCCAGGGTCCAGTAGCAGATATAGCAAGTAGGGATCAATCGGAAGCGTAGGTTGGTAACAATAAGCCAAAAGTTGGTAACAAGTGGTTGCAGGTTGGGATCAAGCAGAAGCGTAGTTGAGGAACAAGCCAAAGGTTGGTAATGTGGTAGCAAAGATACGGGTGCCAGCGGGAATGACAAAAGCAACACATTGGCTGGAGGAGAGCACAATAATCTGCAAACAGGAAGTGCAAAGGCATTGCAAAAATAGGAAGGTGATGGGGGGAGCAAAGGGTTCAAGGTTCAAGAGTTAAGGCAAGATTGTTCTATAAGATCAGACAGGGAGCTGTCCAGCATCTCAAGAGTTAAGGCAAGATTGTTCTATAACATCAGACAGGGAGCTGTCCAGCATCTCAGGTGGCTCAGCAAGAAGCACTACTGCTGGACACAGCACAGGTCTTTGGTTTAGATCCTGGTCTTGACACAGTAACACACTTCCTGTCAGGGGCGGACGGACCATTGAGCCACTCGGGCACTGCCCGAGGGCCCTGGGCCACTAGAGGGCCCCAACAGGGTTGCCAGCCTCAGTAAAACCAGGAACAGTATGTATAAATCTGTGGTTTTTTTTACATCTGTCTGTGTATACTGTGTGTGTGTATACTGTGTGGCCCCATAATCTCTGATTGCCCGGGGGCCCCATAATCTCCTATTGCCCGGGGGCCCCATGAGTTATCGGTCCGCCCCTATTTCCTGTACTAGGATGACAACACTCACTTACCCTTCCATACAGGATAAGAGAAACAAGATATGGCTATGGAAACAATACCCTGACCTATTATTCAGAACACAGAGAGGCATGGTTCTGTAGTCATCAAAGATAGCTGAGAACAATGCAAGTGACATTGGTCAGCACAGGCAAACAGTGATAGTATCTCTTTAATTTGGGGAGCTAACCTGATAATGCAGCTCTCTCCGAGTCCTTATTGGCCTACCTACCTGCTACACTCATCCACATAACCAGCCGCTCAGTGTCTGCTGCCTCTCTCCACCAATCCCTCCACTGGCTTCTGATTGCCTAACAAATAAAATTACAAATAATAACAACACAAAAAGTTATCCACACCTCTGCCCTTAGCTACATCACTAACCTCATCTCAAAATATCACCGAAACCCTCTTCTTCATTCCTCCCAAGACCTCCTGATCTCTAGCACCCTCATCACTTCCTCTCATGTTCACCTCCAGGACTTCTCCACAGCATCTCCCATCCTCAGTAACTTCCTACCTCAGTATCTCAAGCCATCTCCTACTCAGTCCACCTTTAGATGATCCCTGAAAACTCATCACTTCAGGGAAGCCTATCATGCCTCTACCTACCTACCTACTTTTACTGTATCAAACAACTCACCCCTTTGAAAATATTGCCTTTTGTTCATAAATCCCCTCCCTTTTAGATTGTAAGCACTAACATGCAGGACCCCTGTAACCCTAACATTTGTTTGAAATTATCAGTGCATGTTAGTTGTGGTCAAGTGCCCTGCTCTATTGACACTACAAATTCATAGTTCATCTCACAAGCAAGGCGAATAAGGTGGCTATGTTCCCAAATACAGTGGGACCATTACAAAACGATCGTAACCACCCTCTAGGAAGTCAAATCACAGCAAAAAATAAATACGGACACTTGAAAGAGGCTGAGAGCAGAAAAAGGGACTTTTTAGAAGTAAGAATACATACAGTGCCTTAAAAAAGTGATTAGAGCCTGAGGCTCTAATTGGCTTCAAAAAAGGGTGGGCTCGGGGGCACAGAGCACTGTGCCCCAAACCCACCCACTGGTGTGACATTATCGAAATAATATTCGCTAGTGTCTTCCTGCTTCTCCTCCCGGCCAATCAGGAAGCGGGTCCTGAGACCCGATTGGCCAGGGAGTCATAGGACTCCCGGCCAGTCATTTCTCAGGACCCACTTTCTGTTGTCCCGGGAAGAGAAGCAACACCTGTTCGGCCAGGAGGAGAAGCAACGGCCTCAGCTCTTCCCTCGGCAAGCTGGAGCGAGAAGCAGCATTGGCCTCCTAAAGTAACGCCACTGATCGCCGCCATCCCTCTCCTGTGGAAAGGGGGGGCACTGATCGCCACCTTCTGTCTCCCACGGGGGGGGAGGGTTCACCGATCGCTGCTATCTGTCTCCCGCAGGGGGAGATTCGTTTGTGCCCCCCCCCCCCAAAATATTGAGCACCAACTGCCACTGGGCTAATGGCATTTAAAGTATAGTTACAACCAAGAACAAATATCTAATATGTTGAAACTTTACAAGTCCTTACATGTGCTGGCTGCATTAGTTCTTTTTTTTTTCTTATATTTTCAGTATATTTGGAGGAGCAGTGTTGTTACCCTAGAACAAGCAATAGCCTGCGGGCCAAATACGGCCTGCTACAAGATTTTATTTGCCATCTAATAGGGACAGTATTATAAGGGGGTAAAGGGCGGCTCTGATGAGAACCCTAATGTAATGGGGGACTCTAATGGGTCCGTGGTGTATGAAGGGACTATAATAAGCATCCTGATTTGAGGGGGGGCTCTGGTGTAAAGGGGTGGCTCTGATGGGGACCTCGATCTAATGGGGTACACTGATTGGAACCCTGATCTAAGGGGGTCTCTGATGGAGACCCTGATTTAAGAGGGGACTCTAATGTTGGGGTGGACTTTGATGTAAGGATGGACCTAGTTTTAGCTAGAATTTCTATGCTTTGTTTTACACTTTTTTTAGCTTCAAAATATTTTTATTGGTTTAACAAGGTAAGCAAGCATGTTCACACTTTTTTTTTTTTTTTTTAATTTTTTATTTATAACAGACAGAGTGGGTCCACATGGACCAAACAATACATCCAACAGTATATCTCCACCACTGATTTTTTACATAATACAGTACATTCAAGGCAATTATGTTTGCGGAATCATGGCGAATTAATTAGTACAGTCCCATGTGTTCCCCCTCTCCTTCTTTTTTTTCCTTTTTTTCCAAGAAGTTATGGAGGGGTCCTGCAAGCAGGATCACACTTTTTTTTTAATAAATCATATCTTGCTGGTTCCAAAAAAATCTCCAAGTAAAATGTATTTATTCATTTAAATCTGATTCGTTAATTTATATAAGTGATTTTATTGGCCTGCCAATATTTGTAAAATATACCCTCGCACTTTAAATCTTGGCGATCCCTTCTCTAGAACATGGCTCTAGAAGTTTCTAGCTCACTTTTCAGGCAGGATCAACAGGTTTTTTTTTTTTTTTAGCTCCACTTTCATACAGCTTTAAAGCGGATCTTTACACATTTTTTTCAAGTTCAGCTCAGTGGGTTCTAAATATAGCACAGAGTGCTCAATGGACCGTTTTTTTTTTTTTTTTGTTCCTACCTTCAGATATGTGGCCCGGTCTATTTTGTCTGTGTTCAGTCCCTGCGGCTGTGGGCGGGGATTTTGCGGGTATAGGCATCATTTCCTGTCATCGCCGCACTGTCTCCTGGGATCTCGTGTCATTCATCCCAGGAGTCAGTGCGGAGAGCAGCCGCGAAATCTTGCGGGATTTCAAGTGTTTGGTTATCTCCGTTGCCATCACAACGGGACGTGACTTCCTACGACGTCGCCCGTTGTGATGGCAACCTGAGCTGTTGACGGCGCTCCGCTTTGAGTTTACTGCGCTTGCGCGCGATCGGGGATAGAACAGGTGGTGCATGCTGGTCGATCAGCAGCACTGTATCCCAGAAGACGATGCCTGTGGGCTTCACATGCCCACAGGCAAGATGACAACCGGCAAGATTAAAATGTATTACTTTTTTTTTATGAGAAGACGGACAGCAGTAATCACTAAAAACGGAACAAGTGAGTTCTATATTTATATATCATAATCTTTGTCATTTTGCAAAAAAAAAACCGAAAAAAAAACATTGGAGTGAAACCCCGCTTTAACAAAGTGTTTTCAACTGTTTATTAGATCAAGAGAAGCAAATAATAGAAGTTCATTAACAGGGTTACAAACACTTTAAAGTAGTATTAAACCCTCCTAGTTTTTGCAACTACAGTATTCAGGTCCTTCCTGCAAACATTTAAGAGCATTTTAATTAAAAAAAAAATGTAATAAAAAAAAATCTTCTTTTCAACTGTGAGTTTAATGACACTTTAAGGGCCAGTTCACACCAGAATCGCACAGGATTGTGGTCCAGAGTGCAGAGACATTGCCACACATACAAAATAGGTTAAACGTTCCCCTTTCCAAAATAAACATTCCACATCTTTGACACGCAGCACCAGAGATCAAACCCATGTCATCAATTAAGGGGGAATTTAGAGTGCTAATTAAATTGTAACTATGGGCAAAAAAAGAAAAAAAAATGACATTTAGTATGCTGCAGTCCATCACTAGCATTAACAAAGCAATTTTTCTTTCTCCGAATCCCCCTGTAACATAGTTAAAAAAACATTTGCAAGTCTCTTCTGACAAAAACTTCTACCTCCTAGCAATTTCATATGGTGTTTAATTCCATTTTAAATTCCATTTTAACACATTTTCCTTTCCCCGAGTTCCAGTCCGCAAAACCCGAAGACATAAGAATGCAGAATGAAGGCACTTGAAAGACCCAGTGCCCTTTATGCAGAATATTATTTAATGCATAAATATATTTTTTTACGGGCTCGTCGAGAGAAAAAAACAGTCAGATTATGTAGGATGGCTGCTTGAATCTTGTCATTTCCAGTTGACTTCTGTTTCTTCTCATCAGAGTCATACAACTGTAAAATAAGTACATGGATATATCAAACCAAAAAATGCATTAATTAATGCTTGAGTTAAAAAAATAAACACAAGAATCATACAAAATATCACAATACATGAGCATAATACATGATTTAAGGCAAAAAAAAAAATATATATATATATGTATATATATATATATATATATATATATATATATATATATATATATATATACTGTAGATAGATAGATAAATAGATGGACATATAGATAGATAGATATAGATCCGATTCGTATAAATGTGTACTGAGCCTAAAGAGCTCTTTCACATGGCGTTCAGGTGTTTTTACTGTTCAAAATGCAGCCCATTATTTTTAACCTCTCTGGTGGTTTTCCCGAGTTTGGCTTGGGGTTAAATTTCAGTACCATTAGCCACACTCGGGATTGCATTGCAGGATCCTGGTGCAGGTTACTTAACTTGTCCCCACGATCCTGCAATGTCCCCCCGCTGTGTCCGCGGGCTTTGTCCTCCGCCCGAAGCCTCTGTGTGCTGGGCTCCGTTCCCTGCGAGCGTCGCGACTCACGGGGGTGGAGCCCGGCAGCAAATTCAAAAAATGTAAAAATCATAATACATACAGTACACTGTAATCTTACAGATTACATTACTGTATGAAATTATTTTACATCCCTTTTGTCCCTAGTACTTTGTCTTATGCCCTGCATGCAGTTTTATATTATATATACTGTTCTTTCTGCCTGGAAACTGGAGATTCTTCATAGCAACCAAAAAGTGCCCCTTTACGTCAAAAGTGGTTTTAGACCAGCTAGAAAACAGCGATAGTAAATTCGAATCACTTGCAGAATTGAGCGATAGTGAACCGTGGGGAAATTAATTTTATTATTATTCTATTACTATTTTTTATTATTTATTATTATTTATTATATTATAATTTATGATTTTGTGTTTCAAACTTTATCATACCTGGGATATCTACTAGACTCTTGTTTGGACAGATTTAAGTGTGTTATTGCTAAGAATTACAGGCCTACAATATAAAACGTCAAATTTCTATGCAAAATAATTGTACTGCTTTGAGACGCAAAAATCTGACATAATCATACCGCCAGGGAGGTTTATGGGCCGGTACACACATGTGCATGAACTATTGATTAAAAAAAAAAAAAAGGAGAAAATCTTTTTTTACATGTGTACGTTAGAACATGCACTTTTACGTCTGCGAATATGTGCATATACGCATGTACTATACTCCCCATTCTCATGTTTTTACATAGGAATAGGTGCATTAGTAGGTTGTGTAGCACCCTCTAGTGTGCTAAGGTAGGTAATGTTAGGTTTTTGTTAGTGTAGGTAAAATGTTTTGGCTCAGCTGGCAGCCAAGCATGTGTTTTAATCTGGGTCTGGTGAGTGATCCAGGGAGGCTAGTATGACTCAGCAGGAAGCATTTCTGGTACCTCCCCCTACTTCTGGAATTGCTGGAAACTTCCAGAAGAATGGAAGTAAGTTAGGAGGAGCTGCCTGGATTATTCATGAGGGCCCTGACCAATCCCCAACAGACAGGTTGGCAGGGGGCAGGCCCCCTAAAAATACTCAGGGTCAGCTCAGCAGGACAGGGGAGTTCTGGTGGAAGTTGGAGATAGATTGGTAGGAGGATGTTGGTGGGTCCTTGAGGGTAACCCCCTAGTCTGGGGGGGGGGTTGACCTTGGCCCTGGGAGCTCGGGGTTCAGGAGGGATCCTCTGATATTCCAAGGAGGAATCCTGTCCAGTGGCATGGGAGCAGGTGTGAGGACAGCAGGCGAAAGAGAACACTTTCGGGAGATCTCCAAGGAGAAAACAGCCAGGTGAGCTGGTGAGCGATACAGTCGGGGAGAACTGGGTGAGAGCAGTGTGAGACGGATGCAGAGTCAGTCTGGGAGGACTGTGGATGATTGGCCAGGAGGGCTAGAGAAAGGGGCAGCTGCAGCCAAGTGGGCTGGCAGTGCCTGAAGAGGTGGTGCGGGGATCAGTAGCCACAGAAGAACAGCTGGGCATTAGGACTTTGCTACACAACAAAAGGGGCCCACGGTCCCTGCCTGTAAAGGGCATTTGCTACATTCTGACTGAGCCTTATTGTCAGATCACCTAACAGTGTGCCGGCTGGTCCGTGGAGATTTCTGCTGCAAGCAAGTGATGTGCTGGAGGAGCTGAGGAGTGTAAATAGTCTGTACAGAAGAAATTGTCCCTGAAGAGTTATGCTAAAACAAGTGGGCATCCCATAATACCCTTAGCCCCATCAAAGTTTATTCCCCTAAATAAAACGGAAAAAAAAATAAAGCTGCAAGGACTTCTTCTTGACTCAAGAGTGCTGTAGAAATTCTGTGTGCCTGGCTGTGCAGGATGGTAGATCCCTTATTCACCAACGGCTCCTACGTAGGATGTGCTACAGTTGAAAAAAGACACTAGTCCATCTAGTTCATACATCGGTACTGTGTTCAAAAACCCTAATGCCGCGTACACACGAGCGGACTTTACGGCGGACTTTGCCCGGCGGACTTTTCGACGTACTTTCCGACGGACTTTCTGAATGAACGGACTTGCCTACACAAAATCCACCAAAGTCCGTCAAATTCGTACGTGATGACGTACGACCGGACTAAAACAAGGAAGTTCATAGCCAGTAGCCAATAGCTGCCCTAGCGTGGCTTTTTGTCCGTCGAACTAGCATACAGACGGCGGACTTTTCGACTGGACTCGATTTCAACGGATACATTTTAAACAAGTTTCAAATCTAAGTCCGTCCAACTTTTGAGAAAACAAAGTCCGCTGGAGCCCACACACATCGAATTGTCCGACGAAATCCAGTCCGCCGGGCAAAGTCCGCCGTAAAGTCCGCTCGTGTGTACGCGGCATAAGGCTTCATTCACACAGGCATACCAATTGGTACACCTGTTTGAAAGGCTGTCTTCAGTTGTCTGGGATGCAAAGGTGCTCCATGCAGAGGTATTCAGGCAGCTTACTGAAATCAATGAGAGGCAGCCAGCTGCAAGGACCTGCACGGACATCCATGCACATACTGAAGTGTACATGTGTGCAGATCCAGCGCACAGATCACTACGCATCCTGATCCGTGCATCAGAACCTCAAAGGGCCTATGATCATCTTTCACAAAAAATGATTTGGTGAACTAACTCTAAATATTATGTTCCACCCTCCAGACCCCGCTGTCCATTGCAGCCATAATGCTCCATAATGCCAGTGTAGCAGTCCATACATAGCCCAACATTGCTTACAATAGCAAGCGTGTATTGCCCAGCACAGCCACGTGACCATTCTGACCGATGAAAATCACATCCTAATGCTGCGCACACACGAGCGGACTTTCCAGCAGACTTGGTCCGGCGGACCAGACTCCGTTGGACAATTCGTTCATGTGTGGGCTCCAGCGGAATTTTTTTCCCAAAAGTCCGATGGACCTAGAAATAAAACACGTTTCAAATCTTTCCGACGGACTCGAGTCCAGTCGAAAAATCCGCTCGTCTGTATGCTAGTCCAACGGACTAAAACAGACGCTAGGGCAGCTATTGGCTACTGGCTATCAACTTCCTTATTTTAGTCCGGTCGTATGTCATCACGTACGAATCTGTCGGACTTTGGTGTGATCGTGTGTAGACAATGGCGTCCCTAGGGTGGGCCAGAGGGGGCCCTGACCCCCCCCCCCCCCAACATTATGCTGTGCCCCACCATGTGCCCCCCCCCCAATTAAAAAACCAGGGCCCGGTGGCAAGACAACCTTTGCAACCCTGATAGTTCTCCCACTGCCTTGGACTGTTATATTTTCTTGGTATGCTGGTGACATATATCTCTTGTTTTCTGCCACCCTGGGGGAGGGCCCAGTAGGCCCAGTAGGAAGGGAGCTCACTGCAGAACAGGGCCATTGTGGGATTGTAGTAAAGGGCCTCACGATATAGATATGTATATATATATATATATATATATATATATATATATATATATATATATATATAATTGCTTTTTATAGTTGCCCCCCTACTTTTATCCCTGTCCCCCCAAATATGAAAGCTGGAGACGCCACTGTGTGTAGGCAAGTCCATTTGTTGTGAAAGTCCAATGAAGGTCCCCTGAAAGTCCGTGGGATAGTCCATCGGAGCAGTCCGGTCGAAAAGTCCGCTCGTGTGTACGCGGCATAAGGATTCTGCTTCCGTTAAGGTATCCCAGTACTCCTCATTGATCAGTACTGTCATGTGGCTATGCTAACCAATAAATGCTTGCCATTTTGAGCGTTATGGTGGATACTCACTTTAAGGTATTTTGACCCCATTTATTCGCAAGCCAAATACATTGGATGGTTGGGATGACATTTTCTTTTACTGCGTGAGAATCAAAACCTTTCAGAGATTATTTTTTTCTGGGTGCATCGTGGGGTAATGTACTAAAAGTAGCAAATTTACTGAACCTAAGCTGTTGTGCAGCCCTCTGAACATGTAGGGGGCCTCACTCTATATTGACTATGTTGACCACCGCTGATTTATTTGCTGAAATGTTGCCTCTGACAACTGAATAAGTGTTTCTGAAATGTAAAGAGTAGGAGTTAATGGGATTCCTTGTGTGATGCTTTTTGGAGTGTTTTTTCCAACTGTTTGTCAATGTATCATTACAGCAGCATCAGTTTGTGTCTATTCCTTGATGAGCTTGCTGTCAAAACTTGGTTATGTGATTGTTTATTTCATCTGGCAATGTAAAATGTAACCTTTTTTTTACTTTAATTTGAAGTACTCTTATGCTTTCTTACCCATAACGTGCACAAAGGGGTGTGAAACCAGAAAGGCTATTTTCTTCTTTTATGTCACTACTGTGTCCTATCATAACATGGAGGTTAGCTGGTACAATAAGCGCTGCAGGGAACCCAGGAGAACGACACTCCCAGAAGTGTTCATTTTTACAGAGGACTTTACAGCTAATGTTTAGATAAACAAATCCCTACAGCTTTAGTCATAGCTAGTGTTGCACCGATACCTGTATCGGTATTGGCACCGATACTAAGCATTTGCGCTAGTATCGGTACTGCGGGTGATACTGGTGCAAATGCTCCGATGTCTGAAACTGATACTTTCAGGCTCGGTTCTTTCAGCTGTCAGCGGGATTTCCCTACTGACAGCTGAAATGTAGGAATGAACCTGATGTTCGAGTCGAATGTAGGTTCGCTCTCTCGTCCCCCTCCCTTTTCCTGTGGCCTGCCAGGTTACGTGCTCAGATAAGGGTCTGGTATGGATTTTGAGGAGGACCCCTACGCCATTTTTTTTAAATATTCCCCTTAACCACTTGCTGACCACCACACACACATATACTTCGGCAGAATGGCTCGTACAGGCAAATGGGCATATCTGTACATCCCTTTGAATTTGCCGCCTTGCGGGCACGCACGCGCTGCCGACGGAGCGCGAGCGTGCGCACGGGTCCCGCAAACTCGATGTTTGCCAGCGGCCCAGGATTGTGAGACGGAGAGGCAGAACGGGGAGATGCCTATGTAAACAAGGCATTTCCCTGTTCTGCCTAGCAACATGACAGAGAACTACTGCTCCCTGTCATCGGGAGCAGTGATCGCTGTCATGTCAGTGGTAGCCCATTCCCCCCCACAGTTAGAATCAATCCCTAGGACACACTTAACCCCTTGATCCCCCCTAGTGTTTAACCCCTTCACTGCCACTGTCATTTACACAGTAATCAGTGGTAATTATTGGCTGTTAAGGAGCGGGCCGCCGCACCCTTAACAACCGATGACTCATTTAGTTGTCAGTGGGGTGCCCCAGTTGACAGCTGAAGTGTAAATGAAGTCCTGGCAATTGGAGCTGTCAAAAAAATAAAAAGCAGCCAGGCAATGTTTATCAACAATATCATTGCTGAAACAGAAAGATAAAAAAAAATAAATTGTTTTTGTATCTTTCTGTTTATTCATCTACAGATCATGTGATGAACTTCGATCTGCAGATGAAGTCTGTTTAAAAGCAACCTGTCAAGTAAAATTAAATTATATATTTTTTTTTATTAAATGTTCCTCTGTTTAACCACTTCAGCTCCGGAAGGATTTACCCACTTCCTGACCAGGCCATTTTTTGCGTTACGGCACTTTGTCACTTTAACTGACAATTGTGCGGTCGTGCGGTGCTGTACCCAAACACAATTGACCTCCTTTTTTTTCCCTCAAATAGAGCTTTCTTTTGATGGTATCTGATCACCTCTGCATTTTTTATTTTTTGCGCTATAAACAAAAGAGCGGCAATTTCAAAAAATAACCCACATTTTTAACTTTCTGCTATAAAACATTTCCCCAATAAAATTTAAAAAACAAATTTATTCATCAGTTTAGGCCCATATGTATTCTGCTACATATTTTTGGTAAAAAAAAAAATCGCAATAAGCGTATATTGATTGGTTTGCGCAGTTATTGCGTCTACAAAATAGTGGATAGATTTATGGCATTTTTATTTATTTTTTGTTTTTACTAGTAATAGCGGCAATCGGTGATTTTTAGTAGGACTGCAACATTGTGGCAGACAGTTCGGATACTTAACTGACATTTTTGACACTTTTTTGGGAACCAATGACATTATTACGGTGATCAGTGCTAAAAATATGCACTGTTATTGTACTAATGACACTGGCAGGGAAGAGGTTAACATCAGGGGCGAACAAGGGGTTATAACAAAAAAGAGGAAAGGAAACTAATAGGATGGAGTACACCACGGTACCAACCGGCATTTATCCAAACACTCAATACAAGCTCAGTGACCAAAAAAAGCATATGAAAAAAAGAGCACTGAGTCAGGTAGACGACACAGTACCAAGTGCCGCATAGGTGAGCCCTGGGAAATAATTACCAGAATTGTATAATAAAGAATTTAATAAATTTATTGAAAAAAGTCCAATTGTAGAAAATACAACATTTCAACACCTAACACTATAACATAGACAAATAAGTCTGGGGACAAGGACAAACAACAAACACACACAGGACAAAACGATAGACACCACCCAAATAGAATATAGTCACCAATAATGCACTGTATGTACAGATAATGGTAAATGCATCACCAACCAAGCCTATATCGCATTAGATTGCCTATATTGCATTCTAATGCGATATAAGCTTGGTTGGTGATGTGTTTACCATTATCTGTATATACAGTGCATTTTTGGTGACTATACTCTATTTGGGTGGTGTCTATCGTTTTGTTCTGTGTGTGTTTGTTGTTTGTCCTTGTCACTGCTGGGAACGATGGCGGGTCGGGTGACCCGCTGATTGGCTCTGCCTCGGGCCAATGAGAGCGTGCGGGCCCACAAAAGCGAGTTCCCGTGCCGATGTACAGCTACGGCGATTTGCGGGAGCGAGCCACCTTGCCGCAGTAGAATTACGGCAGCTGGTCAGGAAGCAGGTAACCCCTTATTAACCCTTAATTTAGTCTAATCAGCCTTCATTAACTCCTTATTCTCCTTCTCCATTTAATTAATATTTTCCTGCTGTTTTTTTTTTGTTCACTTCTATATTATAAACTATTAAAAAGTAAAACATTTTTTTTTGCTTGCTTTGTTTGTTAATATATTTACACCTTAAACATATATTTACAAGTTTCACATTGAAAAAAAAACACAAAATAAAAAAAATAAAAAATGATTGCATTTGTAAAAAACTTTTCAATGCCAAGGGGTTGAATACTTTTGCAAGGCCCTGTAGATTTGAGCACACTGAAAAAATGTTACAATTTACAACAGGCTATTTGATTGTCACAACATTTTGTTTTGTAGGTTGCAGAATGGATCTTTTTTCCTTTGGGAGGAACAGCACAAGTATAGAAAAAGGAATGACCTATACATTCTATAGCAAATGGCACAGTGGTCATTGCCATTCACTTGCATATGTTGTACCTTTGAAACATTGCATTCCTTTCTGCTTTTTTTTCCTGTGTGAAATAGGCAATAAAACTTTATCTAGTTTCAAAGAATTCTATAGCTTTATTTTCTTTCTGAGATAAGCTTTTATCCACTTCTTTCATTAAAACTAACAGTTACATATTTACATAGTTGGTAAGGTTGAATAAAGACTCCAGTCCATCAGCTTCAACCTGTGTGGGTGTCTGTGTGTGGGTGTAAACCTACGCTATATTGTCTAAAGTATTGGGACACCTGCCTTTACACACACATGAACTTTAAAGGCATCCCAGTCTTAGTCCGTAAGTTTCAATATTGAGTTGGCCGAACCTTTGCAGCTGTACCAGCTTCAACTCTTCTGGGAAGGCTGTCCACAAGGTTTAGGAGTGTGTCTGTGTTTGAATGTTTGATCATTCTTCCAGAAGCGCATTTGTGAGGTCAGACACTGATGTTGGATGAGAAAGCCTGGCCTGCTCTAATTCATCCCACCGGTGTTCATCTCTTCTCCAGGGATAATATGTTTAATGCTTGTAGTCACTCCTCATAACTTAGGTCCTCCAGTCTCCTTATTAGCTTTGTTGCCCTTCTCTGGACTCTCTCCAGTTCAAGGATATCCTTGGTGATCAGAACTGGATAGCATACTCAAGATGTGGCTGAACCAGAATTTTTCTAAAGTGGTAGAATGCAGACTATTTAACCTCCTACTTGCATACCTTATTTGCCATGTAGTTGTCCACCCCTCTATTTAACTGAGGTCTTCGTGTAAACTTTAGAGATGAGCCGAACACCCCCCGGTTTGGTTCGCGCAGAACATGCGAACAGACCAAAAATTTGTGCGAACCCGCAAACCTCGTTAAAGTCTATGGGACTTGAAAGTGAAAAACCAAAAGTGCTAATTTTAAAGGCTAATATGCAAGTTATTGTCATAAAAGCGTTTGGGGACCCGGGTCCTGCCCCAGGGGACATAAATCAATGCAAAAAAAAGTTTTAAAAACTGCAGTTTTTTCGGGAGCAGTGATTTTAAAAATGCTTAAAGTGAAACAATACAAGTGAAATGTTCCTTTAAATATCGTGCCTGGGGTGTGTCTATAGTATGCCTGTAAAGTGGTGCTTTTTTTCTGTGTTTAGAACAGTCCCTTCATAAAATGACATTTCTAAAGGAATACAAGTGGTCTGGTATGAATATTAAGGTAAATCCTGCACCCAAATTTAAAAAAAAAAAGGCATGGGGGCCCCCAGGCCCTATATACTCTGAACAGCAGCAGTATACAGTAGGTACCCGGGTTACAAACAAGATAGGGACTGTAGGTTTGTTCTTAAGTTGAATCTGTTTGTAATTTAGAACAGGTACATTTTGTAAGTATAGCTCCAGCCAAAAAATCTATTTTTAAGCTTTTTGGATAACATAGGGAAGGGTCATCATCACCCCTGTAACATTTGTTTTGCTGTCTGTGCCCCTGTTCAGAAGATTTCACCTCACTTTCTGTCCCAATGACAATTGGATTTAGAAAATTTTGGGTTATTAGGGAAACAAGGATTGGTGATAAAGCATTAGTTGGGAGACACCTTTTTTCCCATATTAACTCTTACAGGAGAGAATTTCCCTTCCTAGGGGTAGATTTCCTCTCACTTCTTGTTGTCTCCCTCCGTTTGTAAGTCGGATGTTTGAAAATAGGGGACCACCTGTATATACTTTACGACCTGCCCTATACACTCTGTGGAAAATTGGGCCTTAGGTGTTGGTGGTACCAGAACACTGTAAGCCTTCATAGTTACTCTTGGTGGCGCTGGAACGGGCCCTGCTGTGAAATATTATATCAAGAATTGTAATTACATGCCCCTGTTAAACAGGGGCAGAAAAATTGGGCCTTAGGCGGTGGTGGTGGTGGCACAACACTGTAAAGCCTCACAAATACTTTTGTTGAGCGCAGGAACAGGCCCTGCTGTGAAATATTACATCAAAAATTGTAATTACGTGCCCCTGTTAAACAGGGGCAGAAAAAATGGGCCTTAGGCAGTGGTGGTGGTGCCACAACACTGCAACCCCTCACAGATACTCTTGTTGAGCACAGGAACGAGCCCTGCTGTTAAATATTTGATCAAAAATTGTAATTACACGCCCCTGTTAAACAGGGGCAGAAAAATTGGGCCTTAGGTGGTGGTGGTGCCACAACACTGCAAACCCTCACAGATACTCTTGTTGAGCGCAGGAATGAGCCCTGCTGTTAAATATTTGATCAAAAATTGTACCTACGTGCCCCTGTGAAACAGGGGCAGAAAAATTGGGCCTTAGGTAGTGTTGGTGGTGCCCTGAACCGAAAATATTCTTAGAAGCTATCATCATGAAAATTGAGGAGGAATAGGATAGTCACTCAGTATAATAGGATAGTCACTCAGCATTAGGGATGAGCTTCGTGTTCGAGTCGAACCCATGTTCGACTCGAACATCGTCTGTTCACCCGTTCGCCGAATTGCGAACAATATGGGCAGTTCGCGCCAAATTCGTGTGGCGCGTCACGGCCCATAATTCACTGCGGCATCGCAGTGCATTGCTGGCTGATGATTGGCCAAGCATGCACTATGACCCGCATGGTTGGCCAATCACAGCGCCGTCTGAACAAAGAGCCGTAATTGGCCAAAGCCAAGGAGGCTTTGGCCAATTATGGCTCAGGGGATTTAGTACATGCCCCACACTATATAAGGCCGCCTGCATGGCGGCCCTGTGTAGTGTGTGTTCCGGCGTTCATAGATAGAGAGAGAGAGAGACAGACAGTGTCATTTGATTTGAGTTAGATAGATTAGGCAGAACAGTCAGTCAGTTAGCTGCACTTAAAGTGTATTGTGTATATATATGCATCCCAGGTGTTGCATATATATATATACACTGTATTCAGTTTAGCTAGATCCGTTCCTGTTATCTTCTTACTGACAGGCAGGCTTGTCTTGTTACAGTATTTACAGCTACCTGAAGAAAATTGCTGGTGTTCTTTTGATCCTATTAGTACCACAGTCAGGCAGCTAGACTATTTACAGTTAGTGAATAGGGGGGTTATTCCCGCGCTATCAGTTATGGAAGAGGCTAGGGGAGGAAAAGCCGCATGCACCGATAAGGTAAACACCTGACCTTTGAGATAAATGTATAAAGTGGGTGGTGCTGCGCTGTTCCTTATTGTGGAGACTAGTGAATAGACAATAATGCGCTTGGTAAAACAAGTGAAATAGCATAAGAGTGGAAGGAATCGTGTATATCAAAGGTGATAGGATTATGAGTATTCAATGTCTTCAATAATGTATAAACATAACATACATATACAAAAATGGAATAAAAATATCACTTCAATCACCTAAAATAAAATCCATATAATTGCAATACAAAAACACACCAGTGGCTGGTTTAAAATTTAAACAGAAAAATAAAGTGCATAGTAAACGTGCGATTATATTAAAACCAGCAAAGTGTATGGTGCAAACAGAAGGTGCTGGTGCAATTCAAAGTTGAAGGAGTGGTAACAAATGATTCTTATATACGGTGCATATTGTGCATGCTGACATCGAAAAAAATAAAACCAAGTGAGCAGTATTTTAAAAGGTTTTGTTTACACATAAGAGAAGTGTATTATTTTGCATAGACAGCATAAGGTGAAAGTCTTTGTTGCAGAAGTGACAGCAACGTGCTACCATGCGCACGTTGCAATTAAAGTGCTAGAAAACGTATCCACAGAAAAAGTCCTTGTGTGTGGTTGTGACAGCAACGTCCTGGCATGCACACGTTGCGGGTATGGTGCTAGGGTAAATCACATCAAATGTTTTCTTCGTGTGCTAGACCACTTAAGTGGGTAATGGCCCCTTACCTTCAAGTAATAGGGCAAAAGCATGTGGCAAAAAGACTGCTTGAAAGCGTCCACCTATGGGTTCCAGCGCGTCCCTCTCTATCCTGGATCCTGGATCCTGGGTTGGGGTTCCCTCAGGTGTGGTGCAGGGAGGTTGTATTCATAGGGGGTAATCAGCAGAAGAGAAGCCAATAGTGTAATCCAGTTTTTGATTAAAAGTAACACTCTTTATTAGTAGATTACAGGTACTCACATAAAATTTGAGAAGCAATAGTATCAATCCAACGAGCAGCGAGCTCATGTGCCTCTGTCTGTGTTTGCAGCCTGTCTCGTCCCAGAGACAGGCTGCAAACACAGACAGAGGCACATGAGCTCGCTGCTCGTTGGATTGATACTATTGCTTCTCAAATTTTATGTGAGTACCTGTAATCTACTAATAAAGAGTGTTACTTTTAATCAAAAACTGGATTACACTATTGGCTTCTCTTCTGCTGATTACCCCCTATGAATACAACCTCCCTGCACCACACCTGAGGGAACCCCAACCCAGGATCCAGGATCCAGGATAGAGAGGGACGCGCTGGAACCCATAGGTGGACGCTTTCAAGCAGTCTTTTTGCCACATGCTTTTGCCCTATTACTTGAAGGTAAGGGGCCATTACCCACTTAAGTGGTCTAGCACACGAAGAAAACATTTGATGTGATTTACCCTAGCACCATACCCGCAACGTGTGCATGCCAGGACGTTGCTGTCACAACCACACACAAGGACTTTTTCTGTGGATACGTTTTCTAGCACTTTAATTGCAACGTGCGCATGGTAGCACGTTGCTGTCACTTCTGCAACAAAGACTTTCACCTTATGCTGTCTATGCAAAATAATACACTTCTCTTATGTGTAAACAAAACCTTTTAAAATACTGCTCACTTGGTTTTATTTTTTTCGATGTCAGCATGCACAATATGCACCGTATATAAGAATCATTTGTTACCACTCCTTCAACTTTGAATTGCACCAGCACCTTCTGTTTGCACCATACACTTTGCTGGTTTTAATATAATCGCACGTTTACTATGCACTTTATTTTTCTGTTTAAATTTTAAACCAGCCACTGGTGTGTTTTTGTATTGCAATTATATGGATTTTATTTTAGGTGATTGAAGTGATATTTTTATTCCATTTTTGTATATGTATGTTATGTTTATACATTATTGAAGACATTGAATACTCATAATCCTATCACCTTTGATATACACGATTCCTTCCACTCTTATGCTATTTCACTTGTTTTACCAAGCGCATTATTGTCTATTCACTAGTCTCCACAATAAGGAACAGCGCAGCACCACCCACTTTATATATTTACAGTTAGTGCAGTGCGTCCTGCTCACAGTGTTCAGCTAAAACTACAAGTTAGTGGGGTGCGTCCTGCTCACAGTGTTCAGCTAAACCTACAAGTTAGTGGGGTGCGCCCTGCTCACAGTGTTCAGCTAAACCTACAAGTTAGTGTGGTGCGTCCACCTCACAGTGTTCAGTTAAACCTACAAGTTAGTGCGGTGCGTCCTGCTCACAGTGTTCAGCTAAAACTACAAGTTATTGCTGTGCGTCCTGCTCACAGTGTTCAGCTAAAACTACAAGTTAGTGCGGTGCGTCCACCTCACAGTGTTCAGCTAAACCTAGAAGTTAGTGCGGTGCGTCCTGCTCACAGTGTTCAGCTAAAACTACAAGTTAGTGCTGTGCGTCCTGCTCACAGTGTTCAGCTAAACCTACAAGTTAGTGTAGTGAGACCTCTGCACAGTGTTCATCTAAAGCTACAAGTTAGTGCAGTGCGTCCTGCTCACAGTGTTCAGCTAAAACTACAAGTTAGTGCGGTGCGTCCACCTCACAGTGTTCAGCTAAACCTAGAAGTTAGTGCGGTGCGTCCTGCTCATAGTGTTCAGCTAAAACTACAAGTTAGTGCTGTGCGTCCTGCTCACAGTGTTCAGCTAAACCTACAAGTTAGTGTAGTGAGACCTCTGCACAGCGTTCATCTAAAGCTACAAGTTAGTGCAGTGCGTCCTGCTAACAGTGTTCAGCTAAAACTACAAGTTAGTGTGGTACGTCCACCTTACAGTGTTCAGCTAAACCTACAAGTTAGTGCGGTGCGTCCTGCTCACAGTGTTCAGCTAAAACTACAAGTTAGTGTGGTGCGTCCACCTCACAGTGTTCAGCTAAACCTACAAGTTAGTGCGGTGCGTCCTGCTCACAGTGTTCAGCTAAAACTACAAGTTAGCGCTGTGCGTCCTGCTCACAGTGTTCAGCTAAAACTACAAGTTAGTGTGGTGCGTCCACCTCACAGTGTTCAGCTAAAACTACAAGTTAGTGCGGTGCGTCCACCTCACAGTGTTCAGCTAACCCTACAAGTTATTTTTTTGCGAGCTCTGCACAGTGTTCAGCTAAAGCTACAAGTTAGTGCGGTGCGTCCTGCTCACAGTGTTCAGCTAAAACTACAAGTTAGTGTGGTGCGTCCTGCTCACAGTGTTCAGCTAAACCTACAAGTTAGTGGGGTGCGTCCTTCTCACAGTGTTCAGCTAAACCTACAAGTTAGTGTGGTGCATCCACCTTACAGTGTTCAGCTAAACCTACAAGATAGTGTGGTGCGTCCACCTCACAGTGTTCAGCTAAACCTACAAGTTAGTGCGGTGCGTCCTGCTCACAGTGTTCAGCTAAACCTACAAGTTAGTGCGGTGCGTCCTGCTCACAAGTTATTTTTTTGCGAGCTCTGCACAGTGTTCAGCTAAAGCTACCTGTAGAAGGTTGGTGGTGTTTTCCTGATCCTATCACTACCGCAGGCAGCTAAAAAAGCTACAAGTTAGTTTTTTGCAAGCTCTGCACAGTGTTCAGCTAAAGCTACCTGTAGAAGGTTGGTGGTGTTCTCATACTACAGGCAGGCAGTTGATTTTGCTAGCTGCAGTATCAGTATATGTGTATATATATATATATATATATATATATATATATATATATATATATATATATATATATATATATATATCCCAGCTTAGTGCAGCTACAGGCCATTAGTATGTCTGGAAGGCCAAGAAGGAGAGGCAGACAGTCACAAGCCAATAAGAGAGGGCAAGCAGGCTCTGTGTCTAGTGCTGGTCGTGGAGACGGTGCATCCTCATCAGCACGTGGCCGTGGGACATGCTTGGCCTTTTTTTCGGCAGCTGGCCGTGTTGAGCCACAACATGCGGAAGACTTGGTCGAGTGGATGACCAAGCCGTCCTTATCCTCCTCATCCTCTCTCACCCATGCCCAGGGTACTTTGTCTGGCAAAGCAGCGGCCTCTTCCCTTGGCTCAATGTCATCAGTGACTCCTTCCCTAGTCCCACCATGTCCTCCTGAGGAGTCCCTCGAACTGTTTGACCACAGTGTTGGGTACATGCTCCAGGAGGATGCCCAGCGTTTGGAAGGCTCTGATGATGATACTGAGCTCGATGAAGGCAGTAACGTGAGCACGGACAGAGGGGGGTGCCCAAGAAGGACAGCAATCTGGCAGTCATGCTCCCCCTGCTGCAGCATACTGCCAGGTTTGCTCCAGTGATGAGGAGGAAGGGGATGATGAGGTCACTGACTCAACGTGGGTGCCTGATAGGAGAGAGGAGGAGGAGGAGGCGGCGGCACATCACCAACGAGGCAGGATGCCCTCCAGGGGCCAGCCTAAGGGCAGCGAATTGACTGCATCACACCCCAAAGCTCCACATGTGCAGGGCGCTGCAGTGTATGCGCGTTATTCAAAAAGTTCTTTGGTGTGGGCCTTTTTTGAGACGAGTGCATCAGATCGCACCGCTGCTATTTGCAACATATGTCTCAAGCGTATCTCGCGTGGCCAAAACATCTCCCGCTTGGGTACCACATGCTTGACCAGACATATGTTGACCTTCCATGCAGTTCGTTGGCAAGCGTATCTAAAAGACCCACACCAAAGAACAAAGAGGACCTCTCTTTGCTCCTCATCAGCTGAGATCTCCAACCCCACTATACATTCAGTCCTCTCTGAGACCTGCACTGAGAGGAATGAAGGTGTAGAATTAGGTGTGTCACAGCCAAGTACTTGTGGGCAATCTGCTTTTGGTACACCGACGTCAGATTGTACCAGGCAAATTTCCCTGCCCCAGCTGCTGCACCGCCGAAAAAGTTTGCTCCCAGCCATCCACATGTGCAGCGGTTGAATGCTAGCTTGGCAAAATTGCTACCCTGTTTCCCCGAAAATAAGACCTAGCGTGATTGTCGGTGATGGCTGAAATATAAATCCTACCCCCCAAATAAGCCCTACCCTGTTTCCCCGAAAATAAGCCCTACCCTGAAAATAAGACCTACAAGGACTTTAACTACGACTTATTTGGGGGGTAGGGCTTATATTGCAGCCATCACTGACAATTACGCTAGGTCTTATTTTTGGGGAAACAGGGTAGCACTTCAACTGCTGCCTTTTCAGTTGGTAGACTCTGCCCCTTTCCGTGAGTTTGTGGAATGTGCGGTTCCTCAGTGGCAGGTACCCAAATGCCACTTTTTCTCACGGAAGGCGATTCCGGCTCTCTACCGCCATGTGGAAGGCAATGTCCATGCCTCGCTGGACAGGGCGGTCAGCGGTAAGGTGCATATTACCGCTGACTCATGGTCCAGCAGGCATGGACAGGGACGTTACCTAAGTTTCACGGCGCATTGGGTGACTCTGCTGGCAGCTGGGAAGGATGCAGGACAAGGTGCAGTAGTGTTGGAGGTTGTTCCACCACCACGCCTCCAAAATGCTAATGATTGTGACACACCTCTCTCCTCCACCCCCTCCTCTTCTTCTTCCTCCATGGCCTCTTCCTGTGCTTTGTCCTCGGAACCAGCGGTGCTCCGTAGCCGTTCAAGGGACTACGCAAGTACGCAGGCCAAAAGATGCCATGCGGTGCTTGAGCTGGTGTGCTTGGGGGACAGGAGTCACACTGGGGCAGAGGTTCTGTCAGCTCTGCAGGGGCAGGTTCAGAGGTGGTTGACGCCACGCCAACTTAAAGCAGGAATGGTGGTTTGCGACAATGGCACCAACCTCCTCTCTGCCCTCCGACAGGGACAAATGACCCATGTGCCCTGTTTGGCTCACGTCCTTAACTTGGTGGTGCAGCGGTTCTTGGGCAGGTACCCGGGCTTACAGGATGTCCTGAGGCAGGCCAGGAAAGTCTGTGTGCATTTCCGCCGGTCATATAATGCCAGTGCTCGGCTGGCGGACCTCCAAAAGGAGTTTACCCTGCCCAAGAAACGCCTAATCTGTGACATGCCCACCAGGTGGAACTCAACGTTGACAATGCTGCAGCGACTGCACACGCAGCAGAGGGCCATCAATGAGTACCTGTGCGGCTATGGCACCAGGACAGGGTCAGGGTTTCTTTTTTTTTTTTCCCCACGCCAGTGGGCCATGATCAGGGATGCATGCACTGTCCTGTCACCATTTGAGGAGGCCACGAGGATGGTGAGCAGTGACAGTGCATGCATCAGTGACACTGTCCCCCTTGTCCACCTGTTGGAGCACACGCTGCGTGGAATAATGGACAGGGCACTTGAGGCAGAACAGAGGCAGGAAGAGGAGGACTTCCTTAGCTCTCAAGGTCCCCTTTATCCAGACAGTGTTCCTGCGTGCCCGCCGATCACACAGGAAGAGGACGAGGAGGAGGAGGAGGAAGATTGTGTCAGTATGGAGGTGGAGCCTGGCACTCAGCATCAGCAGCAGTCTTTAAGGGATCAGTCCCAAGAAACACATGGACTTGTACGTGGCTGGGAGGAGGTGGCTGCGGACCATGTCGTCCTTAGTGACCCAGAGGACTCCGGACCGAATGCCTTAGCAAACCTACGCTGCATGGCCTCCCTGATCCTGCAAAGCCTGCAGAAGGATCCTCGCATTCGTGGTATCAAGGAGAAGGACCAATACTGGCTGGCAACCCTCCTTGATCCACGTTACAAGGGTAAGGTTGCGGACCTTATCTTGCCATCGTAGAGGGAGCAGAGGATGAAACATCTTCGGGAGGTCTTGCAGAAAGGTCTGTGCAACGCGTTCCCAGAGACTGGGAGGTTACAAACTCCTGTTTCTGGACAACGTGTTGCTGAGGCTTCGGTCAGTCAAAGAAGGAGCGGTGGAGAAGGTGGCCCTCTGACCGATGCGTTCAGACAATTTTTTGTTCCGCAGCCCCAAGGTATGATCGGTTCCAGCAACCATCGCCAGCGTCTGTTTTACATGGTGCAGGAATACCTAGGGGCAAGATCTGACTTGGACACCTTTCCCTCCGGAAATCCTCTGGGTTACTGGGTCTTGAGGATGGATCACTGGCCAGAGCTTGCACAGTATGCAATTGAGCTACTGGCCTGTCCTGCATCCAGCGTTCTTTCGGAACGCACATTCAGTGCTGCCGGAGGCTTTGTAACCGATCACAGGGTGCGTCTGTCCACCGACTCAGTCGATCGACTGACCTTCATAAAAATGAATCAGTCTTGGATCACCACCAGCTACCAAGCACCTGATGCTGATGTAACCGAATAATTTTTTTTGAAATCTCAGATCCCTTAAAAGACTGCCTATGCTGATGCTGAGTGACTATCCCTGAGTAATTATCCTCTTCCTCAATGATCACGCTGATAGCACCACCACCAAAGGCCCAATTTTTCTGCCCTTGTTCAACAGGGGCATGTAATTACAATTCTTTATCTAATATTTCACAGCAGGGCCCATTTCTGCACCCACCAAGAGCGAGTGAGGACTTACAGTGTTGTGGCACCAGCACCACCACCACCACCAAAGGCCCAATTTTTCTGCCCCTGTTCAACAGGGCATGTAATTACAATTCTTGATCTAATATTTCACAGCAGGGCCCTGTGAGGGCTTACAGTGTTGTGGCCACAACAACACCTAAGGCCCAAATTTCTACGGAGTATATAGGGCAGGCCCCTACTTTCAAACATCTAACTTACAAACGACTCCTACTTGCAAACGGAAGTGAGATAACAGGAAGTAAGATGAAATCTACCCCATAGGAAGGGAAATTCTCTCCTGTAAGAGTTAATATGGGAAAAACATTTCTCCTTTCCACTGATGCTTTCCAATCCTTGTTCCACAAAACACCCCACATTTTCAAAAAACATTTGTTATTGGGACAAAAAGTGAGGTGAATGTCACAGGGGTGATAACCCTTCCCTATGTTTTCCAAAAAGCTTAAAAAAGATTTTTTGGCTGGAGCTAAACACGTTAAAAATGTACGGGTTAAAAATTACAAACAGATTCTACTTAACAACAAACCTACAGTCCCTGTCTTGTTTGCACCGCCTGTATACTGCTGTTCAGAGTATATAGGGCCTGGTGGCCCCACACCTTTCCTTATTTTAATTTGGGTGCGGGGTTCCCCTTAATATCCATACAAGACCCAAAGGGCCTGGTAATGGACTGGGGGGTACCCATGCCATTTGTCTCATTGATTTTCATCCGTATTGCCAGGACCCGACATTACATTAAAGCAGTTTTAAATGAGATTTTTTCCTTTAAAAATGACATTTTGTGCAGGGACTGTTCTAAACACGGGAAACACGCGCCACTTTACAGGCATACTATAGACACACCCCAGGTACGATATTTAAAGGAATATTTCACTTTTTTTTTTACTTTAAGCATCATGAAAATCACTGCTCCCGAAAAAACGGCCGTTTTAAAAAGTTTTTTTGCATTGATACATGTCCCCTGGGGTAGGACCCGGGTCCCCAAACCCTTTTTAGGACAATACCATGCAAATTAGCCTTAAAAATGAGCACTTTTGATTTTGAACGTTCGAGTCCCATAGACGTCAATGGGGTTCTAACGTTCGTGCAAATTTTCGGTCCGTTCGCAGGTTCTGGTGCAAACCGAACCAGGGGGTGTTCGGCTCATCCCTACTCAGCATATGCAGTCTTCAAGGGATCCCACATCCATAGAAAAATCAATCGGTTACATCAGCATCAGGTGCTTGTTAGCTGGTGATCCAAGACTGATTCATTTTTATGAATGTGAGCCGATCAACAGAGTCTGTGGACAGGTGCACTCTGTGATTGGTTACAAAGCCTCCACCAGCACTGAATGTGCATTCAGAAGGAACGCTGGATGTAGGACAGGCCAGTAGCTCAATTGCATATTGAGCAAGCTCTGGCCAGTGGTCCATCCTCAAGACCCAGTAACCCAGTTGATGTTCTGGTGGAAAGGTCTCCAAGTCTGATCTTGCCCCTAGATATTCCTGAACCATGGAATTCAGACGCTGGTGATGGTTGCTGGAACCGATCAGACCTGGGCGCTGAGGACTGAAGAATTGCCTGAAGGCATTGGTCAGCCAGTCACCTTCTCCACCGCTCTTTCTGTGACTGAACAAAGCCTCAACAACACGTTGTCCAGCACCAGGAAATTGTAACCTCCCAGGCTCTGGAAACGCATTGCACAAACCTTTCTGCAAGGCCTCCCAAATAAGTTCCATCCTCTGCTCCCTCTGCGAAGGCTGGATAAGTTCTGCAACCTTACCCTTGTAACGTGGATCAAAAAGAGTTGCCAGCCAGTAATGATCCATCTCCTTGATACCACAAATCCTAGGGTCCTTTCGCAGGCTTTCGAGGATCAGGGAGGCCATGCAGCGTAGGTTTGCAGAGGCATTCGATCCTGAGTCCTCTGGGTCACTAAGGATCACATGATCCTCAACCCCCTCCTCCCAGCCACGTACAACTCCATGGGTTTCTTGGGGACTGCAATCGATCCCTTGAAGACTGCTGCTGATGCTGAGTGTTATCCTTCACCTCCATGCTGACACAATCCTCCTCCTCTTCTTCTTCCTGTGTGATTGGCGGGCCTGCAGGAATACTAGAATCTGGATAAAGGGGGCCTTGAGAGGTAAGGAAGTCCTCCTCTTCCTCCCGCTGTTCTGCCTCAAGTGCCCTGTCCATTATTCCACGAAGCGTGTGCTCAAACAGGAAGACAAGAGGGACAGTATCACTGATGCATGCACTGTCACTGCTCACCATCCTCGTGGCCTCCTCAAATGGTGACAGAAGAGTGTATGCATTCTTGATCAGTAGCCACTGGTGTGGCGAAAAAAAGCTAAGCTCCCCTCACCCTGTCCTGGTGCCATACTCACAGAGGTACTCATTGATGGCCCTCTGCTGGTGTGCAGCCGCTGCAGCATTGCCAACGTTGAGTTCTACCTGGTAGGCATGTTGCAAATGAGGCAGTTCTTGGGTGGGTTCCATTCTCTTTGAATGTCAGCCAGCCGAGCACTGGCATTATATGACCGGCGAAAATGACCACAGACTTTCCTGGCCTGCCTCAGGAGATCCTGTAAGCCCGGGTACCTGCTCAAGAACCACTGTACCACCAAATTCAGGATGTGAGCCAAACAGGGAACATGGATCAAGTGTCCCTGTCGAGAGGAGGTTGGTGCCATTGTCACATACAACCATTCCTGGCTTAAGCTGGCATGGCGTCAACCACCTCTGAGCCTGCCCCTGCAGAGCTGACAGAATCTCTGCCCCAGTGTGGCTCCTGTCCCCTAAGCAGACCAACTCAAGCACCGCATGGCATCTTTTTGCCTGAGTGCTTGAGTAGCCCCTTGAACGCCTAAGGAGAACCGCTGGTTTAGAGGAGAAATCTGCAGAGGAAGAGGCCATAGAGGAAGAAGAAGAGGAGGGGGTGGAGGAGAGAGCTGTGGCAGAATCACCACTAGCATTTTGGAGGCGTGGTGGTGGAACAAGCTCCAACAATACTGAACCCTGTCCTGCATCCTTCCCAGCTGCCAGCGGTTACCCAGTGCGCCGTGAAAGAAAGGTAATGTCCATGCCTGCTGTACCATGAGTCAGCAGCAATATGTACCTTACTGCTGACCGCCCTGCCCAATGAGGCCAAGACAAATGGCCTTCCATGAAAATAAATGGCATTTGGGAACCTGCCACTGAGGTACCCCACATTCCACAAATTCACGAAAGGGGCCAGAGTCTACCAGCTGAAAAGGCAGCAGTTGCAGTGCTAGCAATTTGGCCAAGCTAGCATTCAGATGCTGAGCATGTGGATGACTGGGACTGAATTTCTTTTGATGGTTTAGCAACTGGGGTAGGGAAATTTGCCTGCTAAAATCTGATGTACTGATAGCAGATTGGCTGCAAGTACTTTGGACACCTATTGCTATATCTTCATTCCTCTCAGTGCAGGTTTCTGAGAGGACTAGAGGTATAGTGGGGTTGGAGAACCCAGCTGATGTGGAGCAAGGAAAGGTACACCTTGTTCTTTGATGTGGGTCTTTGAAGTGCTGTTGCCAATGGACTGCATGGGAGGTTGTCATATGTCTGGTCAAGCATGCGGTGCCCAAGTGGCTGCTGTTTTGGCCACGCTTGATACGCTTCAGACATATGTTGCAAACAGCAATGGTGCGATCTGCTGCACACGTGTCCAAAAAGACCCACACCAAAGAACTTTTCAAAATATGTGGGGAGTCAGCAGCGCCCTGCACCTGCTTAGCTCTGCGGTGTGATGCAATAGGGTGGCTGCCTTTAAGCTGCCCCCTGGAGGGCATCCTACCTCGTTGGAGATGTGCAACCTCCTCTCTTCTATCAGGCACCCAAGTTGAGTCAGTGACCTCATCATCCCCTTCCTCCTCGTCACTGGAGCAAACTTGGCAGTATGCTGCAGCTGGGGGAACATGACTGCCAGTTTCTTGACCTTGTTGGGCACCCCCTCTCTCTAGGCTGATGTTACTCCCTTCCTCTACCTGGGTACCATCATTGGAGCCTTCAAATCTCTGCGCATCCTCCTGCAGCATGTACCCGACACTGTCGAATAGTTCGGGGGACTCCTCTGGGCATGGTGGTGGGGCTAGGGAAGGAGTTACTGTTGACATGGAGCCGATGGAATAGGCTGCTTTGGCAGCTGCATTGGCAGGCAAATTACTCTGAGCCTGGGTGACAGAGGACGAGGAGGCTTTGTTATTCATTCCACCAACTCTTCTGCATGTTGTGGCTCAATAACACGGCCAGCTGCAGGAAAAAAGGTCAAGCGTGCCCCGCGGCCATGTGCTGAGGATGCACCGTGTCCATGACCAGCACTGTTGACTGTAGACAGAGCTTGCTTGCCCTCTTTTAGTGGCCTGTGAGTAGGGATGAGCTTTGAGTTCGAGTTGAACACATGTTCGATTTGAACATAGGCTGTTCTCCAGTTCGCTGAACAGCGAACAATTTGGGGTGTTCGAGGCAAATTCGAAAGCCGCGGAACATCCTTTAAAAGTCTATGGGGGAAATCAAAAGTGCTCATTTTAAAGGCTTATATGCAAGTTATTGTCATAAAAAGTGTTTGGGGACCTGGGTCCTGCCCCAGGGGACATGGATCAATGCAAAAAAAAGTTTTAAAAACGGCCATTTTTTCAGGAGCAGTGATTTTAATAATGCTTAAAGTGAAACAATAAAAGTGTAATATCCCTTTAAATTTCGTACCTGGGGGGTGCTTATAGTATGCCTGTAAAGGGTCGCATGTTTCCCGTGTTTAGAACAGTCTGACAGCAAAATGACATTTCAAAGGAAAAAAAGTCATTTAGAACTACTCGCGGCTATTAATGAATTGTCGGTCGGACAATACACATAAAAGTTCATTGATAAAAACGGCATGGGAATTCCCCACAGGGGAACCCCAAACCAATATGTAAAAAAAAATGGTGTGGGGTCCCCCTCAAAATCTATACCAGACCCTACAGGTCTGGTATGAATTTTAAGGGGAACCCCGTGCCAAAATTTTTTAAAAAAATGGCGCGTGGGGTCTCCCCAAAAATCCATACCAGACCCTTATCCGAGCACGCAACCTGGCAGGCTGCAGGAAAAGAGGGGGGATGAGAGAGCGCCCCCCTCCTGAACCCTACCAGGCCACATGCCCTCAACATTGGGAGGGTGCTTTGGGGTAGCCGCCCAAAACACCTTGTCCCCATGTTGATGGGGACAAGGGCCTCATCCCCACAACCCTTGCCCGGTGGTTGTGGGGGTCTGCAGGTGGGGGGCTTATTGGAATCTGGAGGCCCCCTTTAACAAGGGGACCCCCAGATTCCGGCCCCCCCTGTGTGAAATGGTAAGGGGGTACAAAAGTACCCCTACCATTTCACAAAAAAGTGTCAAAAATGTTAAAAATGACAAGAGACAGTTTTTGACAATTCCTTTATTTAAATGCTTCTTCTTTCTTCTATCTTCTTTCTTCTTTCGGTTTCTTCCTTCATCTTCTTCTTCTGGTTCTTCTGGTTCTTCCTCCGGTGTTCTCGTCTGGCATCTTCCTCCGCGGCGCCGGCGTCTTCTTCCCGTCGTCTTCTGGGCCGCTCCGCATCCAGCATGATGGGATGGGAGGCTCCCGCTGTGTGACGCTTCACGAAGCGTCACACAGCGGGAGCCTCCCATCCCATTATGCTGGATGCGGAGTGGCCCAGAAGACGTACGGAAGAAGTCGCCGGCGCGCGGAGGAAGATGCCAGACGAGAACACCGGAGAAAGAACCAGAAGAACCAGAAGAAGAAGATGGAGGAAGAAACCGAAGGAAGATAGAAGAAAGAAGATAGAAGAAAGAAGAAGCATAAAGGAATTGTCAAAAACTGTCTCTTGTCAGTTTTAACATTTTTGACACTTTTTTTGTGAAATGGTAGGGGTTCTTTTGTACCCCCTTACCATTTCACACAGGGGGGAGGGCCAGGATCTGGGGGTCCCCTTGTTAAAGGGGGCTTCCAGATTCCGATAAGCCCCCTGCCCGCAGACCCCCACAACCACCAGGCAAGGGTTGTGGGGATGAGGCCCTTGTTCCCATTAACATGGGGACAGGGTGTTTTGGAGAGCTACCTCAAAGCACCCTCCCAATGTTGAGGGCATGTGGCCTGGTACAGTTCAGGAGGGGGGGTGCTCTCTCGTCCCCCCTCTTTTCCTGCGGTCTGCCAGGTTGCGTGCTCAGATAAGGGTCTGGTATGGATTTTTGGGGAGACCCCACGCCATTTTTTTTTTATTTTGGCACGGGGTTCCCCTTAAAATCCATACCAGACCTGAAGGGTCTGGTATAGATTTTGAGGGGGACCCCACGCCATTTTTTTTAAATCTTGGCCAGGGTTCCACTTAATATCCATACCAGACCTGAAGGGCCTGGTATGGAATTTAGGGGGACCCCCACGTCATTTTTTTTAAATTTTGGTTCGGGGTTCCCCTGTGGGGAATTCCCATGCCGTTTTTATTTAAGAACTTTAATGTGTATTGTCGTACCGGCAATTCATTAATAGCTGCGATTAGTTTTAAATGACTTTTTTTCCTTTGAAATGTAATTTTGCTGTCAGACTGTTCTAAACACAGGAAACATGCGCCCCTTTACAGGCATACTATAGACACCCCACAGGTACGAAATTTAAAGGGATATTACACTTTTATTGTTTCACTTTAAGCATTATTAAAATCATTGCTTCTGAAAAAACGGCCGTTTTTAAAACTTTTTTTTGCATTGATCCATGTCCCCTGGGGCAGGACCCAGGTCCCCAAACACTTTTTATGACAATAACTTGCATATAAGCCTTTAAAATTAGCACTTTTGATTATTCATGTTCGTGTCACATAGACTTTACCGGTGTTTGCGTGTTCGAACAAATTTTTTGCCTGTTTGCATGTTCTGGTGAGAACCGAACAGGGGGGGTGTTCGGCTCATCCCTACCTGTGAGCGTCTGCCTCTCCTTGGTGGCCTTTCCGGACATGCTATAAATTTCGTTTAGCAAAAAAAAACACCACTGTATTGTGTACTGTGTACAACACCAGGAAAGTAGTAGCAACTGCACTAGGGGTGCACAGTACTGTGTACACCAACAGAAGTGTAAAAACAACTATGGGTGTACTGTATGTATTGTGTACTGTGTACACCACCAGAAAAGTAGTAGCACTAGCAACTGCACTACGGGTGCACGATACTGTGTACACCAACAGAAGTTTAATAACAACTATGAGTGCACTGCATGTATTGTGTACACCACCAGGAAAGTAGTAGCAACTGCACTAGGGGTGCACGGTACTGTGTACACCAACAGAAGTGTAAGAACAACTATGAGTACACTGTATGTATTGTGTACACCACCAGGAAAGTAGTAGCAACCGCACTAGGGGTGCACAGTACTGTGTACACCAACAGAAGTGTAAGGACAACTATGGGTGTACTGTATTGACCACCAGAAAAGTATGAGCAACCGCACTATGGGTGCACAGCACTGTATACTGTGTACACCACCTGAAGTATATTAGAAACAGTACACCGGGAACGGCCTGCAGTCAGATATAGCTAAACTGGATACAGGGGATATATATACACTACCGTTCAAAAGTTTGGGGTCACATTGAAATGTCCTTATTTTTGAAGGAAAAGCACTGTACTTTTAAATGAAGCTAACTTTAAACTAGTCCTAACTTTAAACAAATATACTCTATACATTGCTAATGTGGTAAATGACTATTCTAACTGCAAATGTCTAGTTTTTGGTGCAATATCTACATAGGTGTATAGAGGCCCATTTCCAGCAACTATCACTCCAGTGTTCTAATGGTACAATGTGTTTGCTCATTGGCTCAGAAGGCTAATTGATGATTAGCAAACCCTTGTGCAATCATGTTCACACATCTAAAAACAGTCTAGCTCCTTCCAGAAGCTACAAAACTGACCTTCCTGTGAGCAGATTGAGTTTCTGGAGCATCACATTTGTGGGGTCAATTAAACGCTCAAAATGGCCAGAAAAAGAGAACTTTCATCTGAAACTCGACAGTCTATTCTTGTTCTTAGAAATGAAGGCTATTCCATGCGAGAAATTGCAAAGAAATTGAAGATTTCCTACAACGGTGTGTACTACTCCCTTCAGAGGACAGCACAAACAGGCTCTAACCAGAGTAGAAAAAGAAGTGGGAGGCCGCGTTGCACAACTAAGCAAGAAGATAAGCACATTAGAGTCTCTAGTTTGAGAAACAGACGCCTCACAGGTCCCCAACTGGCATCTTCATTAAATAGTACCCGCAAAACACCAGTGTCAACATCTACAGTGAAGAGGCGGCTGCGGGATTTTGGGCTTCAGGGCAGAGTGGCAAAGAAAAAGCCATATCTGAGACTGGCCAATAAAAGAAAAAGATTAAGATGGGCAAAAGAACACAGACATTGGACAGAGGAAGACTGGAAAAAAGTGTTGTGGACAGATGAATCCAAGTTTGAGGTGTTTGGATCACAAAGAAGAACGTTTGTGAGACGCAGAACAAATGAAAAGATGCTGGAAGAATGCCTGACGCCATCTGTTAAGCATGGTGGAGGTAATGTGATGGTCTGGGGTTGCTTTGGTGCTGGTAAGGTGGGAGCTTTGTACAGGGTAAAAGCTAAGGAAGGCTATCACTCCATTTTGCAACGCCATGCCATACCCAGTGGACAGCGCTTGATTGGAGCCAATTTCATCCTACAACCGGACAATGACCCTAAACACACCTCCAAATTGTGCAAGAACTATTTACAGCAGAAGCAGGCAGCTGGTATTCTATCGGTAATGGAGTGGCCAGCACAGTCACCAGATCTGAACCCCATTGAGCTGTTGTGGGAGCAGCTTGACCGTATGGTACGCCAGAAGTGCCCATCCAACCATTCCAACTTGTGGGAGCTGCTTCTAGAAGCGTGGGGTGCAATTTCTCCAGCTTACCTCAATAAATTAACAGCTAGAATGCCAAAGGTGTGCAATGCTGTAATTGCTGCAAAAGGAGGATTCTTTGATGAAAGCAAAGTTTGATGTAAAAACAATGTTATTTCAAATACAAATCATTATTTCTAACCTTGTCAATGTCTTGACTCTATTTTCTATTCATTTCACAACGTATGGTGGTGAATAAGTGTGACTTTTCATGGAAAACACAAAATTGTTTGGGTGACCCCAAACTTTTGAACGGTAGTGTATATACAAGAGTTGTATATACCTCAGTTTGTAAATTAACCACTTTCTTACTGGGCACCTAAACCCCCCTCCTTCCCAGACCAATTTTCAGCTTTTAGCGCTGTCACTCTTTGAATGACAATTGCGCGGTCATACAACACTGTACCCAAATGAAAGTTTTATCATTTTTTTTCCCCACAAATAGAGCTTTATTTTGGTGGCATTTGATCACCTCTAGGTTTTTTAATTGTTGTTAAAAAAATTAAAAAAGACCACATTTTTTAAAAAAAATTACAAAACCGTTTTATATTTTGTTAATAAATTTTGCAAACAGGTATTTTTTTTCTCCTTCATTGATGTACGCTGATGAGGCTACACTGATGGGTACTGATAGGCTGCACTGATGGGCACTGATAAGGCGACACTGATGGGCACTAATAGGCGGCACTGATGGGCACTAATAGGCAGCTCTGATAGGTGGCACTGGTGGGCACTGATAGGTGGCACTGATGGGTGGCACTGAAGGGCACTAATAAGTGGCACTGATAGGTGGCACTGATAGCTGGCACTGATGAGCATTGATAGGTGGCAGTGATGGGCACTGATCGGCACTGGTAGGTGACACTGATAGGCAGCACTGCTAGGTGGCACTGATGAGGCACTGATTGGCACCACTGGTGGGCATTGATAGGTGGCACTCTTGGGCATTGATAGGTGGCACTGATTGCTGGCACTTATGTACTGGTGGGCACTGATTGGTGGGCACTGATTTGTGGCACTGGCAAGTGGCACTCACAGGCGGTACTAGTGGGCACATATGAGGCGGCTTCACCTCTTCCTCTTCAGGACCGATGTCCCTTCAACAGAAGCCGGTGATCGGCTTTTTTTTCTCCTCACGTTGTCAGCGTGAGAAGAAAAAAAAACGATTATCGATCTTCTGTTTACATTACGTGATCAGCTGTCATTGGCTAACAGCTGATCACGTGGTAAGGTATCGGGATTGACCCCTTACTCCGATCTATGAGACTCGGGTGATCACAGCACGCAACGTGCGCCCCCTTCGGGGGGGGGGGGGTGGCGAGCATGCAAAGGAACATGCAATAGACGTGCTCTCGGCAAAGCAGATCCGCACTGTAGCCGTCATTTGGCTTTAGCACGGATCTGAAGGAGTTAAGCATTTATGGGGGGGCTGTATCAAATGCATTGATATCCAGATACACCACATCCACAGGTCTTCCTCTATCTAGATGATAGTCCACTTCTTCACAGAATTTTATTAGATGTTTTGCAGATGCTATAACTTTTGCGCAAACAAATCAATA
Organism: Lithobates septentrionalis; assembly: GCA_037952835.1. Lineage (NCBI taxonomy): Eukaryota > Metazoa > Chordata > Amphibia > Anura > Ranidae > Lithobates > Lithobates septentrionalis. Next base: position 151,329 of record JBBDGP010002740.1, read on the forward strand.
TATGCTTATTGCGATTTTTTTTTTAATAAAAATATGTAGAAGAAAACATATTGGCCTAAACTGAAGAAGACATTTTTTTTTTGTGGATATTTATTATAGCAAAAAGTAAAAAAGATAGTGTTTTTTTCAAAATTGTCACTTTTTTTATTTATAGCGCAAAAAATAAAAACCTCAGAGGTGACCAAATACCACTAAAAGAAAGCTCTATTTGTGGGAAAAAGGGACATATATTTTGTTTGGGTACAGCGCTGCACGACCGTGTAATTGTCAGTTAAAGCGATGCAGTGCCGTATAGCAAAAAATAGCCTGGTCAGGAAGGGGCAAATTCTTCCAGGGCTGAAGTGGTTAAGAGCACTCAGCATTTGGAATGCTCTTCAAAGAGCATTTAACCCCACACTAGTGCACCACAACTGCATGCCATTTGATCAGAAATGTAAAGTTATATTTTTGGGGGGGTCCTGTCAGGTAGGCTGCACTGGGCTTTCTTGATTTCTGGCCGCAGCCCTAACAGTGTGTGGTACAAAGTTGACAGGCAATATCCAAAGTAGGGGCAGACAAATAGTCAGGGCAGGCAGCAAAAAGTGTAGTAAATAAAAAAGGTCAAAATTGGTTGTGAGGAATGCAGGAGCACGGGAACTAACATGTACTTTAGGCCGGCCACAGACAGTTCGAATCTTGTGTGGGCAGACTGAATGTACCAAGTAAATCGATCATTCAACTTGGGTACAACGAGCCTGCCAGGATTCACTAATTTTTGCTTGCGGCTGCTATAGCCGCTAGCAATAATCACTGCCTTCTCCTGGCAGGGACGGCTTCCTCTGCTGGGAGTAGACAATTGCTTGGCAGGAGGGATTCCCCTGTCAGCACTGTCTGCGGTTGCAGGAAAGAAATTTGCAACGTCTATGGCTGGCCTTAGCCTTGTGATAGAATTAACCTATTGTTAAAGCAATTGGTGTTGGCTTGAGCATGGGGACTGAGTGTGTAACTACTATACAGTGTTGCCAACCGCCCATGTTTTTACAGGCAGCCCGTAAAAACAAGGCACTTTTTCTCCTGCCCGTAAAAGCCCATAGTAGGAGAAAAGTGCCTGTAAAAAATGGCTGCGATCGGCTCAGGTCAAAACTGCACATGTGCAATTCTGGAAATCTCTGAGCCGATCTGATCCTGTGTTGGCCCTGCATTCGGCCTGCGCCGGTGGGCAGTGCTCGTCCGCCAGGGGAGGGTGGGTCTGACAGAGGCTGTGTGCTGGCTGAGTTGGTGTGCCTATTTGCTGCTACAAGGCGAGCCGCACCCCGACCGCGAGGATGATTTCATGGGAGCCAAGAGGGCAGATGGGGGATCCTCATGGAGTGGACAGTGCAGGTGGCTGCTGCTGGCATACGTGTGATCAGAGAAACAGTGCGGACTTGGACCCCCGGACTCCGAACGGACACACAGGCCCTGGCCAGCAGTGCAAGGCAGCAAACTCTGGTGAATGCACTACTCAGAGACAGAGTGAGTGACTCAGAGAGACACAGACAGGCACAAAGGCAATCCCAGAAGGTGTGGTGGTGACGGTGGGATTTGAGAAATTATTAAATTAAATAATTGCAGTGACTAGTCACTCAAACCAGCTCATTTCAGGCAGGCAGCAGGCCAGGCACACTGGCAGCACCACTGTGACAGTCAGAGGAAGAGCTCAGGGCCAACCCAGGCAGAGCCCCCCTGGCCCTTGCCCTCTGCCCTGCCGCACAACTACCCCCCAGCCCCACCTGTGAATGCTTGCTAATGCTATGTAAAGTTTGGTTGCTGGCTGGGGCAGATTAGGACACTACTGTTGGGTGGGCGTGATATGCAGTGGACACTGCAGGGGGGGAGGGCAGGAGGACACTACTCTGTGGGGCAGTTTTGCAAAGGGCAGTTTTACCAACCGCCTGTTAATTTTCAGGCAGCCTGTAAAAAGTATGGCTGTCTTGACGAAGGGGGAGTTTCCCTGTGAAACACATTGATGTCACGTCCGTGTGCGTCTGACATAACTCACCTGAGCCATGTGGAGTTTCTCAGTATACTACTTGAGCGACCTGACTCTGAGGTTGGCGTGCAGTGTGCTGCCATGAGGAAGAGACGGCGGGAGCCTGGATTGATTGAATTGAGCTTGGATTAATTACACTTGCTGTACTCCGACTGCTGTTTTGTATATCTGAGCTGACATCAAGCTGACACCAAGACACGTAACTATACTTTGACAAGCAGGCTGAACTGTGTTTGCTTTCCTCTGCATGGCTTGTCATGCAGCTGATGAGTGATTCATACCATTTGTCCATGATATATCCGTGGGTATCTGACATTACATATGATGACAAGCTTATTATTCATCTTTATTTCTTGAACCATTTAGAGGTTAGCCCATGATATCAGCGCCATGTACATATTTTTCATACCACATTCCATAAATATATGTGCCTTTTGATCCATGGACTGTAGTCCCTCTGAATTTTTGATCCATGCAGCATTGCTGCTTTCTGTATATTCGTTTATAGGACTGCCTGGCATTCAGTGGTGCCATTAAACCCTATTGTTTATTTGCTTATTGCAGTGAATCTATATGCTATATATAGATCCATAGATGGTGTCTAGACTCATTGCTTCTTTAGACAATGTTGTCTTTTAGTGGTGAAAGGTGGGGGTATTGTTTCATTTTTCAATATACATTTCTCCTGTACAATGTCCGCAGCATCTGACTACCTCCTGTACAATGTCTGCAGCCTCTGACCACCTCCCATACAATGTCTGCAGCCCATGACCACCTCTTGTACAATATCCGCAGCCTCTGACCACCTCCTGTACAATGTCTGTAGCCTCTGATCTGACCACCTCCTGTAGAATGTCCGCAGTTTCTGACTACCTCCCGTACAATGTCCGTAGCCTCTGATGTGAACACCTTCTGTACAATGTCCGCAGCCTCTGAATACCTCCTGTACAATGTCTGCAGCAGCTGACCACTTCCTGTACAATGTCCCCAACCTCTGACCACCTCCCATACAATGTCTGCAGCCCATGACCACCTCTTGTACAATGTCCGCAGCCTCTGACCAGCTCCTGTACAATGTCTGCAGCCCCTGACCACCTCCTGTACAATGTCTGCAGCCTCTGATCTGACCACCTCCTGTACAATGTCCGCAGCCTCTGACTACATCTTGTACAATGTTCACAGCCTCTGACCACCTCCCGTACAATGTCCACAGCCTCTGACCACCTCCCGTACAATGTCCACAGCCTCTGACCACCTCCCGTACAATGTCCACAGCCTCTGACCACCTCCCGTACAATGTCCACAGCCTCTGACCACCTCCCGTACAATGTCCACAGCCTCTGACTACCTCCTGTACAATGTCCACAGCCTCTGACTGCCTCCTGTACAATGTCCGCAGCCTCTGACCATCTCTTGTCTTTAATCATGTCTGCAGTCGCTGAGGGTGAGTTTGGAGAAGAGTCAAGAGTGGGAGCGCTGCCGGGATGGGGGTCATGGGAGGAGTCCGACATGTGTGGACACTGTAGAGGAGACTTTAGGATGAAACCAGAGTCCCCAAGCTGGAGCTGTCTGACTGAGCTCTGCACGGTACACCTGAGAGGGGAACAGTGCTGTCAGGCCACTCTAAGGGATGTAAGGGAGCACTGATGTAAAGGTTCCCCCCTTACCTTAGTGTATTCACTCAGCGGAAGGTGGTCACAGAGTTCCCCCCACATCATGACTAGAGACCACCTTATATCAGAGTTCCCAGCATTCCCCTTTACATCAGTCTACAGGATTCCCCCTTACAGTGCAAGGGGGAACTCTGCAGACCCTGATGTAAGTGGGAAATCTGATGTATAGGGGAAAGCAGTGAACTCTCTAATATAAGGTGGTCACTGGTCACCAGAGCCCCCCTTACATCAGAGTTCACCCTTAGATCATGATCTGCAGCGTTCCCTTTCACTGTAAGGGGGAATCCTGCAGACTCTGATATATGGGGAAACTCTGTGCTGGCTGGGTTATATTAACCTGACCTTCATGTAAATGGAAAAATATGGTTTCTGACTTTTGTTTAACTTAAACACATTGCTAATAGCAGCCAATGACAGCTGATCACATGATGTAAACAAAAGCTCGGTAATCGTTTTTTTATTCTCCTCACGCTGACAGCGTAAGGAGAAAAAAAAGCCGATCACCAGCTTATGTGCAAGGGACATCAGTCCCGAAGAGGAAGAGGCAATTTTGCCCCTTCTCTGTCCACCAGTACCCCCTGCCAGTCCCACCTGTTATTGCCACCTGCCAGTGCCCACCAGTGCCTCCTATCAATGCCCATGAGTGCCACCTATCAATGCCCACAAGTGTCACCTATCAATGGCCACCAGTGGTGCCAATCAGTGCCACCTAGCAGTGCTGCCTATCAGTGTAACCAGCCAGTGCCGATCAGTGCCCATTATTGCCACCCATCAGTGCCCATCACTGCCACCTATCAGTGCCCATCAGTGCCGAATCATCAGCGTACATCAATGAAGGAGAAAAATTACCTGTCTGCAAAATTTCATAACAAAATATAAAAAAATATAATTTTTTTTTTAAAAATGCGGTCTTTTTAAATTTATTTAACAAAAAATAAAAACCACAGAGGTGATCAAATACCACCAAAAGAAAGCTCTATTTTTAGGAAAAAAATTATAAAAATTTTATTTGAGTACAGTGTTGTATGACTGTGCAATTGTCATTCAAAGTGTATCAGCGCTGAAAGCTGAAAATTGGTCTGGACAGAAGGGGGTTTAAGTGCCCAGTAAGCAAGTGGTTAATAACTGCACAATACACACACCTATGCCCTGTGTTCTGTACGATATGCACTCCTAAGCCCTGTGTCTTGTGCAATATGCACTCCTGAACTCTATGTCCTGTGCGATATGCACTCCTGAGCCCTATGTCCTGTGCGATATGCACTCCTGAGCCCTATGTCCTGTGCGATATGCACTCCTGAGCCCTATGTCCTGTGCGATATGCACTCCTGAGCCCTATGTCCTTTGCGATATGCACTCCTGAGCCCTATGTCCTTTGCGATATGCACTCCTGAGCCCTATGTCCTGTGCGATATGCACTCCTGAGCCATCTGTCCTCTGTTATATGAACTTCTAAGCCCTGTGTCTTGTGCAATATGCACTCCTGAGCCTTATGTCCTCTGTGATATGCACTCCTAAGTCCTGTGTCTTGTGCAATATACACTCTTGAACCCTATGTCCTGTACGATATGCACTCCTGAACCCTATGTCCTGTACGATATGCACTCCTGAGCCCTATGTCTTGTATGATATGCACTCCTGAGCCCTATGCCCTGTGCAATATGCACACCCAAACCCTATGTCCTCTGTAATATGCACTCCTAAGCCCCGTGTCCTGTGCAATATGCACTCCTAAGCCCTGTGACCTGTGCAATATTTACTCCTGAGCTCTTTGTCCTGTGCGATATGCACTCCTGAGTCCTATGTCCAGTGTGATATGCACTCCTGAGCCCTGCGTCCAGTGCAAGTTGGATCCCTGAGCACTGCACACAATGCACTCTTGCACCCTCTTGAGTCCTGCATAATATACACTCTTGAGCACTGCACAATACACATTCCTGAGCCCAGCGCCCTATTTGACAAGTACTCCTGAACACTTCACAATATGCACTCCGGAGCCCTGCATCCTGTTCGATTCACACTCCTGAGGCCTTACACAGTATACACTCCTAAGCCCTGCTCCCTGTGTGATATGTATTCCTTAACCCTATGCGATGTGCACTCCTGAGGCCTGCACAATATACACTCCTGCTCCCTGTGTGATACACACTCCTGAACCTTGCACGTTGCATGATATGCACTCCTGAGCTCTGTACTCTGTGCGTTATGCATTCCTGGACCTTGCACCTGTCCTATATGTGGTTCTGAGCCCTGACCACACCCACTATTTGGCATGGCCTGCCACTTTACCCTCTGTTCCTGGGAAAGTTGGCACCAACAATTGGTTGTGTCCTTTTAAAATGTAAAGAATAGAAGTAATTGCATTTGCTCACAATTTCCTTGTATGATGCTTTTTGGAATATGTTTTTTCCAACAGTTTTTCGATGTATTATTACAGCAGCCATCAATGCACAAAAGTTAGTGTATATTCCTTGAGGAGCTTGCTGTCAAACTGTGCTCATGCGATTGTTCATTTGACCTGGCAGAGTGAAGTTTTAAACTTAAAGTACTCTCATGCTTTCTTATACCTAAAGTGCCCACACATATCTTCTTTATTGTCACTATTGTGTCTTGTAAGGACATGGCAGTCAGCTGGTAAAATGAACACTGCGGGGGACCAAAGAGATTGGCGTTGTGGCAGCGCAGACAGCAGAAAAGATGATTATATAGTATCTTCTTTTGCAGGTACCACCAGTTTTTGATTTCTTTATTTTTAATGAGTCGCTGTAGGTAATGTTCTAAATTCTATAGGCAATAAAACAACATGACTGTACTTAGAATAGAGTGAACTGAAAAATGTTACAGTTTACAACATTGCATTTGAGTACACTTATGCTCCGTACACACGGTCGGATTTTCTGACGGAAAATGTGTGATAGGACCTTGCTGTCAGAAATTCTGACCGTGTGTAGGCTCCATCACACATTTTTCATCGGATTTTCCGACACACAAAGTTTGAGAGCAGGATATAAAATTTTCCGACAACAAAATCCATTGTCGGAAATTCCGATCGTGTGTACACAAATCCGACGGACAAAGTGCCACGCATGCTCAGAATAAATAAAGAGATAAAAACTATTGGCCACTGCCCCGTTTATAGTCCCGACGTACGTGTTTTACATCACCGCGTTCAGAATGATCGGATTTTCCGACAACTTTGTGTTACTGTTTGTATGCAAGACAAGTTTGAGCCAACATCCGTCGGAAAAAATCCTAGGATTTTGTTGTCGGAATGTCCGAACAAAGTCGACCGTGTGTACGGGGCATAACATTTTGTTTTGTAGGTTGCAGAATGGCTCTTTGTTCGCTTGGGAGGAACATCAGAAGTTTGGAAAAAAGCATGACCTATAAAGTTAGTGGACTGTGCAGCGGGCCATGCAGTTCACTCTCTGCCCATAGTATGTTGTATCTCTGAAATATTTCATTGCTTTCTGCTTTTTTGTCTGTGTGAAACAGACAATAAAACTTTACTGAGTTTCGAAGAATTTAATCATTTTCTTTCTCAATAGAAGCCTCTATCCACTGTTTTTTTTTTAAAGATAACATATCATGGATTTGTATATATTTTCTTTCTTTTGCTCTAGACAAAAAAGTAAAAATTTCTTGCTTTTTTCAGCTAAAAAATAAATAGAACATAGGAACATTTAGTATTCTGACATGCAGCCAGAAGGTGGAGCTTTCGCTACTTTAGGATGTTTTCTGTGCCCTCTGTGTAGGCAGGTGCAGTCTACTTTCTCCACTGCAGGTAGCGCCCAACTGCAGCAGCATTGTAGAGGGAGAGGAAGTCAAGGGGAACATTTTGGAGTATGGGAGGAAACCCTGGCTGAGCCTGCCGCTTGATCGGGAAGCCGGATACTGAGGACACTTGTAGACAGGTGCAGTTTACTTTCTCCACTGCTGGTGGCACTCTTCTGCAGAGGCACTGTTGTTGGAGAGGAAGTCAAGAGGAACATGATTCCTTTATGGTTTCCTGAGTCACTGGGGAAGCTATCCATTTGGATGCTGTCGCCCCATGTGACTCTGGGTGGCCATCTTGGGTCAGGCAGAGTCTATTTAAGATCCTGGCTCCCAGGTGCGGCATGCATTTTGGGTGTGAGTAGTGTAGGGATAGGTCACCCAACTAACAAGGACAGTATTAGTGGTAAGAAGAGGTTCCAGATGAGTAGGGAAAGAGCAGGGACACACTATAATGCCAGGAAGCCCTCCTGTTTTGGCACAGACTAGCCAGGCCACATTCTATCCCTCAAGATAGAACATCTGAGACCTGCTCATAACTACACCAGACATCTCAAGTCTCCCGCGACTCGCGGGATAATCCTGCATTTAACGGCGGGCTCACAGACACCCGCGAGTGCGGCGCGATCTCCCGGCTAAACCTGCACTGCCATTCAGCCTGCAGCAGGGCCGGACTGGCCTACCGGGATCCAGAGAAATTTCCCAGTAGGCCGCTTTGAGCTGTGGCTGCAGCGGTGCCCAGGGCCGATCCAAATGCAGAGTCCTCTTCTCCCTCCCCCCGTTTGTGTAATCACAAACAGCGGGTGTCTCCCGCTGTGTCATGCAGCTGCAGTCTTAACTGTTCGATGACTGTCCACTGTAACAAAGCCCCGCCTCCTTATCCATGATAGACAGAACACTGATTTAATTTCCCAGCATTGTATCAGTGTTCAGTTGACCGTCTATCACGGACGAAGAGGCGGGGCTTTGTTACAGTGGACTGCCGCCGAACAGTTAAGACTGCAGCTGCATGACACAGTGGGAGACACCCGCTGTGTGTAATCAAGGTACTGGTGAGGCTGCAGATGGGCACAGTGAAGCTGCAGATAGGCACTGATGAGGATACATATGGGCACAGTGAGGCTGCATTGCTGGCACAGTGAGGCTGCATTGTTGACACTAATGAGGCTGCAGATGGGCACAGTGAGGCTGCATTGATGGCTCAGTGAGGCTGCATTGATGGGCACTGATGAGGCTGCATTGTTGGCACAGTGAGGCTGTAAATGGGCACAGTGAGGCTGCAGTGTTGGCACTGATGAGGCTGAAAATGGGCACAGTGAGGCTGCATTGTTGGCACTGATGAAGCTGCAAATGGGCACAGTGAGGCTGCATTGTTTGCACTGATGAAGCTGCAGATGGGCACAGTGAGGCTGTGTTGCTGACACTGATAAGGGTGCAGATGGGCACAGTGGGGGTGCAGATTGACACAGTGAGGCTGCAGATTGGCACACTGAGGCTACATTGTTGGCACTGATGAGGCTGCAAATGGGCACAGTGAGGCTGCATTGTTTGCACTGATGAGGCTGCAGATGGGCACAGTGACGCTGCATTGTTGGCACTGATGAGGCTGTAGATGGGCACAGTGAGGCTGCATTGTTAGCACAGTGAGGCTGCATTGATGGGCACAGTGAGGCTGCATTGATGGGCACAGTGAGGCTGCATTAATGGGCACAGTGAGGCTGCATTAATGGGCACAGTGAGACTGCAGATGGGCACAGTGAAACTGCAGATGGGCACAGTGAGGCTGCACTGATCTCTTGTACCATGTCTGCAATCTATGACCATCTCTTGTATCATGTCCTCAGTCTCTGACCATCTCTTGTATCATGTCCTCAGTATCTGACCGACTCTTGTATCATGTCCTCAGTCTCTGACCATCTCCTGTATCATGTCCGCAGTCTCTGACCATCTCTTGTATCATGTCTGCAGTCTCTGACCATCTCTTGTATCATGTCCGCAGTCTTTGATCATCTCCTGTCTCCTATGCAGTCTCTGAGGGAGTCTGGAGAGGAGTGAGAGAGGTCAGTGACAGCGTTGCCAGGCCAGTCTAAGGGGGGGGGGGGGGTCACCGATGTAAGGGGGGAGTGAATACAATAATGTAGGGGGCACTGATATAAAGGCTTCCCCCCTATATCAGCAACCCCACCTCCTCACCTCAGTGTATTCTTTCTGCGGAAGGTGGTCTCTGGTCACCAGAGTCACCCCCCCCACATTCCTGGGGTCCCCCTTGATGATTGCTCCACTTTTACCACTTTTAACAGGAATTTGCTTGGCGGATCGGCGGATCAGAACCCTGGCATCTCTGTCATGCGAGGATTGCGGTGGGGTGTGCAGCCAGGTGTGACAAAGAGTCCGCTGTGTGTAAGCTGGCAGACAGACTCATTGCGTAACAGTCTGCGACTGCAAGCAGTGCGAACCCAGCGGCTTATGAGTCATCCATGCATAGGTGTGCACAGCCTATTGCATTAAGGTGTGCACCCCAAAGCTCAAACACATACTACCGATCACGCACAATGTTCATTCAGAAAGAGAAGTGGCTGATAACTACATATTTACCGGCCCCTTCCCTTACTCATCCTAAAACATCCCTACAGCAACAGCTGGCAGAAGAGTAGGAAAGCCGGCAGTACTGAGGAGGGAAGGAGGGGGGAGCCAGGGCAGTAGGGGGAATCTGTGCTGCACAGGGTGATTAGGGTGTGTCTAGGCACACCCGGCACACCCTGTGCGCACGCCTATGCATCCATGTCTGATGATGACAGATGTCCTCCCCTTGCCAGGAAGACCAGGAAGGAGGGAGGAGTCACACTGACTCTGGTATGCACAGGCTGGTCCTCCAGAGTGTGTGAGTTCTGCAGAGTGAGCTGCAGAGTGACGCTAAGCATCACTGTGTGTCACTCTCTCACCACATCTCTCAGCTCACTCGTCGTCATGCGTCACTCATGATGATCCCACAGCAGTGAGTCACAGCACAAGTCTGAGCAGGGGCCACTTTAGGAGCAGGGGCCAAATTCTCTCCCCAGGGGCTATTTACTAAGCAGGTGACATCCACAGGGACCATACTTAGCAGGTGTCCACAGGGGCCATCAGCAATTTTAATTTTTTTATATATATAAATTTGTTACAACAGCCTGGTGCCAGAGTTACTACAAAGGCAGGGTCAGGGTTATCAGTGAAAAAAAAAAGAAGTAGTACAAACACATTTCACCCCAGATTACACTAAAGTGTACCCATGCATAATAGGGGTAAAAAACAATGATGGTGTAGCTCGCTGCACTATTTGCAGCAGTGTAATTCTCCGTAGCTCATGGTGGGTTAAATTACTGTAAAAGACATATTGAGGCGAGTGTGACACAACATTATATTTTTATTTTATTATGGCATTATATTATTAATTATCTTTAAAGTATTATTTTATTATAGTATTTTACTATGAATATGGGGGGGGGGGGGTTGGCACGGAGCACCACCTCCCTGAAATGAGTTTTTGCAGGTTGGGGTGTCTGCTACTCCTTTAAATTAATGACCACTACCTTTATCATATTTTATTCCCCCCTTTTTCCCCTCTCACTTATAAGAATTATTCTATCTATCAGAACTATGGTAATATAATAACTTTATCTACTGAGTGGATTACCATAAGACCTACAATTCTATTGGTACAGATATAATGTAGTTTAAGATGTTCTGCCTCCTTTATAACCTACATTGTATTGTAATATATTCTCTTTACTATTTCTTTACAATTCTGTTCAAGATGAAAACTGTTGTATACCTTGTATGCCTCATTTTGTGTGCTTCAATTTCTATAATAAATCTTTATTGAAAAAAAAAGAAAAAAAAAGAAAGAAAAGAAACCAATCAGCGTACAGGTTTTATTGCAAAAGCTTAAAGTGTTTCTAAAGGCAGAAGATTTTTTCTTTTATCTTATTGCATTCTATGCATTAAGATAAAAAAAAAAACCTTCAGTGTGCAGCAGCCCCCCCCCCTCAGCCCCCCTAATACTTACCTGAGCCCCATCTCAATCCAGCAATGTGTACGAGTGCCTCCGCCGTCTGGGACTCTCCCTCCTGATTGTCTGAGACACAGCAGTGGCGCCATTGGCTGCCACTGCTGTCAATCAAAGTCAGCTAGTCAATGAGGAGAGGGAGGGGAGGGGCTGAACCGTAGCTCCGTGTCTGAATGGACACAGGGACCCGCGGCTCAGCTCGGTGCCCCTATAGCAAGCTGCTTGCTGTGGGGGCACTCGACAGGAGGGAGGGGGGAGCACAGAAGACGGAGCCGATAAGAGGAGGATCCAGGTTGCTCTGTGCACAACCAACTGCACAGAACAGGTAAGTATAACATGTTTGTTATTTTTAAAGAAAAAAAAATGACTTTACAATCACTTTAATTGAATAAGCTGAAGTTAGAAGCTGATTGGCTACCATGCACAGCTGTGGCAGATTTTGAACTCTCCAGTTTTAGTAAATCACCCCCTCTTGTACAGCAACATCCTGTGAGTCTTATCTTACGTCACTTGTAATATATTTGGTAAGTATTATATTTCTATGTCATAGGGCTGGACAGGCAGCAAGTCTGCTCCTGAGACTAGATCACAACATAAATATATCGAATACCAGATGCAGAATGCGACTGGGCTCAGTTGAGTAGCAAGTAATATATGCTGAGTTGACAACTAGATAAAAAATTACAGTAGACTATTTTTGCCCGCAAGGCATCCGTATAAAGTACTAGGCTGAGGCTTGGGTTTTACAGGCGGCATGTGACGTGGTTCTATAATTTCACACTCTGAGGGTTACGTCCGTGTGAAGAAGTTAAAGCACCTTTAGCCATAAATGTGAAATGCATTAATACCTTCTACAATGGAGTGACATAAAGGGTATTACACATTCAATGGACAGTATGACTTTTTCATCCAGCCTATGAAGGCAGCGCTCAATCATTTTTATTGCTTTCATTACCGGAGTGTTTTACTGTCAATTCCCATTTCTGCAGCTCCATAGAAAATACAGCTGTTTGTGATTGATTTAAGAGAATGGCTGTAACACAGGGCAGAATTATTCGATTTTAAAGTGAAATTGGCAGCTTCCGTGAAACATATGTTATATGGAAACTAGAGAAGCAAAATGATACCCCAGCTCCACTGCCAATATGATGATCTATGAACTGTAGACCGGTGCTCTAGCCAGGACGTTCAGGCCCCAAAATGCAGTACTTGAATCAGAAAAGGGCTGGCAACTCGGACGCTCTTGAATAAAAGTCCTTTATTTGGTTACAAGGGTACACGGGTACAGGGTAAGCTGGCGCTTTTCGGCTAAGAAGCCTTCATCAAAGCATACATGCTTGATTTAAAAACTGATTATTATAACAGAGTAAGCACTCCAAATGTGTCGGGTGCATCAAAACAATTAAAAACACATGGAGTAAAGAAAGAGAGAAGCACAGCAGGCATATGAGGGACATATCATGAACAAATAAGGCATATTCAAAATGGTGCAATAAATGTATCAAACAATGCGATTATGTTAAAAAAAAAAAAAGATTTATGTCCATCCTATCATTTAAACCATACGGTTTTCTAGTATTGAGGGTATGGATCCACCACACTTCACGTTTAAGCAAAATACGATGAGTGTCACCTCCTCGTGGGTTTTTTTTTAACCTGTTCAGCACCAAAAAAGGAAAAAGTGTCAAGATTACCATGATGGGATTCCCGGAAATGTTTTGACACATCTGAGATATTTTTAGCATTAATATTTGTAGTGTCATTCACATGTTCCGAGATTCTAACTCTCAACGGGCGTATAGTGCACCCAACGTATTGTAGACTGCAGGCACTACACTGAATAACATATACCACCGATTTAGAGTTGCAGTTTATGTACTGTTTGATGGCATATTTTGTGTCATGTTTTCTTGGTAGAAAAAGAAAAAACAGGTGCTTTTTTTATGTCTATGACACTGCCTGCAGGTGTTGTGGCCACACATGTAGGAACCTACAGTGGAAAGCCAGGTCTGTGATTTGTTTGACTTCTGAGAGCAGAACAAGCTGGGTGATAGCATACTTCCCAGACTGGGGGTCCTTCTACTGGAAAAATGGCGACCTGGATAACAGAGTACAGATCCTTGTCAGCATACAAAATGGGGAGATGTGCTTTAAGAATCGCAACGATTTTGTTGTATTCTCCACCCGATCTCTGTGACGTGCTATATTTTTACTTCTAGCTATTGATCGTGTATTATAGCCCCTTTCAGCAGATTAAGTCAGTTGCCGTGTTTCAGCAGATAAGGCCTTAGTCATAACCACATTACAGACATAAAACTTTAAACAAAAATAGTAGCTCTAAAGATCACAGGCTCCACCCATTGATTGTCTTAATTGACCACAGGCAATTATCCAAAAAAGAGAATCAGCTGGAATACATATAGGGTAATGATCCATGCGTATGCCACTAATTTTCACACACCTTGTAGTGATAATATGCACATGTATGTTATGACAGTATAGGAGGATTCTATGTATGGTCATTTTTTGTGGGTCACTCCACCCAAAACTTTCACTAATGATGAAGGCGTGTTATACCCCCCAACTGTTTCTCATATGTTGCAAAGAGAACTGTGATCCCAGATCTTCACATTTAAGAAGGATGAACTCCCTTGGATGTGTGATTCAGTTCACTGGATAGCATTGTACAAAATATTTTACAGCGCACACATACAAGAATGACATTTCCTGCAGGGCTAGTTAAAAACACCTGAACATATTCAAAAAATACGGGGGTTTGGTCACACTATATGGTCATATAGTGCTAAGCCCACTTACTGCGACAAAGTACCCCGAATTAGTGGGTCCTACACTAGTATTTTTTGAATATGTTCAGGTGTTTTTAACTAGCCCTGCAGGAAATGTCATTCTTGTATGTGTGCGCTGTAAAATATTTTGTACTGTTTGTAGGTCTTATAGCAGCACCATCTTGAATTTAAATGCATTGTATGGTGTGCCCCCCAAATATGTTCTTGTATATTGTAATAGGCCCTGACCAGGTTTTTGGGCTGGAGCACCCCTCCTCATTACCTCCTATTTAGTGGCCACCAGTGTTTAGGATGTATCCCCTTCAGTTCTCCCACATAGAGGAGTTCAGCTCCCAATGGTTGAGACAAAGGATCTTCCATTCTATTACTAGTGTAGGACCCACTAATTCGGGGTACTTTGTCGCAGTAAGTGGGCTTAGCACTATATGACCATATAGTGTGACCAAACCCCCGTATTTTTTGAATATGTTCAGGTGTTTTTAACTAGCCCTGCAGGAAATGTCATTCTTGTATGCGTGCGCTGTAAAATATTTTGTACTGTTTGTAGGTCTTATAGCAGCACCATCTACAATTTAAACGCATTGTATGGTGTGCCCCCCAAATATTTTCTTGGATAGCATTGTGGACAGGAACAGAACATATCACTATTTTAAAGTGATGATACTATGGGAGACCTAAGAAGCCAGTAGGTGACTAAGCCAAGCAGACTCCACTTATAACTGAAATATCACTTTTAGATGGACTGACTCTTTAACTGTACAAGTGGCACAAAGTACATGGCATTAGTAAATGAAAGGAGTACAAGAAACAGTCAATTATTGAAACACCTGTGTAAGATAAGAGTCACTGGAGTTGCACCTGTTCTGATCAATTTATAACTAGTTGCTACAAGGTTGGGTTCACACCTGTCCATTCCAGTGCACTGTGTTGTGACACAGCAGACCACAATGTATGGTAGTGCATTGATATGCATTGTGGTACACTGCAGTGCATGAGTGTTGAAAGTGCATTGAGTCAATGTGTTGGGGTACCATTGACAATGGCTGACACTGCAACACACTAATGCATGTGACATGTATGCAGCCCTCTTTTCGGGGTGGGGTATATGCTGGTTGAACTATGTTTGGTTCTAGTAAGTTAGTAGCTGGCCCAGGTCGGGATAAAGGGCTAACAATTTTAAGTTTACTTCCCAAGATTTTAGTCATGGTCGGGCCCACCAATGCTATGAAAAGGGGGGAGGCTGAGGTCTAGGGCTCTCTATCTAACTTAACTGGTTGGCTGGACTGTGTCGTGTATCGGGACCGATGCGCTTTGCCGAAGTGACCCCCTGTTCATAAGACTCTGTAAGTCCTCCTGTCGCTGTCTTGCTGGCACCCACAGAGTCGGCGATGCCCTCAAAAAGTTTTCTGGACACTACCAGTACCACAGTCTCGCCAGTTCTGGACCAAGAGATACTCTTGTTTATACCCCCGGAGGCTCCCTCTGCTGCTCTTTCATCTCAGTCACTGCAGCTATCACCTTCTTGCTCAGAGAAATTCATCAAGGTGTCCTGGAGCACTTTGATGTTCGATAGTAATGAGGACGAATGTCCAACCTTCCCCAAGGCTGTCATCTCCCTGCCGTGGGTCCCCCGAAGAAGCCACTGCTCCAGCACCACCTGCAGCCGCCTTCAAGTCATTTAATCTACATGCTGGTCTAGTGTTTAATATGTTAGTATGCCATAGCGTTTTTGCTGTTCATTGTTCATGTGTATTTATTGTATTCAGTTTACTTGTTTGAAGTTGGTCGCAGCCAGGACGGATTGCAAAAAGGGGAGGGCGAGTGTAGGCAGGTTGGACTGTGTTTGGTTCTAGTAAGTTGTCAGCTCACCCAGGCCGGGGGAAAGTGTTAACTATTGTACGTTTAGTTTTGGAGCTTTTTGGTTCTGGATGAACCACCTATGCTATAAAAAAGAGAAGGCTGAGGTCCAGGGCTCTCTTCCTAGCTGAACTGGTTAGTTTGTCACTGCTCATGTATCGGGACCACTGTGCCTTGCAGTCCGCTGAAGACACCAGGACTTTCGGACATATCCAAGTCATGAACAGTGACGTAATGGACTCTTGCCTCACAGAAGTATGCCTGGACAGCCAAACCACAATAGTTAGGGTTAGGGGAAGGACATTGTTCGTATTGAACTGTATGCTGCAACCTGTCCAGTAAAAGTTACCTTAACTGTTATGAGCCTGTTTTGAAGTTATTAAAAGCGGTACATGTTGGTTCTGGCGTATCTAGAAAACCAGGGCCTGTAAAGCTCAAAGGGTATAAAGTAACATTGTTACAAAAAAAGGAGTATGGCTGGAGAGTCCTCGATGGAATACGGCACCTCATCCCAATAATCATGAACAACAATGATTTGGGGATAGAAAAGGGGATTATAGTGATGCCAAGGAATTTAGAGATTTGTTACACACAAATAATTAAAAAGTATAATTTTATTATTATACATAGTAAAAAGGAGTACAAAATACAAGGGTGTAATATATATATATATATATATATATATATATATATATATATATATATATATATATATATATATATATATATATATATATATATATATATATATATATATATATATATATATATATATATATATATATATATATATATAATAACTGAACAAACACGCAAGGAGTACAGCGGAGACCGGCCAGTGTGTAAGGAGGCAGGTCTTTAACAGGTAATAGATTCCTACATGTTTCGCCAACTTTGGCTTCCTCAGGGAAAGATGATTATACCTGTACACTTTTGTAGATTCTAGATAGGAAAGAAAAAACAGATAACAGTATATGCTAATATTGAATGTAAAACAGTATTGATCCATCAGTTTTTTTAATAAATGAATACCGGACAAGGCTACAATAGCTCCCCCTTTAAATAGACCAGGGCCCACACCAGCAACCCCTAGATGGAGAGATAGGTACCTACCAAAAACTTGCAGCAAGCACCAGAGGACATACGGCACCCCAAGGGGAGTCGGACGTCCTGCACCGCAACTATACGTGGCTGCAGGGGGCAAAAAAAGACCTAGCAGACAGAAAGGAATACGTTCAATGTATAATGTACTGTGTAGGGATCCTTTGTAGGATTATTAATCCCAAACAAAGTAGGAGGGCTAACATAGCCTCAAAATACTTACAATGTGTATATAGTAAAAGCAAGAACAAAACACAAGGGCGCCCAAAATGCTGAGTGACTATATAGACTGAGAGAGATGAAAGGTTTCCACCAGGATGGATAATGTCTCAGATGTAATATAACTAAAACAGAAACAATGAAATGATACAGATAATATGTAAATGTATAATATAATCCCAGCAAATAGCCTAAAGAAATAATTGATTGCAAAAAAGTAGTATAAAGAGTGAAGGCACTCACCAACAAAACCACCATGTGGCTAATCATAATTAGAGTATACTGATCCATTCGTGTTGGGCCAAAAAACTATCCAAGGCAGAGCAATGCTGCAAGGAGGGACACCTGAGGTGTGAATAGATAAGCTGTAAAGTATAGAGGCAATTGTCCATGAAGGAGAGTGAACCAGTAACGACCAATATCGATAAGAGGGGCTTACCTAAAACACAGCAGCAGCAAATATGGGCACCCTTGAGAACCAGAAAAGAGTTGACTGGAAAAGCTGGCTTTAAATACCTCCCACACATGATCGGCGTCTGACGTCACCGATCATGTGAGCAGACAAAGAAGGCCATCACGCATGCGCCCGCCACCTGCCCTGTAGGCCTGCAAGCCCCACAGTGCCGTGCGGGAGGCTGCCCGCGTCACATGGTCATGATCGAATGTGACACGGATAATCTGGGCAGGAGGAGGAGCTGTCCGCCAAGTGATCTCGGCGTGACAGCGCCACAAATGACCACAAGGGTGGATGTTAAAACACGATCCAGTTGGATCAAGGCATTGACAATGAATGGCGAGTGGCGGGCTGGCATGGCAGCAAGGCGCTGCC
Organism: Lithobates septentrionalis; assembly: GCA_037952835.1. Taxonomy (NCBI): domain Eukaryota; kingdom Metazoa; phylum Chordata; class Amphibia; order Anura; family Ranidae; genus Lithobates; species Lithobates septentrionalis. The sequence continues at coordinate 169,645 of JBBDGP010002740.1, forward strand.
ACCCTTGGGTGTCCATACAGCCAATAGCGGCACATGGGCTCCCGAGGATGCCAAGGGGGACCGGAGAATCCCCCGATGCTCATCGGAGTAACAGGCACCAAAAGGGAGGGTACTGATAGGGACCCCAGCAAGAGGGGGATCAGGGGCAGGGCACAGAGGGGGGCAAGACAAGTCCACCCACCACTCACACACCAAATGGAGGGAAAGGAATTAGGCTCTCGACTGGGTCCTGCACTGTAGCTATGACAAGCATCCAAGTGTAGCATATGAGATGTGTTAGACAATATAGCAAAAAGAAAACTGAACAGTTAATACATAATAAATGAAATACAAAGCAAAATTAGGCAGGAAAAAAAGTTACATACAAAATTCCTTTTTTATATAACAGAGAATCTTTGATACAGTAGTCACAAAAAAATTATTTCAATTGGAATGAGCTAACTCAAAGGATCCATGGCACTGAGTTCAGGGTGAGGGATACATATGGAGGGAGGGAAAGAGAGAAAAGTTGAAAAAATATACACAATATAAAAATGTAAGGCATTTACAGGAAAGGCTTGAAACTAATGTATTCATTTAACCCTGGGAATCTAGTAGCACCCAGGGTATGTATCCACTTTGTTTCGAGTTGAAGTAATTTGCAATCAATTCCACCGCCCCTGGCATGTTAAGGGTACATGCTCCAGGGCCGTAAAGCTGACAGCATGGGGGGCAAAGTCATGTTGTAAGCCGACATGTCTATAGGATGGCAGTGGTTGTAATTCAGTTGTATAAGGGTTTTATATGGTCTCGGATACGCATATGGAAAGGGCATTTGGTCTTGCCGATGTAGTAACAACCACATCGGCATGTAGCTAGATATACAACTCCCACTGTCTTACATGTGACTCTATGTTTGATGGTGTGAGTAAGACCGTTGGGAAGGAAAATTTCTCTGGAATAGGAAACAAATTTGCACACATCACATTTTCCACATGGGAAAGTGCCAACAGCATTGTGAGACTGTAGCTTACTGGGAGAATGATGACTAGTTATTAGACAATCTCTTAAGGAAGGAGATCGTCGATATGTCATATCTGGACATGGCTTAATATATTTCTTAATAACTGAGTCCGCAGTTAGTAGAGGCCAAAGTTTATTAAAGGCATCCCTCACTTGGGCATGTTGTCTAGAGAATTGAGTGATTAAACGGACAGGTTGAGAAGTTTCAGTAGCTTTAGTAGAGAAAATGAGATTTTTTCTACCTAGCCTTTTGACCTTATTATAGGCTTGTTTCAAAAGTGAGTGACTGTAACCTCTATTTTTTAGCCTGCAAGAAAGATCGTGAGAGGCCTTGATGAAGTCAGCTTCATGTGAACAGTTTCTCTTAATGCGAAGATACTGGCTAAAGGAGATGCTATTTAACAGGGACTTGGGATGTGCACTACTGGCATGGAGGATAGTGTTACCGGAAGATGGCTTCCGGTATAGTGCAGAATAGAGAGTTCCATTAGGGTCCAAGTGGATTTCAAGATCCAAAAATGTGATTTTTGATTGGCTGCACTCTATGGTAAATTTTAAATTATAGGTGTTGATAGCCAAAAAAATTGAAGAACTGAGAAAGTTCTTCATGAGTGCCTGACCAAAAGAACAGCACGTCATCTATGTATCTGTGCCAAGAGACAACATTACATAGTAAGGTAGACAAGTCATGATTGGCAAAAAGTTCCCTTTCCCACCCTCCCAGGTACAGGTTGGCTTAGGAGGGGGCACATTTGGTCCCCATAGCCACCCCCTGTACCTGGAGGAAGTGGAAAGGGCCAAACATGAAGAAATTCCGTGTTAAAATGAACTGCAGCAATTTAAAAAAAAAATTGCCATAAGATTCAAATTCAGAGCCCCTTTCTTGAAGTTGTATGGTGACAACCTCAATGCCTTTCTTGTGTGGGATGGTGTTATACAAGCTCTGAACATCAAGGGCGACCATCCAAACATTCTGAGGTAAGTGTATGCCTTCAAGAATGCGAAGGAGGTGAATGGTGTCTTTGACATATGAAGACAAAGATGTATCGACAAGAGCACTCGCGCTTTCAGTAAGGCATTGACACCTGGACGCGATGGGACGGCCGGGGGGGGGAATCTAATGACTTATGTAATTTGAGTAGGGCATAAAATGTGGGTGTTTTTGGTTCTTTAACGTTCAAAAACTTCCAAGTATTACAGTCGATGATTCCTTGTTGGTAGGCTGAGAAAATCAGCCCATAATATTTGGATGTGATTGTCAATTAATGACTGAGAAATAGGTCGATACCAATCCTTGTTGTAAAGGATGTTGCGGCACATGGATTCATAGGCCGCAACATCCATGACAACTACATTTCCCCCTTATCGGCTGGCTTAATCATCCCTGGGTGATTTTGCAGGGATTTAAGAGCTTTTCTATAGGCAACAGATAAATTAGACGGATAGGAGTTATTTAAATCCATGTGCTTAATAGCAGTAGCATTTGTTGGACAAAAGCCCAAATGTTTGGGTTGGTGGAAAGCGTAGGAAAGGCTTGTGGTTTGGGTTTAAAGGAGATTGGGGGAGGGAAGGAGACACCAGGGACGACAATGGCCGTATCGTCGAGTGACGACAGGTCATCGTCGTTGATGCCCCCCTCCTCTAATAGTGACATCAATTCCTCAATGGCCTGAATTTCAGCCAATGTGGGAGCCACATTGCATAGTGGAGGGTCAGTGGTAGTTGGAAGGGAAGATTTATCATAGATAACTTTGTACATAAGTTTTCTGGCGAAAAGATGGATATCTTTGATAAATTGAAATTTATCAAAGTCTGTGTATGGACAAAAAGTCAGACCAAGTTGCAACACCTTGATCTGGTCATTGGTTAGTGGAAAAGAAGACAGATTAACTACATCTAGATTATTGGTTCCTTGTTGGTCGAGGTGCCTGAGGGGTTCGGTATAAGACTCTGGGGGAGTCCAGTGTCTGAACTAAAAAAATTGGAGCAATTTTAGGGTCAATTGACTGTGTACTAATGGGAAACATTGATGTTAAATTTGGCTCACTTACCCTTCTAGTGGTTAATGAAGAAAGAGGGAGAGGTGCAGAAGTGATAGTGGTCGGTGAGTGGTGCGCAGTTGAGTTAGACGTGGAGGACGACGTAGGTTGTGCACGAGTCAGAGGAGTGGAAATATTGGTGACCTTAGGTCGAACATTAGAAGATTTCGACGCGGTGGTAGCTCCAAAAGTGCGGCGTATTGAGTCTGTGGAGGTGGTGGGTAGTTCTCCTTTTTTTTTGGGGGGGGGGATCCTGTCCTGTGAGAGGTCCTGATAGGTGGTGGAAGTGCTGGAAGAGAATGAAGCAGGAAAAACATTTGGTGCATCATTATTAGTCTTTGGTACATTGTCAGTAGAAGGTTTAGTCATGGGTTTATTGTAGGTGGTGTTATCCCATTTATAACCATGGCCGTTTGCATGGGCCGATTTATCCCATTAAAAATGTGCTTTCTTTGGCGTTGATCACGCTCAATGTGTACTCCTCAAGGTGGGCACGTAGGTCCTTATCCCTTTGGGAAAACCTTGGGGAGGACGCATCGACAGCGTGATCTAGATGCCATCCATTGATGGAAGTGTCCAATAAATCCAACTCATGTTAATATTGTTTGCACAAAATGGAGTTAATATTAAAGGAGCATGATTGGAGATTATCCTCCCAAGATGTTTTCAAAGAATCATTTACTTTTTTAACATTGGGGAAGATCTGTATCCTTAAACCCCATGGTACAATTTGATTTTCAACATACTTTTCAAAATAGACCTTATGCCAGTAAATACGAACTTTCTTTTCAAGGAGGTGTTGAAGGCTCACAAAAGCTTTGTCAAGTTCCACATCAGAAATATTTGATGCAGTTTGAGAAGTTTGAATTTTTGTCATTAAGCCCTCCCAAGCCTCGCCGCAGAAGTCGGCCATGGTATCCAATATACAGAAAAAACTAAATTCAAAAATGCTATTTGAGGACACAGAAATCAAGAGAGGGAAAAAGCTAGACGAATTACATATGACAACAATAGTATTCAAAGTATTACAAGGGAATTCAAAAAATATTGTATAGAGGACGGTCCAGCCAGAAATAATGTGTATTAAAACACCAGAGAGCAATACGAAAAAAAGGAATATGGCTGGAGAGTCCTTTTAATCACTCAATTCCCTAGACAACATGCCCAAGTGAGGGATGCCCTTAATAAACTTTGGCCTCTACTAACTGCGGACTCAGTTATTAAGAAACATATTAAGCCATATCCAGATATTACATATCGACGATCTCCTTAGAGATCGTCTAATAACTAGTCATCATTCTTCCAGTAAGCTACAGTCTCACATTGCTGTTGGCACTTTCCCATGTGGAAAATGTGATGTGTGCAAATTTGTTTCCAATTCCAGAGAAATTCTCCTTGCCAACGATCTTACTCACACCATCAAACATAGAGTCACATATAAGACAGTGGGAGTTGTATATACAGCGCCTTGCAAAAGTATTCGGCCCCCTTGAACTTTTCAACCTTTTGCCACATTTCAGGCTTCAAACATAAAAATATAAAATTTTAATTTTTTTTGAAGAATCACCAGCAAGTGGGACACAATTGTGAAGTGGAACGAAATCTATTGGATATTTTAAACTTTTTTAGCAAATAAAAAACTGAAAAGTGGTGCGTGCAAAATTATTCGGCCCCTTTACTTTCAGTGCAGAAAACTCACTCCAGAAGTTCAGCGAGGATCTCTGAATGATCCAATGTTGTCCTAAATGACTGATGGTGATAAAAAGAATCCACCTGTGTGTAATCAAGTCTCTGTATTAAAGCACCTGCTCTGTGATAGTCTCAGGGTTCTGTTGAAAGCGCAGAGAGCATCATGAAGCCCAAGGAACACACCAGGCAGGTCCGTAATACTGTTGTGGAGAAGTTTAAAGCCGGATTTGGATACAAAAAGATTTCCCAAGCTTTAAACATCCCAAGGAGCACTGTGCAAGCGATCATTTTGAAATGGAAGGAGTATCAGACCACTGCAAATCTACCAAGACCTGGCTGTCCCTCTAAACTTTCAGCTCAGACAAGGACAAGACTGATCATAGATGTAGCCAAGAGGCCCATGATCACTCTGGATGAACTGCAGAGAACTACAGCTGAGGTGGGAGAGTCTGTCCATAGGACAACATTCAGTCGTACACTGCACAAATCTGGCCTTTATGGAAGAGTGGCAAGAAGAAAGCCATTTCTCAAAGATATCCATAAAAAGTCTCGTCTAAAGTTTGCCACAAGCCACCTGGGAGACACACCAAACATGTGGAAGAAGGTGCTCTGGTCCGATGAAACCAAAATCGAACTTTTTGGCCACAATGCAAAACGATATGTTTGGCGTAAAAGCAACACAGCTCATCACCCTCAACACACCATCCCCACTGTCAAACATGGTGGTGGCAGCATCATGGTTTGGGCCTGCTTCTCTTCAGCAGGGACAGGGAAGATGGTTAAAATTGAGGGGAAGATGGATGCAGCCAAATACAGGACCATTCTGGATGAAAACCTGTTGGAGTCTGCAAAAGACCTGAAACTGGGACGGAGATTTATCTTCCAACAAGACAATGATCCCAAAGATACAGCAAAATCTACAAAGGAATGGTTCACAAATAAACGTATCCAGGTGTTATGCCGCGTACACACGGTCCTACTTTTCGTCTACAAAAGTCCAACAGACGCTGATGGACTAAAGCTGGCTGGTAATCCGATCGTGTGTGGGCTTCTCCGGACTTTCAACCGACTTTTTTAGCCTCAAATACGACGTACTTTAGATTTGAAACATGCTTCAAAACTTTTACTTCGTACCTACGACGGACCCCGAAATCCGCTCGTCTGTGTGCTAGTCCGACGGACAAAAAGCCACGCTAGGGCACCTATTGGCTACTGGCTATGAACTTCCTTATTTTAGTCCGGTGTACGTCATCACGTACGAATCCGACCGACTTTTGTGTGGTCGTGTGTAGGCAAGTCCGGTCGTTAGAAAGTAGGCCGCAAGTCCGCGGCAAGTCCACCGAAAGTCTGCCGGAAGTCTGTCCGACAGGCTGTCCGACTTTTGTAGACGAAAAGTACGACCGTGTGTACGCGGCATTAGAATGGCCAAGTCAAAGTCCAGACCTGAATCCAATCGAGAATCTGTGGAAAGAGCTGAAAACTGCTGTTCACAAACGCTCTCCATCCAACCTCACTGAGCTCGAGCTGTTTTGCAAGGAAGAATGGGCAAGAATTTCAGTCTCTCGATGTGCAAAACTGATAGAGACATACCCCAAGCGACTTGCAGCTGTAATCGCAGCAAAAGGTGGCTCTACAAAGTATTAACGCAAGGGGGCCGAATAATTTTGCACGCCCCACTTTTCATTTTTTTATTAGTTAAAAAAGTTTCAACAATCCAATAGATTTCGTTCCACTTCACAATTGTGTCCCACTTGTTGGTGATTCTTCACAAAAAATAAAAATTTTATATCTTTATGTTTGAAGCCTGAAATGTGGCAAAAGGTTGAAAAGTTCAAGGGGGCCGAATACTTTCGCAAGGCACTGTACATGCCGATGTGGTTGTTACTACGTCGGCAAGACCAAACGCCCTTTCTATATGCGTATCCGAGACCATATAAAACCCCTATACAAACGAATTACAACCACTGCCATCAATAGACATGTCGGCTTACAACACAACTTTGACCCCCATGCTGTCAGCTTCACGCCCCTGGAGCATGTACTCTTACATGCCAGGGGCAGTGGAATTGATTGCAAATCACTTCAACTCGAAACAAAGTGGATACATACCCTGGATGCTACTAGATTCTCAGGGTTAAATGAATACATTAGTTTCAAGCCTTTCCTGTAAATGCCTTACATTTTTATATTGTGTATATTTTTTCAACTTTTTTCTCTTTCCCTCCCTCCATATGTATCCCTCACCCTGAACTCAGTGCCATGGATCCTTTGAGTTCGCTCATTCCAACTGAAATCATTTTTTTGTGACTACTGTATCCAAGATTCTCTGTTATATTAACATCCGCCCTTCTGGTCATTTGTGGCGCTGTCACGCCGAGATCACTTGACGGACAGCTCCTCCTCCTGCCCAGATTATCCGTGTCACATTCGATCATGATCATGTGACGAGGGCGGCCTCCCACACGGCACTGTGGGGCTTGTAGGCCTACAGGGCAGGTGACGGGTGCATGCGCGATGGTCTTCTTTGTCTGCTCACACGATCGGTGACGTCAGACGCCGATCATGTGTGGGGGGAATTTAAGCCAGCTTTTCCAGTCCCCTCTTTGCTGGTTCTCAAGGGTGCCCATATTTGCTGCTGCTGTGTTTTAGGTAAGCCCCTCTTATCGATATTGGTCGTTACTGGTTCACTCTCCTTCATGGACAATTGCCTCTATACTTTACAGCTTATCTATTCACACCTCAGGTGTCCCTCCTTGCAGCATTGTTCTGCCTTGGATAGTTTTTTGGCCCAACACGAATGGATCAGTATACTCCAATTATGATTAGGCACATGGTGGTTTTGTTGGTGAGTGCCTTCACTCTTTTTATACTACTTTTTTGCAATCAATTATTTCTTTAGGCTATTTGCTGGGATTACATTATGCATTTACATATTATCTGCATCCTTTCATTGTTTCTGTTTTAGTAATATTACATCTGAGACATTATCCATCCTGGTGGAAACCTTTCATCTCTCTCAGTCTATATAGTCGCTCAGCATTTTGGGCGCCCTTGTGTTTTGTTCTTGTTTTTACTATTTACACATTGTAAGTATTTTGAGGCTATGTTAGCCCTCCTACTTTGTTTGGGATTAATAATCCTACAAAGGATCCCTACACAGTACATTATACATTGAACGTATTCCTTTCTGTCTGCTAGGTCCTTGTTTGCCCCCTGCAGCCATGTATAGTTGCGGTGCAGGACGTCTGACTCCCCTTGGGGTGCCGTATGTCCTCTGGTGCTTGCTGCGAGTTTTTGGTAGGTACCTATCTCTCCATCTAGGGGTTGCTGGTGTGGACCCTGGTCTATTTAAAGGGGGAGCTAGTGTAGCCATGTCCGGTATTCATTTATTTAAAAAAACTGATGGATCAATACTGTTTTACATTCAATATTAGCATATACTGTTATATGTTTTTTCTTTCCTATCTAGAATCTACAAAAGTGTACAGGTATAATCATCTTTCCCTGAGGAAGCCAAAGTTGGCGAAACATGTAGGAATCTATTACCTGTTAAAGACCTGCCTCCTTACACACTGGCCGGTCTCCGCTGTACTCCTTGCGTGTTTGTTCAGTTATTTCATTTTTATATATATATTACACCCTTGTATTTTGGTACTCCTTTTTACTATGTATATTAATAAAATTATACTTTTTAATTATGTGTGTGTAACAAATCTCCAAATTCCTTGGCATCGCTATAACCCCCTCTTATATCCCCAAATCGTTGTTGTAACATTGTTACAAATGAGTTCACATGGCAAGACGAAAGGAGGAAAGCTATTTGTTTTGGGTTACTAAGTGAAGAAACAAGATACAAACAACCAGTCATTAGGCGTGTTACCTGGTAAGGTGACAGGTCCACTGAAAGCAAAGGGGACATTGTCTGGCTCCCTCCCTAGCGGTCAGTTTCACAAAGCAACCGGATCCCAACCTGCCTTACCGCTATCTATGGCCTGGTCACAAGGTACGGGAAGGAAGGAATGAATGAATGAGCATGCATGAGGTCCGTGCTCTGCAATCAGCGGGACTCCATTCTGTTACTGGGAGTGAGGTAACAGAGGTACACTGGACTGGTGGACTGGCCTCCTAACGCAAACATACAAGTCACAGTGTGTAGTGACATGGGACAAGTCATTTTCAGAGGAACTTTGTACTTTTATTATAGTACACAGTGAAAGCTCATCTCTAAGTCAGGGAACTGCCTTAATAGTTGAGTCTCTACCTAGTCCCAGAGTGTGCTCTGCGAGAAAGGTACCCCCAAGTGCAGAGCGAGTAGGCCCTGCCCACAGAGGTGTTATTAGAAATGGACCTCCCTAAAAAGGATGCTGTGCTAAACCTTTAGGTAAATAAGAGAACCTGAACCTCTGCTAAGTGGAAGAGTGGGTTTAATAATTAAGTTGGCATTGCCTCCACCCATGACAGGGCCTCTGTGAACAGAGGGAATTCCCTTTGTGGGAAATTAACCAGTAATCTAAACAAAGTAATTGAGAGCAGAAGAACTACTGCCACCAGCAAATAACATTAACCATAGGTATATACAATGCCTTGTAAAAGTATTCAGCCCCTTGGAATTTTTCGTGTTTTGTTGCCTCACAACCTGGAATTAACATGGATTGTTTGAGGATTTGCGTCATTTAATAGTCGCTTTGGATAAGTCTCTATGAGCTTGCCACTGGGATTTTTGCCCATTCCTCCTGGCAAAACTGCTCCATCTCCTTCAAGTTGGATGGTTTGAGCTTGTGAACAGCAATCTTTAAGTCTGACCACAGATTTTCTATTGCATTGAGGTCTGGGCTTTGACTAGGCCATTCCAACTCATTTACATTTTTCCCCTTAAACCACTCAAGTGTTGCTTTAGCAGTGTGTTTGGTGTCATTGTCCTGCTGGAAGCTGAATCTCCGTCCTAGCCTTAAATCACACACAGAGTGGTACAGGTTTTGCTCAAGAATATCCCTGTATTTAACACCATCCATCTTTACCTCAACTCTGACCAGATTCCCAGTCCTGACTGCTGAAAAAGGATGGTGTTCTTTGGGTGATGTAATGTGTTGGGTTTGCACCAGACATAGCGTTTTCTTTGATGGCCAAAAGGTTAAATTTTAGTCTCATCAGACCAGGGCACCTTCCTCCATATATTTTGGGAGTCTCCCACATACCTTTTCGCAAACTCAAAACATGCCATTTTGTTTTATGCTGATGGCTTTCTTCTGGCCACTCTGCCATAAAGACCAACTCTATGGAGCGTACGGCTTATTGTCGCCCTATGTACAGATACTCCAGTCTCTGCTGTGGAACTCTGCAGCTTCTCCAGGGTTACCTAAGGTCTCCGTGCTTACTCTCTGATTAATTCCCTCCTTGCCCGGTCCATGAGTTTTGATGTGCGGCCATCTCTTGGCAGGTTTGCTGTTGTGCCATGTTCTTTCCATTTGGTTATGATAGATTTGATGGTGCTCCTAGGGATCATCAAAGATTTGAATATTTTTTTTATAACCTAACTCTGACTTGTACTTCTCAACAACATTGTCCCTTACTTGTTTGGAGAGTTCCTTGGTCTTCATGGCAGTGTTTGGTTAGTGGTGCCTCTTGCTTAGATGTTGCAGCCTCTGGGGCCTTTCAAAAAGGTGTGTATATGTAATGACCGATCATGTGGCACTTAGATTGCACACAGGTGGACATCATTTCACTAATGATGTGACTTCTGAAGGTAATTGGTTGCACTAGAGCTTTTTATGGGCTTCATAACAAAGGGGATAAATACATACGCACATGCCAATTATCATTTTTTTTATCTCTCAAAAATAGTTTTATGTATATATTTTTCTAATTTTACTTCACCAACTTAGACTATTGTGTTCTAATCCATCACATATAAGTCAGATTAAAAAAACATTGAACTAAAGGTTGTAATGTAAAAAATAGGTAAAAAGCCAAGGGGGGGGGGGGGGGGGCGGGCTGAGTACTTTTGCAAGGCACTGTAGATGTACAGCAGTATATAAATAATACAAGCTTTAATAGGAAGAGATTAATAACAGTACATACATCCAACGTATAAAAAGGTATTATAAGCAAAGGGCTTGATAGGAGTCCTGGTAGAATTTTAAAGTCAGCAGCGACAGTATTTACAGTATAGCTGCTGACTTTTATTTTTTTTTCCAGACTGAAGATCCTTCTTAAAGTGATTGTAAAGTTTTGTTTGTTTTTGTAACTACTTCCTATAGAGCAAAATGACGGCCGGAAAGTCATTCTGTTATTCTGACTAGGTGTCATATAACGTCCAGCAGGATAAGCCGCGATCGTACACCCATGGGGGCACCAAGCGCAGTGATCGGTGGTGTGGTGTGTCAGTCTGACACACTGCATCTCCAATCTAGATAAAGGGCCTGTGACGTAGGCTCTTTACCACGTGATCAGCTGTGTCCAATCATAGCTGATCACAGTGTAAACAGTGTAAACAGGAAGAGCCATGTATCTGCTTTTTCCTCTACTCGCACTGACAGGCGCGAGTAGAGGAGAGCCGATCGGCTGTTCTCCTGACAGGGGGGGGTCTGCACTGATAATCAGCGCATTGATTATCAGTGCAGACCCATCAAGGATGCCCACCCATGACCACCGGGGATGCCCATCCATGACCACCAGGTAAGCCCACTAGAGCCCACCAGGGATGTCAATTAGTGCCCATTAGGGATGGCACTCTGTGCCTATTAGTGATACCTGCCAGTGCCTCCTGATCAGTGCTGCTTATCAGTGCCATCTATCAGTGCTGCCCACCAGTGCCCATCATTGCCTTATATCAGTGCCCATCAGTGCCACCTATAAGTGCCCATCAGTGCTGCTTATCAGTGCTGCCTATCAGTGCCTATTAGTGCTGCATAAAAGTGCCTCATCATCAGTGCTACCTCATCAGTGCCAATCAGTACTGCCTCATCAGTGTCCATCAGTGCAGCCTCATCAGTGCTCATCAGTAAAGGAGAAAAATTACTTATTTACAAAGTTTTGTAAAAGAAAAACTTAGTTTTTTTCAAAATGTTCTATCTTTTTTTATTTGTAGCGCAAAAAAATAAAACCCCCAGTGGTGGTCATTTACCACCAAAAGAAAGCTCTATTTGTGGTAAAAAAAAATCATAAAAATTTTGTTTGGGTACAGTGTCGCATGTCGTGCAATTGCCGTGCAAAATGTGATAGCGATGAAAGCTGAAAATTGGCCTGGGCAGGACAGGGGGGAAGTGCCCTGTATACTTAATGATTTTTCCCCAATCCTCCTCTTCTGGGGTCCCCCCGTGGCCCTCCTGCTCTCCCTGGGGGCACACATGCGGGCGCGCATCCGAGTCCTGCTGATGCGTCCATTGACACAGACTGCAGGACTTGTCCCTGCCGCCCAACTCCCATGTCACTGGATTTGATTGACAGCAGCAGGAGCCAATGGCACCTGCTGCTATCAATCTATCCAATGAGGATGGAAACAGCGGCTAGAGCTGCTATGCTCATCCCCGTCGCTGGAACGATCGGGTTAAGGTAAGTAAAAGGGGGGCTCTGGGGACAACTATAGCACAAAAGGTTTTTCACCTTAATGCATTAGGGTGAAAACCCCTGAGGGTTCACAACCCCTTTAAGTATGGCAGTTCACAGAACAATACGATACATAATTCCCTAGCACACTTACCAGGTAGCCAGCAAAATAAAACAAGTCTAAACTGTTTGAACAATTTGTATTAGGTTTAGATTGTATGTATATTTGCAAATATATGTGAAGCCCCACTGCCACGTCAAGGCCCCTCTGCAAAGTGCGGTCCCTAACTCTACTCTAATGTCATTTCCAAATTGAGACATTTATGGCAATAAATACATTAGCAGCTAAACTAGTGCAAAAATGTTGATACAACAGAGGTTTTTGTTGCATATATTTGCAAACATATATGAACGTACACAGCGTTCCTGTAGCAGAGCGTGTGGATCTACTTTATGGCTTGTACTTGATCACAGCAACACCTCACAATCTATTCTAAGTCTTGGGTGCTTGTAGTGATACAACAGATGGTGTTAAAGCTTGGAAAGTCACTAGCACTTGAAAGGATTATTTTTTACCATTTATTGTGAGAGTAATGTCATATTATTCCAGTCAATATATTATTGATGGTTTGCACACATCTAGTGCCAAATGGCAAAAAGAATTAAAAAAATACTGGCCTCCAACCTCCCCTTATAACCAGTCCAACACACACCTAAAAAAAAAGTATCATCCTTCAATCTTCCCCTATAGCTGGTCCAAAACACGCCTGCAAACAAAATACCAGTCTCCAACCTTCCCTTTTTAGCTGATCCAACACATGTCTGAAAAAAAAAAAAACTGGCCTCCAGCCTTGCCTATAGCCAGTCCAATACACATCTAAAAAAAATACCACCCTCCAACCTTCCCCTATAGCTGGCCCAACACATGCCTAAAAAAGAAGTACCATCCTCCAACCTTCCCCTATAGCTGGTCCAACACACTGACTACCCTATCACTACAAACTACACACTGACTGCCTTATCACTACAAACCACACACTGACTACCTTATCGCACACTACACACTGACTACCTTATCATTACTCACTGCACACTAACTGAAAACTTCCAGCCTCCAACCTCCCCCTATAGCTGCTCCAACACACCAAGGGTATAGATAAAGGGGGTAGGGGAGGACAAACCCCCCCAGAATGTCCTTGGCATCACAATGGTCACAGGCCTTGCATCTCTTCCTAAGTGTGGGGAAGAAAAATCTATGGTCCTGCAACTTTTGCAGGGGGAGCTGATGGCACCTATGACCTTTGTAGTTCTCCCGAACTACTGCTGGTGAAAGAGAACCCACAGTAAAGCTCCTGGTCCTCTTCTGATAACTCAGGAATCAGTTCTTCATTGTCAGTATCCATGATTTCCTCCATCATCCTCTCTATTGTCAGGTCCGTCGGTGGTAACTGTGAAGAGAAGAAACTTTATTACTAAAGAATATGTACAATGATAGCCATTTTATTTGAAATGGATATGCACACTCAGGTGCTGGGAGAATATGGAAGAACCAATGTGTGGTTCGAATACTTACTGTCTCCATGTCGATTGGTGGGCTTAATTCCCCAGCCTTCAGTTTCACCCAGTCTACACCGCTAAAAAATGTGTGGCTTTGCAGATCTTTAACATGCATCTCTCTTGCATTTAGACATTTGCATAGAAGCTGTAATAATATACAAAACAAAGGTTAACATTGGTATAAAGGCAATAACTATGCAATTCTTCTTTAACCACTTCAATACAGGGCATTTTCACCCCCTTCCTGCCCAAGCCAATTTTCAGTTTTCAGCGCTGTCGCATTTTGAATGATAATTGCGCGGTCGTGCTACACTGTACCCAATATACATTTTTATCATTATTTCCCCACAAATAGAGCTTTCTTTTGGTGGTATTTGATCATCTCTGCGGTTTTTATTTTTTGCGCTATAAACAAAAGAAGAGCGACAAGTTTGAAAAAAAAAAAACACAATATTTTTTACTTTTTGCTATAATAAATATCCCAATTTTTTTTCCCTCAGTTTAGGCCAATATGTATTCTTCTAATCGCAATAAGTGTATATTTATTGATTTGCGTAAAACTTATAGCGTCTACAAAATAGGGGATAGTTTTATGGCATGTTTATTATTATTTTTTTTTACTAGTAATGGCAGCGATCTGTGATTTTTATTGTGACTGGACAGATCGGACACTTTTGACACCATTTTGGGACCATTCACATTTATACAGCGATCAGTGCTATACAAATGCACTGATTACTGTATAAATGTCACTGGCAGTGAAGGGGTTAACAGTAGGGGGCAGTGAAGGGGTTAACTGTGTTACCTAGGGAGTGATTCTAACTGTAGGGGGAGGGGACTCACAAGGGGAGGAGACCGATCTGTGTTCTTCTGTACTGGGAACACATGATCGATCTCCTCTCACCTGACAGGACGTGAATTTGTGTGTTTACACACACAGATCCACGGTCCTGCTCGATTAACAGGCAATCGCGGGTGCCCGGCGGACATCGTGGCCAAGTGACATCCGCCGGCAGTGCACGCACGCCCCCCAGATGGCCTGGAAGCCTTGGACGGCATATGACGCCCGCCCAGGATGGGAGATCCCTCCTGCGGACGTCATATGTATATGGGTGGGATGTGAAGTGGTTAAAAAATATTAATAAAATAGCTATTTTCTGGCTGGTTACAGATGGTCTGTCTGCTATGAGGTTCTTGAGATCCGTGTTGAAATCTTTGGTCAAACGTGGAAAATCGTTGCAGATTGAGTCTAAGAGCACCTCATCAACGTCTGAGTCGTTGTCCAAGAAGGTGTCTTGACTACTGTATAACAGATGTCACTTGCTACCCCTTTCTTACCAATTACCCCTTAGCTGCATACCCCAACCTTCTACCCCAATAATTGGAGACCACACCCATATGGAGTAAAATATTGGCCGTAGCAGCCAATTACCTTTATTAAACATAACCAAAAATAATTTAACATCAACATCACATAAACCGTATAAAACACCTGACATATCCTTTTTTTAACTACCACTCCCGTTGGTCTTTGCAGGGAAAAACCCACCAAACTTAAAACTCAAAAACTCAGGCACTGCGGTACTATAACTATAAAATAGGCCTCCAGCTGACAAGCTAGCTCGGAGACAATCAACCAATAGCCCACAGTGCCCCAATAACCAATTCAAGCTAAAACCCTTGTTAGCTGAAATCTCACCAACGGGCCTCATACTAGCGATGGGTCCCGATCTCTTACATATCTGGGGTTTAATCCTTCACCCGCAAAGGCCAACATCACGCCACAGCACACACCAGGGTAACACCTTACCCTTGTGTGCCCTGCCACACCCTCAAAGCTCGCTGGATCCCATCTTGCAGACCCAATGCCCATAAATCTATCCCCACATCGTTCAGGTGTACCCCATCTCTCTTTAAATATCTCCAGGTATCAACTTCCAACTCCAGGTGCCGTATCGCTAGACCTCCATTTCTCACTACAAAACTGCTAATCTCTTTGTTAACCTTCTTCCTCGCCCGGTTGATCTTATCAACCGACCTGGCCAGTCTCCAAGTAGTGCGCGCCACGATATCCGACCACACAATGAGCATGCGTGGAAAAGACATCCTGAGCTGCCAAAAATCGAACTTGATGTCTCTCACCAAATCCAACATTGACCTTTAAACCCAGATCATTGCCACCCACATGCAATAATAACACGTCCGGCGCTCTGTCCATACGTGCCAATTTGTGAACTTCTGACACTGTCCTACCCCACAGCATTCCCGGCACCCCAAACCACCGTAGACACACTTCCTGCCTGGAAAACCCCAGTTGTCTCCCATCCCTTCTTGCATCTCCCCTCCTGGCCCCCCAACAGACATACGAGTGGCCAACGATCCACACAAGGCATTGCTGTCGACCTGTAAAAAGAAAACACAAACAAAAAACCCCCCCCAAAACATCAATACCTCCCAACAAATCACCGACAAAACAACACATATCACCATGCTCCTGCATTACTTTGCACCCCATCAGAAAAACTTCTTATACTTAATTTTTTTTTTTTTTTTTATATATACCTACAACAAGTGCGGGCGAACATAAGACCTAAACCGCCTCGATTCCCATCTCCCAATCCTCTTTACTGCTGCCTCGTCCAATCCCCACCGAACAGCTTCTGTAGCCGCCCCTATCCTAAACGAGTGAGATGAAAACTTTTCACCCTCCAAACCTAACACCCCCAAACATTTCTTGAAAATGGCAATAAATTGAAAGCGAGATAAAAACGACCAATCCTGATGTATTAAAAAGGGGGCCTCCCCCCCGGGCGTATCTCTACAACTTTTGCACCAAATGTACTGGGCACAAGGGAGAACCGGGCAGTGAGAAAACCTGCACAGTCCTACCCTTGGCCCGCTGATCCGTTTTTGACTTTTTAACCAATATGGACAACCTGTCCTCCCAGCAGCTGACATCCGACCCTCCCAACCCCCCTTTCTCTTTCTTGGAGGGACTAACTAACTCACTAATCCTGAATGCCCCAAAGAACGCTAAGGCGAATGCCGCCTTGAACAACACCACCTCGTATCCTGGCGAACAGACATTATCCACACACCCAACAATCCGACCCAACAACTGGAACGAAACTGGCCGCCTGGAGTCCCTCCCCGGCTTAGCCCGTCTGTACCCCTTCAATGCCTGCCTCACCCAAAAATCCCTAGTAAGATCAGGTAAACCTTGAAACTTGAACAAAAACGATAGAGCTGCCAACTTCTTTTCAATCCCAGACACCGACACCCCATCCTCAAAATTCCTGGAAACGAAGTATAAAACTAACAACCTGGGTTCCTGGTCTTCGTGTCCTTCCTTCACCTGTCTCTGCAGAGCTGCCCATTCCTGCCATACTCTGTTGTAAGCAGCCCACGTCGCATCGCTCACCGACCGTTTGATCCATCCTGCTAGTCCTCCAAGGCAATCCTCCACAGCCAGTCCGGACACGGGACCCCTTCTTGTTCCGCCCCTGGCACCAATTCCCGGAATCTGTCCCACTGAAAGCTAGACAGTGCATCAGCCACAACATTTTCCACCCCTGGGAGGTGCACCGCATAGATAAACACGTTTAGCTGTAAGCATCGCAGTACCAGGTGTCTAAGCAACCTGATCACCGGCGGTGACGCCGTTGATACCTTATTGATCACCTGCACCACTCCCAGGTTATCCCCGTGAAACCTAACCTTTAAATTCCTAAACAACTCACCCCATAACTCCACTGCCAATACCACCGGGAACAGTTCCAAGAGCAGCATGTTCTTCAGCAAACCTGCGTCCTTCCACGACTGCGGCCATGGCCCTGCACTCCACTTACCTCGGAAAAAGGCTCCAAACCCTGCTGATCCCGCCGCATCCGTATACAACTCCATATCAAAATTACTCACTGGCCCTGCCATCCACAACGCCCTGCCATTGAACTTAGCCAGGAACGTGTGCCAAACTTTCAGGTCCTCCCTGTGAGCCTTCAGCAGACGTACGAAGTGCCTGGGAGATTCCACCCCCGCCGTACTTGCAGACAGCCGCCTGCAAAACACCCTTCCCATAGGCAAAATTCGACACGCAAAGTTCAACTTACCTAGCAATGATTGTAGCGCCCGTAATTGAACTTTCCGCAGCCCGCTGATAAACCGAATTTCCGCCTGTAACGCCTTCAGCTTATCCTCCGGTAGCCTACACTCCATTGCCTCGGTGTCCAGAATGATGCCCAAGAAACTCAACTCCGTTTTGGGACCTTCCGTCTTCTCTGGAGCCAACGGGATGCCAAACTTCTCTGCAATATGCTCCAACGTTGCCAACAGGACCGCACAAACTTCCGACCCAGGAGGTCCCACGCAAAGAAAATCATCCAAATAGTGGATGATGGAGCTCAATCCCGCGACGTCTCGGACCACCCATTCAATAAAGGAACTAAACTTTTCAAACAATGCACAGGATATCGAACACCCCATAGGTAAACAACGATCTATGTAGTATTCATCCTGCCAACAACAACCCAGTAAACGAAAACTTTCCGGATGAACCGGTAACAGGCGGAAAGCAGACTCTATGTCCGCTTTTGCCAACAATGCCCCTTGGCCATACTTCCTAACCCAAACTACTGCCGCATCAAATGACGTGTACGACACCGCACACTCTTCCGGATTGATGGCATCGTTCACCGACCCCCCCTTTTGGGTATGACAAGTGGTGTATCAGCCTAAACTTATTAGGCTCCTTCTTTGGCACCACCCCCAGTGGAGACACTACTAAATCCGGTATTGGCACTTCTGCAAAAGGACCACTCATGCGGCCTAACCTAACTTCCTTCTGTAACTTTTCACCCACCACTTCCCCATGAAGTAACGCTGACTTCAAGTTGCGCGCCATCGGGGGCGTGTCAACCAATCGAGAAGGGATTCTAAAACCCTCCAAAAATCCCCGAGCTAGTAATCGTGCCGCCTCCCTATCCGGGTACCTATCTAGGAAGGGCTCCATCCTTCCCACTCTCACCGGCGTTGTCCCCTTTACTAACAGACTCTCCGGCACGGCCTTTTCCGTGTTTGAAACACCGCGATAGCGGGTGGCTCCCCCCGCAGCCTGAACATTCGTGCTTGTACTTGCACGACCCTCCAAATCTACATGACCCTTCATTAAATTGCCAACAAACCCCCTTTTTTCTTGTGGCCGATTGACCGGAGTTGGCTGATCCACCGGCCCCCCCCTGAAAAAACTGACCCGTCGTCCTAGTGGAAGTCATGAGTCGCATCCATAGGCTGATGTCCTTGTGGTCCCATCTCAACGCCGGGCGGATGGCCCTCCGCTGTCGGAATTGCTCATCATACCGCAGCCAAGCCGTGCCCCCGTAGACTCTATAAGATTCTCCCACGGCGTCCAAGTAGCAAAACAATGCCGAACAGTACTCCGTATTCTTCTCCCCGATCACACTCGCCATGATCGCAAAAGCCTGCAGCCAGTTCGTAAATGTCCTTGGTATTAGCCTATACCTCCTTTTTTTTCTCATCCTCTTTTTTAGTATCTTCTGGCTTGACTCTATCTAAATTAAACTTTTCCAGGGGCAATAGAGCAAAAATCTCTACGTATTCCCCCTTCCAAATTTTTTCTCTCACTTCCGGCTTTAGATGTGCTCCAAGCGGACCCTCAAAGCACACATAAACTTCGCATTTTGCGGCATCCGCCAGCCTCACTAAGTCTTGTTTCTTTACCCCTTCCCCCGCAGCCCCTTCAGGTGTCTTATGAACCTCCGCCTGCACAGCCGCCCCTGCGACTTCTGCCACGGGCGCCGCTCGCACCGCACTAGGCCCAGTAGAAATACCCGTGCCCGCAACTGACTCCTCCCGCACCCCACGCCCCTCCCAGGATCAACCCATGCCGCCGCCGGAGACTGGCTCCCGCTTGGCCCTGACTCAAACCTCCTTAGTAATTCCTTCAAGCCTGTGACAAAACCATGCAACCCTGCATCCGCCGATGCACGGTCAGCGACCTGCGCGGCCAGATTAACAGGCACGGTCGCTGTCGACCGCCCCGCTGATACCGGACCCCCCCCACCCTCCGCCCCCACATCACACCCCACATTACAAGAATTATTAATACATGTCTTCTTACCCTGCTGCCTGGGAGCGTGTCCACCAGCCGAAGGTCCCGTCACCACCGCCACCGTCTCTTCTCGCTGCCCATCACCGTCCGACTGCGACAGTTCTCATCCTGACCTGTCTTCCTCCAGATCTGCTCCGCTCACCGATGGCCCTCCAGCAGCTGCACTACTGGATGCCGCGGATGTGCCATTCTCCCCGCTCCTCATCCGCGCAGAGGATCCGCCCACCGATTTCTTGGTCGCCTTTCTCGGCCCAACGACCTCCTTTCTGTAGTGCCACCCAAAGCCACTACCCGCATCCCACTCTCTCTCCTCTCTCACCGTGGGGCCACCAATAGCTGAGCCAGCTTGACCGGCTGCCGCAACATAGTCCATGCTTTGCTGTAGGCCCGCCCCTGCCGTGGATCTGCCTGGGGCCTGGCTTTCAGGGCCTGAGCTATCTTCCCCAGCATCCGAAATAGGACTGCTGGCTCTCCTCACTGTTGTGCTGCCACTTCCTCTGCTGAGCATCTGTCTGTGCCCCATCTTCCCCACATCCTGCATTGGCCGTCCTGCCCTGCTGTCCTTTCCTATCAAACGAGCGTGTGGGCTGGGGATTAGTAACCTGTCTCCTGCTTCTCAGTGCCGCTGCACTCTTCACAGGCGGCCCTGCCTCCGACCGACCCGCCTCATCCCGCTGTACATCCCTCCCAGGCTCCGAAGTGAAAGAGGGAAACGATTGCCTGCTACCACCCTCCTGCTGTGCCGCTAATCGCTTCGCGGGCGGCCCAGAAACTGGCCGACCCGCTCGCCCCTTCTGCGCCTGCGTCCGCACAAGGAGAGGCACAGGGGCGTCAGGCGAGAAGCGAGTAGGCGGCCTGGTTCGCCTACCTCTCGCCGACTCGTTTGCTACCGCCGGGGCCGCTGGGGAGACGGATGGGAAGGCAGCGATTCCCCCACGTGGGAGACGCTTGGGAAGGCGGCGATTTCCCCCCTTCCTTAATGTCTCCATATAGGAAAGTAGTTTTAACGTCTAGGTGTTTGACTTGCATGCCCTTCCCGGCTGCAACACTAAGAAGTGCTCTGATGGTGGAGTGTTTTAGGACAGGAGCAAATATTTCATCGTAATCTTCACCAAATTTCTGGGAGTAACCCTTGACAACTAGACTGGCTTTGTATTTGTGAATATTCCCTTCTGCGTCTGACTTTACTTTGAAAGTCCACTTACTTACTTTCTATGGTTTTGCGGTTAGGAGGGGGCTCTGTGAGTGTCCGGGTTATATTTTCTTGAAGTGACTTTAATTCTTCTTCTGCCACTTTTCTTCATTTATTGGCTTCATTTGGCAGTTTTTCTACGTCTTCCCAGGATGTTGGTTCAATTATGCTTTGTGTTTTGACAGTGTATGACAGCTTGCGGGGTGGTATCCCCTTTGTAGTCCAAGGAGTGGATCTTCTGATTTCAGGCAGTTCAGCAGGATCTGGTGAGGAACTTGAATTAGGCATTATGAGTTCCACCTCTTGATCCGACTCCTGGACAGGTTCGCTTTGGTCGACCTCTTCTGGTTTGCTTGGTATATTCACTTCACAGCTTTTAGGGATTGATGTTTCTAGTGATGTACTTTCATCAAAATAAACACTACGGCTTATTGTCACTTTGTCTGTCAGTCTTTGGGTGTAGGATTCTGTAACCCTTAGTTTGCTCACTGTAACCTACTAGAATGCCCTCTGTGGCTCTGTTCTCCAGCTTGGATCACTTTTTACCTGGAATATAGGCATATGATTTACATCCAAATACTCTGATGTGCACTATGGTAGGCTTTCATCCATGCCACATTTTGAATGGAGTACTTTTAATGGCTCTTGAGGGTAGTCTGCTCTGTAGGTAGGTTGCAGACATAACAGCTTCTCCCCAGTACTTGTGAGGTAGGTTGGCATCCGACAACATGCATCTGGTCATTTCTATAAGAGTGAGATTTTTCCTTTCTGCTACACCGTTTTGTTCAGGCGTGTATGGTGTGGTTGTCTGGTGTACTATTCCTTGTCTCTTAAGATATGAGGCCATTTTTTTGCCTCCATTGTTGGTGCGTATTGTTCTCTGTTTGCGTTGGAATTTGTTGCTAGACATGGCAATGAACTCCTTGATGTTTCTCTGATGTTTCATTCTTGTGTTTCATCAGATAAGTAGTTGTGTACCTGGAATAATCATTAATGAAGGTAGTAGATCTGTTCCCGCCTGACTTGGGAGTTTTCTTTGGACTGCATACGTCATTGTAAATGAGCTGCAGGGGGGTGGGTGTTTTCTCTTTAAATAGCCTGTGGAAGGGGAGCACGTGTGGCTTTTGCTTCAATACAGCACCTGCATTTCATGAGCACTTTGCAAGGCGCTATTATTAAATCTTCTGATAAACCTCTTTTTATAATGTCCTATATAGCTTCTGGACTTCTGTGTCCCAGCCACCTGTGACATAAGTGAATACATTTGCTGTGTAGGTCATTAGAAAATACATTGGCTTGCTGGTCTGTGTTGATAAGCCTTTATAGGTGATCATCTAGTTTTCCTTTTGCGAGGAATGGCTTATCATTGTGAATTGTGCATTCATCATCCTGGAACTTAAATGTGAGACCATTGTTTGCAAGACTTTTCACTGATAGAAGGGTGCCTTCTAGTTCTGGAACTTTCTTTACAAGGATACTCTGCTTGCCTTGCGGTGTAATGCAGTTCAGAAACCCCTGGTCTTTACCTTTAGAAGTGATGCTTTTCCCGTTTGCTAGGAAAACGTTGTCTTTTGCACTGTAATCAGTGTTTGTGAAGAAGGTCTCATCGTTGGTCATGTGGCTTGTCGCACCTGAGTCTATGCACCAGCCGCGTGGCTTGCCGCTTTGTGTTATTTTAAAGGTGCCACTTCATGATGTGTCTGCAGTTTCCTTTGTAATTACTTTAACTCTTTCTTTTGTGAATAGCTCTAGCTTTCGCTGCTCGGCATTCCAGATAAAACAGTGAAAAAAGAAAACAAAAAAGCGGGACTTTAAATGAAACACGCACTCCAGGAGATGACAACTTAAAAACCATGAATGTGGCAAGTATCCAAAAAGCGACGGAACCAGAACATGTTGCATGGAGGTATCACATAACCTCAATTGGCGCTCCATAGTTTGTTTATTAATATATGGATTGTAACAAAGAATAGAAATAGTAATAACATAGTTCATAGTATTATTAGAAAATCCTTATTCATAACGAGACAGGTTTTACATTGTACATAAGGTATAGCATATATACAGTTAATGACATGATTAGTTCATATTGTACATACTGTAAAAAGCAAATAGATAAAAAACATGTCTCTATGATAATTCATTGTAAGCTGGGTAGACAAGTATAATCCAATTAATCTGTAGGATAAATTGATAATGCAATTGTAAACATATGGGGGCGACCATTGGCTCACGCTTCCATAACAGATAAAACAGTGCTTGTTTAAGTGACCGGTCTTCTTACAGCAAAGACAGACTCTGCTTTCTTTGTGCTTTATGCCTTTGTACATCTTATGAGCTTTGTCATCATGGTGCATATTTTCTTTCCTTCTTCGTCATATTCATCGGATAATTTCCCTTTGACATAGTCCAGTGTCAGCTCCTGCTCGGGTCTGGTTTCTAAAGCAATTATGAGAGCAGTATATGTCACTGGAAGGCTGTAGAGGAGCAGGGCAACAATATGATTATCTTTGATGTCCTCTCTGATGGCACGCAGCTGCTCTATGATCTAGCATAGCTTTCAAGTGGTCACACATTTGCTGGCCTTCTTGTAGTCTCATCTTGTACAACTTTCTCGGGCAAATCAGTTTGCTGTTTAGACTTGAATGCTCATGCAGATTTTGTAATGAAGTCCACATACCTTTGGCCGTTTTCTCTGTTCTTATGTGGTTAAGCTGGTCATCTTCCACTACTAAGCTTTTGCATGTCTGTCCTTCCTATCACAGTCCTCTGTCTCGTCATCTATGGGTCTGTCTGTATTCAGCACTTGCCACAAGTCATCCTTGTGAGAAACGCTTCCAGTTCCACTTCCAGTTCCACTTCCCACCCGGCCTATAGCAGAATGATGGCCGGGCGGTGGTTCCGTTATCCTGACCAGATGTTATATGACGTCTTTCAGGATAACCCCTAGTGTGCACCTGCAGGGGTGCGCAGCAGGGCAATCGGCGACGGCGCATGTCCCTCAGACACAGCCCTTCCGCAAACACGGTAAATAAAATTGGCGTTTTACCACCTGATCGGCTGTGTCAAATTACAGCCCGTTACATTAGTAAACAGATTCAAAGGTGCGCCTACAGCGCGCCCCCGGAGTCGCGCACCGCAGTGATCGGGGATGGCATGTGTCCCTCGGACATAGCCCATCCCCGATCAGGGTAAACAGCCAATAAAATTGAAAGGGTTTACACACCTGAGAAGACTTATGCCATCCTTACCATGTCGGATGATGAGAGCAGCGGGGAGCTCCCAAAACCTGATTCTGGTTCGGAATACGAACCAGTAGGAGGTAGTGGATCGGAGTACGAGTCAGAGGAGGAAACCGTCCCTCCTAAAAGAATAAGAAGATCAGGACCAAGATCAGAAGACCTGCCTACCACTAGCAGCGCCAGACCCCAGGAAGAGGAGCCAAGTACCAGTACTGGAATTACACGCCCAACCCGAAGAATCCAGTCCTACCTTCCCGATGCCCTGGCAAACCCCATATGGTTGCCTGCCAGCTCAGGGTCTGCTATAATCCCCCCTTTCACCGCACAGCCAGGTGTGCAGCCCAACACTACAAATTTTTCAGAATTGGATTATTTTTATTTATTTTTCCCACAAGATTTGTTGCAGAAAATGGTGGACCAAACCAATCTGTATGCAGAGCAATTTATTGCTGCCAACCCCAATTCATTCTACGCCCGCATGTTCCAGTGGCAGACTAAAACATTTGTGTAGACGAATTCCTTATACACTTTACTGGCCGACTGCACTTCAAGCAGTATATCCCAAGTAAGAGAGCCAGGTACGGGTTAAAATTGAATAAACTGTGTGAAACTGTGTGATCGAGCCACTGGATACGTGTACACCTTTTGAATTTATGAAGGCAAAAACTCCCAGCTCCAGCCCCCTGAGTGCCCCACATATATTGGAACCAGTGGGAAAATTGTCTGGGAGCTGGCATACCCCCTGTTCACATATAAATTATATCCTTTTTTGAACAATTATTATACCAGCTTGCCCCTCTTTTGCCACCTTTGCCGTAAACAAACCCTGGCCCGCAGTACCTTCAAAAAAAAACCAGAAGGGCTTCCCACAAAATCTATTGACAAAAAAAATGACAAAACGGGGAAATGGCATTTATGAGTAATGAGAAAGTGTTGGCCATGAAGTGGAGGGACAAGAAAGATGTCCACATCCAGAGAAGGCACAGCACCTGAATGTGTCCACGATCACAATCTGTTCATGTGGGGGGTGGATTTAAATGATCAGATGCTAAAACCATATTTGTCAACCCAAAAGTCCTGTTACTGGTATAAGAAAGTTGCATTTCATCTGTTTTGTTTGTCTTCTACCAAAAATCAACTGAAAACCAACAAATCACCTACCTCAAGTATATTAAAGACATTGTCACTATCCTGATTTACCAACAAGGACCCGCCCCAGGAAGCTTTAGCTCTGATAATGTGAGTCGACTTCATGAGCAAGATTTTCCCTATAACATTCCCCCCACAGAATCGGAAAAGAAAATGCCAAAAGAGATGTTGTGTATGCAGCAAAGGAGGAGTTAGAAGAGATACCAGCTATTATTGTCCCCAATGTCTCTCCCAACCTCGCCTGTGCATCAGAGATTGCTTCTGAAGTTACCACACATTCATTAGATATTAATTCCCCTTATTCCTAACAGACTGACATTTCCCCATTTCAGATACCTGTGTGGATCATTTGCCTGCTACCATGTTTCTACCTTCCACGTTACTTTACTTCCACCTACTTTAGTACACAGGGGTCTCACATATGTGAGGGTCTTCAGAATATTGTTCTGAGTAGAGAAAAACTGTTTTTGGTTTTCTGTGTTCCCAGAACAGGGTCTGATTGCCCCCTGTTCCCCTGGCCCTAATCTTGATGGTCCTTCCTGCTGCCTGGACCAATACTTTTGCTGTGCTGACCATATCCCTGCCTGTAATGACCCAGGGCTTTATGGACCATGTATCTTCCTCCTGCCTGGACCAACACTTTGCCTGTGCTGACCATATCGCTGCCTGCTGCCTCTACTGACTATGGACAGTATTTCTACCTGGACATCTCTGCCTGCTACCTGGACCAATGCTTTGGCTGTGCTTTGGCTGTGCTTTGGCTGTGCTGACAGTATCTCGGCCTGTACTAACTATGGCCCACAAAATTACCCCATTTTGGAAGGCAAACACCCCAACGTATAATCTATTAGGCATAATAAGTCTTTTGAACAATTCATTTTTTTCCAGACGTTTTTGGAAAATGTGGAAAAAAATGAAAACGCCTTTTTTGGCATAAAGTTGTCCATTTATAAATTTCTAACACATAGCATGTACATAGCAAAAAATGACACCCCAAAATACATTCTGCTAATCCTCCTGATTATGGCGATACCACATGTGTGAGACTTTTACACAGCCTGGCCACATACAGAGGCCCACCATTGAAGTAGCACCTTCAGGCGTTCTAGAAGCCTAAATTACACATCTCATTTCTCAAACACCTATTACATTTTTGAAGACCCTGGAGCGCGAGGACTGTGGAATTGCCCACAAAATGACCCCATTTTGGAACGCAAACACCCCAACATATAATCTATGAGGCATAATGAGTCTTTTGAATGGTTCATTTTTTTTCTAGAAGTTTTTGGAAAATGTGGAAAAAAAACGAAAATGCTTTTTTTGCATAAAGTTGTCTATTTATAGGATATTTCCAACACACAGCATGTACATAGCAAAAATTACACTCCAAAATACATTCTGCTACTCCTGAGTATAGCAATACCACATGTGTGAGACTTTTACACAGCTTGGCCACACACAGAGGCCCAACATCCATGTAGCACCTCCAGGCATTCTAGGAGTATACATTTCACATTTTTGAAGGCCCTTCATATTTATAACACATAGCACGTACATACCAAATAACAAAAATTACCTGTGGTTTTAGTAGTGCAGTGGTCCACAGAGGTGAGTATAAGTCCAGGCAGCAGGCAGGGATGTGGTCAGCGACAGCAAAAGCAATCGTCCAGGCAGCAGGCAGGAATACTTACAAGTTTGTGTAAAAAAATAAATAAATAAATTCCTTGATTTTCCCAAGAATTGTGGAGCCAAAAATTACAAAAAAAGTCACCATGCCTCTTACTAAATACCTTGGACTGTCTACTTTGCAAAAAGGGGTCATTTGGGGGTATTGGCACTTTCTTGGCCTGTTAGGGTCTCGAGATATGCTGTCAGTACATCAGGTGTGATCAATTTTCAGTGACTGACACCATAGCTTGTAGACTCTATAACTTTCACACAAACTAAATAATATCCACTAATTTCCTTTCTCCTCCCAAAATCATCCCCACAGCACAAATATCCCCCACAATCTCTCCTTCTAGCACATTTTCTTTTACCCCCCCTTACCTAAATGCCCTCTCCCAGTGCAAATCCCTCCCCCCAATCTTCCCTTCCAGTATAAATCTTCCTCCCTCTCAAAAACCTCCTTCTAGAACAAAGCCTATTACCCCCCCAAATCATCCCTCACAACACAAATCCCCCCCCCCCCCATATTCCCCCTCTCAGCAAAAATCCTGAAGTGAGTTAATTGGCATGTTGGTAACATGCGCATTGATACGTATGTTACTGCAATGCACAACAAAAGTGTTTGTTCAACCCTTATTCATACTTAGATAAATAAATATGCATCCTGATCTAGATGTCCATCTCTGCCACGTGGGCATTTCAGCCTTGCTAGAAGAAACAATTGTACTTTTTGCAGAGGCTTGCAATGTCTGTGAACATAGCTAGCCATTAAAGTGATGCTCTCTACACCAATTCTACTGCTTTTTGGCTTGCATGATATATTAAATCAATCTTTAGCCGTCAGCAAAAGCTGCCATAGCTTTCCTGTAATTCGCTGACACATATCTGGAAATAAATAAAATAAAGGACACCTCGGACTAAGTGCTAAACTGTTCAGAGAGATTTTTACGGTCATTAACCAAACCGGCTAGGAAATACGCCAACCTGCATTGTGACAGGTCTGAAAGCTTCTAAATTGCTTCTTTGTGCATCAGCAGATTGGCAGAGGGTTGAATTGGGAATCATATGATCCTACAGGGGACATTCTGTAGTAATGGAATCTCAGTCAATAACTCAAATCGCAGGGAAATATATTTTCTTGTTTGGATAATAGTTGTTTCCTATTAACGCCTTCCTCTTACACCACATCCACATCTCTGGCCAATTTAAGTTGATTGCGTAACTATTGTGATTACTGCCATTCTACTATCAAAAACAGATTTAATACCGAGCAATTATCTTGAGATTAAGCATGTTCTTTTTTTTATAATTGAGTTAAAAACATAATTGCCAGGCGCGGGAATTATTATACATAATTGCTGAGTGGATTCAATTTTTTTTTTTTTGTCATCAAGGGCCAGTTCAATGCAGAAAAAGGCAGGGATCATTTGCTAAGAGGTAATAAGCCACACATTTTTCAAACTTCCTTCAGCCGCAGGAGAAGAATACTGTAAATAGGAGCAAGAGTGAAGTGTTGCCCAAAGCAGGAAGAATCGAGGTTGGAGTTGAAAGGTGAAACCTTTGGCCAACATCCAGCTGCAGAATGGCCAACATCAAGCTCAGGTCTACCTAGAGATATGGATGGGGTTTTTTTTCTCTCTCTCTTTTTGCTATGAATTCTTGTCTCTCTGGAATTCCTTGGGGTCTTGTTACTTGTTCCAAATCATAAATCTCTTTATATAAGGTTCTAAGTTCCTCCCCCCCCTCTATCTCTTCTTCACTGCTCCAACCCCTATCAATATTCCTTTTATAAAGGCCTTATGTGCTCCCCATAAAGTTGACCGCGGGATTTCTGGTGTGTCATTAGTCACAAAAAAATTCTCCAGCTCTTGCTCAATTTTCTTATTTATTACAGGATCCTGACTAAGAGTCATTCAATCTCCAGTTCCTTCCCCCCATAGAGTCTCGTGATATTTCTAATTGCATTGCTACTGGGGCATGATCAGAGAGGGTTAATTCTTTAATGTCCACTTTTTTAAGAGACGGTAATAATTGATGTTCAATGAGGATATAATCAATCCTTGAAAATGACCCATGGACTGGGAAATAAAAGGTATAATCCCTTTTCCCTGGGTGCCTGACCCTCCACACATCTACCAGCTGACACTCCAATAACATTTTTTTAACTGCCTTTTGTCTTTCAGGTGTATAGCAAGAGGGGTCCCCAGTATTATCTACCTGAGGGTCTATACTCAAGTTTAAATCTCCTACTATAATAAGTTTACCTTCCTTAAATACCTCAAGTTTTTTCAGGACCTTCCTTAAAAATGTATCTGGTTCCTTATTTGGGGAATAAATGTTCGCCAATGTATATTCCATGTTGAACAGTCTCCCTTTTATAAAGAAGAACCTGCCCTCAGGGTCTGTCTGTTGCTCCTTTACTGCGAATACCGTAGACATGTCAAAACCTATGGCCACCCCCCGTGAATGACTAGATGTTGAGTCGCCATAAAACCATACCGGGAACAGATGCGATTTCAATCTGCACACAGAGGCTTGTGCAATATGTGTTTCTTGGAGACAAACCACATTTGCCCCAATAAATTGAAACTTTGTTTACCTTATATCTTCTACTTGGGGTATTCAGCCCCCTTACGTTATAAGTAACTAGATTTATTCTGACCATGGTTCATTAAAAGGAGCACCTGGCATACCAAAGGATTTACAAGGAGAAGGAGGGAGAGGAGAGACAAAAAAAAAAAACCCTGCCCAAAAAAAAAAAAAGGAGTAACCCCAACCCAAATCCAACCCAATCCACCCCCCCCCCTTTAGCAAATATCTTTGATGTATGGGTCCGACGAAATCTATCCAGGTATCGCCTGGTTCCCATACCACATGGGGGGAAATTGCTCCTGACCTTGCTGGCCCCCTACTGAGCCTCTGCCGACTTCCCCCCATGCCCCTTCCCTCCACCCCTCCATCTGTTTATTACATTTTGCTCCAATTTTACCTGCTCCCTAGTGCTTCACATTTCTCTAAATAATTACTTTGTTCATTACATTACATGCTACCTCCTCTGCCTCTACCTCAACCTCCTCCCTCCCCCTCTTCTCTCATTGTGGGTCCATTGCATATTGCTTAATGCTAATGTTGTCCCACTTCTCTCATCCCATCCCTTGTAGGGGGTATAACATCCAGTTTACTACAAAAGGCCGTAAGATCTTCAGGGAATCTTAAAGAGGGAGTCCCGCGAAATTTTTTTTTTTAAAAGTCAGCAGCTACAAATACTGCAGCTGCTGACTTTTAAAATAAGGACACTCACCTGTCCCAGGGTCCAGCGATGTCGGCACCCGAGACCGAATCGTCCCTCTGTCCTCGGGTGCTGCCGCCGCCATTCTCTGTAAGGGAATCACTGCGGCTTCACTTTCCGGTTCCCTACTGCGCATGCGCGATTCGCGCTGCGCGACCAGTGTGTGTCCCAGCAGACAGCGCGGTGGGGACGGGAGGGGGCGTAGACTCCCGTGGGAGTCTATGCCGGAAGTGGGTGCAAATACCTGTCTTAGACAGGTATCTGCACCCCCCTCCCCCCTGAAAGGTGCCAAATGTGACACCGGAGGGGGGGAGGGTTCCGAAAAGCAGAGGTTCAATTTTTGTGTGAACCTCTGCTTTAATACTGCTTTTTCCCTTTAAGACACGCTGGAAATCCCCACTGATATGGCACATTCAATGTCTGCATCTGTTCTGTAAGAGGCTTAAGAAGTCTTCTTGCAAGAGTCTCTGCTGATAAATCTGAAAATACCTGCAACTCGCTTCCTTCGTATATAATTACTACCGATTTCCGTATACCTTCCATAATTTTAGATTTCTCTTCGGCATAATGGAACCTAATTATTACATCTCTTGGATTGTCATCCCCCTGAATTTGATATCTAGCAATCCTGTGCACCCTGTCCATTTTCAATATTTCTGCTGTCTCCTTCCCCAGCATAGGTTAAAACAGTTCCTGCATCACCTTTATTAGTTCATCATTTTTATACTTCTCTGATAATCCTCTTATCCGTAGATTGTTTCGTCAGCTTTGATGTTCTTGGTCCTCCATTTTATATAACAGCGATCTATTTGCTCTTTGAAGAGACTTTATCTGCTCATTCATTTCCTCCAATCTTTGATCATATCTGTCCATTCTTTCTTCCATTTCTTCTACTCGACCTAAAACCTCCCCAATGTCCTCACTCACTGCTGCAATATCTGTTTTCAGTGATATTTCCACTTTAGCCAGCATCTCTGCCAACATTTCCTTAATTTGAGGCATGCCTGCATGACCTTCCTCTAACCTTAAATCCTCATTGGTCTCTGGATCCACTCGTCTTTTCTTATTCTGATCCCCGCTTTGAGCTTTGGAGTTTACTTGGGAGGTGTTACCAGCATTTCTTGGTCGCGTAACAGATGTGCCATTCACTTTTCCTGCTTTGGAGTCATCCTCTGTTTTTTGTTTACCCACCCCAGTACGTACTGAAACTGTCTGCCTAGGACTACCCTGTACCTCTTCTATTATACTTGTCTCCGCTGACACATAACGCTGAATTCCTCCTGGGCTCACAGCAGGTGGAGTCCCTTTACCCGCTTTACCTGACTTTCCTCTCATGTTTACTTATCTAGAATTCTGTTAATGGCACACAAATTGTCCACGAGTACCAGGAAATTGTCTACAAGTGACAGCAACTATCGGCATATAACAATGTTCATCAGCAAATACCACTAGTTGACAACCAGCCACAGTGGTCTTCAGCAGGCAGTGGTAGTTTTCCAGTAAGTAAAAGCGATTATCAGCAGGGAACAATAGTTATCAACAGATAGCAATGGCATCAGAAGGTAGTATCAGTTATCAGCAGGTGGCATCTTTTGTCAACAAGAAATGGCAGTTCTCTGCAGACAGCAACAGCTATCAGCAAGCAGCAAAAGTTATCTACAGACAGCGACAGTTATAGTTATCCACAAGTAGCAGTATTTATCAGAAAGTAGAAATACACATCAGCAGCAGTAAACAGTTGTCGGTGGATAATGACCATTATCGGCAGGTAGCTACCATTGTTGGAGAAAGAAAGGGGTGTCAATGTCATGAGTTTATATATAGAGAAGGATTTAGTTTCTTTGCAATTTTCAACATCTATCCACCAATAGCAGCAGTTATCAACATAAAGGCAGATAGCCAAAGCTATCCCATGCCAAGGCAGTCTTCAGCAAGTGATGGTGGACAGTGGTGGACATTAACCTGCAGCGACAGCAGCACTCTTCAGCATTTGTCAACAACAGTAGCAGTTATCCACAATTCACATTGATTCACAGCCAACATTAGTGGTTGGCGACAGGCTTTTTTTTTTCTTCCTCTCTGGAGCACATAAGAGCTATTTAGATGGACACCAAGCTTTATAGTACTTTGTAATGTTTCACAGTGCTGTTTCTATATACAATACACAATTCTTCTTTCAAATAACATTT
The DNA here is from genome assembly GCA_037952835.1 of Lithobates septentrionalis. Taxonomy (NCBI): domain Eukaryota; kingdom Metazoa; phylum Chordata; class Amphibia; order Anura; family Ranidae; genus Lithobates; species Lithobates septentrionalis. The sequence goes on from JBBDGP010002740.1 coordinate 202,333, forward strand.
CTTCCTCCTTAAAGCACATGAAAGCCATTTAAATAAATGAACAGTTTTTTAGACTCTCAGTGCTTATTAAAATACATTGAACAGTTCAGTTTTCAAAAAAGCACAGGGAAGAAGATTATTTGTGTATTAAGGTTAGATTCCTTTTTGGTTTTCAACATTTCAACAACTATCCAGCAATAGCAACAGTTATCAACAGGTAGCAGATAGCCTAAGCTTACATAAGCCAAGGCAATCTTCAGCAGATAATGATGGACAGTGATTGACATTAACATATGCGACAGCAGCACTTTTCAACATTTATCAGCAACAATAGCAGTTGTCCACCATTCTCATTGATTAACATCCAAAATTAGTGTTTAACAGCAAACTTTCCTTTTCTTATTCTCTGGGGCACATTAAAGCACCTCGGAGCTATTTGGGTAAACAAAAAGCTTTGTAATACTTTGTGATGTTCTCAATACGGATCTAATATACAATACACAGTCTTTCTTTCAAATGGCATTTCTTCTTCTTTGAGGCACACAGGAGCTTTTTAAATGAATGAACAGTTTTTTAAACTCTCAGTGCTTATTAATATGCAATAAATAGTTCCATTTTCAGAAAAGGCACAGGCAAGACGGTTATTTGTGTGTTTAAGGTTAGTTTCCTACCACATTCCTGTGGATCTCTCTCCTCAGAGAAAGTACGTGGCCCCTTACCATCCCCCAACGTTTTTGTGGAAGTCCATGTCTAGGTCTCCTATCTGCACTACCTCTGCGCTAAGACTGGTTCCAGCTCCAACCACGTTGGTGGCCTCCTCCGTTCCACACTCCAGTAGATCCGAAATTCCCACTAGCGGGAGGAGGAGGAATCAAGCAGGCCACAGCAGGTGCGTACAACAGGTGCCTATACGGCGGGATGTGTCCTAGGGTCTCCACAGCCGTCAAAGCAGTGATAAGATCGGTAGCAGAAAGGGTATAGTGGCGGCCACTAGCATTAGGGCCAGGCTAGATGTCAGGGCACTGGGGTGCCGGAGCAAAAGCCGTCAGTGTTCGTGCTTCCACCTCCAGCGCTTCGGATCACTGTCCTCTCTCTCACGGCCTACTCCTGCCTCCGGCATTTGGCGTAGAGATATGGATGTTAAAGCAAGATACCGCTATTTTTTTAAAGCTTAATAAAAGAATAAAAATGTAATGTTCCAGCTTACCATTTGTAGCGCTTACCCCTGAAGGAGACGTTTAATGTGGTGGTTCTCCCTATTCCTGTGCCCATGACTTAGTGAACAGCTTCTCACACTCTGAAACACCTGGCTGGCCACAGAATGCTTATTGCAGGTACACTCCAAAAGCTCAAGGTGCATAGACATAGGTGTGTGCATGGGGTGTGCTGGATGTGCCCTAATCAACCCCTGTGCAGGACTTTTTTTCAGCCAGAAAGTGTTGAAACTGCCCTGGGGGGCAGGGACTTGGCCGGAGAAGGGCTTTGAGCTTTGGGGTGCACACCCTAATGCAGTAAGCTGTGCACACCTATGGGCATAGACATTAGAAATGACACAGCAACTGGTTGAGCAATAGCAAAAGGTACAGTGCAATGGGTAAACAGAGGATGAAATATACTGCTTGGATCAGCAATAAGAGAATTATGCTGTAATTGTTAAATCATAGAGGAGAATCATTACAATTGAATAGCAAGATAAATATGCTGCAATAATAAGGCAAATACAAGTAATATGCTGCAAAAACAACCCTTCTGAGACCTGTCCTGTACAACCTTAACTAGGGGAGATGTGTATAGTGTGACAGAGACTCTGTCCCATGGAAATAGATTGGAAAAGGTCACAGAGTTTGCATGTCTGCTGACAGCAAATCTACAGAGTATAGATTTAAAATGGAGAAAACTGCTCTGGCAGTTTTCTCTGCATTTTGCTATCACCGGATGGGACTCTGTAGATTGGAGATCCCTAAGAGTCTTGGGTGGGATGGAATCTCCAACCCTGTGTCCGGGTGTTGTGGACAGCCAGCAGGGTGTGTGCCCAGGTGCACACAGCCCACATAATGAGGGGCCGGTGGGAGCAGTTGGAGGTGGAAGGTGGAGTGTGAGCAGCTTGTTGCTGCTGTTTGAAGACCCCTGTCAGGAAAACTGTCTGCCCTGTGGGAGACTGCAGCCTGTTAAAGAGGGATTCCCTGCCCAGGGACTGGGAAAGACTGGCCAGAGTCTGGGAGACTAAGGAAGCCAGTGAGTCTAAGGAGCTGGAAGGAATTGGGAAGTCAAAGTTGGGAGTAAGCAGAGGTACTGCTGAAAAGAGAGAGCCAGGTGGCTCAGTATGTTTTCATTTGTCTGAATGGAGTTTAAACCCCTGCGTGGGATTCCTGGATGGTCTTTTGTTTTGTGTTTTTTCCATTTAATACACGTGGGCTATCAGGCCCTTAACTATAATGCTTGTCTGACGTGGACTGTACAAAAATGCATCTATCACTAGAGCTAAACACCCCCAATATCACTATAGGTATATAACTACAATAACAGTTCAGCAGTCAGTGATATAATACTCTATTCCTTCTGCTGGTCAGATCCTTGGGGTCCAACTGATAGCACTTGAGATAATGTCCCTGATGCAAGCACATATTGCTGATCTTGCAGACAACTCTGTCCCAATTTAGTCAGGTATAAGGTAGGGTTAGCCTGCAGCCTCTTACTACTCTGTGTCAGCAGGGAATCTCCTTCCACTCACTGGCAAAGTGTACCCCGGTCAGTGTGAGAGTGGGATGCAGCATGGTCTGGTGGCAATAATTCACACAGTCAGGTGCAATTGAAAACTTGTATTGAAATAGCATGGCAACAGCTCACAACAAACCCTGTAGGAAGGCAACCCAATCAGGTACACTCATGGTTTCTAGTAATCTAAAGTATCAGGTATCAGCCAAATTGACAACATCTGTAAAGCAATCAGAGTTCGGCCTGGCTGCCTTGTGGCCAAGTGGGATAATGTCCAAGGAGTTGTGACCCTACGCTTACGCTACTTATTAGGAACCTTTCTCTTAGTACAGTACAGTCCTCCTACTTTACCAACTAGCAAAATTCATGCCAAACCTGGGAGACAGGGCCTTAAATAGGCTCTGCCTGACCCAAAATGACTGCCAGTCACATTGGGTGGCAGCATTCGATAGGATAGCTTCCCCAGTGATCCAGGAAACCATAAAGGAATCCTGTTCCTCTTGACTTCCTCTCCAACAACAGTGCCTCTGCGGAAGAGTGCCACTAGCAGTGGAGAAAGTAGACTGCACCTGCCTACAAGTGTTCTCAGCATCCGGCTTCCCCATCAAGCAGTAGGCTCAGCCAGGGTGTCCTCCCATACTCCAAAATGGCTAGAATTCATAGCTTCCCTCAATACACTGGATTGATTGCCACTGTGTCTCTCCCAATTGCAGCAGTTCACTCACAGCCTCAGTCTCCTTCCTAAATCTACCTATTTTCTTCTTCTCAGCCTGGGATAATTGCAACACAACCCCTTCTCCTGCTCAGTGAATCTGGGAGTTGAAATTCAAAACAAAGCAGTAGTGCAGGGTGAGTCTCTTTGGGAACTACATTCCCCACACTCCTCCACATTTCCTCTCAGAGTCTCTACCAGTCTACATCCTCAGTATGCCCCCTAGTGGATGGAGGGTGGTTTACACTGGCTACTCTATATTCTGTGACAACAGCCTATCCTGCAGCCGTGATTGTTTAAGAGTCTCCTTGGCAGCAAAGCAAAATATTACAGCGCACCATGTACGCTGTAATATTTTGCTCTGCTGTATGGTCTTATGGCTGCACCAGCTTTAATGCATCTTTTAGGGTGTGCCCCCCAAATATCTTGTATATCTTGTTTGTCCTTGGCAGCAAAGACACAAAGTCCCTATCCTGCCCGAGCTGCAGACTGGGCTACACATTCCTTAGATGTGGTGTCTGCATTCATTTTCTTTTTATAAAGCTTTTTTTTATGTTGCACCCTCCTGACCCCTAGGAACAGGGTGGGCTGACATTTCAGTCCTTGAGGTGTGATGAAGGGGTTTAGGTTGAGACTGACACTCCAGTATTCTAGCAACCCTTAGCAAATTATCTGGGCTGCTAAAATCTTTTCCTCCAGGAAAGTCACCCAGCTCCCACTCGTAAGGTTCCAGTGTAAAAGACCTGCAGACACCTTCAGTAGGATCCTCCTCTAGGACTTCTTTCTGCATCCAGCTTCCCTCAAGGCATACAGGGACAGTTGCAGGCCTAAACTCCTAAACTTGCTTTTCTTTATGTAGCACCCTCCTGACCCCCAAAAGGCTGGTGGTACCCCCAGGAACAGGGTGGGCTGATGTTTCACCTCAGCACAGAGTCCTTGAGGTGTGATGGAGGGGTTTAGGTTGGGACCAACATTCCAGTATTCTAGCAACCCTCAGCAGAATATGTGGGCAGCTAAAATCTCCTCCTCCGGGAAAGTCATCCAGCTACTACTCATAAGGTTCCAGTGTAAAAGCTCTGCAGACACCTTCAGCAGGATCCTCCTCTGGGATTCTTTTCTGCATCCAGCTTCCCTCAAGGCATACAGGGACATATGCAGGCCTAAACTCCAGGCCTAGTCACACACAGTCCTCTCAGGGCAGCAGGTCTATACAGACAGCCCAGCAACATATCTCCCATATTCTAAGCCCCTGCTCAAGGTCTCCCCAGATATTTGTACCATTTCCCATAATGATCCATTGGCGATGAAAGTCCTAATGGTTGGCTGAGAAAGGATATGAATATCCATAACCCAATACCACTGTGTATACTAACTCTAATGCCAGGCCAGCTATGCTGAACTTAGGGGGACTGATTGAAGACAAATACAAAATTGACCTTTTAGTAAGACACTTCTGTTTAAGGCAGGGTGGCTACATTTATTTTCACCTGATGATCCTAAAGGTAGAATACTTCCTGTCCTACAGTGACAATGGTCCAGCTTACTGGATTGATTTCAGGCAGGAACAACAAATATTTATTTTGCATTTATTGAATAGATAAATATACCACTGTTTACAGACCAAGAAGGAGCAAATAAAAAGAGGTTCACAGTTAAAGTGATTCAAAAGACAGAAGGTTTTTTATCTTAATGCATTCTATGTAGCAGCCCCCCTCAGCCCCCCTAATACTTACCTGAGCCAATCTAGATCCAGCGGTCTTGCACGATAGACTCGGTTGGCTGGGACTCTCCCTCCTGATTGGCTGAGACAGCAGCCGAGTGCCATTGGCTCCTGCTGCTGTAAATAAAAGTAAATGAGCCAATGAGGAGAGAGGGGGTGGGGTCGGCCACGCTCCATGTCTGAATGGACACAGGGAGCTGCAGCTCGACTTGGGTGCCCCTATAGCAAGCTACTTGCTGTGGGGGCACTCTACAGAAGGGAGGGGCCAGAAGGGCCGAAGAGGGGCCTGAGAAGAGGAGGATCCGGGCTGCTCTGTGGAAAAACACTGCACAGAGCAGGTCAGTATAACATGTTTGTTATTTTTAAATGAAACAAAAAAAAAAACATGGCTTTAGTATGGCTTTAAGGTTTACATATCCATTAAAGTTTTATTAGAACAAGGTCGACAAGGTAAGTAAGAAAACATCCATCACACTGAAAAAGCATGAAGAAATGAATATCAGAATAAAAAATACAACCATTGCAACTATTTCATTGCACTAATTTACATATTATGAATTTCCATATTATAGAGACATACAAGACAGACAATAGAGAAATGGTAAGGAAGGTAAAATGGAGTGCGTTGATATCCAGCCTACATCACAAAGTAAGTATAACTATAAAATACAATCAAAATGGGTAAATTTAACCTCAGGGGTAAATAAATGAAATGTCAGCTCCTCAAAGCTTTTAGATATCTTGATATATTGACAGGAAAATGGTGAAAGCCTGTAAAGCCAGAATCCAGCTTGAACACATCTGTATGCACATGTGCATGGTTCTGCATAAATAATTGCGCCCAATTATATGCCTATGTGGCGGAGCGTGGGCATTCATGCATGCATGTTTCATCATGTATATGGACTTATTGCTCACAGTGTCACTAGACAGACTATTTAAAATGAGCTGTATTTTCTGTAAAAAGAAAATATAGTGTAAGTCCAGATCATTAGAACATTGATAGTATTCTTGTGACCTGCAATCCCTGCATCTTGACCCTGTTGATTCCTGTTACTGTCCCATCTTGTTTCCTGGCCTAGGTGCAACCCATTGCACAGTCATGGAATTAGGACAAATAAAATGAAAAAAAAAAAAGTAAGCTCCAGTGTTATGGACCCATTTAGTTGATTGACTTCATCAGAGGCCCGGTCACTGTGCTTTGTCAATGGCACAGCATTTAGATGTCATGGCTAGTCAGAAGTAGGACCCCAGATGTACTTTCCAGAAGCAGCTAAATGGAGCTTAGAAACAGCTAAGTAAGTAAACAAAAAAACAGAATAGCAAATATTCAAAGTTTTTTTGTTTTTGTTTTTTATATGAAAAAAGTGCTGTGTTTGGAGTTGGCCTTTCAACTAATGATCATTTATCAGGGCTGTGTTAATTTATATATTTATTATTTTTTTGGTTATCAAATTAACCTATAGACTGGACTGGAACTCTCCCATTCTGGGTGGACGTCATATGATGCCTTCCCAGGATCGCACCTCACACACGCCCCACAGGCCGCGCTGTGGTACGATCTGTAACCCACTGTGTCCACCAGACACAGAGGATGACAGATAAGTGTACCGGGGGCGCTGCCGGTAACATGTGATCACTATGACCAATCACAGCAGATCATATGACAATTGTGCCCAATGGATGGTTTCCATTCATTGTGTACTATTGTGGTGATCTTTGGGATTGGTCACAGCGATCACATGGTACAGGCAGGGCTAATTACAGCCCACCTGTACCATGTGATTAGCTGTGGCCAAAAATCCTGATCACCGCCCCAGAGTAGTACAATGCTACTATGGTAATGCTGTATTGCTCTGGTCACAGTTTGAAAATACATTAGAAAAAACTGTAATTAAAATGTAATAAAAAATGTAATACAACTTTTTGTTTACTTGTGTTTTTTACATTCTGTCACCAGTCAGGGCCCTTGATCACCGCCAAACCATTTATATGACGACGCTGTACTACACTGGTGACTGTATGTAAAAAAAAGTGAAAAATACCACATTTTTTTAAATGGCTCCATTTTCCAAAAAATTGGATGAAAAATGACAACAAAAATCTTGCCATGCCTCTTACTAAATACCTTGGACTGTCTACTTTCCTAAAAAGGGTAATTTGTGGAATATTTGTACTGTTCTGGCATTTTCAGGCCAGAGAAATTAGATGAGGCCACGTCAGTACATCAGGATTGATCGATTTTAAGATATATATCCCATAGTTTGTGGACTCTATAACTTTCCTACAGACTAAATAATATACGCTGATTTGGGTTATTTTCACCAAAAAAAAAAGTAGCAATATACATTTTGGCCTACATTTATGAAGGAAGATTACCCATTTGCAAAATTGTATAATGGAAACAAAGAAAAAACAATTTTTTTCAACATTTTCAGTCTTTTTTTCACTTATTTAGCATTAAATACCACCAAAAGAAAGCTCTATTTGTGTGGAAAAAAAATGATAAAAATGGCATTTGGGTACAGTATTGCATTACCGCACAATCGTCATTCAAAGTGTGACAGCGCTGAAAGCCAAAAATTGGCCTGGGCTGGAAGGGGGTGAAAGTTTCTGGCAGTGAAGTGGTCAATGACATTTACAATGAATCCACTAAAGAGGATTGTGATAAATAAAGCAATAGGACAGGGACACTTTAAAAAATGTGTGACTTCCCTAAAAAAAAAAAGCTGGTTCTCAATTTTTAGGGTAAGGCTACTGTTTACAAGTCGTATGCCGTGTACACACGGGCAGACTTTTTGACCGGACTGGTCCGACGGGACGAATCTGTCGGATAATCCGACCGTGTGTGGGCTTCATCGGACCTGCAGCGGACTTTTTCGGGCGAAAATCAGACGGACTTTAGATTTGAAACATGTTTCAAATCTTTCCGACGGACTCGAGTCCGGTCGAAAAATCCGCTCGTCTGTATGCTAGTCTGACGGACGAAAAGGGCAGCTATTGGCTACTGGCTATCAACTTCCTTATTTTAGTCCGGTCGTACGTCATCCTGTACGAATCCGTCGGACTTTGGTGTTATCGTGTGTAGGCAAGTCCGTTTGTTCGAAAGTCCGTCGAAAGTCCGTCGGAAAGACCATCAGACCATTGATGCCGAAAAGTCCGCCCGTGTGTGCACGGCATTAGTTTCTGTTCTTAGAGTAGTGATGCCCAAAAGAACAAGGAGGTAGACAAAAGTGGAAGGAAAGAATTTTCTCTACAGGGTTGCTAGGCTTGCTCCTAATGATTAGGTGATGAAGGTGGTAGATGGTCTGGAGCTGCTCCACATTTCAAAGCAAGAGACATTGGTTGGATCACTTGGGGACTAATCCAGGTGTGGTCAAGTGTGAGTTGGCTCTAGGGCACACCCAGAATAAGCTAGATCGATCATATTTCTCCGGCTAGCCTAGGGTAGTCTAGGCACTCCTTTAAAGTGTAGCCCTTAATGTTAAAGGTTTCAGTATCCAAACCTGGACATACAGGGCATTGTATACACTGACAGCAGGCTTACCTTGGAGGTAGCCCCATCCTCCTTCAAGTGACTCTTTTTCTGGGTTAAAGAGTATCTGCACCTAGATGAAGTAGGGAAGTGTTGAAACCTTTGTCAAGCCTTATTGCTATTTGTGCCCCTTTTGGGGCAATTCACCTTCTCTTTTTGTCCTGATGTCCACTGTGATATAAAATATCAAAAATTCACAGTTGTCTTTGCAACATGAAAAGAAATAGAAACTTCCAATGGGGACACCTATTCTGTTGACAAATGTGTAAGATGGAAATTCTCATAACTTTAGAGCGATTATTTTTTTTTTTGAAAAATATTTATTGATTTTTTTCAAAGTATTTCCATAGAAAACATTTTACAATGCAAGTATAAGGCAAAGATGTACAGCTGTTCTTGATACATATTGGCTATTATATCTAAAGACAATTATAGGGAAGACGGGGGAGAGGGAAAGGGGAAGGAAGGGGGAAGGGGAAATGCAATTCACTTTTACCGGCCTATCACTAACATTAGGCAGGAATTGCCAAATCTGGTCTATCGTAAATTTTTGTACCTTTAGGGAATGGAGGCAACTTTTAAACATGTCTAACTAAATAACCTACATTATGGTTTGGTCAAAACAATTTGTTCGGGTGAAGAAAGTCCCATGGCTGAATATATGAAGTTGGTGGATGTTAAGGAGCTGTAGGCGGATGTAGACAGCTTAGACAGCTTAAGGTGGTTTAAATGAAGAAGGGTCTGACACTGGAGGTAGTTTAAGTTTTCCAAGCGAGTTAGAAATATCTCTTGTCAGGTACCACTCTGTGTAACGAAATGGATGCAATATGTCTTGGATAGTCCGTTGAGGAAATGTGGCTTCTAGAAACCTTCTCCATCGTTTGAAAAATCGTGGGGTAAATCGGAGGTTTGACGTGATGAGATCCAATCTTTCCAAATAAAATAATGATGTCAAAGCTTTTATAACCGCAGGTAGACTAGGCGGTGATGTCGTGATCCAGTGGGACATGATCGTCCTGCGGGCTACAAGAAGACAAATATGAGCCCAGTGTGGTATGTTAGGAGAGTCCAGTGAAGACGAGGAGGAGGCTGAAGGCGTAATGCTGAATAGGCATAGTAGGCAGTCTCTGTGAAGGTTGATATGACTGATTTTGTTGATGTAGGCAATCACATCATTCCAATAGTTGGTAACAACAGGACACTCCCAGAGCCTGTGTAGCAGTGTGGGTCTTGGCAGAGAGCACCATGGGCAAAGCGCTTGAGACGGGTCTTCTTTGTTAAAACGGAAAGGGAAGTATGCTCTGTGGATGATCTTAAATTGGGTCTCACGCCAGGTCTCAGAAATTGTAAGCTTACGTATGAGCCTATATCCGTCAAGGATTTTGTCGGGTAGGTCTTCATCCCCCAGGAGGTGAGACCATTTTTGGAAGGGTGCGAGGCAATATTTCCGCGATTGGTGTTGAATGAGATGAGAGTAGATGGTGGAGATAGAGTACTCTTTGCTTTGTATTATGTTGTCAATAAAGGATGGTTTAAAGGGATCCGAATCAGGAGCACAGCATGTTCTCAGAAAATCCGTAAGTTGGTGATAGTAGAAGCTGTGAGTTGTCGGCAGGGAGAATTCTCGCATCAAGGTTTGGTACGGCTTGAATGAACATGGCTTATCTTGGTACATTGAAGTTATCTTTGTGAGGCCTCTGGATTGCCATTGGGTATAGGCTTTATGTAGAGTAGAAGGTATGAACATAGGGTTGCCTTGTATTGCCAGGTGTTTAGAAATGCTAGAGGGGAGTCCAAGTAGTTTTCTGACCTCTCTCCAGGCGATGACAGTATCTCTGAAAAGTATGCTAGTTTTGAGGTGGCAAGGCAGGTTGTTAGGATTAGAGTGGAGGATGCCTGTAAGATTGTAGGGGTAAGCCATAGAATCTTCCAGGTCGTGATTAGAATATTTGGAACTTCCCGTTAACCAATCTAGGCCCTGTCTGAGCAAACAAGCTAAGTTATAGAAACGAATGTTAGGGAGCCCTGCCCCCCACTCGCTCTTCGTAAGACATAATTTTTGAAGCGCAATGCGCGGTTTTTTGCCTGACCATAGGAAAGCTGTCAGTGCCTTCTGAAGTTTCTGTACATCTGAGTGCCTCAGTAATAGAGGTATGGTCTGCATGGGATACAGAAGACGTGCAAATGAGACCATTTTAAAGAGGTGGCATCTCCCAAAGAGCAAGAAGGGAAGGGCACCCCAAGCCTCCAATTCCCTGATTATTTTGGCAACCAAGGGAGGGTAGTTGAGTACATATAATGAGGATGGGTCACGCCCTATGTTTATTCCCAAGTATGTAATATATTGGGATGCAATGGCCAGCGGGGACATGTGTGCCCATTTAGTAGAGAGGCGTGGGTGCAATGCTAAGATTTCACTCTTATCAAAGTTTATTCGAAAGCCAGAGCAGACTCGGAAGGCCGCAAAGAGTTGTTTCAGTCTGTCAAAGTCCGATACGGGGTCAGTAGAAAACAATAAAATATCGTCCGCAAATAGCGCAGAGCGAAGTGTTTGGTTACCCATAGTGATGCCACTAACTCCCTCAGTTGAGTTGAGGATTCTAGACAGGGGTTCAATCGCGATGTTGAATAACAACGGGGATAGTGGGCATCCCTGTCGCGTTCCCTTCGCTAAAGGGATGGTGTCTGACATGAAGTCCAGGGTGACAAGGCGCGCCGTTGGGGAAGCATACATTGATGATAGGAATTTTGTGATTTGTCCTGAAAAGCCGAATTTCTCCATTACCGTGAATAGCCATGAGAAACCAATGTTGTCAAAGGCTTTGTCAAAGGCTTTTTCAGCATCTAGGGACATAATTGCGACGTCTTGGTCGGGGTGGGTTTTAGCATATTCTAGAGCCATTAAGACCTTACGGATGTTTAGTGTAGCTGATCGTCCTGAGACAAAGCCAGATTGGGCTGGGTGTAGTAGGGACGGGAGCAGGAGAGCTAAGCGTGACGCTACTATTTTAGATAGGATTTTTACATCCACATTTATTAATGAAATTGGACGGTAGGAGCCTGGGAGTAGAGGATCTTTCTCCTTTTTGGCAATTAATTTGATATGGGCCTGTGTTCCTGTGGGGAGGTATGGACCTCCATCCCACATGGCTGCATAGACATGCTTCAGGGTGTGGGGAATAAAGTCAGTTGTGAGTTTGAAGAAGTCAGCAGTGAATCCATCTGGACCTGGAGCTTTGGCAGAAGCCATAGATTTGATCGTGTGTTGTATGTCTTCTAGAGTGATAGGTGCGTTTAGTGCCTCCAGTTGCGTCGTTTGAAGTCTGGGCAGAGGAATCTTGGCTAATAGAGCTTCCGTGGCAGTTTGATCTGCTGGGTCAGCTCGGTATAAATCTGTATAATAGTCTGCAAGTAGTTTGCTGACCTCGGCAGGCGAAGCAACTAGCGAGCCGGAGGCATTTTTCAAGTTTGGGATATGTGTAGGACGTCTTGGTCCCGAACATAATCTAGCAAGCAATCTGCCTGCCTTGTTGCCAAACCTGTGAAAGTGCAGAGTAGAATATGAAGTTTTAGCAGCTTCGTGATGCTCTGCCCAGAGATCAAAGGCGCCCTTGGCTTGCCTCCATTCCTGTATGTTAGTTAGAGTGCGGTTCAGTGTCAGTTTTTCATGGGCTACACGCAAGTCTTCACTTGCTTTCATATATTGTTGTCAGGTGTGCTTTTTAAATTGAACGGTGTAGGAGATGATTTTACCCCGCAGGAAGGCTTTACCCGCTTCCCAGAAGAGGTTTGGGTCAGATATATGTGCTCCATTTGTGGAGATACATTCTTCCCATGTTTGGTGCAATACGTGTCGGAAGTCTTCATTGTCCGCTAAATATGAAGGGAAACGCCATGTAGGGGGAAGGAGTTGAGGCCGTGGTCTGGGTCAGATGAACTGCAATGGGGCTGTGATCTGAAATTCTGGCATCATAAATGTCTGGGGTGTTTATTACAGAAACTAGGGCTGGGGAGGCGAAAAAGTAATCTATGCGAGAGAAGGTATTATGTGGGGGCGAGAAAAAAGTGTACTCTCTGTCTGTAGGGTGTCTCAGTCGCCAGATGTCAAGAAAATGCATAGAGTCAATGGAGTGCGCTAAGGGGGTAGAGATTGGTGTCATAGGGGAATCGGCACGTGTCCTTTGTGTAGGGCGATATGTGCGGTCTGCCAGTGTGGACATGACAGCATTAAAGTCTCCGCCTACTAAATGTAAAACCTCAGGGGCAGTAAGAATCCATTGTACCATGTCTTGGAAGAAGGAAACGTCTGGGGAGTTGGGGGCATAGATATTGGTGATAGCCACCGCTTTGTCTCCTATAGTCATATGTATAGTCAGTTTGCGGCCTAGGGAGTCAGCCCTGACTTCTCTGATGGAGTGTTGTAGGTTTTTATGTATTAGAATAGCTACACCAGCTTTACGGCCCATGGCAGGTGATCCGTATACAGATCCCACCCACATTTTCTTAAGGCGTGCTAAGTCATCTGCGGACAGGGGTGTCTCCTGCAATAGAGCCACATCTGCCCGGAGACGTCGCAGGTGTCTGAGAATGGACATACGTTTATTTGGGGATCGGAGCCCCTTAACATTCCACGAAATAAATTTCAGGTGATTCCCGTCAGCTGAGAGAGACATGACTGGAGATAATAAAGATAATGAGTAGGAGCCTTGTCCGAGAGCCACCTGGTAAGTACAGCGTCAACCATACTGGAATCACCCGAATATTGTAGGTTACATATAAGTAAAGGTACTAAGAAGGCAAACATGAATTGCATAGCTATTAATAAATGAGAAAAGAGCCGTATTAAAACAACGTTTCGGTTAAAACAAAACAAACTACAAACAGTGTACTTCACTTTTTTCCACATGAGTTTCCACTAACCATAATGCCTCTCAGCGACCCGCTAGCTCCTCAAATATGAGCATGATTTCGGCTAAGAGGAGTGGGGGAAGGAAGGAAGAGGTGGGAAGGGGGGGAGGGAAGGGGGGGAAGGAAGGGGGGGAGGGGGGTAGGTAGGGGTTGGTGGAAGGGGGTTAGACAGGGAAGGAGGGTCAGGGAAATGTCCGCTTGTATCCGTGCCATAAAATAGGCTCGGTGAAGAAAAAAATAAAAGTAAATAAAAGGGGCCTCAATCAAAGGGCCCGACCGGTGAGTGGTTAATAGCCGTAGACATCACCTAAGGTAGTAGGTTGACCCTTTGGGCATACAAAAAGTGGAAGCTGGGGGGTTATAAATCAGGCTGAGAAGCATTACAACCAGACCTTGAGCTAATGATTAAATGCAACCGTATGTAACTGTACAAATAAACAGGCTAACAGGTATAATAGGGAGAGACCAGGTTAGAGGTAAAGGGGGGGGGGGTAATATTACCCATCCATGCGAGCACGATTGATTATTTAGAGTTCCTGGAGTCCTTCAGCGAATTTGAGATCGATCTTCCTGGTTGATAAAGCGGCTGCGCTTGTATGGGGGTTTAGTGGGACTGCGTTGGTGCCTGGGTGGTGCCTTTACTGCCGATGGCGATGACTATAGTGGGTTTTCTTCAGTGTTGCTATGTTCCATTTCATTTCCACGGGTGGCGAGGTAAAGTTCCGCCTCTTCATGTGTGTGGAATGTGAGGTGTTCTCCTTCATGTGTTTGGATGCGGAGGACAGCTGGGTAGGCTAAGGAGAACCGGATTTGGTTATGATGAAGGGTGGAGTAGATTGGTGAAAACGCTTTACGTTGTTTCATCACCTCCATGGAGTAATCTGCAAAAAGTAGGAGTTTAGCGCCATCGACCATTAAGGAACGTGAACTGCGAAACTTTTGCATTATGGCGTTCTTGTCCGCGTAGTTGAGGTACTTGACGATGACGTGGCGGGGTTTGGCGCGAGCTTCTGAGAATTGGCCTATGCGGTGAGCGCGTTCAATAGTGCAAGGTATGCGAAGGCCCAGTTGTTCTGGTATGATTTTTGCGCATATGTTTGTTAGCTGCGGTGTGGATATAGATTCAGGCAGACCAATGATGCGTAAATTATTTCTCCTCGAACGATTTTCGAGATCGTCGAGTTTGTCCCAAATGTCCCTGTTAGTAGCTGTGAGACGTGCCACTGCTGCAGATGAGGCTGTGAGTTCATCTTCCAGGGAGGATATCCTATCCTCCACTTGATTAATTCTCTGTGCCTGTGCTTGTAAGTCAATGTGCAGCTGCTCTAACCCTCTATGGACTGCTGCATCAACAGTAGCTGTAAGAGTGGGACCCAGCAGTGTAACTACTGCTTGTGCGATTCCAGCAGGGGAGGTAGGGTCCATACCTGTTAAGTCTGGAGCTGAGGGGAGCTGTGGCTGCTGTTGAGGCTGCATGTGTGTCTGCTCCACCATGCCTGGAGCGGCCGCCATCTTGGCTGTGTCCGCCGCTGTGTCTCCTCCGGTGGGGATCGTGGATGTCACCGCCCGGGCGTACGATCGCTCCACAAAGCGATCCATGGGAGCCCGCTTTGTGTCAGTAGTGCGGGGGGGGGGGTCTCCTCAGAGCTGTAGCCGGCTTAGAAGGCAGTTTATGGAGGAGCGCTGCGGGAGCTGGAGCTCACTACCTCCTCCTCATGTGGCGCCGGAACCGGAAGTCTAGAGCGATTATTTTAACTTACTGCCATGCTCTGGTATAGGAAGTGAAGGCAATCACCCCAACGGGATGCCACAAAAAAGGCACAAAACATTATTCTAAGTATATTATCAGTAATAGCCAAAAGGATATACACTCACCGGCTACTTTATTAGGTACACCTTGCTAGTACCAGGTTGGACCATCTTATGCCTTCAGAACTGCCTTAATTCTTCGTGGCGCAGATTCAACAAGGTGTTGGAAGCATTCCTCAGACATTTTAGTCCATATTGACAAGATATCATCACACAGTAGCTGCAGATTTGTCAGCAGCACATCCATGATGCAAATCTACCGTTCCACCACACCCCAAAGGTGCTCTATTAGATTGAGATCTGGTGACTGTGGAGGCCCTTGGAGTACAGTGACCTCATTGTCAAGAAACCAGTGGTGAGATGATTTGAGCTTTGTGACATCGTGCATTATAGACATGTGCACACTGAAATATTTCGTTTCGGAATTTCGTTTTCGTCTGAAAAATAAATTTATTTAGTTACTCCCGAAATTCGTTTTTATTTATTTCGTTTTTCGTTAAAAATTGCATTCGTCCGAAAATCCAAATTAAGGTTGAATCTGTCATTGAAGGTTTATGGTGTCTGTCGAATGTTCAAAGAAGATTCGACGGAGCAGCTAAACTGTACAATGCCGTATAGTTTACCTGCTCCGTCGAATCTGCTTAGAACTTTCAACAGACACCATAAGCCAAAGTACGTGTGTACTTAGGTCTAGCTATTTTACTGCTCCTCCTCTTTGGTTACAATCAGCCAATAACATTCATCATCATCATTATTTTTATTTATCTTTTCTCCCCTACGTCGAATCTTTCCTCCCCTACGTCGAATCTTTTCTCTCTATGTAGAATAATCTTGGACTAATAGAGCTAAGGTTAGGCACATTCAACCACAGGTTTGATGGACACAGATTGTTATTGTCATCATCATGTCGAATCTCCTATCTATATCCAACTGTTGTAGCAACGAAAACGAAAATAAAGCATTTGTTTATGTCGGATCTTTCGTTTTTCGGACTCTGCACTTTCGTTATCGTTTGTTAAAACGATAACGAAAATACCAGAAATTCGGACGAAAATGCATTCGGACGAAAACGAATGCACATGTCTAGTGCATTATCCTGCTGGAAGGAGCCATCAGAAGATGGGTACACTGTGGTCATAAAGTGATGGACATGGTCAGCAACAATACTCAGGTAGGTCATGGCATTGGAACGATACTCAATTCGTAAAAATAAAAAAGGTGAAACCTCTAAGCCGCACACCCTAGATCAAACAATTATTATATAAATAATATAAATATTGAATAAAATAAATAAAGATCAGCCCGTAGTGTAACCAAAGGTCAAATTGTGAAGTGAAAATTAATATTTAGTTTCATACCGTGCTCAAATACATATAAATAATCAAATAGTGTTCCTGATCACATGACCCCTGATGACGTCAGATGTAGTACGTAGTGCGTGATACGTTACTTCTGCCATTGTATTGGAGCACAGGTGGAACGCAACCTGGCGTACCTGCTCCTTTTTTATGCGCTTTTTATTATAACAAAAACCACTATATTTTATAAATAAACTGGCTAAAAGCTACACTATGAGGAGTTCTCTTTTCTTTATTTTGATTTATGATTCCCATCTTCGTCTGGCTGCATCACTGTCGAGAGGCGTTTGTGTTTGGTGGACACATCTTTATACACATCTCTACTTATTGGACATCTGTAGTGGGTTGAAAGAGGATGAGAAAATCTGGACAGCCGCACTCCAGGAAGATATAATTCAAAAAACATTTATTGTAAATTCAAGAGCATATGGAATACAGGACACTGTGGCAGAAGGTACAGGCAATCATCTAACGCGTTTCGCACTTATGCTAAGTGCTTACTCATAGCTCATCTGTAGTGGGTGTCTGATTGTTCTGGTGAGTAGGATGTTTGCCTAAACCGGTGGAAGACAGCACCTTTTTCTGTCACTGAATTTATATACATCACCGTGCACATGATTGAAGAATCGTTGGTGGTGGTTCGTGGACCTTATTATTGCAAAATTTACTTATATTGAACACTATTTGATTTTTTTATATGTATTTGAGCGCGATATTTAATTGGTACTAAGGGGCCCAAAGTGCGCCAAGAAAATATCTCCCACAGCATTACATCACTACCAGCCTGAACTGTTGATACAAGGCAGGATGGATCCATGCTTTTTTGTTGTTTACGCCAAATTCTGACCCTACCATCTGAATGTTGCTGCGGAATTTGAAACTCATCAGACCAGGCAACGTTTTTTCCAATCTTCTGTTGTCCAATTTTGGTGAGCCTGTGCGAATTGTAGCCTCAGTTCCCTGTTCTCAGCTGACAGGAGTGGCACCCGATGTGGTCTTTTGCTGCTGTAGCCCATCTGCTTCAAGGTTCGATGTGTTGTACGTTCAGAGATGGTGTTCTGCATGCCTTGGTTGTAACAAGTGGTTATTTGAGTTACTGTTGCCTTTCTATGATATCAAACCAGTCTGCCCATTCTCCTCTGACATCAACAAGGCATTTTCATCCACACAACTGCCGCTCACTGGATATTTTCTCTTTTTCGGACCATTCTCTGTAAACCCGAGAGATGGTTGCGCGTGAAAATCCCAGTCGATCAGCAGTATTTGAAATACTCAGACCAGCCCATCTGGCACCAACAACCGTGCCACGTTCAAAGTCACTGAAATCCCCTTTCTTCCCCATTCTGATGCTCGGTTTGAACTTCAGCAAGTCGTCTTCACTACGTCTAAATGTCTAAATGCATTGAGTTTCTGCCATGTGATTGGCTGAATAGCAATTTTTGTTACCAAGCAATTGAACAGGTGTACCTAATAAAGTAAATGTACACCAAATGCCTTTGCAAACACAGTTATTATTGAATAAAAGTAGCATTGACATTATCACAGTGCAGAACTCTATGTAGGAAGGGCCCAGTAGGCTCCACCCCCTACATGCTGCCTGCAGAAAACTACAGGAGGGGGCGGAGACAAGACCAGTCACCCTGCACAAGGAGAGAGAGCAGCAGTCACCAGGCATTATTACAGGAAGCTCCTGCACAAGGGTTTCACACTGTATTATTGTACGGACCTCAAAGAAATACACAAAGCACACCAAGGTTCAAGCAAAAATGTGCACGCCTCTTTTTTTTAGACAATATTTACTTATTCCGGAGTTCAGCTTTAACCTTTACCTAGGTAAAATGGCTTTAGATATACTTTAAAGTAAGTCCTCTGATCTCTAGCCCTAATGCTAATCTCTTATAGCCCATAAACGAACCCCTTGTTCTATGCACTCACCTTGCTGGGAGCAGCTGCAGGGAATCCCCACACTTACATCTCTACGTGATCCATGGAACCCTTGCTTGACTTAAAGAGCATCATAGGTCACTGCTTCCTAAGTAAGTAGGATTTAATCTTTTTTCTCTCACCCACTGAACGCTACCGAAAACAAAACAATTAATTCTGTGCGTAATTAAAGTTTTAAAATGAATAATTACAATGCAAGCAAGGATTTGCCTATAATGAGGTTGATGGTGTACGCTCTGTCAGGCAGCGGGCTCTGGGGGCAGCAGGGTCCAGTGAATAAATAAAAACATGCTAATTTAAATGCTGTTAAATTTTAAAATATTGGATTTTTTTCTGTGGTAGAATTAGTACTACTAGCAGCATTCCATTTGGTATTGGTTGATGTGACAATATTTGCCTCACACTCTGTATTCCAGAAGAATATTAATGAATAGGTACAGGAGTGTCTCTACAGAATATATGTCTGGGAAAACAACATGGCAAGGAGACACATTATACCTTATTTATAAAACCTATATTTATGAAAATTTATGAAATCCCGAAGAAGAACTGTTTGTGTTGCACATTGCATTCAATCGTCTTTCCATTTTCAGATTTCTAGTATTTGTGAATTAAAAAGAGAAGTAGTGCATTGCATGGTGTATCTAAAGAATAGGGTTTGTAACAAGGGGACTGTAGGTTAGAGGAGATACAGTACATTTTAGTCCAGCATGTTATTTTTGCTTTCTAGTGTAGGCTCTATTGTCTTTGCTAGGGACACCCTGTACTGTATATGACATTGCTTAAGGAAGCCAACCAGCCAGGGAATGAATGACTTTGCATAGGGTGATGGTCACACTAGTAGTGAAGGGGATTAGGTGCTTGGCATCTTTACTTGTGGCCAGTTAACCACATACAGGAACTGGACCCATGGCACAGTGCACCTAGGGACCTAGCCTGGGAGTCACGGAGAGTTATGTTATGCAGAGAGAGGGCCACTGAGAAAGAGCAAACATGTAGTTATGGAGTGGGGTTAATTTCCTGTATCCATTAGCAACTGTGAACATGTTACTGGGAGTGAGGTGACACGTTTTACTGGGTTGGTGGATGCTAGTGCAGGTTCTGAGAAATCGGTTCCTAAATGCTGCACACCTGGGAGTTGATGTTTTCTAAGTGTAGTAATGGTTAACAGTACAGCAAGTTAACCTTGCTAGAAGGTAACTGTGTTTATTGTGGCTCACTTCTAATGCCCCGTACACACAGTCGGATTTTCCGATGGAAAATGTCCGATCGGAGCGTGTTGTCGGAAATTCCGACCGTGTGTGGGCTCCATCGGACATTTTCCATCGGATTTTCCGACACACAAAGTTGGAGAGCAGGAGATAAAATTTTCCGACAACAAAATCCGTTGTCGGAAATTCCGATCGTGTGTACACAAATCCGACGGACAAAGTGCCACGCATGCTCAGAATAAATAAAGAGATGAAAGCTATTGGCCACTTCCCCGTTTATAGTCCCGACGTACGTGTTTTACGTCACCGCGTTCAGAACGGTCAGATTTTCCAACAACTTTGTGTGACCGTGTGTATGCAAGACAAGTTTGAGCCAACATCCGTCGGAAAAAATCCTAGGATTTTGTTGTCGGAATGTCCGAACAAAGTCCGACCGTGTGTATGGGGCATAAGTCTGGAGTTATGCTTTAAAGAGAGTCACGGAGCTAAAGGGGACCATAGGCGCAGAGACGGCATGACAGTGCTGGACTGCACATTTGCCTGTTTAAGAAAAGATTTCCCCTTTTAGAGAAGGGGAGGGGCTGGCTGAGGAAAGTAAGGAGATGTGTGAGAAGGGGGAAGTCGAAGAGCGGTGGAGAAAGAGATTAGTCAGCACACCTCATCGCTCTTCATCCTCCCCTGCTTCACACATAATGGCGGCGATGGAGGGCTTTATGGAACAATTGAGAGCGGCGGTTGCCGCTAACGGCACGGACTGGCTCCAGCAGCAGCTGCGGGCCATGGTCGGACGGCGGGACAGCGGTGAGCGGGGGGGGGCGGACAACCCCTCGTGCGCGGCGGTCACGGCTGCTGGAGAGACACAGCCCTGAGGCAGACCTGGGCACATCCCGATCTGAGCAGCGAGGGCTATCTGCAGGAGCGGCACAGACACCCAGCACACAGGGTAGGCAGAGGGATGGAAGAGGAGAGGCCCATGGGACTCGGCGTAAGGTCGGAGCGACTGGGGGAAGGGTGCCCAGCAATGCACGCGGCTCTTCCCCCCCTGCAAGGCAGAGATGCATGCAACAGCCCGAGCGGTCTGCAAGAGAGGGACGGAGGGATCAGGACGCACGAGAGCGCACCGCGGCAAGTGGCGCAGGGGCACAGGCGTCTGAGAGGGCCGGTAGTCCACTGCAGGGCGGAGGAGGTTCAGCCAGAGTCACCAGGGCCAGTGTGAGTAGAGGGAATCGACGGTCAGCATGCACCCCGCAAAACAGTAGGCATAGGAGTCCGTCGCCAGGGACATCCAGCGGGTCTGGCGGTAATCAAGGGAAGAGTGGTCGAGCTCAGCACCGCAGGCCTTCGGCAACCACTGCGACCGCAGCTGGGGTGCAACAGGAAGTCAG
The DNA here is from genome assembly GCA_037952835.1 of Lithobates septentrionalis. Taxonomy (NCBI): domain Eukaryota; kingdom Metazoa; phylum Chordata; class Amphibia; order Anura; family Ranidae; genus Lithobates; species Lithobates septentrionalis. Next base: position 223,609 of record JBBDGP010002740.1, read on the forward strand.
CAGGATGGACAACTGCGACGATCGGTCGGAAGGAGAGCTGTCTGGGTTTCATGGAGGCGACAACCAAGGACATCAGGCAACGGTGGTTCCAGGAGTGGCGGCTGTTGGGCCCAGTCCTGGGCAGCCCGGTGAGTGCGATTCTTCTAATCCTGTTACTATTCTATTGCATAACTTATTGGGGCGTAATGAGCAGAGGGGACGTTCGGGGTCAGGGGCTGAGAACGGGCCGGCTCCACCGCCAGCAGTGGTGCCCCAGACAGGGAATGAGGGTTTGCGGGTGCTGTTAACAGGTCTAAAAGAGCTAGTAGCACGTGTGGAATCAGGGTCAGGAAGTGGTCTGGCTACGGCGTGGACAACAGAGAGGACTACCCCGCAGACGGGGGCCGCCCCACCTCTTTCGGGCGAAGTACCGGTTTCGCCCTTGGCGGCCGTTGCTGCGGTGGGGGTGCCCCCCAATACGGCAGCAGTGGCTACGACTTCGGGGGACCAGGGGAAGACAACGGAGAAAAAAGCAGATTCAGTTAGATTAGCTGATGCGGCGAGGAGTGAGGTGTATGTCTGCTTTGAAGGCCCATTGGGGGCTCATTTAAAGGCAGAGATAAAGGAAAAAATATGGAAGGGTGAATACGTGGAAATTTTCACGTTACTGCCGTTAGAAAAATTTAATCTAGATAGGTTAAAACTGGCTGAAGGAAAAAAGGAGGATGAAGAGAAGCGTAGGTATCGCTTAATACCACGCACGTTCTCCAATTGGCTACAAGCGTTTGCCATCTTGGCGAGTGTGGTAGGCGAGAAGGCGCCGGAAAATTGTTCAGCGTTGTTCGTGTACCTGGAGGCTATTAGCGAGGCCCATAGGACATACGGGGGCATGGCGTGGCTACGCTATGATGAACAATTTCGTCAGAGGATGGCCGTGAGACCGAATCTACGCTGGGATCATAAGGACATCAGCTTGTGGATGAAGTTGGTGACGGCAGCGAGGGCCCCTAGTCAGTTTTTTCAGGCAGGGGTCGGAGGTTCAGCAGCCCCAGGACAACCGACCGAGAAGAGATGGGGCTATTGTTGGCAGTTCAATGAAGGAACCTGCAAATTTGGATCCAACTGTTGCTTCAAGCACTTGTGCTACGGCTGCGCGGGATCCCATGCATGGGCAAAATGTTTTAAAAAAGGAAAGGGCCGTGCCGGAGATACTTCAGGTAAGAGGGAGGACACCGGTACGGGTGGAAAGGATGCTGCCTTTCCTCAATAGATACCCAGATCGGGCAGCGGCCGCCACGCTGGAGGCAGGTTTTAAGAATGGGTTTCTCATTCCTTGTGCTCTGGCGGCGGTGCCGCCCGAGGCCAAGAATCTGCGGTCGGCCTTGCTGCATTCAACTGTGGTTACTGAGAAATTGGGAAAAGAGGTGTCACTCTGACGCATGGCGGGCCCTTTTCAGGAAATACCTATACAGGGGTTGGTGGTCTCACCTCTGGGCGTGGTACCCAAAAGAGAGCCGAACAAGTTTAGACTTATACACCACCTCTCTTTTCCAAAGGGAGGGTCGGTGAACGATGCCATCGCACCAGAAGATTGTGCGGTTACATACACATCTTTTGACGCATGGGTTAGGAGATATGGGCAGGGGTCCTTAATGGCCAAGTCCGATATCGAATCGGCGTTCCAGCTTTTGCCAGTACATCCCGACAGTTTCAGATGGCTAGGCTGTAAATGGGAAGGGGCCTACTATGTAGACCGGTGTCTGCCAATGTGATGCTCCATATCCTGCGCTCTTTTTGAAACGTTCAGCTCGTTCTTGGAATGGGCTGTTTGGGATGTGGCAGGTATCAATTCAGTCATCCATTATTTGGACGACTTTTTATGTGTGGGCCCGGCGGGTTCCAACATATGTGCAGTGCTGTTGGGGACATTGCAATATTTAGCGGAGAGATTCGAGGTGCCACTAGCACTGGAAAAAACAGAGGGTCCAGCGGTGACTATCCCATTTCTCGGACTAGAGATAGATTCGCTGAGGATGGAATGCAGGATTCCGCAGGACAAACTGTTGAAGTTGAAAGAGGAAGTTCGCGGGACCATTGGAGTTAGGAAATTGCAGCTTCACCAACTCCAATCTTTGTTGGGTAAGTTAAATTTCGCTTGCCGAATCATTCCCATGGGCCGAATTTTCTGCAGGCGGCTGTCAGCCGCCACTGCAGGGGCCCAGGCACCAACACATTTCGTGAGTCTGAATAGAGAGCATAGGGAGGATTTACGGGTGTGGCAGGTATTCTTAGAGTCTTTTAACGGAAGGGCTCTTTGGATGTCTGGGCCGATCAGCAACTGTGATTTGGAATTTTTCACAGATGCGGCTGGGTCGACGGGGTTTGGCGCCTTCTTTAAGGGTCAATGGTGTGCTGCCAGGTGGCCTATGGCTTGGCAGGAGGCTGGGTTCTTGAAGAACCTGGTACTTTTGGAGTTGTTCCCCATTGTAGTGGCCATGGAGCTATGGGGCGAGTCATTTAAGAACCTAAGAACTTAAGGTCCGATTCAATTGTGACAATCTGGGGGTGGTGCAAGTGGTTAATCGGCTGACCGCGGCATCAGTGCCGGTGGTCAGGCTTTTGCGCCATCTAGTACTTCGTTGTTTGCAAGTGAATGCATTCATTTATGCTGTGTGTCTACCAGGGACTGAGAACACCTTGGCTGACGCTTTGTCTCGTTTTCAGTGGGACAGGTTCCGGAGGTTGGCACCAGATGCAGAGCAACAAGGGGTCGCCTGTCCCAGCTGGATATGGAACATTGCTTTGGAACAGCAGCAAAATGGATTCAGCAATCCGTGAGTATGGCTACATGGAATGCCTACTCTAGGGTATGGAAGGATTGGTTCGCCTTTTTGAATGACTTGGGCATGGGATCGGATGATCCGGAAGTGGACAAGGCAGTGCTGTATTTTATCATTAGGGATTTTGAAAAAGGTATCTCGGCAGCTGCCATCAATCGCGAATTGGCAGGTTTGGCCTTCCTTTTTAAATGGCAGGGGAGTCGGGACCATACTAAGGACTTTTGGTTATGGCAGGCAGTAAAAGGGTATAGGAAAGCGTATAAACAGAGGGATGGGAGGCGCCCCGTCTCATTTGAAATGCTTAACCAATTGATGCTGAGTTTGGAAAGGGTTGGTAGATCCGGGTATGAATGTGCACTATTCAAGGCAGCATTCGCGCTGGCCTTCTTTGGGGCACTGAGGATAAGCGAGCTGGTCAGCCTGTCAAAGTCAGCTCCCGGTGGGCTTTTGCACGGTGAGGTTGAAGTATGGGTGGATAGGGTTCGTATATGGATTAGGAGGTCCAAAAGGGATCAAGCCGGGAGAGGTAGGTATTTGGACTTTGGGAAGATTGCTGAGTGTAGTATATGCCCGGTGAGTATTGTAGGAGCTTTCATGGCGTTGAGGCCGGCTTTATCAGGCCCCTTTTTGATACATGAGGACGGTTCGTGTCTTTCAAAATACCAGTTTGTAACGGTTTTTAAAAAATGTGTGGTTATGGTGGGATGTGACCCTGTACAGTTCTCTTCACATTCTTTCAGGATTTGGGCGACCATGGAGGCTGCAAGGGCGGGTCTTAGTCAGGAGGTAATTAGACGTATTGGCAGATGGGACTCAGACAGATTTAAACTATATGTCCGCCCACACATGGTTCAATTGTAATGTTAGTTTGGTTGTGTTTACGAGTAGGATTTGGGTATTAAGTGTTCATGTGGTTTTTTGTATTGTTTATTTTGTTAACAGGTCAAGAAGTGTGCCTTGTATGGATACTCGGGCACTCCTATGTGTTTTGGGGGGCAAAGAGAGCTGACGTTCGGCCGAATGGCAGGCAGCTACGGATTCCCAGACAAGAGGCCCTCATCAGGTGGATTGGGGTCCCGGGTATGCAGTGGAATAGAGTGCTGGGGGAAGTTCATAGATTCGCTCGTCTTGATAGAGCCCCTGATGTATTGTTATTGCATGTGGGAGGAAATGACATGGGAGCCAGATCTATGAGGGACCTTATCAGAGATATAAAGTGCGTTTTTTTGCGTTTGAGAGCTGCGTATCCCAAGATGGTTTTAGTGTGGTCTGATATTGTAGGGAGGTTGTCATGGCGTTGGGCTTGGTCTGATAAAAAAAGTGGACAGGGCTAGGATAAAAGTTAATAAGGAGGTGAGCCGGTTTTTATAAAGAATGGGTGTTTAGCTGTTCGTCATAGGGAGTTGGAGGTTGACACATGGCATTATTTACGCAGCGATGGAGTACATCCTAATGAGGTTGGGACGGACCTATGGTCATTAGGCGTACAAGACGGGATAAATAGAGGGCTGAGGGTGTGGAGGTGCTCGCAAGGGTAAGGGGTTACCCCTTTCGCGCGGTGGCTGTTTTTGGTTTCCTTTAATAGGATAAGTTATGTTACAAATTGTAACATGTGTTACCCATCCAGGGGATGGGGGGTTGTTGGATGGTACCCATCCATATGATGGGGGGTTCTGCTGGTACCCATACATGGAAGGATGGGGATTGAAATTTGTACCTTCAGGCCTTAAGGGTTAACCTGGAGGAGTTTAAAAGGTTAGGTCACTGGGTAGGTTGTGATAATGCCGTGTCAGGGGTTTCCGACTGGCAGGTAAAAACATAACGAGGTTGTCCCCAGTGATCAGGGTTATAGTTGTTGTTCTTACAGTAAATTTACCCTCACAAGTTATTTAAGAAGTTAGTTATTTATGATATATATGTTAATTTATACGTTTTAATAAATAGGCCGCAAGGCCATTTTACTCCAAGAACTAGTCTGAGTCATCCATGATGTTTTTGAAGGGAGGGTATGTGTGGTAAGGATGGTATTAGGTATATGGGCTTAAGTCCTACAGTGTCAAGCTGATTTCGCATGACCGCAAACTACTACCTAGAACCTAGAAAACAAAAAAATAAACTGCCTACACGGAAATTCAGTTCTCCCTAAGAGCTCCAACACGCATTTGCAATATGGCGGCTGTGAGCCAATATGTTTATAGAAAGGGGGACAGTTATCTATTTCTTTTGTAGCACCCCCAATCTCTAAAGGTTTGTGGGACCCCCAGGGACAGAATGAGCTAGCATTTTACCTCAGGGTGTCGTTTTCAGCAATAGCGGAGCAGTGTGTACAGGTGTGCGCCATTCAATTTAGCAAAGAACAGACTATAACTCAAAACTCCAGGGAAAGAGGGTAAGGGTACAGGACACCCATGGACTAGCAGACTCCAGAAAAGGGGAACAAAAGTTTTCACAGTCTTCATAGATTGAGAACCTTTATTTTCAATACATTTTTATTGATGGTAGAAATAATTTTTACAGAACTGTTGTATAAGGCATTACATGGTAGGAGGTTACAGAAATACATAAGGAGCAAATTAATTCGAGGGGAACCCTCTCAATGCGAGATGTAAAAGAAAAGGTCCTACCCGCAAAAAGCTGAGTTACAGTGTAAAGTGTATCAAAATTATAAAATAAAATTATACAAAAATGATAGATATGTTTCTGGGGTTAGGACAGTAACAAATGAGTAGTCTGTCAAACCAGAAACCAACAGGGGTCATGTAAAACTCATTTACCGGGTTAAGTTAAAGAGTAAAGTAGACTGAAGTCCAATGTCTGCAAGGGATCAGGGATCAGGAGAGACGCCCGCCACCCGCCCCATATGGGAACCTACTGCGGGTTTGAGGCGACTCCCCCCCCCCCCCCGGACCCCCCAGCTACTGGCGATTACTACCCATAGAGGGTAGCCCAGTCACAAAGGCTAAATGTAGTAAAGAGTAATGTCCTGTCCCGTTAGTGATTATATACGGGTGGTGAAACCAACATAGGACCAAATAATTCCTCTTAGCGGGAGTAATATGAACAGACATGCAGCCCCTAGGGCTAGGGACCCTGGGGTATTTAGGGCATTAACTTGTCCATCCAAAGATGGGTAAAAGGGAGGTGCCCAAATAATTTAACGAAATGCCAGGGGATAGCATTTTACAAAGGAGAACAATCAGAGGGTCAGGGGAACTAAAGGGAGAAAGTAGGAGGGGAGATAGATGGGATGAGAAGCAAGGGGGAGGGAGTACTATCGCACTTGATGAGGAATGGCGGCGGGGTCACTCAGAGAGCCTGTTGCCCTGGATGGGTAATGCCAGGGCGTAATGAAATATGACAGAAATTGGCCCAAGGTTCCCAGGTTAGCTCGAATTTATTAACTTTGTCTTGGATAATACTAACTATCTTTTCTTGTGCCATAATCCAGGAAATTTTATGCTTCACTGCTGTGAATGGGACTCTGTGTTTTTTCCAGCAGGAGGCTATCGTTATTTTGGTGCCCAGTAGAATGTAGAAGATCAGTTGTTGGGTATATTTATCAACCTTATCTACTTTCAGGTTTAGTAGGGCTATTTCTGGAATTTGAGGAATCTGAGCGGATGATATTTTGCGGATGACTGAAAATACTTTGTTCCATAATCCCCTTATCCGTGGACACGTCCACCAGACGTGGAGCAGAGTCCCTGTGTGATTGCAGCCCCGGAAGCACAGCGGGGAAGCATCAGGATATATCTTAGCCAGAAGATAGGGTACCCTGTACCATCTCATGAGCACCTTAATGCTGCCCTCCATGAGGGAAACATTAAGGATACCCTTGAATGAGCGAAGAAAGCAGTAGAACCATTGGTCACTATCCCAGGATAAATCAAGGTCTTTCTCCCAGGATAGGGCATATGGAGGCTTGGAGACTGTAGAGGCAAGTGAGGCATAAATGGTGGAGATCCCCCCTCTCTGATCCACTGCACCCGCGCACCATGATTCATAGCTAGTTATTGAGGGGGGTTCTGGTTTATTTGGCCAAATGGAGTGAAGGAAATTGTGGATCTGCATAAAGCGAAAACGTTCGGCCGAGGGCATTTCAAGCTTACTTGTGCAGAACGCCAAAGAGAGTGGGCCTGAGGAGGAGAAATAGTTCCCTATCCTGAGTAAGCCTTTATTCAACCACCAACTGAACGCTAAAATGTTCATTCCAGGTGGGAAGTCCGGGTTATGAAAGATATGTGTCAGGGGTTTAAGGGGGGAAATCAGGGAGGGATTTTTATAAAGTCGGTCACACAGTGCAAGAGAGTGTGATAGTGTGGGGGCTAGGATGGGTGGCCTCAATTTAGAGGGGGACCAGAGTAAAAAGTCAATCGTGTGACGAGGGACCGCAAGTCGTTCCATTGATACCCAATCAGGTTTCTGGCCCTTTGAGTATACAATGGAGATCTGGGCCAATTGGGCTGCCTGATAATACCACCAAATGTTGGGTAGAGCTAGACCCCCTTGTGATTTGGGGCAGAATAGAACGTGTTGTGCGCAGCGACTTCCCCTCGTTCCCCAAATGAATTTTATGATTTTGGATTGGAGTAGGTGAACTTGCGATTTATAGATAGGAATGGGCAGAGATCTGAATAAGTAAAGGATACGGGGCAGGAGGGTCATTTTGACTGCGTTAATACGGCCTAGCCAAGATAAGTTATGATTGTCCCAAGTGGAAAGGTCCGAAATCAATTTACGAAAGGTGGCAGGGTAGTTGGCAGAATAGAGAGAGGCTACATTTGCTGTAAGATTGACCCCTAGGTATGGAAGGGAGACCTCGTTCCAGGAGAACGGAAAGTGGTCTTGAAGGCTACTTAGAACAGTAGGAGGGACCGAAATATTCAGGGCAGAAGATTTGGCTACATTGACTCGCAATCCCGATATCTCCCCGAACTTATCTAGTAAAGCGAAGATATTAGGAGTAGAGATTAGGGGGGAGGTCACGAAAAGCAACAAATCGTCGGCAAAAAGGGCGCATTTGTGCTCGCTTTTACCACATACCACCCCTTTGATGTCAGGGTGAGTTCTAATTGCGATAGCCAGGGATTCCATGGCTATGGCAAACAGAAGGGGGGAGAGCGGGCACCCCTGTCTAGTACCCCTTTCTACGGTAATAGGCTCAGAGTAGTAGCCCTGTAGTCTGACCTGTGCAGTGGGGCAGGAGTACAGGGCTCTAAGGATGTTCAAGAAACGTTGACCGAATCCCCAACGTTCTAATACATGGAATAAGTAGGGCCAGGTGACCGTGTCAAAAGCCTTTTGCAAATCTATGGATAACAAAAAGCCGTGTTGCGGGGGGCCTCCGTCCCATTGAGATTTGAGAAGAGAGATAATGTTAATTGCTCTCCTGATCTGATCAGGTCCCTGTCTCCCCGGGATAAAGCCCACTTGGTCCTTGTTGATATAGGCGGCTATGCAGGAAGCTAACCGATTGGAAAGAACTTTAGTTAATATTTTTAGATCATTGTTGATTAAGGAGATAGGACGGTAATTGGAGACCATAGTCGAATCTTTGCCAGATTTTGGAATGACCGAAATGAAGGCAAGATTGAGGGCTTTATCCAGGGGAGAGCCGGACCTGAGGGAGTTAAAAAATTTGGTCAAGTACGGTGATAAAATAGGTCCGAATTTTTTGTAGTAACCCGCGGAAAAGCCGTCCGGTCCCGGGGCTGAGTTTTGTTTCAGGTGTTTAATCACCCCGAGTACCTCTGCTTCTGAAATAGGATCTTCCAGAAGGTCTGAATGTTCCGACGCTAATTTGGGGAGTGATAAGCTATTTAGGAAGTCCGATATAGAATGATCAGGTGTTGATCGTTCTTGTTTGTACAGTGAAGTGTAAAAATTATGGAATGTTTCCATTATACTTTTAGGGTTTTGAGAGAGAACGCCGGATAGAGTGCGGATTTTGGGGAAGGCAGCTGAACGAGGTCTTGGGGATAATTTGGTGGCTAGTTTAGTACCTATTTTGTCAGTCTGGTGGTAAAAGCGTGCACCTGACCACCGGAGCTGTTTCTCAGCTTCGGAGGTAAGGGCCAGGTTCAAAGAGGTCCGGGCATTTTCGAGCGCCTCAAGTGAATCCCTAGTGGGGTTCTTCTTATGTGCTCTAGACAAGGAATGAAACCTTAAACGAAGATTATCAGTGTCAGCCTTGCGTGCCTTTTTAAGGTTGGAAGAGATTTGAATAATCTTCCCTCTGAGAACCGCCTTATGGGCCGCCCACAGCGTTTCCGGAGAAACTTCTCCCGTGTCATTTAGGCTAAAATAATCCTGAATCTCTTTAGCTATAATCAAGCATTGTATTGGGTCACTAAGGAGCCCTTCATTGAGGCGCCAAATGAATTTGCTTCCCTGGTTAGGAGATTGCTGTAGGTATAGAAGAACCAAAGAGTGGTCAGAAATGGGGGAGTCTCTAATAACTGCTCTTTTAGCACTGGGGATATTTTGTGATTGTATAAATATATGGTCGATTCTGGTGTAGAGGTGATGGGGGGCGGAATAATGGGTAAAGTCTTTGGACCTAGGGTTCATTTCTCTCCATATGTCCACCAGGCCCAGAGAATACAGAGCGGAAGCTATTTTAGTAATTTGCTTTGGGGGTTTTTTGGAGCGAGAGGGTCCCGACCCTGATTTGTCTAGGGAAATGTCAAAGGGGAGGTTCGTGTCTCCTCCCATTATTATTTTCCCCTCGAGTTTTGGGCCTAAAGTGGACATCATAGTGGAAAAAAAGGAGGCCTGGCCTTTGTTTGGGGCATAGTAAGAGATAAAGGAATATAATAAACCCTCAATCGTCCCTTTTACCAGTAGAAACCTGCCCGCTTGATCTTTAATTACTTCTGAGGGGGAAAATTTAAGGTGTTTTGCAAAACAGATGGCTACCCCCTTAGACTTATTTTCAGCAATGGAAAGAAAAAACTGTGTGTAGTTACCGTGCAAAAAGGAGGGGTTATATGAGGCTGGGAAGTGAGTTTCTTGCAATAGGAGAACTGCAATTTTTTGTGATTTATAATGATTAAATAATTTGCGTCGTTTGACAGGGGAGTTCATGCCCTGTACATTATGCGTGGCTATACAGATTTGGGAAGGAGGAACATGTGTGTCAGGGTGCATGGATCAGAGAGGGGGATGAGCGCTTCACAAAGAAGGGGCCTACCTGAGACCTCCAGATTCGTGCTCGTATCCAAGCCTCCGCTGCCTGAAGGTTTTGGTAACCGGGAAATAGCAAGAAAGTTAGGCCTCTGAGTGACACCGGGAGTAGGTAAGATGGGGAGGGTAGAAAGTTGGGGGGGATCGACCCTGAGAAAGAGAGACAAGACATATTAATAACAATGTAAAACAGATGATGTAAGCGATCAGACATTCTTAGTGTAATTAGATAACAATCCGAGAACCGTAACAGGGGGGTTGGCAGAGTGCCACCTCCTAGAGAAAAAAATAAAAAATAAAAATTACAAACAAAAAGAAAAAAAAAAAGGTTTTCCCAAAATCGGGAACCCCGTAAGGGGGTTATGAAGGTGTTTCTGAGTGGGGGGAAATGCCACTCAGAAACTCGTGGAGGCGAAGTGCAGCCACTCCGGCCAAACCGCCTTAAAGAAAAGCAAAAAATAGAACCACAAAAAAAAAGGAAACTTGTAGGAGTCCTGAGAGAACCGGAGCAACAGAAAACAAAAAGCAAACGTCTCAGCATCAAGACAAGATCTGGCTAGGAGCCAGCCAAAGGAGAACAGGGGCTTGGGAGGTCAGCGTCCCATTGCCAGAAGGTTGACCAGGGAATCCTGGGGAGGAGAAGGCACTGTTGATAGCAGACATTCCGTTAAGGAGGGCGTCCATCTTTAGATCTCTTGGCATGTAGTTTGTGCCACAAGGGTTGGATAGGGCTGGAGGGAGGGGGTCTCTTCGCGGACTGAGGTGTTCTGGAGTCCATAGCAGAAGAAGTTGTTGGCGAGTGAGATATAAGGCCCAGTTGCAGCAGCAAACGTTCACCCTCTCCGAAATTTGTGAAGCTGTAGGACTTGTTTAGGTGGGCAAAGTTGAGGCGAAAGGGGAACGACCATCTGTAGGCGATTGATTTTTGCGATAGGATATTCAAAAGAGGCTTTAATGATCTCCGTCTCTGAATCGTGAAAGGGGAAAGGTCCGCAAAAATTTGAATCGAATGTCCCTGGAAGGAGAGATTTTCAGATTCTCTTGCTCTGTGCATGACTTCTTCTTTGACTCTGAAGAAATGGGGTTTAACCACAATGTCTCTGGGTAGGCCGTCTTGGCGTGGAGGTTGCAAAGCTCTATGTGCCCGGTCTAGTTCCAGCCTGTAATCTGGTATGTCCGGAATTAGATGTTTGATAAAAGAGCGAACGATTTTGTCTGTGTCCTTAAACGATTCTGGAAGGCCTCTTAGTCTAAAATTGTATCTGCGAGACCTGTTCTCGAGGTCATCGATTTTTGAGTATGCCATGTCCAGTTGGTCGTGTAATTCTTGGATCCTTTCAGTGTTCTGGTTGGCAACTGCAGCAATTTGATCAGTCTTTGATTCGATTGCTTCAATGCGTGCACCCAGCTGCTGCAGGTCGGCCTGTATGGTGGTGGTGATTTGTGAGGCATTGTGTGCCAAACCTCTCGTAAGCATGCTAGAGAAAGTGTTCATCAGGGCTGCAAAGTCAGCAGGGATGGGAGCAGAGGGATCATTTTGTGAGCTGGGTGTGGATATGGGGCCGCTCTCCTCCATCTGGGATAGGGAGGGTACTTCCATGGGGCTGCAGCCTAATGAGTCCGTGGGGGATCCTGATAATAACCCATCCTGGGAGTTACTCACAGTTTGTTGTTTCATCGTGGCACTGGGGGAGGGCAGGGGTGGAAAGTCTTCCAGGGATGCCTCCGGATTCCCTGAGGAGCCTCGTGTGGCGCCGGCCGCCGCCATGTTTATGAAGGCCGCGGTCCGCGGCCCGGAGTAAAGAAACCGGGAAAGGTCCCGTCTTGCCGAGCCCCCGGTCATGCGAGGGGGTCCCCCAGGACTCCTGACGATACGGAGAAGGAGCGATAGTCCGGTTCCGCCGCTGTTTATAGCTGTGGCAGGGATCGTAGGCCGGAGTGGAGCGGAGCTCTCAGAACGTGCGACCGCTCATGAGGCTGCCGCGCATGCGCCCTAGATTGAGAACCTTTAAGCTTTCACACACTCTATGACTGTAGCTTCTGACTGTAAAGCACTTTTGGGTTCAGCTGCCAGCACTACTGAGGAGAAGACACTGTACTTCAGTGAGGTTAGGGCTGATGCAAGGATTTCTGACACCCTAGACATAACCTCATTTTGCTGCCCCCTTGTCTCCACCAGTGACTCCACCCCCTGCCCATGTATACCCCACCTTTTTAATGAAGCACCCATCAAATGCAGTCCACCAACGCCCATCAAATGCAGCCTCACCAGCGCCCATCAATGCAGCCTCACCAGCGCCCATCAATGCAGCCTCACCAGCACCCATCAAATGCAGCCTACCAGCGCCCATCAAATGCAGCCTACCAGTGCCCATCAATGCAACCTACCAGCGCCCATCAATGAATGTTTGCTTGCTTCCATTCATTCAGGAGTCCGGACACAGACACAGTCCTCCGCCACCGCTGCGCCTCTGACACTATGTGCGAACGGAGCGGCAGCTGCCTGCTGATGCTGAGACTTAGCTGCTTGCTGCAGAGAGAAGAGAGTAGGAACACCAGTGGCTGGGTGCCCTAGACAGCAATGCGCTCTAGGCGATTGCCTAGTTTGCCTAGTGGTAGCACTGGCCTTGAGTGAGGTCCATGCTTCTAATCCAAGCTTTGCTGTCCTTCAACTCATCGGGAGTTCCTCCATGGCTCCTCAATGCCCAGGTTACACAAGTTTGAACTTAGACCTTTGCCCAGCTACATGGTCACCCACTCAGGCAACTGGCCAAAATTGATTAAACAGCCAAACACACTCATCTCCATCCTGGACATCGGTGTGAACAGGGCCTCCTCATAGATCCTATTGTAGTGCCTCCAGGGCCTGAGCCTTAATTTTGGTACCCTCCTTCTCCCTTCCCTTGGTACCTCCTAGAGGAAGTCTCTGCTCCTTCCCTTGCCTACTGGGCCTTTTGCGGCTAGACATGCTGCCTATCCACAGGAGGTAGATGACTCTAAAATTGATGTAGGGTGTGTTGTAGTGGTTCCATTATTGTTACAATTCATGATACAAGAGCCTGGAATCAGATCTATATGTGCCCCTATGTACTTCCCCATTCATATTTTTCTGCATATTAGGTCACTTCTTGTTGTATTCTATTGTATTCTAAATCAGTGTACTGTGTTATCATGTCATAGTTGGCTGATTCAGCCATTGTTTATTTGTTCAGCTACTAATCCTTCAATAAAGAAATCCTGATTGTTAAAAAAAAACAAAAAACACACTCATCTCCCAGGCAAGGGCCCAGGAGAGAAAACTGGCTTCCCATGATCTCTCTCTGAATATTTATACCCTCTCCCAGCCCGCTCTACTGGCAATTAGGGATGGGCCGAACACCCCCCAGTTCGGTTCGCACCAGAACATGCGAACAGGCAAAAAATTTGTTCAAACACCCGAACACAGTTAAAGTCTATGGGACACGAACATGAAAAATCAAAAGTGCTCATTTTAAAGGCTTAAATGCATGGTATTGTCTTAAAAAGTTTTTGGGGACCTGGGTCCTGCCCCAGGCGACATGTATCATTGCAAAAAAAAGTTTTAAAAACGGACGTTTTATCGGGAGCAGTGATTTTATTAATGCTTAAAGTGAAACAATAAAAGTGTAATATTCCTTTAAATTCGTACCTGGGGGGTATGCCTGTAAAGTGGCGCATGTTTCCCGTGTTTACAACAGTCCGAGAGCAAAATGACATTTCTAAAGGAAAAAAAGTCATTTAAAAGTACTCGCGGCTATAATGATGAATTGTCAGTCCCGGCAATACACAAGTTCATTGATAAAAACAGCATGGGATTCCCCCACAGGAGAACCCCAAAACAATTTTTTTTTTAAAAATGGCGTGGGGGTCCCCCTCAAAATCCATACCAGATCCTCCAGGGTCTGGTAAAAAAAAAGAAATAGAAAAAAAGATCCTTAAGTGCGCTGTGTTCGGACGCCGGACACAGTGCACTATGGGAAGCACCACATCTATGCAATCACAAGATTACAGACGCGGTGCTTCATTTGTGGGCTTTTGTCCCACCTTGAGGCACTTTCTGAAGCGCCGAATACCTTCCACGCTCGTAGTATCTTTAACTACATCTGGGCGGTTTGATTGACATCTGAGTTAGATGTCACTTCCTGTTTTCTCTCTCCCGTTGCGCCCGAGAGAGAGAAAACCAGAAGTATGAAGAGCAGACTCCTCCATCGCCACTGCCAGTGCCCACACAGCAGAAGAGGAGAGGAGAAGACAACACACAGCAAGGTAAGGTAAATTTTTATTTGTAATGCTGAGCTGGAATAGGCCAAATAGAGAACTTGTAAAGTGAAAGGAAACCCAAAAGATGGACAGATTTCTCGGTGAGAATAAACAAACAGATCATGTGGCTATTGTGAAGCAAGGTTGACTGTCAATGATGTCTGCTGTGTTATTAAAATAGGATTTTATGCTTAACGGTAAACCAATTTTTTGGAGTTCATTAAGGGACACAGAATTCAGTTATTCAGAGGCAATTCGCTGTATTGCTTTCTACAAGAGGAATTTTACAAAGGCAACAAAAAAGTTATTGGCCAGTCAGGTATTAACCCTCCCCACTCCCATCATTCAGTTTTGTAGAAAAACCTGTGTCCCTTAATGAATGCCAAAATATAGATTTTATGGTAAGTACAAATCCAATTACGAGCGTTCTAGCGCTAGAGGGTTTCTTGCAAAACAATCATCAAGTATTTATTAGTATTGTGGTAAAGAGGGGTAAAGAGGGGTAAAGAGATTGAGGATACATTGTTTAGGTCTTAGTGTCAAGGGTGAGCCCACTTGATCATATGGGAATTTGACCATCTAGGTCCAGTAGCCTTAAATGACAGGACAATGTGCCTCTAGAAGTGGAGCATCTAGGGCACAGGGATCTGTGTGATTTATAATATCTAGACAAGTGGATAGGAGACAAGTACTCCCTGGGCAGTATATAAAGGTGTATAAATCTGTCAGAGAGTTTTGGGCAACCCCGTTTGCAGGACTCTAAAATCTCATCCTAGTCTCATTCCTTCAGCTCCCCCATGTCTGCCTCCCAACGTGTTTTCAGTTGATATGCGATTGTAGTGGCCGCTGGTAAGAGGAGGCTGTTATAAAACGCAGAAGTCAACTTTTTGTGATCATCGATAAAGATAACCTACAGTAAATAGAGCAAGTCCAACCCAGGGTAGGAAACGGAAAACTGGGTCCAGAGGGCATGGCGGAGCATGGCGGAGCTGGAGGTAGCAAAAATTGGCAGAGTTGGGGAGAGCAAATGCTTCCTTAAGTTCCTGAAATGTCAGTGGCGGCGGTAGGAGGTGCACGGGTGCCGCCCCTCCCTCCAGGCAGTCACAAAAAAAAAAAAAAGAAAAAAAAAACATTTTTTAAAACTGGCCCTTTAAAAAAAAATTGAAAAAAAGGTCCTTAAGTGCACTGTGTTCGTACGCCGGACACAGTGCACTATGCACGAGATTGCACACGCGGCGCTTCATTTGCGGGCTTTTGTCCCGCCTTGCGCCTATTAAAGCACCGAGTAGCTCTTGCCCGGCGCGCGTAGTATCTATTACTATGGCCGGGTGGTTTGATTGACATCCAAGTTAGATGTCACTTCCTGTGTTCTGTCTCCCATTGCGCTTGAAAGAGAAAACCAGAAGTATGAGGAGCGGACTCCTCCACTGCCGCTGCCAGTGCCCACACAGCAGGAGAGGACACCACACAGCAAGGTAAGTGCCACTGTACCAGTCCGGACCTCCCACGGAGAAGGGGGGGGTTTGATGTGACACAGGCTGCATTTGATTTGACACAGGCTGCATTTGATGTGACACAGGCTGCTCTTGATGTGACACAGGCTGCATTTGATTTGACACAGGCTGCATTTGATGTGACACAGGCTGTTTTTGATGTGACACAGGCTGTATTTGATGTGATACTGGCCGCATTTGATGTGACACAGGTTGCATTTAATGTGACACAAGCTGCATTTGATGTGACACAGGCTGCATTTGATATGTATTTGATGTGACACAGGCTGCATTTAATGTGACATAGGCTGCATTTGATGGGGTACAGGCTGATTTTGATGGGACACAGGCTGCATGTAAGAAGGGACTCCGCTGGGGGCACCTGATGTAAGGAGGGACTCCGCTGGGGGCGACTGATGTAAGGAGGGACTCCGCTGCGGGCATCTGATGTAAGGAGGGACTCCGATGGGGGCACCTGATGTAAGGAGGGACTCAGCTGCTGATTAGACTGTTCCTGCCCACTAACTTCCACAACATTTCAAGACCAGCCAGGGGGAAGCAGTCCTGGCATCCCAGACTTAGGGTTCAATATTGAGCTGGACCACCCTTTGCAAGTATAGAAGCTTCAACTCTTCTGGGAAGGCTGTCCACAAGGTTTAGGAGTGTGTCTATGGGAATGTTTTACCATTCTTCCAGAAGCGCATTTGTGAGGTCAGGCACTGATGTGTACAAGAAGGCCTTGCTCACAGTCTCCGCTGTAAATAATCCCAAAGGTGTTCTATTAGGTTGAGGTCAGGACTCTGTGCAGGCCAGTCAAGCTCCTCCACCCCAAACTTGCTCATCCATGTCGTTATGGTGCGCGGTCATATTGGAACAAGAAGGGGCCATCCCCACAAAGTTGGGAGCATGAAATTGTCCAAAATGTCTTGGTATGCTGACGCCTTAAAAGTTTCCTTCACTGGAACTAAGGGGCCAACCCCTGATAAACAACCCCACACCATAATCCCCCCTCCACCAAATGATTTTGAGGGGTGGCCCAATACTTTTGGCAATATAGTGTGGATGAGCGAGTTTGGGGTGGGGAACTTGACTGGCCTGCAGAGAGTCCTGACCTCAACCCAATAGAGCACCTTTGGGATGAATTAAAGTGGAGACTGCGAGCCAGGCCTTCTCATCCAACATCAGTGCCTAACCTCACAAATGCTCTTATAGAAGAATGGTCATACATTCCCAAAGACACTCTCCTAAACCTTGTGGACATCCTTCCCAGAAGAGTTGAAGCTGTTATAGCTGCAAAGGGTGGGCCAACGCAATTTTAAATCCTACAGATTAAGACTGGGATGGAACTTTTGGCAATATAGTGTAGATGGACACGTGTCTTTTTTCAACCAAACTAACTATGTAACGATTGTCTCCACTCTATCCAAAACAACAAAAAAAAGGTTTTACTTTAAGGTTTTTAACATGTCACCTATGGACAATTTTGAGTACATTTTTCAATGCTTTTAAGGCTTGACACATTTGGTATCTATTTACTCAATAAAGTCTTGTCTCATCATTGCTTTTGGAGCTACTACCTTGGAATAAACATGATCTGCATGCTTGATCCGTGTCAATGAGAATATTTAAGCATTTGATTGGTATAATGGCCAGGCAATTAACATTTTCAGGATAGGTCAGTAATGACAGCTTTCTCAGGTCAGATTTTCTTTAAGATTCCTAATACGAATCGACATATTTTCTTCCACAATGGTGTTTTATCTGCATGTTAACAGTTAGCCCTGCTAAATTTAGTTTCCAATGTTGACGCATATGCTAAATGTCTGCATATAAAAACTGACTTTTCCTGCTAAGCGGAATACTACCTAAGGACAGAATCCTCCCGTATCGCCCCCATACCGTTGTCTGAAGAGCCTATTGTTCCTCTTGTCTCTGTTTAACTGACTGCGAAAATAAAATCACTATACTGAGTATTCTGACAACACCTTGTTTGTTCCCTTTTATAATACACAGGAAATTAGGTGCACAATCTGTTATTACGCGGCAATTTCTCGGCAAGAAAACCGCAGCGTGACTACCTGGACTGCTGGAAAACGCAAAATGCTTTTCTTTCATTTGTTTGCTTTGGGTTTTGCAAGCTCCAGGAGAAAAACAAAGCTAATGCACTTGGGTTTTAATTTTTACTTTCAAAGATTTTTACTTTTTACTTTTTTTACAACACAAGAATACATAAAACAACACTACTTCCAGCGAGGCATCATAAAAACCAATATGATTATAAGTAAGAGCAATTGTTGAGGTAGGGAAGGGCCATTATCTCTGGGTCGGCACTGTATTCCCTGCGTTACATTCCAGCTTTTTGGTATCTGTATTCGGGTACTTGGTGAGGCCCTCCTGGCACCCCTAAAAGGATCACACTGTGCCTGGAGAGCCTCCCCCAAACACCCAGAGATTAACATTCACCATGTTCGAGCATTGAGCCTTAAATATGGATAAGGGGTTCAAGTGCCTAGCCTTTACGCCCCAAAGGAAGGGCCCTTTATCCAATAGACCTAGAGGTGCTTAGTCTAAAGGGTCTTTCCAGTTGTCGTAGAGGGCCATAGTGTAGAGGAGAAAGGAGGGGAGTTGGGGTAGGTTAGTGGGGGAATAGAAGAAGAGAGGAAGAAATGCCAATCAACAGGAGGTGGTGTGAAGGTGAAGTGAAGATGGATAATAGTTATATCCGTACCCCAGGAACGAGGGAGATGCCCATGTATAGGGCCCAGGGTTCCCAGATCGATTCAAACTGAGCTGTGGTATCTAGTAAGATGCTGGTCAATTTCTCCTGGGACATAATCCACAATATTTTATGTTTGGCAGCTGGGAAGGAGACCCTGGGTTGCTTCCATGCTTTGGCTATTGTAAGCTTGGCACCTAGTAAAATAAAGTGGATTAATATTCGGCTGGTTTTGGAGGTCTTGGGGAGATTTGCATTGAGGAGGGCATTGACAAGGGTTCTTGGGACCTGGAGTTCGGTCACTTTTTGGATCAGGGCAAACATCCTGTTCCAGAATAACCTTATTCTGGGACATTCCCACCAGATATGGGCCATTGAGCCTATAAGTTGACACCCTCTGAAGCACTGAGGGTTTGCTGTGGGATGCATGGCAGCCAATTTGGCAGGGGTGAGGTACATCTGGCAATTACCTTAAGGCTAGATTCTATTAGGGATATATTCCTTATTCTAAAAGCTCTAGAGAAGGATGCCTGCCACTTCTCCACATCCCAGTGTATTTGTAGGTCGTTTTCCCATACGGCCATATACAGGGTTTTGCACGACTGGTGGGCAAGTGACTGGTAGATAACGGAGATTCCACACCTCTGTTCTGTGGTATGTCCACATCATATTTTGTAGGGTGTGAATCTGGGTCGACCGGGTTTTCCCTTCCAGATTATGTGAAAAAAAGGTTGTATCTGATGAAATCTGAAGTATTCCAAAGTCGGGATCTCCAGCTGCTGCATACAGAATTTCAGGGAAATTGGTCTGGAGGAGGTGAAGTAGTGTCCGATTCGATACAACCCCTTTATCCAACCACCATTTAAAAGCTTTGATATCTTGGCCAGGGATGAAGTCTGGGTTTTTAAAGTAATGGGCTAGGGGCCAACTATCCAAGGTCAGCGAGGTCTCGGTTCTCATCCTGTCCCATGGAGTCAGGAATTGCGAGAGGATAGGAGAGAGTACTAGGGGGTCGTACTCTGGAGGGGACCCAAAGTAGATAGTCTAGGGTGAAGGTAGGGGCCATCTGCCTCTCTATTTGTATCCATTCCGTTTTTTCAAGTCTAGAGTACACCGTGGAGAGCTGTGCTAGTCTTGCTGCTTGGAAGTACCATAACATGCGAGGTAGCCCCAACCCCCCCCCTGTGTCCTAAGAAGGAAAAGGGTGTCCCGCCCCTCCCCAGATGAATTTGTTGACTTTCCTTTGGAAAGATTTCAGATGATCTCTCCTTATGTTAAACGGGATGGCTCTGAAAAGATAGAGCAGTCTGGGGAGAAGTGTCATTTTTATGGAATAAATTCTCCCTAGCCAGGAAAGTTCCCCCTAGCCCAGTTCCTCAGGTCAGACTCAAGTTTGTGATATGTGCATGGGAAGTTCAATGAGTACAAGTGTTCTATTTTAGCAGTGAGATTAATTCCCAAGTATTCTATGGAGGAGTCACTCCACTTGAATTCAAAGGCGCTTTGTAGTGTCGCTAGTGTGTCGGGTTTGAGGGAGATGTTGAGAGCGTGGCATAGTTTACCCGTAGGCCCTAGGCCACTGTAAGTATTTTGCATGGGTTTGGAAGGGACGTGATTGACGAAGTTATGAATAGCAGCATGCCATCTGCGAACAGTCTGTATTTGTGGATTTGAGACCCGCAGGTCACTCCATGGATGTTTTGATTGCGATGGCAAAAATTAAAGGGGGCAGAGGGCAACCCTGTCTGGTGCCTCTAGCAATACTGAGGGGTTTTGAATAATGACCTTGGAGGCGAATCATAGTAGAGGGAGTGGAGAATTCCCATGAATCACTGGTCAAATCCCCACTGCCTCATTGTCAGGTCACCTAGAGGCTGGGTGACAGATGCACACCGTTGGAATCAGGAGTGCACCACAAGGCAGTGGACCCTACGGCTGACTGCTTCGGATGGGAGTCCGGGTGGTAAGGAAGGCAGGGCCGCTGGGACACCAACACTGATCCCACCGGGGCTAGAGCGTAGGATTCCCTGGGGCGCGGAGTCTAAGAGCCAGCAGGTGTTCACCAGAGCCTCTAGAGGTGAGGATGGACTGGGCTGCAACTGACTCCAGGTCGTGGCCCCCAGGGTCCCCCAGCTCACACCCACAGTAGGCAACAGGAGGATAGGGATAGTAAAGGAATAAGTCAAGGTCAGGGCCACAAGCAGACAAGGACAACAGAGTTCACGCCAAGGTTCAGGGTCACAGGCAAACAGGGATAGTCGGGGACACGCCAGAGGTCATGGTCACGAGCAGACAGGAATAGTAGAGAACACGCCAAAGTCGGTAACAGAAACAAACGTAGAGCACACGGCAGGCAGGAACAGGAAGCCAAACACACAAAGGTTGATCAGCAGGGCTGACCTGCAGGGCAGAGGTTAATGTAGAGTTCTCTGATAGGAGCTGGGGTGGAGCCATGCTAGAGGAGAGTTAATAAAAGCAGTCAGTTGAGAGACAGCTGGTCTTTGGAGAAGAACACATGGAAACAGGTAAGCTGACAAACAACCTCTATTGCATAACCATGACAGTACCCCCCCTCTTACGAGGCCTCCCCCTTCCCCGCCTGGGACCAGGTTTAGAGGGGAACTTCAAATGAAACTTCCTCAACAGACGAGGTGCAAAGACCTCAGAAGCCTTGATCCACGACCTCTCCTCAGGACCACAACCCTTCCAATGCACGATGTACTGGAGAATGCCTCTACAGAGTCGGGAATCCAAAATTTGGCTAACCTCGTACTCCTGATTATCCTCAGAGACCGGTGCTGCGGTAGAGAGAGGACGAGAGAACTTATTGAGGACTAAAGGCTTCAGAAGGGCAACATGGATGGAGTTAGAGATTTTGAGGCTTTTGGGAATCTGGAGCTTGAAACAAACCGGATTCAGTTTAGAAGTTATGGTGTACAGACCAATGAATCTTGGGGCAAATTTGAGAGAAGGAACCCGGAGTTTGATGTTCCTGGTGGAGAGCCAGACTTTGTCTCCTGGCTGAAGAAAAGGCGGCTTACGCCTGCGACGGTCAGCAAAATTCTTGAATTTGTTGGCAGCTTTCTGGAGGGAATCCTGAACGTCAGCCCACATGGAATTGAATGATTCCTGAACAGTAGCCAAGGCTGGAATATCAGAAGAACAGGTCATAGGAAGAGGGAGTTCAGGATGTTTTCCATAAACAGTGATAAAGGGTGTTTTCTGGGAACTGACGTTGACATGATTATTGTGGGAGAACTCTGCCCACAGGAGTAGTGATGTCCAATCATCGTGATGAGCCGAGACCAAGGTACGGAGAAAGACTTCCAACTCCTGATTAACCCTCTCAGTCTGGCCATTGGATTGGGGATGGTAAGAAGAAGTAAAATCCAAGGTAATGTTGAGGGATTTGCAAAAGGCTCTCCAAAAATGGGACGTAAACTGAACACCCCTGTCCGAAACGACATGGGAAGGAACACCATGAAGGCGGAAAATCTCTCGTACAAAAAATAGGAACCAAGGCAGAGGCAGAAGGGAGACCAGGAAGAGGAACAAAATGAGCCATCTTGGAGAACCGATCGATTACCACCCAAATGGCTGTATTATTCTCCGACAGTGGAAGATCAGTGATAAAATCCATGGCGATTTGAGACCAGGGCTCCTTAGGAATGGGCAAGGGCATGAGAAGACCAGCAGGGGCTTGTGTGGAAGATTTAGTCTGAGCACAGACATGACAAGCCTTAACATAATCTTTAACATCCGAGCGGAGGTTAGGCCACCAGTAGAGACGACTGATGAGCAGGAAGGATCGGAGGAACCCAGCATGACCTGCCACCTTGGAATCATGTCCCGAACAAAGGATCTTAGCTCTTAGCTCCGTGGGAACAAAGGTCTTGCCAGGAGGAATTTTTGATTCCAGGGTGGTAGAATGGGCAACAATGCATGAGGTTGGAATGATCGGCTCAGGATCAGGGGTGGACTCCTCATCCAAAGTGTCAAATGACCTAGAGAGCGCATCAGCCCGACCGTTGCAGGAACCAGGTTTGTACGTAATCGTGAATTTAAAACAAGAAAAGAAGAGACTCCACCTGGCCTGTCTGGGGTTCAGACGTTTAGCATTCTGTAGGTATTGTAGATTCTTGTGATCAGTAAAGATCGTAATGGAGTGAGGGGAACCCTCCAAGAGATGACGCCACTCTTCCAACGCCAATTTAATTGCGAGAAGTTCCCGATCACCAATGCCATAATTTCTCTCTGCCTGAGAAAATTTTTTGGAGAAAAACGCACATGGTTGACGTCTCTTCTCAAAGAACTGAAGAAGCACCGCTCCCACCCCCATCGAAGAAGCGTCTACTTCAATAAAAAATGGGTCCTCAGGATTTGGTCTCCTCAAGAGAGGTCCAGAAACAAAGGCCTGTTTCAAATCGTGAAACGCAGAGACAGCCTCGGGAGGCCAGTCTTTGGCATTCGCACCCTTCTTGGTTAAAGCGATAATAGGCGCGGCAATGGAAGAGTAATTCCTTATGAACTGCCTATAATAATTTGTGAAGCCAAGAAAGCGCTGTGTGGCCTTAAGGCTAGCAGGAAGGGGCCAGTTGGTAATGGCCGAGACCTTTCCGGGATCCATGCAAAGACCCAAACTAGAAATAAAACATCCCAGAAACAGGACCTCAGGACATTCAAAGGAACACTTCTCCAGCTTGGCATAGAGATTATTCTCTCTAAGGCGCTGAAGTATGGTGCGGACATGGTTCCTGTGAGCAAGCAGATTTTCAGAAAAGATGAGAATGTCATCCAGATAGATGACAACAAACTGGTATAGTAGATCCCTGAAGATTTCATTGACAAAGTTCTGGAACACAGCTGGAGCATTACACAAACCAAAAGGCATAACCAGGTATTCGTAATGCCCGCCCCTAGTGTTAAACGCAGTCTTCCATTCGTCACCTTCCCATATTCTAATGAGATTGTATGCACCTCTGAGATCCAACTTGGTGAAAATGGAAGCCCCCTTCAATCTGTCAAATAGCTCAAATATTAGAGGTAAGGGGTATCGGTTTTTGATAGTCACTGCATTTAACCCTCGATAGTCGATGCAGGGTCTGAGGGTACCATCCTTTTTAGCAACTAAAAAGAACCCTGCTCCTGCAGGCGACGAGGATTTCCGGATGAAACCTCTCTCCAAATTCTCGGCGACATACTCAGACATGGCCTGGGTCTCTGGAATGGACAGAGGGTAGGTACGACCCCTGGGTAGAGTTGCTCCAGGGACAAGGTCAATGGCACAGTCAAAAGATCTGTGGGGAGGAAGCACCTCAGCAGACTTCTTACAGAACACATCCCGGTAATCGCTGTATGCCGAGGGAAGATCAGAAGATACAGATGTGGTAGCAATGGGAAGTCTCTCCTTGGGGACCACCTTGAGAAGACAGGACGAGAAACACGAAGGGCCCCAAGCCAGGATCTGCCCAGAGACCCAGTCCACATGTGGAGAGTGGAGCTCTAGCTAAGGAAGGCCTAATACAATGGGGGTAAAGGCCTTGGGTAGAATGAGGAAGGAAATCCACTCCTGGTGGAGTATCCCTACCGACATCCTAATAGGTAGCGTCTGGAAACGGATAGGGCCCCCTGGGAGCACAGTGCCATCAATTGCCGAGACTACCAGTGGTGTAGCGAGGGGAGAAAGGGTAAGCTTCATAGAAGAAGCAGTTCTCCAATCCATAAAATTGCCGGCAGCCCCAGAGTCCAGATATGCTAGGACCGATTGGGGAGAAGGGCCTACATGGAGGAACACCGGAAGAAGAAGACAAAAAGGTGATGTTTCTGGGTCCAATACTCCACCTTCTAAATGTATTAGACCCGAGCGTTTCCCGGACGAAGCGAGCAGGAGTCACGAAAATGACCCTTGCCCCCACAATAAATATACAAGCCCAGAGTTCTGCGTCTAGCACGTTCTTCGGGGGTTAGTCTGGT
This sequence comes from Lithobates septentrionalis, assembly GCA_037952835.1. Classification (NCBI taxonomy): domain Eukaryota; kingdom Metazoa; phylum Chordata; class Amphibia; order Anura; family Ranidae; genus Lithobates; species Lithobates septentrionalis. The sequence continues at coordinate 248,073 of JBBDGP010002740.1, forward strand.
CTGGCCCAGCTGCATAGGTTCCTCAGCAGGCAGAGGATGCTCCACAGGGCGACGGGAGAAGAGTTCTGGCTGACTAGGACCTAGAGGGTGCTGGCGTCTTTTTTCTAGGGACCTCTCCTGGAAACGAATGTCAATCTGATTGCACAAAGAAATTACATCGTCCAGACCGGCAGGGATGGCTCTTCCTGCTAATTCGTCCTTCATTCGGTCAGAGAGGCCATGTAAAAAGGTTGCAACCAGGGCCTTATTGTTCCAGCTCAATTCAGCTGTGAGGATACGGAACTGAAGCGCATATTGTCCCACTGAACAAGATTCTTGGCGAAGGCGTAAAAGGGCACTAGCCACTGAAGAAACCTGAGCTGGCTCCTCGAAGATGTTCCGAAAAAGCTTCAAGAAGTCGGACAGGCTGGAAACCACCGGGTCATTCTTCTCCCACAGGGGGGCAGCCCAAGCTAAAGCTTCACCAGAGAGGAGGGAAATTATATAGGCTACCTTAGCCCAATCAGACAGAAAGTTTTGAGGCTGGAGCTCAAAATTAATGGTGCATTGGCTGAGGAAGCCCCTGCAGGCCTTGGAGTCCCCAGAAAAGCGGGACGGAGCTGGCAGTGAATATGAATGTGTGGCTGCGACTGGTGCGATAGGTGCAGCTGCTGATTGCACTTGAGGCTGCAGGTTCGGGTTTCCCAAGGAGGCCTGGAGCTGCTCGAAGTGGGAAGCCAGATCCTTAAGGAATCGCATCACCTGAGTCTGATTAGATTCCTGGGCCTCGAGTCTGCGAACTATGCCCTGCAATGGATCGGCTGCAGGAAGCGGCACGTCAGCCGGGTCCATGACTGATCAAACTGTCAGGTCACCTAGAGGCTGGGTGACAGATGCACACCGTTGGAATCAGGAGTGCACCACAAGGCAGCTGACTGCTGCGGATGGGAGTCTGGGTGGTAAGGAAGGCAGGGCCGCTGGGACACCAACACTGATCCCACCGGGGCTAGAGCGTAGGATTCCCTGGGGCGCGGAGTCTAAGAGCCAGCAGGTGTTCACCAGAGCCTCTAGAGGTGAGGATGGACTGGGCTGCAACTGGCTCCAGGTCGCGGCCCCCAGGGTCCCCCAGCTCACACCCACAGTAGGCAACAGGAGGATAGGGATAGTAAAGGAATAAGCCAACGTCAGGGCCACAAGCAGACAAGGACAACAGAGTTCACGCCAAGGTTCAGGGTCACAGGCAAACAGGGATAGTCTGGGACACGCCAGAGGTCAGGGTCACGAGCAGACAGGAATAGTAGAGAACACGCCAAAGTCGGTAACAGAAACAAACGTAGAGCACACGGCAGGCAGGAACAGGAAGCCAAACACACAAAGGTTGATCAGCAGGGCTGACCTGCAGTGCAGAGGTTAATATAGAGTTCTCTGATAGGAGCTGGGGTGGAGTCATGCTAGAGGAGAGTTAATAAAAGCAGTCAGTTGAGAGACAGCTGGTCTTTGGAGAAGAACACATGGAAACAGGTAAGCTGACAAACAACCTCTATTGCATAACCATGACACTCATGAGGGTGAAAATGTAAGGCCAATCGACCGAGTCGAAAGCCTTGTGTAGGTCGAGGGATAGGAGCATCCCCTCTTGTTTGGGACCTTTGTCCCAGTTGGATTGTAGAAAGGAGACAATGTCAATGGCCCTTTTAATTTGGTCTGGCCCCTGTCTACCCGGGATAAACCCTACTTGGTCTTTATGGACATAACGGTTAATAAAGGAGGCTAAACGGTTGGCAAGGATTTTTGTCAATATCTTTAGGTCATCATTTATGAGGGAGATAGGTTTTCCACTTCCTCCTGGTTTTTGTTCAGTTTGGGGATCACTGTTATGTAGGCAGTATTGAGTTGAGAGTCTAAAGGAGATCCCAGGGCTTTAGCATTAAAAAATGTTGCCATGTAAGGGGCCAGAGTGTGAGCAAAGGCCTTATAATAAGGCACTGAAAGTCCATCAGGCCCTGGGGCTGAACCTTTCTTAAGGCTTTTAATGACCTCCATTAACTCCTCAGCTGAGAAGGCTGCCTCCATTATATCTTTATGTTCATTGGATAGGGTAGGTATCGGAAGATCTCGGATGAATCTGGAAATCATTGGGCCCTTGTCTGTGGGGGACGTGCTGTAGAGCTTGGCGTAAAAATCGTGGAAGGCGTCCAGTATTTTGTTTGGATTCCTTCCTGTGGCTACTGGTCCCTGCACCACCTCTTCAGGTGCTGCCAGCCCACCTGGCTGCAGCTGCCCCTTTCACTAGCCCTCCAGGCTAACTTTCCTCCACAGTCATCCAGACTGACTTTCACCAGCCCATCTGGCTGACTCTGCATGAGATCTCCCAGAGAAGGAATGGAGACTTGGCACACCTCTGTCTTCAGGGAGAACTGACATGCGGCAGTCTCCCCCCACTTGTAAGTCCCCAGTAGTGCTGCTGTATTCACACTGTCCTCTCTTATGCTCCTGTGCCTCCTGGAATGGATTCCTCCGTGTGCTGTGGCAGGAACCTTCCAGCATCCGAGCCCCAGCTCCAGGTTCCCCCCCCCCCCCGACTAGGGGGTACCCCAGAGGGTCACAGACAGCCTGCAGTGCAATATATTTCCAGCTTCCACCAGACTGCCCCATGTTGGCATGGCTCATGCCTATTTATGAGGTAAGCCTTGCCCCCCTGCCAGCCCTTTACTGGGGATTGGCTGAGGACCTCATAAATATTCCAGGCAGCCCCTCTTAACCTTCGCCCACTAGCTCTAGAAACTTCTACAACCTTCAGGACCAGGGGGAGGCACCAGTATCTCACAAAAGTGAGTACACCCCTCACATTTTTGTAAATATTTTATTATATCTTTTCATGTGACAACACTGAAGAAGTGACACTTTACTACAATGTAAAGTAGTGAGTGTACAGCTTGCATAACAGTGTAAATTTGCTGTCCCCTCAAAATAACTCAACACACAGCCATTAATGTCTAAACCACTGGCAACAAAAGTGAGTACACCCCTATGTGAAAATGTCCAAACTGGGCCAAATTAGCCATTTTCCCTCCCCAGTGTCATGTGACTCGTTAGTGTTACAAGGTCTCAGGTATGAATGGGGAGCAGGTGTGTTAAATTTGGTGTTATTGCTCTCACTCTCTCATACTGCTCACTAGAAGTTCATCATGGCACCTCATGGCAAAGAACTTTCTGAGGATCTGAAAAAAAGAATTGTTGCTCCACATAAAGATTGCCTAAGAAGATTGTCAAGACTCTGAAACTGAGCTGCAGCAAGGTGGCTAAAACCATACAGCGGTTTAACAGGACAAGTTCCACTCAGAACAGGCCTCACCATGGTAGACCAAAGAAATTGAGTGCATGTGCTCAGCATCATATCCAGAGGTTGTCTTTGGGAAATAGAGGTATGAGTGCTGCTAGCATTGCTGCAGAGTTTGAAGGGGTGGGAGGTCAGCCTGTCAGTGCTCAGACCTAATGCCGCACACTGCATCAAATTGGTCTGCAAGGCTGTCGTCCCAGAAGGAAGCCTCTTCTAAAGATGATACATAAGAAAGTTAACAAACAGTTTGTTAAAGACAAGCAGACTAAGGACATGGATTTAGGGTACCATGTCCTGTGGTCTGATGAGACCAAGATAAATTTATTTGGTTTAGATGGTGTCAAACGTGTGTAGTGGCAACCAGGTGAGGAGTACAAAGACAGGTGTGTCTTGCCTACAGTCAAGCATGGTGGTGGGAGTGTCATGGTCTGGGGCTGCATGAGTGCTCCTGAAACTGGAGAGCTACAGTGCATTGAGGGAACCAAGAATGGCAACATGTACTGTGACATACTAAAGCAGAGCATGATCCCCTCCCTTTGGAGACTGGCCCGCAGGGCAGTATTCCAACATGATTACAACTCCAAACACACCTCCAAGACGACCACTGCCTTGCTAAAGAAGCTGAGGGTAAAGGTGATGGACAGGCCAAGCATGTCTCCTAAACCTAAACCCTATTGAGCATCTGTGGGGCATCCTCAAATGGAAGGCGGAGGAGCGCAAACTCTCTAACATCCACCAGCTCCATGATGTTGTCATGGAGGAGTGGAAGAGGACTCTAGTGGCAACATGTGAAGCTCTGGTGAACTCAATGCCCATAAGGGCATGTCAGTGCTGGAAAATAATGGTGACCACACAAAATATTGACATTTTGGGCCAAATTTGGACATTTTCACTTAGGGGTGTATTCACTTTTGTTGCCAGCGGTTTAGACATGAATGGCTTTGTGTTGAGTTATTTTGAGGGGGCAGCAAATTTACAATGTTATACAAGCTGTACACTTACTACTTTATGTAGCGCATACTCCCACAGGAGCGGCTGATTAAATGTTATATTCGTAATTCACGTCTACCACCTAACCCTCGCAGCCCATAGATTTACAAGACACAGTCCTTAGTGCTTTTTCACTTGCTTTATTCAACAACACAAACTGGGATAGGAGAAAGACTTTCTCTGAGATGCTCTTTCGTTACATTATCATCTTTTAGGTGAATCTTGCAGGAGTTCTATGATCAGTTGCGGATAGTTAAGAAATCATCTTCAAATGATCTCTTAAATCAGGGAAGATGAAAGTAGATTTTTATAGAGAAAAGTTGATAAAGAGTCACTCTGAATAACTTTTTCATCTATGCGACTTTTATGCCGCGTACACACGGTCGGACTTTTCATCTACAAAAGTCCAACGGACGCTGACGGACTAAAGCTGGCTGGTAATCCGATCGTGTGTGGGCTTCTCCGGACTTTCAACTGACTTTTTTAGCCTCAAATCCGACAGACTTTAGATTTGAAACATGCTTCAAATCTTTCCGATGGACTCGGGTCCGGTCGAAAAATCCGCTCGTCTGTATGCTAGTCCGACGGACAAAAACCCACGCTAGGGCAGCTATTGGCTACTGGCTATGAACTTCCTTATTTTAGTCTGGTGTACGTCATCACGTAAGAATTCGACGGACTTTTGTGTGATCGTGTGTAGGCAAGTCTGTTCGTTAGAAAGTCCGCCGCAAGTCCGTCGAAAGTCCGCCAAAAGTCCGTCGAAAGTCTGTCGGACAGGCTGTCGGACTTTTGTAGCTGAAAAGTCCGACCGTGTGTACGCCCCATTAAAGAACTGTCCGTATCTCTATATATGTGCTTGCAGCTTCACCGCTACCTGTTTGCCACTACTTCCCATCTGCATGGTACTTCCAAGTTGAGCTAAAGAAGAGTCACTCTGACTAACTTTTCCCGCTTGACTGATTGGAATCCCCGCAGTACTGCTGAACCCAAAGTCATAGGCCATCACTGCCCATCTCACTGACTTGTGCACTAACAACCCTCAGTCTCTGGTAGTACCGTTTCCCATGGGCTTTCACTCACGTGATCAACAGTCCATGTGCCACTCATAAACGATCGATCGCCCAGTTTCCATCCACTTTGCTGCTACTTCTCCCGCAATGATCCTTAGCTCCTTTTCTTCTTTGTGGCCCGCTCCCCTCCCTGCAGGGGCGGCCAACGACACCAGCGATCACATGCTGTGGAGTGTCGTTTGTTCCTTCATGGAGGACCAGTTCTCCATTCCCCCTTTACTGCAAGGGAAAAGCTCCATTGGTTCCCCGGAGGGGAAAACCTCCCTCCCCCCCTCCGGGAACCAGGCTGGCCTCCTCCGCTCCCCAGAGCCGGACTGCAAAGGAACCTCTCCGGACACCATGTGACCCCCTTTTATATGGGAGTCCTGGGTATTCCCAAGCAGATTAATGATTGGCCGAGACTAGCATACAAACTACCTGCCACTCAAAATGGAAATTGACAACAGAACAGGCCTGTTGTAATAGCACAAGCCTGTCTAAATTTACTTGGCACAAAAACTACCAAGAAGGGTCACCTACCTAAAAGTAGGTGCCCGCTACATTTACATTGTAGCAAAGTGTCATTTCTTCAGTGTTGTCACATAAAAAGATATAATAAAATATTTACAAAAATGTGAGGGGTGTACTCACTTTTGTGAGATACTATATATATATATATATATATATATATATATATATATATATATATATATATATATATACAGAGACCTAAATAAATCCTGCTGGCAGCAGTCAAGTCCCCAAAATGACTAGTGGCTTTTTACCACTTGCACTGGATAAGTTTCTTCCAGTCAGTAGTCAATCCACACATCCTCCCCAATGGCCAGGTGAAAGGTCATGCCACACTAAAGGGTTGTCCCCTTGAAACCTCTTTCTCCTAGACATGTGCATTCATTTTCGTCCGAATGCATTTTCGTCAAACGATAACGAAAGTGCAGAATCCGAAAAACGAAAGATCCGACATAAACAAATGCTTTATTTTAGTTTTCGTTGCTACAACAGTTCGATATAGATAGGAGATTCAACATGATGATGACAATAACAATCTGTGTCCATCAAACCTGTGGTCGAATGTGCCTAACCTTAACTCTATTAGTCCAAGATTATTCTACATAGAGAGAAAAGATTCGACATAGAGGGAAAAGATTCGACATAGAGAGAAAAGATTCAACGTAGGGGAGAAAAGATCGCTTCTGGAATTGGGTGGGGGAAGTAAAATAAAAATAATGATGATGATGAATGTTATTGGCTGATTGTACCAAAGAGGAGGAGCAGTAAAATAGCTAGAACTAAGTACACACGTACTTTGGCTTATGGTGTCTGTTGAAAGCTCTAAGAAGATTCGACGGAGCAGGTAAACTATACGGCGTTGTACAGTTTAGCTGCTCCGTCGAATCTCCTTTGAACATTCGACAGACACCATAACCCTTCAATGACAGATTCAACCTTAATTTGGATTTTTGTACGAATGCAATTTTTAACGAAAAACGAAATAAATAAAAACGAATTTCGGGAATAACTAAATAAATGTATTTTTCGGACGAAAACGAAATTCCGAAACAAAATATTTCAGTGTGCACATGTCTACTTTCTCCATGTACATCCTTAGTGCTAGTCCTGGGAAGGCCCTCTGGTGTCCTCTCCAGGCTTTGTACACAACTCTGTTTGCCTCACAAATCTATTCACACACAGCAGCCCCTTGTGACTCTCCCAAGGCTCCCTGCAGCTCTTTCTTTCTATATCAATCCTGGCTCTTCTCCACTCTAAGCTAGGGTCCCCCCTGCTCTCTTAATATTCCTCTTTCTCGACTGGTCCAACCCAGTCCACCAATCACAGTCCCCTCCATGGCCTTCAACAAGTATGGGTTGGTCCTAGTGTGCTGCTGCAGCCAATCAAGTTCATTCTCTCCTTCTGGCAGCTGTCCATCAAAGACCAGGGTGGTGAGAGGGATCCTCAGGTTCCGTGTTTAAGGGGCATATTATAACAGACTCTATAGTATCTTTGATAAAGGGTCAGTCCAAACAAATCTGTGTTTGGTAGATGTTGGAGAGTTTAGATTTAATTTTACATTATGTTATATTATGAAGAATACAGAGGAGGTGGAAATGAGCACAAATGTGTGGGAAGAGCTTTACTCTAAACTAAAGGAAGCTGTAAGCTATGTGGGTCTCATGGCTGGAGCCCCAAGAGATATCAGAAGTCAATGGCTGTCTCAACCATACAGGTTGCATCCATAATTGAAATATCAGTTTTGAGTTGACTGACCTTTTAAGACTTCTGTATTTCAGTAGAGATACTGAAAGATAAATACATAAATAGGCTTGCCAATGGGGTCACTATGAAAATGTAAGTGCACAGCATCCAACAGCTGGTAGCCATAAAATCATCCTATTTAAATTCCAGGGCTTCCCTGGAAATACCAGTGACAGGGAGCCAAATAGTAAGAAAACCAAAATATCCTGGTGGAGAAGGAATGAGAGCAAGGCAACCTGCCGTTCTGTAATTATTTGAAAGAAAGCGTGTCTTTTAGATGTACTTGCTCTTTTCTCATTATCCCTACAGGCCAATAAACAATTACTGCCAAATATACCCAATCTCCCTGAAAGAGTTCCGCATGGTTTAAAATCCCTGCTTTTTGGATGTTAAATTCAGGTTTTAAAAGGGATTCATGATATTTTTTTTTTTTTTTATGAGATTGTTTCAAAGATACTTTGAAGTGCAAAGGAGGGATTTGGGATCTTTTAGACCCCTGATCCCTCCATAAAGAGTACCTGTCACCACCTATTACCCGCACGAGGGATGTTTACATTCCTTGTGACAGCAATAAAAGTGATCAATTTTTTTTTTTTTTAAAGAGACAATGTAAAAAAATTACAGACCAGAGCACTTTTTACAATTTGGCACTGCGTCGCTTTAACTGACAATTGCGCGGTCATGCAATGCTGTACCCAAACAAAATTTGCGTCTTTTTTTCCCCACAAATAGAGCTTTCTTTTGGTGGAATTTGATCACTTCTGTGGTTTTAATTTTTTGCACTATAAACAAAAAAGTGCGTCAATTTTGAAAAAAAAAACAATATCTTTTACTTTTTGCTATAACAAATATCCCCCCAATTTTTTTTTTTAATTTCTTCATCAGTTTAGGCCAATATGTATTCTTCCACATATTTTTGGTAAAAAAAAAAATCACAAAAAGCGTATATTGATTGGTTTTTGCAAAAGTTATAGCGTCTATAAACTATGGGAAAGATTTATTGCATTTTTATTATTATATTTTTATTATTATCTTTTTGTTTTTACTAGTAATGGCGGTGATCTGCGATTTTTAGTGGTATTGCGACATTGGACATTTTTGACACATTTTGGGACCATTGACAATTATATAGCGATCAGTGCTATAAAAATGCTGTGTACTGAGTACTGTGTAAATGTCACTGGCAGGGAAGGGGTTAACACTAGGGGGCGATCAAGGGGTTAAATGTGTGTTCCCTCAGTGTGTTCTAACTGTATGGGGATAGGACTGAGTAAGAGAGGAGACATTTTGCTGTTCTCACTGGCGTCAGCGGGGGGGCTGATGGTGGCTGGGGCCCCGAGTGGGACCCCAAAAACCCCCGGGTCTCGGGCATGCAAGGTTCTATTATTAGCCCCGAGCGCCGTCGCCGAGTGGGGACCGTTCTGACCCCAAGCGCGGCTGAGTGACATAGCAGATCCCGCCTTCTGGAGCCTGCAGCACCAACGATGGACGTCCCACTGGTCTAATGCGGGGACCGCGTGACGTGTGACGTCCATCATAGACGCTGCAGGCTCCAGAAGGCGGGAATTACAATGTGGACGCCGCGCCAATGTCAGAAGAACCCCACTCGGCGCTCGGGCAGCTGGTTTCCTCTCCTCTCCTGTCATCATGGCTCTGGCTGCCTGGAGTGCCTGCTGTGTGTGATGGGTGTGCTGCACACTATGGCTTAGCTGCAGGAGGAGGTCACGTCACCTAAAGTCTGGTCAGGTATATGAGTATGTGTCAGGTAGGTCAGTGTATGTCAGGTAGGTCAATGCGGGCAGTGTATGTCAGGTAGGTCAGTGTATGTCAGGTTGGTAAGTTGGGGTCAGTGTATGTCAGTGCGGGTCAGTGTATATCAGGTAGGTCAGTGTATGTCAGGTAGGTCAGTGCGGGTCAGTATATGTCAGGTAGGTCAGTGTATGTCAGGTAGGTTAGTGTATGTCAGGTAGGTCAGTCGGGATCAGTGTATGTCAGTGCGGGTCAGTGTATATCAGGTAGGTCAGTGTATATCAGGTAGGTCAGTGTATGTCAGGTAGGTCAGTGCGGGTCAGTATATGTCAGGTAGGTCAGTGTATGTCAGGTAGGTTAGTGTATGTCAGGTAGGTCAGTGTATGTCAGGTAGGTTAGTGTATGTCAGGTAGGTCATTGTATATCAGGTAGGTGAGTGTATGTCAGGTAGGTCAGTGCAGGTGAGTGTATGTCAAGTAGGTGTGTATGTCAGGTAGGTCAGTGTATGTCAGGTAGGTCAGTGCGGATCAGTGTATGTCAGGTAGGTTAGTGTATGTCAGGTAGGTCAATGTATGTCAGGTAGGTCAGTGCGGGTCAGTGTGTGTCAGGTAGGTCAATGCGGGTCAGTGTGAGTCAGGTAAGTCAGTGTATATCAGGTAGGTCAGTGTGGGTCAGTGCGTGTCAGGTAGCTACCACCCCCCAGGTGATTGGCTCAGACTTCAGGCTGAAGCTTCTGTTTTTTTTGCCACCTAGCAATGCCCCTGGCTGTTCCTACTTACTAGGAACAAACGACATGTCTCCTCTCCTCTGACAGCACAGGGATTTGTGTGTTTACCCGTGCTGGCGCTCGTGCACACGATCGCGCGTGGCCGGCGGCCCAGGAGAGCCATTCTGCCACAGTATATCTGCGTGAGCCGGTCAGGAACTGGTTAATTCATTTTTCCCAAAAAATTGTATTTGAAAGACGGCTGCGCAAATACAGTGTGACGCAAAATGTTGCAACGATCGCCATTTTATTCTCTAGGGTCTCTGTTAAAAAAAAATATATAATATTTGGGAGTTCTAAGTAATTTGTTAGCAAAAAATACGGATTTTAACTTTTTAAAATACGGATTTTAAAGCAACTAATGTCAGAAATAAGCTTAGGCGTGAAACGGTTATAAAAAACAGTCACTTCCAGTGCTAATAGGTCTTCCAAGGTGTGGAGTAACAGATGTCAGATAAAATGGTGGTGTGAAAGGTATATATGGTATAGAGTGCACACTAGGACTGTTTACCAGACCAGGAAACCTCGAGCTGCTAGATATCCCCAAACAGTAAAGCCTAGCTCTGAGGAAGAGGGTGCGCCCTCGAAATGCGTTAGTGGTACCCCATGTTCTGTGCATGTCCATGCACTGTGTTTACGGTCTTTTGTCAGTTGCATTTTGTGAGTACCCACTTTTATACAAAAAAAATGTATTATTAAAAAATCTCTGGTAATGCACTAGGTGTGCGCGCCTTCCATTTCTGTTTTTCTTATGAAAGGGTTATACTGTACTTATCTGCTCTGTGCAATGGATAAAATATCATATGCAGAGAATCCTGTGTGTCAAAACAATGGTGGTCAATTTGACACTGCCAAAGGGCCGCACAGTAGCAGTGCATTTTCTCACCACAAGACCCAAAAATTTCATTCTGCTGCATTTTTGCATTTTATCACAATGCACACTGAAGAAGTTGGAGCACCCAAAGCGTACGGGTACTTTTCTTTGCCTACAGCTGCCGCTCGTTTGCAGTACATTGCAGGCGGGTGGACGCTAAGTGGTTAGAGGGGTTGTAAACCGTCGTGTTTTTTTACCTTAATGCATCCTATGCATTAAGGTGAAAAAACTTCTGACGCTGACCGGCCCCGCAACCCCCCCCCCCCCCCGTTTTACTTACCTGAGCCAGTTCATTCCCTCGGCGGAGACGTGCTTTTCCTCTCTGCCCGGGGTTCTCGGCTCTTGATTGGATAGATTGATAGCAGCGCAGCCATTGGCTCCCGCTGCTGTCAATCAAATCCAATGACGCGGTAACCGGGCGTGGGGCCAAGACCGGCATTCTGTGTTTATGGACGCAAATGCTGGACTCGGGAGCGCGCCCGCACGGTAACCCCCAGGGAGAGCGCTTCTTCTAAAGCCGCGTACACACGGGCGGACTTTTCTACGGACTTTCAACGGACTTTTGACAAACTTCCGACTGACTTTTTAACAAACGGACTTGCCTACACACGATCACACCAAAGTCCAATGGATTCGTACGTGATGACGTACACCGGACTAAAATAAGGAAGTTGATAGCCAGTAGCCAATAGCTGCCCTAGCGTCAGTTTTTGCCCGTCGGACTAGCATACAGACGAGGGAATTTCTGGGTCCAGGGGAGTTACAACGTAAAGATTTGAAGCATGTTCCAAATCTAAAGTCCGTCAAACTTTCGACAGAAAAGGTTCGCTGAAGGTCCGATGAAGCCCACACACGATCGGATTGTCCGTCGGACCAGTCCGATAGAAAAGTCCGCTCGTGTGTACGCGGTATAAGGGGTTTACCGATGCGAGGAGGAGCCGCGAGTGACGGTGGGGGACCCCAGAAGACGATGATCGGGGCCACACTATGCAAAACGAAATGCACAGTGGAGGTAAGTATGATATGTTTGTTATTTAAAAAAAAAAACACAAGGGTTTACAACCCCTTTAATGATTGGTAAGATGCAATATATTACATTTTTGTTTTTGGGTCTAATACCACTTTAAATACTTTATTTAGAAAAGCATGAAGCAATGTGCCAAGAGCAGTAAACCACGGTAGCCAATCATAAACCATCTTTCATTGTCCTGACAGCCGTAAACGGATTACGGTTGGGCACTGCTAGGTTGTTCGGGGTTGCTGCACATCGTCGCCCTTGTTAAATAAGCTTCTGACTGGCCAAATCAGCAGCATGAAATTCTCTGCATAAATCCGAGGTTCTTCAGTCCCCTGGTAAAATAAAAAAGAAAAAGCAAAAAAGTAATAGAAGTGAAAAAATGAGGGCGTTTTGATGGTTTAAATGAAAAGAGATTAAAATCTTGTTTACTTACCACGGGGATTTTAAAGCAAGCTGTAAAACAAAATTAGGTTAATTAAGAGCACGCACAAAGGAAGTTATAAGCAGGTAGATAAATCTTAAAACTTTTGACAAACAAATTGGAATGTAAATAGACGAGCTGTAGAGAGATAACACCAACTTCAAATATTGTTTTAGACGTGGGAAGCTCATGGCTCGCCAAGGACAACTACACGTTCCAGCATGTCCTAAAGGCATTTCACGTGTGGTGTATGGTGGGACTTTAAGGCCCCTTTCACACTCGAGCGGGGGCGGCGGCGGCGGTAAAGCATCGCTATTGAAAGTGGCGCTTTACCGTCGGTATTCGGCCGCTAGCGGGGGGGTTTTACCCCCCCGCTAGCGGCCGAGAAAGGGTTAAAAACCACCTCAAAGCCGGCAATATAGCCGCGGTGTCCCATTGATTTATACACTCCACTCCTTCACTGCTCCGAAGATGCTGCTAGCAGGACTTTTTTCCCGTCCTGCTAGCGTACCGCTCCAGTGTGAAAGCCCCGAGGGCTTTCACACTGGAGACAAACCAGCGGCACTTTCGGGTCGGTTTGCAGGTGGTATTATTATCTCAATAGCTCCTGCAAACCGCCCCAGTGTGTAAGGGCCCTAACAAGGGAAGGGTAAACGGTGGAAATATCCTGCTCCATTTTTTTATGAATTGGCTAATATTTATATCTAGGGATATACAAAATTTGACTTATGCCGCGAATGTCCGACAGAAAATGTCAGACGGAAGCTTTTCATCGTATATTCCGATCGTGTGTATGCCTCATCAGACTTTCTTTTTCGAAAATTCTGACGGACCTAGAAATGGAACATGTTCTAAATATTTCCGACAGAACCAATTCCCGGGAATTCGGGAAAACCGCTCGTCTGTATGCTCTTCCGACTGACCAAAAACGACGCATGCTCTGAAGCAAGTACGAGACGGAAGCTATTGGCTACTGACTATTGAACTTCCTTTTTCTAGTCCCGTCGTGAGTGTTGTACATTACCGCGTTCTGGACGGTCGGACTTTGGTCGGACTTTGGTTTGACCGTGTGTAGGCAAGACCACTTGAATGGAATTCCGTCGGAGTTCCGTCGGAGAAACCTTCGGAGTTTATTCCGACGGCAAAACCGGTCGTGTGTACAGGGCATTAGGATGGCTAGGCTCACACTTTTCTGTGGTGCATTGTATAACATAGCCTTTTTTAACCAGGGTGCCCAGGCTCCATGGGGTGCCTTCAGGTTTCTTCAGGAGTGCCTTGGCAAAATGCCTAAAAATTGATCAAAAATTGTATACAAGCCAGCAGGTGGATCTTTTAGTTACACAAAGCTATGGGTCTTCATTATGCACCATTACAACTTTCTAGACACTGGCATCCTAACAACCAATGATGTCATCATTTAATAAGGAGGATGTCTGTCACCGCCACAGCATCCTTGTCTGACCCTCCTGTGCCTCTGTCAGCACTCGGGTGACATTAGCTGACTGAGGGAGAATAATTAGCTAATTGAGGGAGAAGAGAAACATTGGAATACTAGTCAGTACCAGTGTGCAAAAGTTACATAGTTACATAGTAGGTGAGGTTGAAAAAAGACAAAAGTCTATCAAGTCCAAACTATGTGTGTGATTATATGTCAGTATTACATTGTATATCCCTGTATGTTGTGGTCATTCAGGTGCTTATCTAATAGTTTTTTTAAACTATCGATGCCCCACGCTGAGACCACCGCCTGTGGAAGGGAATTCCACATCCTTGCCGCTCCTACAGTAAAGAACCTTCTACGTAGTTAAACCTCTTTTCTTCTAATTTTAATGAGTGGCCACAAGTCTTGTTAAACTCCCTCCCACTCCCTTTCGCAAAAAAGTTTTATCCCTATTGTGGGGTCACCAGTACGGTATTTATAGATTGAAATCATATCCCGTCTCAAGCGTCTCTTCTCCAGAGAGAATAAGTTCAGTGCTCACAACCTTTCCTCATAACTAAGATCCTCCAGACCCTTTATTAGCTTTGTTGCCCTTCTTTGTATTCGCTCCATTTCCAGTACATCCTTCCTGAGGACTGATGTATTTGCTTTGGAAGAATAAATTGACTGTAACGTTGAATGTCCTACGTGTGGATGTTGCTGGATTGTGTAAAATGATTAGAATCGTTTTTTATATTTTAGAATGGGGACCCTCGAGACTGTCTATAATTTTATAGATTGTCTATAATTGTAAAGGGGGTCTTGACTTAAAAAAATGTTGAGAAACACTGGTACAGTATAACACAATTATCATAAGTTGTGTTAAGGCAACCCATTCAAATGAATAGGCTGGCAACACACCAAGAAAATGGATGTGCACCATTTTTGCCAATGTAGCACACAGAAATGCATGGTGATGGATTACTGTACATTGTGGTGCAATGCAACACATGTGGGTTGGAGCTGCATTGCCTTAGAATGTTGGGGTTCCAATCAAATTAATATAAAACCCACAGATTTTTTAAAGAGGAGCCCCAGCCCCCCCCCCCCCAAAAAAAAAATGAATAGTCAACAGCTACAAATACTGTAGTTGCAGAGTGCTGACTAATATTAGGGCACCAGTCCTGTCCAGGCATCCAGTGGTGTCCTCACCCAAGTTCTTCAATCGGCTATCGGGGGCTGGCGCCGCCTTCTTGACCTTGCGGCTTCCTGGCTGATTTCTTAGTGCGCGTCCGAGAAGTGCGCTGCACTTTGTGAGTGGGCCACAGTCTTCTGGGGCCTGTGAAGTGTCCCAGAAGACTGTGGGGGAAACGGGGCTAAACCTCCAGCTCAGTTCACCGCGGCAAACTGAGCCAGAAGTGGGAGCGGGTACCTGTCAAAACTAGGTCCCTCCCCCACCCCAAAAAAAGCTGCCAAATGTGGCAGTGGAGGGCGGGGGGGGGGGGGAGACAGACAAATGGAGCTTCCCCTTTTGGGTGGAGCTCTGCTTTAACCACTTAAGGACCGAGCCTCTTTCTGAAATTTGTTGTTTAAAAACAGGTTTTTTTGCTAGAAAATTACTTAGAACCACCAAAAATTATACATTTTTTTTCTAACACCCTAGAGAATAAAATGGCGGTCGTTGCATTACTTTCTGTCACACCGTATTTGCGCAGTGGTCTTACAAGCGCACTTCTTTTGGAAAAAATACACTTTTTTGAATAAAGAAATAAGATAACAGTAAAGTTAGCCCAATTTTTTTTTTATAATGTGAAAGATAATGTTACGCAGAGTAAATTGATACCCAACATGTCACACTTCAAAATTGCGCCCGCTCGTGGAATGGTGATAAACTTTTACCCTTAAAAATCTCCATAGGCGATGTTTAAAAAATTCTACAGGTTGCATGTTTTTGAGTTGCAGAGGAGGTCTACAGGTAGAATTTTTGCTCTTGCTCTACCAATCGCGGTGATACCTCACATGTGTGGTTTGAATATCGTTTTCATATGCGGGCGCTACTCGCGTATGCGTTTGCTTCTGCACGCGAGCTCGGCAGGACGGGGCGCGTTTAAAAAAAAAAAATCTTATTTATTTTACCCTAAATTTTTTATTTTTACACTGTTCTTTATAAAAAAAAAATTGTGTCACTTTTATTCCTATTACAAGGAATGTAAAACATCCCTTGTAATAGAAAAAAAATATGACAGGACCTCCTAAATATGAGATCTGGGGTCAAAAAGACCTCAGATCTCATATTTACACTAAAATGCAATAAAAATTAAAAAATGGCCCTTTAAGAGCTATGTGCGGAAGTAACGTTTTAATGTTAACAGAAGTAAAAGTGAAATGCAGCGCTAAAAATGATAACCAATGGTAAAAGGCACATCAGACATGGTGACCATTACCAATATATACATAGCTGAAACACGTGAAGCATAATACCAAAAGATTGAATATTAGGAGGGATATAGTAAAGTCCCAATGTATGGCTATAAATCTGATACAGGAGAGTAGGGATGAGCCGAACACCCCCCGGTTCGGTTCGCACCAGAACCCGCGAACGGACCGCAAGTTCGCACGAACGTTAGAACCCCATTGACGTCTATGGGACTCGAACGTTCGAAATCAAAAGTGCTCATTTTAAAGGCTAATTTGCATGGTATTGTCCTAAAAAGGGTTTGGGGACCCGGGTCCTACCCCAGGGGACATGTATCAATGCAAAAAAAACTTTTAAAAACGGCCGTTTTTTCGGGAGCAGTGATTTTAATGATGCTTAAAGTAAAAAAAAAAAAAGTGAAATATTCCTTTAAATATCGTACCTGGGGGGTGTCTATAGTATGCCTGTAAAGTGACGCGTGTTTCCCATGTTTAGAACAGTCCCTGCACCAAATGTCATTTTTAAAGGAAAAAATCTCATTTAAAACTGCTTGCGGGTTTAATGTCATGTCGGGTCCTGGCAATATGGATGAAAATCAGTGAGACAAACGGCATGGGTACCCCCCAGTCCATTACCAGGCCCTTTGGGTCTTGTATGGATATTAAGGGGAACCCCGCACCCAAATTAAAATAAGGAAAGGTCCCTATATACTCTGAACAGCAGTATACAGGCGGTGCAAACAAGACAGGGACTGTAGGTTTGTTGTTAAGTAGAATCTGTTTGTAATTTTGAACATTTTTAATGTGTTTAGCTCCAGCCAAAAAATCTTTTCTAAGCTTTTTGGAAAACATAGGGAAGGGTTATCACCCCTGTGACATTTGTTTTGCGTCTTTCCTCCTCTTCAGAAGATTTCACCTCACTTTTTTGTCCCAATGAAAAATGTTTTTTGAAAATTTGGGTTTTTTTGTGGAACAAGGATTGGAAAGCATCAGTGGAAAGGAGAAATTGTTTTCCCATATTAACTCTTACATGAGAGAATTTCCCTTCCTATGGGTAGATTTCATCTCACTTCCTGTTGTCTCCTTCCGTTTGCAAGTAGGAGTCGTTTGTAAGTTAGATGTTTGAAAGTAGGGTCCTGCCCTATATACTCAGCAGAAATTTGGGCCTTAGGTGTTGCTGTGGCCAAAACACTGTAAGCCCTCACAGGGCCCTGCTGTGAAATATTAGATCAAGAATTGTAATTACATGCCCCTGTTGAACAGGAGCTGAAAAATTAGGCCTTAGGCACTGGTGCTGGTGCCACAACACTGCAACCCCTCACAGACACTCTAGTTGGAACGCAGGAACGAGCCCTGCTGCAAAGTATTGCATCAAAAATTGTAATTACACGCCCCTGTTAGACAGGGGCAGAAAAATTGGGCCTTAGGCACTGGTGCTGGTGCCACAACACTGCAACCCCTCACAGACACTCTAGTTGGAACGCAGGAACGAGCACTGCTGCAAAGTATTGCATCAAAAATTGTAATTACACGCCCCTGTTAGACAGGGGCAGAAAAATTGGGCCTTAGGCACTGGTGCTGGTGCCACAACACTGCAACCCCTCACAGACACTCTAGTTGGAATGCAGGAACGAGCCGTGCTGCAAAGTATTACATCAAAAATTGTAATTACACGCCCCTGTTATACAGGGGCTGAAAAATTGTGCCTTAGGCACTGGTGGTGGCGCCCAGAACCAAAAATGTTCTTACAAGCTATCAGCGTGATGATTGAGGAGGAAGAGGATAATTACTCAGGGATAATCACTCAGCATCAGCATAGGCAGTCTTTGAAGGGATCTGAAAAAAATTATTCAGTTACATCAGCATCAGGTGCTTGGTAGCTGGTGGTGATCCAAGACTGATTCATTTTTATGAAGGTCAGCCGATCGACCGAGTCAGTGGACAGACGCACCCTGTGATCGGTTACCACGCCTCCAGCAGCACTGAATGTACGTTCCGAAAGAACGCTGGATGCAGGACAGGCCAGTAGCTCAATTGCATACTGTGCAAGCTCTGGCCAGTGATCCATCCTCAAGACCCAGTAACCCAGAGGATTTTCGGTGGGAAAGGTGTCCAAGTCTGATCTTGCCCCTAGGTATTCCTGCACCATGTAAAACAGACGCTGGCGATGGTTGCTGGAACCGATCATACCTTGGGGCTGCGGACCAAAAAATTGTCTGAACGCATCGGTCAGACGGCCACCTTCTCCACCGCTCCTTCTTTGACTGACCGAAGCCTCAGCAACACGTTGTCCAGAAACAGGAGTTTGTAACCTCCCAGTCTCTGGGAACGCGTTGCACAGACCTTTCTGCAAGGCCTCCCGAAGATGTTTCATCCTCTGCTCCCTCTGCGATGGCAAGATAAGGTCCGCAACCTTACCCTTGTAACGTGGATCAAGGAGGGTTGCCAGCCAGTATTGGTCCTTCTCCTTGATACCACGAATACGAGGATCCTTACGCAGGCTTTGCAGGATCAGGGAGGCCATGCAGCGTAGGTTTGCTGAGGCATTCGGTCCGGAGTCCTCTGGGTCACTAAGGACAACAACGTCCGCAGCCACCTCCTCCCAGCCACGTACAAGTCCATGTGTTCCTTGGGACTGATCCCTTAAAGACTGCTGATGCTGAGTGCCAGGCTCCACCTCCATACTGACACAATCTTCCTCCTCCTCCTCCTCCTCCTCCTCGTCCTCTTCCTGTGTGATCGGCGGGCACGCAGGAACACTGTCTGGATAAAGGGGGCCTTGAGAGCTAAGGAAGTCCTCCTCTTCCTGCCTCTGTTCTGCCTCAAGTGCCCTGTCCATTATTCCACGCAGCGTGTGCTCCAACAGGTGGACAAGGGGGACAGTGTCACTGATGCATGCACTGTCAGTGCTCACCATCCTCGTGGCCTCCTCGAATGGTGACAGGACAGTGCATGCATCCCTGATCATGGCCCACTGGCGTGGGGAAAAAAAACCAAGGTCCCCTGACCCTGTCCTGGTGCCATAGTCGCACAGGTACTCATTGATGGCCCTCTGCTGCGTGTGCAGCCGCTGCAGCATGGCCAACGTCGAGTTCCACCTGGTGGGCATGTCACAGATTAGGCGGTTCTTGGGCAGGTTAAACTCCTTTTGGAGGTCCGTCAGCCGAGCACTGGCATTATATGACCGGCGGAAATGCACAGAGACTTTCCTGGCCTGCCTCAGGACATCCTGTAAGCCCGGGTACCTGCCCAAGAACCGCTGCACCACCAAGTTAAGGACGTGAGCCAAACAGGGCACATGGGTCAGTTGTCCCTGTCGGAGGGCAGAGAGGAGGTTGGTGCCATTGTCGCAAACCACCATTCCTGCCTTAAGTTGGCGTGGCGTCAACCACCTCTGAACCTGCCCCTGCAGAGCTGACAGAACCTCTGCCCCAGTGTGGCTCCTGTCCCCCAAGCACACCAGCTCAAGCACCGCATGGCATCTTTTGGCCTGCGTACTTGCGTAGCCCCTTGAACGCCTACGGAGCACCGCTGGTTCCGAGGAAGAGGCCATGGAGGAAGAAGAAGAGGAGGGGGTGGAGGAGAGAGGTGTGTCACAATCAGCATTTTGGAGGCGTGGTGGCGGAACAACCTCCAACACTACTGCACCTTGTCCTGCATCCTTCCCAGCTGCCAGCAGAGTCACCCAATGCGCCGTGAAACTTAAGTAACGTCCCTGTCCATGCCTGCTGGACCATGAGTCAGCGGTAATATGCACCTTACCGCTGACCGCCCTGTCCAGCGAGGCATGGACATTGCCTTCCACATGCCGGTAGAGAGCCGGAATCGCCTTCCGTGAGAAAAAGTGGCGTTTGGGTACCTGCCACTGAGGAACCGCACATTCCACAAACTCACGGAAGGGGGCAGAGTCTACCAACTGAAAAGGCAGCAGTTGAAGTGCTAGCAATTTTGCCAAGCTAGCATTCAACCGCTGGGCATGTGGATGGCTGGGAGCAAACTTCTTTCGGCGGTGCAGCAGCTGGGGCAGGGAAATTTGCCTGGTACAATCTGACGTCGGTGTACCAAAAGCAGATTGCCCACAAGTACTTGGCTGTGACACACCTAATTCTACACCTTCATTCCTCTCACTGCAGGTCTCAGAGAGGACTGAAGGTCTAGTGGGGTTGGAAATCTCAGCTGATGAGGAGCAAGGAGAGATCGTCTTTGTTCTTTGGTGTGGGTCTTTCAGATACGCTTGCCAACGAACTGCATGGCAGGTCAACATATGTCTGGTCAAGCATGTGGTACCCAAGCGGGAGATGTTTTGGCCACGCGAGATACGCTTGAGACATATGTTGCAAATAGCAGCGGTGCGATCTGATGCACTCGTCTCAAAAAAGGCCCACACCAAAGAACTTTTTGAATAACGCGCAGAGACTGCAGCGCCCTGCACATGTGGAGCTTTGGGGTGTGATGCAGTCAATGTGCTGCCCTTAGGCTGGCCCCTGGAGGGCATCCTGCCTAGTTGGTGATGTGCCACCTCCTCCTCCTCCTCCTCCTCCTCCTCTCTCCTATCAGGCACCCACGTTGAGTCAGTGACCTCATCATCCCCTCCCTCCTCATCACTGGAGCAAACCTGGCAGTATGCTGCAGCAGGGGGAGCATGACTGCCAGATTGCTGTCCTTCTTGGGCACCCCCTCTGTCCGTGCTCATGTTACTGCCTTCATTGAGCTCAGTATCATCATCAGAGCCTTCCAAACGCTGGGCATCCTCCTGGAGCATGTACCCAACACTGTGGTCAAACAGTTCGAGGGAATCCTCATGAGGACATGGTGGAGCTAGGGAAGGAGTCACTGATGACATTGAGCTGAGGGAAGAGGCCGCTGCTTTGCCAGACAAAGCACCCTGGGCATGGGTGAGAGAGGATGAGGAGGATGAGGACGGCTTGGTCATCCACTCGACCAAGTCTTCCGCATGTTGCGGCTCAACACGGCCAGCTGCCGAAAAAAAGGCCAAGCGTGTCCCATGGCCACGTGCTGATGAGGATGCACCGTCTCCACGACCAGCACTAGACACAGAGCCTGCTTGCCCTCTCTTATTGGCTTGTGACTGTCTGCCTCTCCTTCTTGGCCTTCCAGACATACTAATGGCCTGTAGCTGCACTAAGCTGGGATAGAACACCTGTAATTTTCTTCAGGTAGCTTTATATACTGTAACCAGACAAGCCTGCCTGTCAGTAGGAAGATAACAGGAACGGATCTAGCTGAACACTGTGAGCAGGACGTACTGCACTAAATGTATATAGCAGGAACGGATCTAGCTGAACACTGTGAGCAGGACGCACTGTACTAAATGTAAATAGTCTAGCTGCCTGACCGTGGTACTAATAGGATCAAAAAGAACACCTGTAATTTTCTTAAGGTAGCTTTATATACTGTAACCAGACAAGCCTGCCTGTCAGTAGGAAGATAACAGGAACGGATCTAGCTGAACACTGTGAGCAGGACACACTGTACTAAATGTAAATAGTCTAGCTGCCTGACCGTGGTACTAATAGGATCAAAAAGAACACCTGTAATTTTCTTCAGGTAGCTTTATATACTGTAACCAGACAAGCCTGCCTGTCAGTAGGAAGATAACAGGAACGGATCTAGCTGAACACTGTGAGCAGGACGCACTGCACTGAATGTAAATAGCAGGAACGGATCTAGCTGAACACTGTGAGCAGGACGCACTGCACTGAATGTAAATAGCAGGAACGGATCTAGCTGAACACTGTGAGCAGGACGCACTGCACTAAATGTAAATACCAGGAACGGATCTAGCTGAACACTGTGAGCAGGACGCACTGCACTGAATGTAAATAGCAGGAACGGATCTAGCTGAACACTGTGAGCAGGACGTACTGCACTAAATGTATATAGCAGGAACGGATCTAGCTGAACACTGTGAGCAGGACGCACTGCACTGAATGTAAATAGCAGGAACGGATCTAGCTGAACACTGTGAGCAGGACGCACTGCACTAAATGTAAATACCAGGAACGGATCTAGCTGAACACTGTGAGCAGGACGCACTGCACTGAATGTAAATAGCAGGAACGGATCTAGCTGAACACTGTGAGCAGGACGCACTGCACTGAATGTAAATAGCAGGAACGGATCTAGCTGAACACTGTGAGCAGGACGCACTGCACTAAATGTAAATACCAGGAACGGATCTAGCTGAACACTGTGAGCAGGACGCACTGCACTGAATGTAAATAGCAGGAACGGATCTAGCTGAACACTGTGAGCAGGACGTACTGCACTAAATGTATATAGCAGGAACGGATCTAGCTGAACACTGTGAGCAGGACGCACTGCACTGAATGTAAATAGCAGGAACGGATCTAGCTGAACACTGTGAGCAGGACGCACTGCACTAAATGTAAATACCAGGAACGGATCTAGCTGAACACTGTGAGCAGGACGCACTGCACTGAATGTAAATAGCAGGAACGGATCTAGCTGAACACTGTGAGCAGGACGCACTGCACTGAATGTAAATAGCAGGAACGGATCTAGCTGAACACTGTGAGCAGGACGCACTGCACTGAATGTAAATAGCAGGAACGGATCTAGCTGAACACTGTGAGCAGGACGCACTGCACTGAATGTAAATAGCAGGAACGGATCTAGCTGAACACTGTGAGCAGGACGCACTGCACTGAATGTAAATAGCAGGAACGGATCTAGCTGAACACTGTGAGCAGGACGCACTGCACTGAATGTAAATAGCAGGAACGGATCTAGCTGAACACTGTGAGCAGGACGCACTGCACTGAATGTAAATAGCAGGAACGGATCTAGCTGAACACTGTGAGCAGGACGCACTGCACTGAATGTAAATAGCAGGAACGGATCTAGCTGAACACTGTGAGCAGGACGCACTGCACTGAATGTAAATAGCAGGAACGGATCTAGCTGAACACTGTGAGCAGGACGCACTGCACTGAATGTAAATAGCAGGAACGGATCTAGCTGAACACTGTGAGCAGGACGCACTGCACTGAATGTAAATAGCAGGAACGGATCTAGCTGAACACTGTGAGCAGGACGCACTGCACTGAATGTAAATAGCAGGAACGGATCTAGCTGAACACTGTGAGCAGGACGCACTGCACTGAATGTAAATAGCAGGAACGGATCTAGCTGAACACTGTGAGCAGGACGCACTGCACTGAATGTAAATAGCAGGAACGGATCTAGCTGAACACTGTGAGCAGGACACACTGCACTAAATAGTCTAGATAGAAGATAACAGGAACGGATCTAGCTAAACTGAATACAGTGTATATATATATATGCAACACCTGGGATGCATATATATACACAATACACTGTAAGTGCAGCTAACTGACTGACTGTTCTGCCTAATCTATCTAACTCAAATCAAATGACACTGTCTCTCTCTCTCTCTATCTCTCAGCACACCGGAACACACACTACACAGGGCCGCCGTGCAGGCGGCCTTATATAGTGTGGGGTGTGTACTAAATCCCCTGAGCCATAATTGGCCAAAGCCACCCTGGCTTTGGCCAATTACAGCTCTCTCTACTGACGGCGCTGTGATTGGCCAAGCATGCGGGTCATAGTGCATGCTTGGCCAATCATCAGCCAGCAATGCACTGCGATGCCGCAGTGAATTATGGGCCGTGACGCGCCACACGAATTTGGCGCGAACGGCCCATATCGTTCGCAATTCGACGGACGGTCGAACAGCCGATGTTCGAGTCGAACATGGGTTCGACTCGAACACGAAGCTCATCCCTACAGGAGAGTCCCAAACATAGGCTAAATATGAATGTTGGACTGATGTAGAAATCTTCTCTTGTATATCATGAGTTGTACGATCATGGGAAGTGAATAGATGGAATACGCTTACCTATCCTCTATGGTCCACGTCACGACTGTCCGTTCAGAAGCCCGAGGGGGAATTCTCCGCCACAAACAGGTCTCCAGAGCATGGATGGTTCCCAAAAAGATAGATAGGACGCCAATAGTGCAGATCAAATGACGTATTTTATTGGATGTAACCAATAATCAACAAACGATATAAAAACGTGATCACGTGTAAAACAATAAAATCAAGTGTAGGAAAGAGGAAGGCTCACCCGACGCATTTCGTCCACATGGACTTCAACAGGGGCATCCAGGGGCAACGTTTTAATGTTGCATCCGCCCTGCATTGATATGGAGACGAGTGGGGGCCATCTTCCCCTCACTCAGCTCCATACCACAGAGGGGACAGAACCCGATTGCCTCCGCTGCTGCCAACGGCTCCGGTAAGTGGAGCGCGGCAGGGGGCCCTCTCCCGCTGCCGATAAAAGTGATCTCGCTGCGAATCCGCCGCAAAGACCACTTTTATCTTGAAGCGTACCGCCCGCTCATGAAGAGGATACTGGGGTTATGGCAGCTAGCTGCTGCCATAACAACGATACTCCTCTTCAAAATACAGACGTATAACGATGGTGAGCAGTCCGGAAGTAGTTAAGCACTTTCAACAGCTGATTTAGCTCTTATTCACATTGACTGCGGCTTTGAAATTGTGTGACTTGATCTGAAATCGCACAATTTCAAAGTGGCATGTCAATGCGACTTGGAAAACATCTGTACGGCTTCATACGCAGATGTTTATGCAAGTCGCACCCAAAATCGGAAAAAGTAGTGCAGAAACTACTTTTTCAAATCGATGTGGCATCGGAAAGTTGCCGGCAATAGGATGCGACTTGTCGTGCGATCTGATTTGTCAAACGAGGGCTTAATCACTTACTGGGTATGCAGCTTCTTCATCTTTTAATCCTTGCAGTTAAACTGGTACCATGATCACTGTCCAGGGTTTCCTGTTTCAGGGTAGCTTATTTCTCATGCAGCATCCAATGGAGTCACCCTTGCATGCAGGGACTAAAGTTGTGTCTCCCTGCGCTGTATGCATTAATAAAAACACACACACTCCTCTGCTACTCCTCCATCCTCCCCCCTTCCCTTCTCTAAGCTAACAGATATTCTCCAAACTGCACTGTCCACTGTTAACTTTTTCCTGTGAGGATCGGAAGTACAGGAAAGGAGCACTGAAAGAGCAGGAGACAGCAGTATTGAAGATTGTAAATTGCAAGTGCTGGGACCAACTTAATACAGTAGGCACAATGGAAGATTTGTCCATTGGATCTGTATAGTGTGTGCATGGAGGAACTGGTTACATAGTTAGTCTGCTTGAAATAAGACACCATCCAGTTCAACCAATATGGCTGGATTTTTCCTTGTTTAGCCATCAGGCTTTAGTGTTTGACCTCATTCACATGGGCGTACTACAGCTTAAAGTGATTCTAAAGGCAGAAGTTTTTTATCTTAACACTGTAGCACTAACTCTCGGTGGACCACCTCCACCGAGTTGTCTCCGGGACAGAGGAGCACTCAAACGCTTCAACACGTTGCTTTTCTAACACCAGCCGATGGTGACAGCGACACCCACCGGCACAGTGTGGAACTACATGCAACTCAGCCAAGCTGGAACAGAGGCAAATCTAACTTCCTCTAACAAGTAACCCACAAGATTAACCTATCAGCGGTAGATTAAAAAAATCTACCAGCGCTACATACTCCCCCCACTACAATAGACGCTGTCCTCAACGTCTGTCACAAAAATAATAACTCCAAAAGCCTGAGAGCAGGTATTTGAGCTTAAAACTTGGATTTAGGCAAATAAAAAGGAAAGACAGTAGAAAGACATTATAAGATTAACATTTGTAAAACAATATGTTCACATCCGCAAACAAAACCATCCTATGACTGTACATAACCCCACTATCTATCTAGCTGAAAATCCTAACAGCTTGATAGATCAAATGGTTCCTGAAAAGGAAAAAATATTAAACACACATGCAACCTATACAGTTTCAGGAGCAAAGTCTCATTTGAAAAAAATGAAACTCTCTTCCCATTATCTACATCAGAATAATCTTTAGGAGTCCATCCCTATATATACATTTTTTCTTAAATGAAAGAAATGAAAGAAATCCGGCTAGCAAAAAGAAGTCCTTGGATTTGAAACACTGAGATGAGTATTTAGATCTTGACCACGAAGATCTCTATATACTGACACTAACTAACTAACTATCCCAAAGTTCTTTTGGCCATAATTACCAATAAAACCGGGGATCTGGCAGTGTCAGTGTTTTTCCCAGTTTATCCACTGTAGTGATGAAATATACAACGTCATCTTTTACGGGTCTGCAAATTACCACTTTGTCAGCATGAATGTGCCGACCACAGTTCCACTGCATAAAACATCCACTGAAGCGTTCATCCATAGCAACAGAACATCCAGTTTTTCGGAAAGGCTTAGGCACAGACAAATAGTCCCAAACAGCTTCACTGTACCAAAGCTCCCGGTTAGCTTCAATCACTTGCATTATGTCCTGAGGGACATAAGGGAACTCCAAACCATATTCCGTAGCTACACGCTTGTTCAACATTCTCTGCAAACATGCAAGTTTCGGTAAGGATCTATTTTTTTCCCATACCAGGAGGCACACATGAATCCAATGACTTGCTCACCATAGACCCAGCCGGTGTCCGAAGTGAACTAGCAACTTTTGACAATGTCTCATTTACATTGCTGTGTGGCTCCACACAAGGTGATGTCTTCCCAGAACTCAGGGCTGTCCATTCAGGGAAAGTCATAGCAGAGGCGACATCCTCGCCTTGGGCCCATAACAGTTCTTGTGACATAGTCTCAAATAGGTCATCATCACCGGAGAGATCCGACATGGATTCTATCTCCGAATCTCCCAGCTCTTCTGCTGGCAGATATTTGTTTGCAGTCCCAGATACATTCCCCATTAATTGCTCACCCGTTCCTGTCGTAGACTTTGTTGGATCCCTTTCGGGTTGTCACTGGGGTAGGCCTCGGCCACGGCCGCGGGAAGCCTTCACATATCCCACCTTCCTCTGGACAGGTACAACAGGGATAGGCGTAGTGGACGCGGAAATCAAAGCAATGTCCGCTGATGAATCGGTAACTACCGCTTCTACCGTGGCGACACCTGTAGCCCAGTCCATACGATAAGCACGGAGCGACATGGTAGGTTCTTCTCTGGCGCCAAACATATAAACGCGTCCCACGTGGTATCAAGTAGGGTAGGCTCCTCCCACTTGTTCTTCTGATCACGTAGCTCCTGGGCTTTTACTGGCGCCCACCGCCTACGCACTCAGAAATAAAGTCCTGCAACATTTAACCTCTTCTTCTCCTGAGAAAATGACAAAGTCCAGCTCTCACCGTAAACTCCCGGTGAAACACTTCTCCAGGTTGCAAGAACTGATGGCTAACAAATCCCAGACGAGCCCCCACATGTAGCACTAACTCTTGGTGGAGCTGCTGGTTTAAAGTGGGCTGTTACCTTCACTCTTGATACCTCTGTTTCACTGGCACCGGGTCTAGGGTCCCGTTGAGTTTACCTCTGGACGATGTAGACACCAACACTTAAGTAGATTTTCCAATGCTTTAATGAACAAATAATAAAGGAAGTAGCAGGAAAGAGTCAGAAGGAAAGTTGCACGGAAGCTCAAATACCTTTCCTTAGTATTCTTTAGAACATTCTCTGGAATTGAACACTTGCGGTTGAATGGTTGAATGTGCTCCCCCTTGTGGGACCCAATCTTTGCCCGCCTGGATAGGCCTTTCTCACTTGCCTAGCAGCCAGTACGCAGCACGAACAAAAGTCTCTGCCACAGACTTGTTTGGAATAAAATCAGTACGATCCTCTGCCACAGGATGTATTGGTTTGCAATGAATGTCAGACACAGTACTTGAACCTTTAAGCCAACCCGGCAGTACTATGCAGTAAGATTACTTCAGCATACGTCCTCCAACCGAGTCACCAGGCCCCTCTCCAGACCTGCACTCTGCATGATCCTTCCATGACGGGTCCTCCCCTGGGATCTCCTTGGTTGTCAAGCTTCTTCACTCAGGATAGACAGCTCAGGACCGTTCCTCTGCTGCTGTGGTAGGCCCCAGACAGGCTTCTGGGCCCACCCACACGCCGCAGCGACGTGGGCCTCCGGAACGGAGGACCACGGGGTGGTACTCTTAACGCATACCTGTCGGCCAGGAGGGCCAGCAGGTGGCTGAAAACGAACCCCTAAACATGGCGTCTGTCCCATAAATACCCTCTCCCAGAATGCAACTCGGAGGACCACCTCCACCGAGTTGTCTCCGGGACAAAGGAAAACTCAAACGCTTCAACACGTTGCTTTTCCAACACCAGCCGATGGTGACAATGACACCCACCGGCACAGTGTGGAACTACATGCAACTCAGCCAAGCTGGAACAGAGGCAAATCTAACTTCCTCTAACAAGTAACCCACAAGATTAACCTATTGGCGGTAGATTAAAAAAATCTACCAGCGTTACAACACATGCTATGCATTAAGATAAAAAAACCTTCTGTGTGCAGCAGCCCCCCTCAGACCCCCTAATACTTACCTGAGCCCCATCTCTCTCCGGCGATATTTCTGTCCATGATGCTCCCGCCTGATTGGCTGAGACACAGCAGTGGGCGCCATTGGCTCCCGCCATGTGTCAGGTAGGTCAGTGTATGTCAGCCAGATAGGTCAGTGTATGTCAGATAGGTAGGTCAGTGTGTGTCAGGTAGGTAAGTACGTGTCAGGCATGTCATGTAGGTCAGTGTATGTCAGCCAGGTAGGTCAGTGTGTGTCAGGTAGGTCAGTGTATGTCAGGTAGGTAGGTCAGTGTATGTCGGGTAGGTAGGTCAGTGTATGTCAGCCAGATAGGTCAGTGTATGTCAGATAGGTAGGTCAGTGTGTGTCAGGTAGGTCAGTGTGTGTCGGGTAGATCAGCGTATGTCAGATAGGTAGGTCAGTATATGTCAGCCAGACAGGTCAGTGTATGTCATATAGGTAGGTCAGTGTGTGTCAGCCAGATAGGTCAGTGTATGTCAGATAGGTAGGTCAGTGTAGGTCAGTGTGTGTCAGGTAGGTCAGTGTATGTCAGGTAGATCAGGTAGGTCAGTGTGTGTCAGTCAGATAGCTCAGTGTATGTCAGATAGGTAGATCAGTGTGTGTGAGGTAGGTTAGTACGTGTCAGGCATGTCATGTAGGTCAGTGTATGTCATATGGGTCAGTGTATGTCAGGTAGGTAGGTCAGTGTATGTCAGCCAGATAGGTCAGTGTATGTCAGGTAGTTCAGTGTGTGTCAGGTAGGTCAGTGTATATCAGCCAGATAGGTCAGTGTATGTCAGGTAGGTCAGTGTGTGTCAGGTAGGTCAGTATGTCAGGTAGGTTAGTACGTATCAGGCATGTCATGTAGGTCAGTGTATGTCAGCCAGGTAGGTCAGTGTGTGTCAGGTAGGTAACAACCCCCTCCATACAACCCCACCGCCCGCCGCCCCATCCCCCCCCCCCCCCGGTGCCGGGCTCTGACTTCATTGTCACTGGCAAGTGACAATCCGCAACATGTGGCAGGTGATGTGGCAAGTGACAATCTGCATCTGGTGGCAGGCAAGTGACAACCAGCAACGTGTGGCAGGTGACGTGGCAAGTGACAATCCGCAACATGTGGCAGGTGACGTGGCAAGTACCAATCTGCATCTGGCAGCAGGCAAGTGACAACCAGCAACGTGTGGCAAGTGACAATCCGCAACCTGTGGCAGGTGACGTGGGAAGTGACAAACCGCACAATGTGGCAGGTGACGTGGCAAGTGACAATCTGCAACCTGTGGCAGGTGACGTGGCAAGTGACAATCCGCAACATGTGGCTGGTGACGTGGCAAGTGACAATCTGCATCTGGCGGCAGGCAAGTGACAACCAGCAATGTGTGGCAAGTGACAATCCGCAACCTGTGGCAGGTGAAGTGGGAAGTGACAATCCACAACATGTGGCAGGTGACGTGGCAAGTGACAATCCGCAACATGTGGCAGGTGACGTGGCAAGTGACACTCTCAGGGCTCCCACTGATTCTGCATTATGGTGAGTTGAACTATTTCATTTTATATAACAATGTAATAATAAAATAATGCGCTTCAGTCATCCTGACACCATAACAACCATGGTGCCGGGATGATTGAAGCGCCAACACCAGCCATTTCCTAGATAAATTGAGCGCAAAAAAATGTATTTTCTGGCAGTGCTTCTCCCGAAATTCTGAATCCGCCCCTGTATTGAGGAGCGGACAGGGCCACCAAATATGAAGGTATGTGCCTTCATGGTTATGACAAAGGCAACAATCTTTAGGTAACGTGGGAAGAAACTTAGACCTCAAATTTAAATGTGGGCGAATTAGGAAATTCCAAATCAAGACAAAAATGCGCAACAACTTTATCCTGAATGGCACCCCAAATGGGGTATGATATTGCAGTGACTGTTGTGTGACAAAACATGCATGAATTGCATCAAAATAAGCGTGGGAAAAATTTGGTCCCTGAGCTTCTTTGGTGAGACAAATGTGTATAGGGAAACCAGTTCAAGTGAATAGGCTGCTTTATGTACAACACGTGAAAATGCATGTAGTGCTACCCCCGGAGGAGCTGCTGGTAATATGCCCGGGTTCCTTTTTCCAGTAGTTGAATCGCAGCTAGGCACACATGCACTTTCACTCCTTTGGCTCAAGAAACAGTCTAGGGTTGTTGGTATTGAGATATTAATAAAGGGTTTAACTTGGATGGGGATTGGGGAAAGCAGGATACTCTAATCACTTGCTATAACGAACTTGAGGACACTAAATTTGCCTCTTTAAACTCTGTCCATGTGTAACAGATAGTGTACAGGTTCTGCAATACAGTATTGAGGAGATTGAGCCTTCCTCTGTGAACAGTCCAAGCAACAGTCCCTTCACAAGGAATGGAATAACTATGCTCTTCAGGGCAAAACTTCTTAGCAACATGGATGACCTTCTATCACACAAAGGGGTGATGGTACTCTAGGATCTCTCCACGCCTGTACTCACTGAACACCACTGGATAAATGGTAGCCTCCTACCAGTATCCTGCAGGCAGCTTCTCCCAGTGTATCAGAGTAGATCCTCAGACGACAGCCCCTCAGCCAGCCTTCAACAGTGGCTCCTGGCCCTCCAGCCTCCCAGCTGGGGCCTCCACTCAACGAGCACATGGCAGAATGCCCGGGAAGGGCAAATGAGCCTCGCCTAGGTGCTAATCTTTCCCTACCCAGCTCCTCTCTGCTCCAGGGTATTTATGCATTCTCCCAGAATCCTCTGGGCCAGACCTCCCAATGATTATCTAAGGCTACATAAATATTAAGCTGCTGATTTGTGTGCCCCCACCTCTATTACCCAGAGCTCCTTTAGGTGAACAATGGGAAGTAAGCAATCATTCAGCCTCTAGAGCACAGACCAGACCAGAATAATCAAACCCAGCTCCACTGGGTACAGTGGACTAAACTAAATTTACCAATAAACCCCAAACAAAATTCCAACCTCACTGGATACAGTGAGCAGAACTAAATGTGCCTACCAGAACAGATTAGCCCATTACAATGGGCCCAAACTAAATTTACCTATCCTAGCACCTGAATATGAGGGTGCTACACGCATATAAAGTGTGCTTTTCAAATAGATAGCGGGAACCCGCAAGCAATATGTGAATAGGACTTTAGTGTGTGTCTATGGACAATTATTCCTTCTTGTTAATATTTTGTATGTAGCGCTGGTAGATTTTCAATCTACCGCTGATAGGTAAATTTTGTGGGTTGCTTGTTAGGTAAAGTTAGATTTGCCTCTGTTCCAGCTTGGCTGAGTTGTGTGTAGGTCCACA
Source organism: Lithobates septentrionalis (assembly GCA_037952835.1). Classification (NCBI taxonomy): domain Eukaryota; kingdom Metazoa; phylum Chordata; class Amphibia; order Anura; family Ranidae; genus Lithobates; species Lithobates septentrionalis. Next base: position 280,176 of record JBBDGP010002740.1, read on the forward strand.
CTGTACCGGCGGGTGTCGTTGCCACCATGGGCTGGTGTTGGAAAGGCAACGTGTTGAAGCGTATGAGTGCTCCTCTGTCCCGGAGACAACTCAGTGGAGGTGGTCCTCCGATTTGCATTCTGGGAGAGGGTATTTATGGGCCAGACGCCATGTTTAGGGGTTCGTTTCCAGCCACCTGCTGGCCCTCCTGGCCGACAGGTATGCGTTAGGAGTACCACCTTGTGGTCCTCCGTTCGGGAGGCCCACGCTCCTGCAGCGTGTGGGTGGGCCCAGAAGCCTGTCTGGGGCCTACCATAGCAGCAGAGGAATGGTCCTGAGCTGTCTATCCAGAGTGAAGAAGCTGGACAACCGAGGAGATCCCAGGGGAGGACCTGTCATGGAAGGATCATGCAGAGTGCTGATCTGGAGAGGGGCCTGGTGACTCGGTTGGAGGACGTATCCTGAAGTAGTCTTACTGCATAGTACTGCCGGGTTGGCTTAAAGGTTCAAGTACTGTGTCTGCCATTCATCGCAAACCAGTACATCCTGTGGCAGAGGATCGTACGGGTTTTATTCCAAACAAGTCTGTGGCAGAGACTTTTGTTCGTGCTAGGTACTGGCTGCTAGGCAAGTGAGAGAGGCCTATCCCGGTGGGCTAAGATTGAATCCCACAAGGAGAGTGCATTCAACTACAAGTTGTCAATTACAAAGAATGTTCTAAAGAATACTAAGGAAGGGTATTTGAGCTTCCCTGCAACTTTCCTTCTGCTTCTTTCCTGCTACTTCCTTTATTACTTGTTCATTAAAGCATTGGAAAATATACTCAAGTGTTTGGTGTCTACATCGTCCAGAGGTAAACTCAACGGGCCCCTTGAACCGGTGGCGGTGAAACAGAGGTATCGAGAGTGAAGGTAACAGCCCGCTTTAAAGCAGCAGCTCCACCAAGAGTTAGTGCTACATGTAATTACGTTCCTGTGCCTTACAAGACAGAGAAAGTGAATGGGTAAGGGAAAATACCTTCATCCGGTCCTCATCGGAGAAATGTGTATTACAATCTGATTCTATTGAGTTTAGAAAGGAAGTGGGACAATTTACCTCTCAAAAGAAGTGTATACATTACAGAGATGATGTATGATGGTGGTTGAGATTTTATAAGGAGGTGCTCAAACCCCATCAATGGGTGATGCAGGTTATTGTATGAAGAAAAGGTTCGGTAAAGACTAAATAATTGTCCATGTACTTTTACTTTGGCAAAGAAAGTAAAATGAGTAAGCCAAAATAACACATTAGTAAGAATGTAGATAACTTGGGGCCACAAAAGCTGTAGCCAAATTTCCAAACCCTTGAGAATGAAGACCTGATGAGAATTGAGGATTAACCAGAAGAGGAGAGAGAGCACTCAGAGTTGATGATAGGGCATGGGTGAGTATGGATTTCTACCAACACAGTACTGTTGCTTCCAACAGGGTAGAGCTGGCCTTCAAGTCCGATCTCAGCGGGGCACTCGTGCCTATATAGGCATAGGGGTAGTTCAATTCCACTTTAATGTAACCTAAATATTACTGCCCATTTGACAACGCATATAAAATACTGATAGTAAAGCATATTACTGCATGCACAATAATGTGAACTGAAGATTGCCTCCCACCTGCCAATTGCCTTGATGATGTTGTTTGCTGAATTCTTCTAGTTCTCTATTGAACTCTGAGTCCACCACCTATTACAAAATTCTAGCAAAAAGGAGGGTTTGGGACTTTAAATAAGGCACCTCGGGACAAGAGGTGTCTCCATCCCTATTTCCGTAGAAAAGGAGGGGGCGATTGGGACTTTGAGTGAGGCACAAGGAGGAACTGGATGTAGAAAAGATCATTTATTGATCGACTAAAAACATGATATCATATGGCCAAACATTGATATTACAGTCAGATGAAGTTTGCAAAAACTCAAAAGCATACAAGCATAAAATAAAATGAAATTATTAAACAAATGTGAAATAGCATTCCCGTTGTTGCAACATGTACAAGTTCATATATAAATTTGAAAGGAATTAATGTCCTCACAGATAACGTCATTAGGGTGTGCATCTTTGTAAGCTCTACGCGTTCCGGGGAATAATACCGCCTCATCAGGAGCTGATGCATATGACAACTCTGAAAAAAATATATAAAAAACATTGAACATACATTAACCCCAATCGCAAACGAGATATGGGGGAAAAGTGGGCATAGACGGGAAACCATCGAAAATATCTACTTACTTTGCAGACTCATCATGTCACTGGAGGTTACCAAGAGATTAGGGAGCATCACAGATGCCTCCCCGGGAGCTGAGGTAGGAGGAAACCCCCCAGGACAGAGCCGACCAAAAAATCCCCACCAGGACAGGGAAACCCCCGCCGCCGTAGCTGATGATGTCGGCAGCAGACTCCAAACTGTCTAAATAAAAAATGTAACTGAAATAAGTATGTGGTAGAATACCCATCCGTATGTAAGTGAATAAATAGCAACAGATAGGAGCCAGTTGTTGAAGAGGGGTATGTGTGGGTGGTTGTAGGCAAGGATGGAACAATGTGGCTAGGTACAAGAGAAAAATATGCAAAAAAGAAAGAAAAAATGAAGAAAGGGGTAAAAAATAATAAATATGTCCTCCCAGAAAAACTGGGAGCAGAATGATCTAGAGATGGCATAACGAAAAAAAAAAACATGCTTAAGAACGTACCTATGCGGGTCCTATGTCAGGGTGTATGGACCTAACAAACACTCCACAACCGACAGCCACGAGCAGCGGGGGTAACCAGGCCAGGCGGGGATCCAAATAGCCGCCAAACCGCCCGAGGGTCCTCCCACCAGCGTCACGCTGGCGTGGTGTGCGTGGAGGAGCACTTCCGCCCCGAAGCATCCACAGGGCCTCCCACACCAATTGCCAGATGGTAAACAAGGGCCGACGCTGCAACGCCAAGAGACAGCGCTACAGCGACGGCCCGATGCGTGACGTCGATGCGCAATGTAACCAGCCCACCCCCCACCCAGACAACTCCCATCAAACCACAAGTGGGGGAGGGGGGGTGCCCAGAGCGCATCGCAGCTCCAGGACAGAGAAACATGGGGACAGCTCCGGGCAAACTCGGATCTCACCAGAATGCATGAGAGTGCAAATATGAAAAATTGTCTAAGTGCCACCTGAACGGCCACAGGGTATAGATAGATTACAATAAGCAAGTCACACAGGAGAACCCCGATGGGGAAAAAGGGGGGCTCCCGTGTGATCTCTACCTTCCGGGCCTAAAAGTGCCTCCATCCCTGGTGCATATATAGCAAAAAGGAGGGTTTGGGACTTTAAATGAGGCACCTCGGGACAAGAGGTGTCTCCATCCCTATTTCCGTAGAAAAGGAGGGGGCGATTGGGACTTTGAGTGAGGCACAAGGAGGAACCGGATGTAGAAAAGATAATTTATTGATCGACTAAAAACATGACATCATATGGCCAAACATTGATATTACAGTCAGATGAAGTTTGCAAAAACTCAAAAGCATACAAGCATAAAATAAAATGAAATTAGTAAACAAATGTGAAATAGCATTCCCGTTGTTGCTCCATGTACAAGTTCATATATAAATTTGAAAGGAATTAATGTCCTCACAGATAACGTCATTAGGGTGTGCATCTTTGTAAGCTCTACGCGTTTCAGGGAATAATACCGCCTCATCAGGAGCTGATGCATATGACAACTAAAAAAATATATAAAAAACATTGAACATATATTAACCCCAATCGCAAACGAGATATGGGGGAAAAGTGGGCATAGACGGGAAACCATCAAAAATATCTACTTACTTTGCAGACTCATCATGTCACTGGAGGTTACCAAGAGATTAGGGAGCATCACAGATGCCTCCCCAGGAGCTGAGGTAGGAAGAAACCCCCCAGGACAGAGCCGACCAAAAAATCCCCACCAGGACAGGGAAACCCCCGCCGCCGTAGCAGAAACAGGTGAGTTTGCCCACTCTTTTGAAAGTTGGTTGATTGGTGGGCAAACTGTCCCTTTCAACCTCTCCTCCCCCAGTCCCGACATGCCTTGTGCAGCATTGGCATTTGATCTTGTTAGTGTGATAGTATGGCTAGTCCGTGTGCTGTAATAGAGACGGCATAAGAAAGTTGGTCCGAAGGGCAGAAAGTATTTTTTAATTCCAGTTGGAAGCTGATTGTTGCATCAACATCCAGAAAATATTGTCTGATGTTTTTCAGGTATCTTATATGTCACTACATAAATCCTGCTTAATGAAACTCCCATAGCTGGCTGAAACAAAAAAAAAAACTAGTAGACAACCTTTACCATAATTTATGAGACTGGCCTTTACTAAAATGTTTTGAAGAACAGATGCATGGTTATTCTGCCAAGTATCTACTGAAGAAAGATCACAGTGCTAAAGTAGAAGACCAGACATAACAGGTGTGATGTTTGTTGAATCTTGTTTTTTTTTTTTTTGGAGGAGTAGTCCTAATACCTTCCTGGACTACTTTCTCTTAGGGGAGGCAATCACTGCTGCTAGCCTCCTTGATGACTAATCATCTCTCTGCCCTCTGGAAGTTAAAATCAACCTGCCTTAAGTCACCACTGCTTTTTATGGGTTAGTTAGGTATCCATGTAGGCAGGTGCAGTCTGTACTCCCCCCACTGCACTCAACTGAAGCGGCGATGCAGAAGGGCAAGGAAGCCATGAGGAACGTGGTTCCTCTATGGCCTCCAGCCGTCACCGGGGAGACAGCTGTCCATTTGGATGCTTACACCCCACATTAATCTCAGCGGCCATCTTGGGTCAAGGCAAAATCTATATAAGACTCTGGTTCCCAGGTTTAGGGCGCTTTGTGTGAGTGGCTAGTGTAGGGACAGGTTCTCTGTCTGGCGGGGACAGCACATAGCAGCAGGGAAATGTTTCTGAGGAGAAGGGAAAGTGTAGGGACTACGCTATCTCTACATAGGAAGCCTCCCGTTTTACAGGCCAGGCTGCATTCCTGCTCCCCACTGCAGAAGCTGTTGACATAATTTCAAGACTGCGATCATCTTCTACTGTTTGTAAGTGGCTCCAGTCAGATGTTCCTACCGCTGGGCCTGATTGTACATTGTTGGAACTCTCTCTATATACTGTTCTCATCTACCTTGCCCTCTGAATGTAATCATTGCCGCCTGAGAGAACCAGGCTGCACCCACCCACATCCATGCCTACCTATTTATTTCCATGCTACTGGTTTGATTGGCATTCACAAAGCTGAATTGATATTGGATTATGACAGGTCACCCTTCCACTACCACCACCTAGAGTGCCATCCTAAGATACCTCCTAGGAAGAAAGAACTCACGTCATAGTATGCTCACAAAACATGATGGGAACTGTAGTACATGTGCTACGTACATCTGCAGAATGTAATTATGTGCAACCAGCAGCCTCCTTCTCCAAACGAAGATTGAAAGAAGAATCACAGTGCTATGCATGCAGGGCCAGTGTCAGCATAAGGTGGCTTAGGCAGCCGCCTTAGGGTGCCAGGATAGAGGGGCAGTAAAATGCACCTTAGCTTTGCCAGCACACCAATCACCCCATGATAGAAATCCCTGAATGGAGTGCTGGCCTTTCCCCCAGCCATACCTGCCCCACATCAACCTCCGCCACTTCCCTGGGCCCTGCCGCGGGCTTCACAGCTTCACCAAGAACTGTCCAGCACTACCAGCAGAGCAAGGCGGCCACAGCACTCCACCGTTATGAGCGAGGAGTTTGACTTCTTCTACTGTGAGTCCTGCTACCTCCACTGTCACCTGCACAGGGATCGCTGGCCAAAAACCACAGAGTACTGCCCACCAACAGCCAGGAGACTGATCTCTACCTGTATTGACAACGAGCTGGAGAACCACAGCATATACGGGGTCCAGGAGGGAAAAGGTGAGGTTTAGCACAGGGGATGGTAGGGGTGCACAAGGTGAGGGAGGAAAGGGGAGTGCACAACATATGGGGGGAATGTAAGTTGCACAAGGTAAAGGTGGTGATGAAAAGGTTAGGGGGGTGGTCAAGATATGGGGGGGAAGCTGCACAAGGTGGGGGGGCAGGGGGAAGCTGCGCAAGGTGAGGGGGTGTTGGGGGGGCACAAGATGAGGGGGAAGATGGGGAAGCTACAAAAGGTGAGAGGGGAGGGAGGAGCTGCACAAGGCGAGGGGGATAGAGAAGAACAAGGTGATGGTGTGGGGGTGTGCACAAGAGGGGACATGGGAAGACTGCACAAGCTGCGGGGAAGGGGGTAGAGGAGGAAAAGATGGGGGTGCACATGGAGAGGGGAGGGGGAATGGAGGAGTTGCACTGGGAACAATGTGTTTATTGGTTTCAAGGTCATTGTGGGAGATGAACAAAGTTGGTGAGGGGGCCATGGGGGATGAGATGTGATCAGGTGCCACCCTACTGCAGAAAGGGTAAGACTGTGTTCCTAGGTGTCAGGGACATTGTGGGAAATGAATACAAGGAGATAAAATTAGGAATACATCTGCTGTGAGATGTTATCTGGTGCAAGCAGTATCAAAGCCTGCATAAGGCTGCTTAGGCATCTGCCTTAGGGCACTAGGATCGGAGGGGAGGAGGGTGTAAATTGCACCTTCCCCTGTGTAGATAATCCTTGCATTGGCCCTGTATGCATGACATTACTGAGAAGGAAGAAACAACGGTACTGAGGCCGGGACACTGTTTGCCATAATGAACCCTGTCTGTACAGTGCAGGCAAATATCATCTCATTAGTTGTTCTCTATTTGAACAAAGGGTTAAAGGTTTAGGAGCTAGACTTTTTCATTGTGTGTTGATAAAATCTAGAGTCAGTCCCTAGTCTAGACTAGGGATGAGCTTCGTGTTCGAGTCGAACCCATGTTCGACTCGAACATTGGCTGTTTGGTCGTTCGCCGAATTCCGAACGTTATGGGCCGTTCGCGCCAAATTCGTGTGGCGCATCACGGCCCATAATTCACTGCGGCATCGCAGTGCATTGCTGGCTGATGATTGGCCAAGCATGCACTATGATCCGCATGCTTGGCCAATCACAGCGCCGTCGGTAGAGAGAGCTGTAATTGGCCAAAGCCAGGGTGGCTTTGGCCAATTATGGCTCAGGGGGTTTAGAACACGCCCCACACTATATAAGGCCGCCTGCACAGCGGCCCTGTGTAGTGTGTGTTCCGGCGTTGAGAGAGAGATAGATAGACAGAGAGACAGTGTCATTTCATTTGAGTTAGATAGATTAGGCAGGACAATCAGTGAGTTAGCTGCACTTACAGTGTATTGTGTATATATATGCATCCCAGGTGTTGCATATATATATACACTGTATTCAGTTTAGCTAGATCCGTTCCTGTTATCTTCTTACTGACAGGCAGGCTTGTCTTGTTACAGTATTTACAGCTACCTGAAGAAAATTGCTGGTGTTCTTTTGATCCTATTAGTACCACAGTCAGGCAGCTAGACTATTTACAGTTAGTGCAGTGCGTCCTGCTCACAGTGTTCAGCTAAAACTACAAGTTAGTGTGGTGCGTCCTGCTCACAGTGATCAGCTAAACCTACAAGTTTTTTTTGCGAGCTCTGCACAGTGTTCATCTAAAGCTACAAGTTAGTGCAGTGCGTCCTGCTCACAGTGTTCAGCTAAAACTACAAGTTAGTGTGGTGCGTCCTGCTCACAGTGATCAGCTAAACCTACAAGTTTTTTTTGCGAGCTCTGCACAGTGTTTATCTAAAGCTACAAGTTAGTGCAGTGCGTCCTGCTCTCAGTGTTCAGCTAAACCTACAAGTTAGTGTAGTGAGACCTCTGCACAGTGTTCATCTAAAGCTACAAGTTAGTGCAGTGCGTCCTGCTCACAGTGTTCAGCTAAAACTACAAGTTAGTGTGGTGCGTCCTCCTCACAGTGTTCAGCTAAACCTACAAGTTATTTTTTTGCGAGCTCTGCACAGTGTTCAGCTAAAGCTACCTGTAGAAGGTTGGTGGTGTTTTCCTGATCCTATCACTACCGCAGGCAGCTAAAAAAGCTACAAGTTAGTTTTTTGCAAGCTCTGCGCAGTGTTCAGCTAAAGCCAGTCACAAGCCAATAAGAGAGGGCAAGCAGGCTCTTTGTCTAGTGCTGGTCGTGGAGACGGTGCATCCTCATCAGCACATGGCCGTAGGACATGCTTGGCCTTTTTTTTCGGCAGCTGGCCGTGTTGAGCCGCAACATGCGGAAGACTTGGTCGAGTGGATGACCAAGCCGTCCTCATCCTCCTCATCCTCTCTCACCCATGCTCAGGGTACTTTGTCTGGCAAAGCAGCGGCCTCTTCCCTCGGCTCAATGTCATCAGTGACTCCTTCCCTAGCCCCACCATGTCCTCCTGAGGAGTCCCTCGAACTGTTTGACCACAGTGTTGGGTACATTCTCCAGGAGGATGCCCAGCGTTTGGAAGGCTCTGATGATGATACTGAGCTCGATGAAGGCAGTAACATGAGCACGGACAGAGGGGGTTCCCAAGAAGGACAGCAATCTGGCAGTCATGCTCCCCCTGCTGCAGCATACTGCCAGGTTTGCTCTAGTGATGAGGAGGAAGGGGATGATGAGGTCACTGACTCAATGTGGGTGCCTGATAGGAGAGAGGAGGAGGAGGAGGCGGCGGCACATCACCAACGAGGCAGGATGTCCTCCAGGGGCCAGCCTAAGGATAGCACATTGACTGCATCACACCCCAAAGCTCCACATGTGCAGGGCGCTGCAGTCTCTGCGCGTTATTCAAAAAGTTCTTTGGTGTGGGCCTTTTTTTAGACGAGTGCATCAGATCGCACCGCTGCTATTTGCAACATATGTCTCAAGCGTATCTCGCGTAGCCAAAACATCTCCCGCTTGGGTACCACATGCTTGACCAGACATATGTTGACCTGCCATGCAGTTTGTTGGCAAGCGTATCTAAAAGACCCACACCAAAGAACAAAGAGGACCTCTCCTTGCTCCTCAGCAGCTGAGATCTCCAACCCCACTATACCTTCAGTCCTCTCTGAGACCTGCACTGAGAGGAATGAAGGTGTATAATTAGGTGTGTCACAGCCAAGTACTTGTGGGCAATTTGCTTTTGGTACACCAACGTCAGATTGTACCAGGCAAATTTCCCTGCCCCAGCTGCTGCACCGCCGAAAGAAGTTTGCTCCCAGCCATCCACATGCCCAGCGGATGAATGCTAGCTTGGCAAAATTGCTAGCACTTCAACTGCTGCCTTTTCAGTTGGTAGACTCTGCCCCCTTCCATGAGTTTGTAGAATGTGCGGTTCCTCAGTGGCAGGTACCCAAACGCCACTTTTTCTCACGGAAGGCGATTCCGGCTCTCTACCGGCATGTGGAAGGCAATGTCCATGCCTCGCTGGACAGGGCGGTCAGCGGTAAGGTGCATATTACCGCCGACTCATGGTCCAGCAGGCATGTACAGGGACGTTACCTAAGTCTCACGGCGCATTGGGTGACTCTGCTGGCAGCTGGGAAGGATGCAGGACAAGGTGCAGTAGTGTTGGAGGTTGTTCCGCCACCACGTCTCCAAAATGCCACTACTAATTATTGTGACACACCTCTCTCCTCCACCCCCTCCTCTTCTTCTTCCTCCATGGCCTCTTCCTGTGCTTTTTCCTCGGAACCAGCGGTGCTCCGTAGCCGTTCAAGGGGCAACGCAAGTACGCAGGCCAAAAGATGCCATGCAGTGCTTGAGCTGGTGTGCTTGGGGGAAAGGAGCCACACTGGGGCAGAGGTTCTGTCAGCTCTTCAGGGGCAGGTTCAGAGGTGGTTGACGCCACGCCAACTTAAGGCAGGAATGGTGGTTTGCGACAATGGCACCAACCTCCTCTCTGCCCTCCGACAGGGACAAATGACCCATGTGCCCTGTTTGGCTCATGTCCTTAACTTGGTGGTGCAGCGGTTCTTGGGCAGGTACCCGGGCTTACAGGATGTCCTGAGGCAGGCCAGGAAAGTCTGTGTGCATTTCCGCCGGTCATATAATGCCAGTGCTCGGCTGGCGGACCTCCAAAAGGAGTTTAACCTGCCCAAGAACCACCTAATCTCTGACATGCCCACCAGGTGGAACTCAACGTTGGCCATGCTGCAGCGGCTGCACACGCAGCAGAGGGCCATCAATGAGTACCTGTGCGACTATGGCACCAGGACAGGGTCAGGGGAGCTTGGTTTTTTTTCCCCACGCTAGTGGGCCATGATCAGGGATGCATGCACTGTCCTGTCACCATTTGAGGAGGCCACAAGGATGGTGAGCAGTGATAGTGCATGCATCAGGGACACTGTCCCCCTTGTCCACCTGTTGGAGCACACGCTGCGTGAAATAATGGACAGGGCACTTGAGGCAGAACAGAGGCAGGAAGAGGAGGACTTCCTTAGCTCTCAAGGCCCCCTTTATCCAGACAGTGTTCCTGCGTGCCCGCCGATCACACAGGAAGAGGACGAGGAGTAGGAGGAGGAGGAGGAGGAAGATTGTGTAAGTATGGAGATGGTCCTGGCACTCAGCATCAGCAGCAGTCTTTAAGGGATCAGTCCCAAGAAACACATGGACTTGTACGTGGCTGGGAGGAGGTGGCTGCGGACCATGTCGTCCTTAGTGACCCAGAGGACTCCGGACCGAATGCCTCAGCAAACCTACGCTGCATGGCCTCCCTGATCCTGCAAAGCCTGCGTAAGGATCCTCGTATTCGTGGTATCAAGGAGAAGGACCAATACTGGCTGGCAACCTTCCTTGATCCACGTTACAAGGGTAAGGTTGCGGACCTTATCTTGCCATCGCAGAGGGAGCAGAGGATGAAACATCTTCGGGAAGCCTTGCAGAAAGGTCTGTGCAATGCGTTCCCAGAGACTGGGGGGTTACAAACTCCTGTTTCTGGACATTTTGCTGAGGCTTCGGTCAGTCAAAGAAGGAGCGGTGGAGAAGGTGGCCGTCTGACCGATGCGTTCAGACAATTTTTTCGTCCGCAGCCCCAAGGTATGATCGGTTCCAGCAACCATCGCCAGCATCTGTTTTACATGGTGCAGGAATACCTAGGGGCAAGATCTGACTTGGACACCTTTCCCACCGAAAATCCTCTGCGTTACTGGGTCTTGAGGATGGATCACTGGCCAGAGCTTGCACAGTATGCAATTGAGCTACTGGCCTGTCCTGCATCCAGCGTTCTTTTGGAACACACATTTAGTGCTGCTGGAGGCTTTGTAACCGATCACAGGGTGCGTCTGTCCACCGACTCGGTCGATCGACTGACCTTCATAAAAATGAATCAGTGGATCACCACCAGCTACCAAGCACCTGATGCTGATGTAACCGAATAATTTTTTTTGAAATCTCAGATCCCTTCAAAGACTGCCTATGCTGATGCTGAGTGACTATCTCTGAGTAATTATCTTCTTCCTCCTCAATGATAACGCTGGTAGCTTGTAAGAACATTTTTGGTTCTGGGCGCCACCACCAGTGCCTAAGGCCCAATTTTTCAGCCCCTGCTTAACAGGGGCGTGTAATTACAATTTTTGATGCAATACTTTGCAGCAGGGCTCGTTTCTGCGTTACAACTAGAGTATCTGTAAGGGGTTGCAGTGTTGTGGCACCAGCACCAGTGCCTAAGGCCCAATTTTTCAGCCCCTGTTTAACAGGGGCGTGTAATTACAATTTTTGATGCAATACTTTGCAGCAGGGCTCGTTTCTGCGTTACAACTAGAGTATCTGTGAGGGGTTGCAGTGTTGTGGCACCAGCACCAGTGCCTAAGGCCCAATTTTTCAGCCCCTGTTTAACAGGGGCGTGTAATTACAATTTTTGATGCAATACTTTGCAACAGGGCTCGTTTCTGCGTTCCAACTAGAGTGTCTGTGAGGACTTACAGTGTTGTGGCACCAGCACCACCACCACCACCAAATGCCCAATTTTTCTGCCCTTGTTCAACAGGGGCATGTAATTACAATTCTTTATCTAATATTTCACAGCAGGGCCCATTTCTGTGCCCACCAAGAGCAGGGCCCTGTGAGGACTTACAGTGTTGTGGCCACAACAACACCTAAGGCCCAAATTTCTGATGAGTATATAGGGCAGGCCCCGACTCCTACTTGCAAACGGAAGGAGAGAACAGGAAGTGAGATGAAATCTACCCCTAGGACGGGAAATTCTCTCCTGTAAGAGTTAATATGGGAAAAACATTTCTCCTTTCCACTGATGCCTTCCAATCCTTGTTCCACAAAAAAACTCAAATTTTCAAAAAACATTTGTCATTGGGACAAAACGTGAGGTGAAATCTTCTGAAGAGGAGGTCAGACAGCAAAATAAATGTCACAGGGGTGATAACCCTTCCCTATGTTTTCCAAAAAGCTTAAAAAAGATTTTTTGGCTGGAGCTAAACACGTTAAAAATGTACCCGTTCAAAATTCCAAACAGATTCTACTTAACAACAAACCTACAGTCCCTGTCTTGTTTGCACCGCCTCTATACTGCTGTTCAGAGTATACAGGGCCTGGTGGCCCCACACCTTTCCTTATTTTAATTTGGGTGCGGGGTTCCCCTTAATATCCATACAAGACCCAAAGGGCCTGGTAATGGACTGGGGGGTACCCATGCCGTTTGTCTCACTGATTTTCATCCATATTGCCAGGACCCGACATTACATTAAACCCGCAAGCAGTTTTAAATGAGATTTTTTCCTTTAAAAATGACATTTTGTGTAGGGACTGTTCTAAACACGGGAAACACGCGCCACTTTACAGGCATACTATAGACACCCCCCAGGTACGATATTTAAAGGAATATTTCACTTTTTTTTTTTTACTTTAAGCATCATTAAAATCACTGCTCCTGAAAAAACGGCCATTTTTAAAAGTTTTTTTTGCATTGATACATGTCCCCTGGGGCAGGACCCGGGTCCCCAAACCCTTTTTAGGACAATACCATGCAAATTAGTCTTTAAAATGAGCACTTTTCTGGTACAATGTTTTTTTATTGAAATATGAGAAAGGGAAAAACCCAGATAACGAGTTCCCACGCAGGGGATATGTACAAAAACATAGGAAAAAGGTTTACATTAAAGCACATAATGAACATTTTTTGAGTGCATTTTATCAACTGACATTGACCTGTCAGCCAGGGCCAGCGGTCAGTGCGCTATGCCCAAGCCATGAGGCCCAGGGGCTAAGGCAGACAAAAGTGAGCGGAGTTGTCTGCAAAACAGGGTCGGGGGGGACAAACAAACACGAGAAGAGAGGAAAGAAGAGCACTTTTGATTTCGAACATTCGAGTCCCCTAGACGTCAATGGGGTTCTAACGTTCGTGCAAATTTTCGGTCCGTACGCAGGTTCTGGTGCGAACCGAACCGGGGGGGTGTTCGGCTCATCCCTAGTCTAGACCCTTGGAACAGAAAACTGCAGAATTTCCATGCTTAAAATTGCTTCTAGAAAAAAATTTGAATTCATTGGACAGAGACTGTAATTGGACAAAGCTAGGTAAAGCGAGGCACCATTCTAGGCACCTGGTTGGTTGTACAGCCCAGGTCAATGGAGAGAGGATTCTGGCAACCTGATGAAGGGGAACTCACATCCACCCTCACCTGAACACTCTAGGACTAGGAAGTGGGGCAAAACCCCCAGCGGCAAGCAAGCTTTCTAACTAAATAGACATTGCTGTGTCCCCCTCATTCAAATGTAGACCAGAGCACCAGCCACAACCCATGGCTGATGCCTCTGGATTCCAGTTTGCATAACTCCCAACTGTCCCTGATTTCAAAAGCCAGTATAAAGGAATAGTAGTGGTAAAAAAAAGCACTTGTGTTTTCAACTAATCATTTTTTTGTATAATCTTCCGTCTACTGTAGTGGGGGGAGTATGTAGCGCTGGTAGATTTGCGATCTAAATTTAGTAACTTGTTAGAGAAGTTAGATTTGCCTCTGTTCCAGCTTGGCTGACGTTGCGGGTGTTTCCATACTGAGCCGGTGGATGTCGCTGTTACCACTGGCTAGTGTTGGAAAGGCAACGTGTCAAAGCGTATGGGTGCTCCTCTGTCCCGGAGACGACTCAGTGGAGGTGGTCCTCCGAGTTGCATTCTGGGAGAGGGTATTTATGGGACAGACGCCATAATTTGGGGTTCATTTTACAGCCACCTGCTGGCCCTCCTGGCCGACAGGTATGCGTTAAAGTGCTACCTCGTGGTCCTCCATTCCGGAGGCCCGCGGCGCATGGGTGGGCCCAGAAGCTTGTGTGGGGCCTACCACAGCAGCCGAGGAATGGTCCTAAACTGTCTATCCAGAGTGAAGAAGCTGGACAACCGAGGAGATCCCACGGGAGGACCCGTCATGGAAGGATCACGCAGAGTGCTGGTCTGGAGAGGGGCCTGGTGACTCGGTAGGAGGAGGTATTCCTAAAATAACTTCACAGCATAGTGTTGCCGGGTTTGGCTTAAAGGTTCAAGCACTGTGACTGACATTCACCGCAAAACCAATACATCCTGTGGCAGAGGATCGTATGGGTTCATCCCAAGCAAGTCTGTGGCAGAGACTTTGTTGGTGCTACGTACTGGCTGCTAGGCAAGTGAGAGAGGCCTAACCAGGCGAGCAAAGAGTGTGTCCCACGAGGGGAGCGCATTCTACTGTAATATTCAACTTTAAAGGACATTTGTCAAGAATCCTACAGAAAGGTATTTGAGCTTTCCCTGCAGTTTCCCTTCTGCCTCTTTCCTGCTACTTCCTTCGTTAATTGTTCAATAAAGCATTGAAAACGTACTCAAGTGTTGGTGCTTGTATCGTCCGGAGGTAAACTCAACGGAACCCTAGACCCAGTGCCGGTGAAACAGAGGGAAGGAGAGTGAAGGTAACAAGCCCGCTTTAAACCAGCAGCTCCACCGAGAGTTATTGCTACATACGCTTCTATCTTCCTTCAGTTGTGAGTGTATTCAATATCCTGTTTTTATTGTCCTATGCCCATATGTGCTGTTATGCTTTTGTGTTTATTCAGTCTATCAGAATGCCCCCTCTGCATAAAAGGAGCCAGCAAAGTAAAATATACAGCTTTTATTATGATTTTTACTCTCTCCCATCTTCACCTCTTAGCTCCGGCGCCTCCTGGCCCTTTAGGATGTTTATGAAGCCAAGAGCCGTGGCTTCAGATCACGTGACCACCGTGATTGGCTGTCATGTGATCCGAGAACTCCCAATCGCAAGTTTTCGGTTAGGCACTGGTAACTGTGCTGGGAGGGCGCAGCAATGTTGACAGAAATCCACGCAAATATACAGCCTCTTGGCTCTAAGGACCAGGTGCAGAGAGGTTGCATATTTGTGTGCGGCCAGCGCAAAGGGGTAAAGACATTGTACACTTTCAAATTTTCTTTCTTTCAAGTTTTCTTCTTTTATAACTAGGTATTAGTTTAGTTATATTCCCTGTGCTGTTTACTTGTCATACCTTGTAACGATGGGCTCACATGTTGTTGCTGCAGTTTGTAGTGTCATGTATTTATTCACCTAGCTTATCCCTATTCCCCAAAGGAACAACGCAACCACCTGTTCCAGGTCACACGCCATCCAATGCATGCATTGCCATCAACAATGTGTCAGTGCACAAATGCGGGAGTGCTAATGATATGAAATACTACATGGTGACCTCTCTGCATATTGCTCTGCCTGTTTGTGTCTGTGGCAGATCTAATTACTGTTTAGCTCTCACCTGCAGAGAACTAGACTGCGAAACCGAGGGATTGTGGGATATGTAGTTTCTTCACAGAAAGTGTCAGTTCTCAGACTATAGACAAAGGTCATGCATTAACCTGTGTAGTGTCATGCCTCATGGCTCATGTGTAAACACAAACAGAAGCTTCTGACACCTGAATGTTTACTCTCCAATAGACTGTGCGTACAGGGCAACAAATGGCATGAAAATGCAGGATCAATGCACATCTTATGCAGGTGAAACACAAGGTAAAGGTAGGAAGGTTTATAATACCTCTATACAGTTCACTTTTTAGTAAACGTTACTGATTGCTTTAGGCAACCAAGGCATTACGTACATTTCTTATAGGTTTTATTGTTGTTGTCTACATGTGTTTTTTTGTTATTAATGTGTGTATGTTTTGGGAGGATTTTTTTTTCCCACTTGTAGGAAAATTTCTCAGTACTGTAGGTGCATTAATTAGCCTTTATATACATCACATCCTGTCCTTATCTGTTCTCCAGAAAATCTATATTCTAAACCCACAAAACAGAAACAAATGAGTGACTTTAATCAGAAATCAATGATACTCTTTATTGTGGCCTCCTTTCAAGAACAAATTGCGAAAACATTCTAAGAAAAGCAAAGTGTTTGTAAAAGTCGAATTGTGTTTTAAGCAGTTTAGCGTATAGTCTCCGCCAGTAAAAGGCAAATAAGAGAAGAGGTGGGAGAGTCCTTATGGTGTAGTAAGTGTTATTAATTGTACAAAATGTTCAGGAAAACAGAATAAATACTTACATTTGATGAGGCTGCGAATAACCAGGTGTAGGGATGAGCTTCGTGTTCGAGTCGAACCCATGTTCGACTCGAACATCGGCTGTTCGGTCGTTCGCCGAATTGCGAACGATATGGGCCGTTCGCGCCAAATTCGTGTGGCGCGTCACGGCCCATAATTCACTGCGGCATCGCAGTGCATTGCTTGCTGATGATTGGCCAAGCATGCACTATGACCCGCATGCTTGGCCAATCACAGCGCCGCCTGAACAGAGAGCAGTAATTGGCCAAAGCCAAGGAGGCTTTGGCCAATTATGGCTCAGGGGATTTAGTACACGCCCCACACTATATAAGGCCGCCTGCACGGCGGCCCTGTGTAGTGTGTGTTCCGGCGTTGAAAGAGATAGACAGAGAGAGAGACAGTGTCATTTGATTTGAGTTAGATAGATTAGGCAGAACAGCCAGTCAGTTAGCTGCACTTACAGTGTATTGTGTATATATATGCATCCCAGGTGTTGCATATATATATATATACACACTGTATTCAGTTTAGCTAGATCCGTTCCTGTTATCTTCTAGACTATTTACATTTAGTGCAGTGCGTCCTGCTCACAGTGTTCAGCTAGATCCGTTCCTGTTATCTTCCTACTGACAGGCAGGCTTGTCTTGTTACAGTATTAACAGCTACCTGAAGAAAATTACTGGTGTTCTTTTGATCCTATTAGTACCACAGTCAGGCAGCTAGACTATTTACATTTAGTACAGTGCGTCCTGCTCACAGTGTTCAGCTAGATCGTTCCTGTTATCTTCTAGACTATTTACATTTAGTGCAGTGCGTCCTGCTCACAGTGTTCAGCTAGATCCATTCCTGTTATCTTCCTACTGACAGGCAGGCTTGTCTTGTTACAGTATTAACAGCTACCTAAAGAAAATTACTGGTGTTCTTTTGATCCTATTAGTACCACGGTCAGGCAGCTAGACTATTTACATTTAGTACAGTGCGTCCTGCTCACAGTGTTCAGCTAGATCCGTTCCTGTTATCTTCTAGACTATTTACATTTAGTGCAGTGCGTCCTGCTCACAGTGTTCAGCTAGATGTGTTCCTGTTATCTTCCTACTGACAGGCAGGCTTGTCTTGTTACAGTATTAACAGCTACCTAAAGAAAATTACTGGTGTTCTTTTGATCCTATTAGTACCACGGTCAGGCAGCTAGACTATTTACATTTAGTACAGTGCGTCCTGCTCACAGTGTTCAGCTAGATCCGTTCCTGTTATCTTCCTACTGACAGGCAGGCTTGTCTTGTTACAGTATTAACAGCTACCTAAAGAAAATTACTGGTGTTCTTTTGATCCTATTAGTACCACGGTCAGGCAGCTAGACTATTTACATTTAGTACAGTGCGTCCTGCTCACAGTGTTCAGCTAGATCCGTTCCTGTTATCTTCCTACTGACAGGCAGGCTTGTCTTGTTACAGTATTAACAGCTACCTAAAGAAAATTACTGGTGTTCTTTTGATCCTATTAGTACCACGGTCAGGCAGCTAGACTATTTACATTTAGTACAGTGCGTCCTGCTCACAGTGTTCAGCTAGATCCGTTCCTGTTATCTTCCTACTGACAGGCAGGCTTGTCTTGTTACAGTATATAAAGCTACCTGAAGAAAATTACTGGTGTTCTTTTGATCCTATTAGTACCACGGTCAGGCAGCTAGACTATTTACATTTAGTACAGTGCGTCCTGCTCACAGTGTTCAGCTAGATCCGTTCCTGTTATCTTCCTACTGACAGGCAGGCTTGTCTTGTTACAGTATATAAAGCTACCTGAAGAAAATTACTGGTGTTCTTTTGATCCTATTAGTACCACGGTCAGGCAGCTAGACTATTTACAGTTAGTGCAGTGTGTCCTGCTCACAGTGTTCAGCTAAACCAACAAGTTAGTGGGGTGCGTCCACCTCACAGTGTTCAGCTAAAGCTACCTGTAGAAGGTTGGTGGTGTTCTCATACTACAGGCAAGCAGTTGATTTTGCTAGCTGCAGTATCAGTACATATATATATATATAGATATATATATCCCAGCTTAGTGCAGCTACAGGCCATTAGTATGTCTGGAAGGCCAAGAAGGAGAGGCAGACAGTCACAAGCCAATAAGAGAGGGCAAGCAGGCTCTGTGTCTAGTGCTTGTCTTGTCTTGTTACAGTATTAACAGCTACCTAAAGAAAATTACTGGTGTTCTTTTGATCCTATTAGTACCACGGTCAGGCAGCTAGACTATTTACATTTAGTACAGTGCGTCCTGCTCACAGTGTTCAGCTAGATCCGTTCCTGTTATCTTCCTACTGACAGGCAGGCTTGTCTTGTTACAGTATATAAAGCTACCTGAAGAAAATTACTGGTGTTCTTTTGATCCTATTAGTACCACGGTCAGGCAGCTAGACTATTTACATTTAGTACAGTGCGTCCTGCTCACAGTGTTCAGCTAGATCCGTTCCTGTTATCTTCCTACTGACAGGCAGGCTTGTCTTGTTACAGTATATAAAGCTACCTGAAGAAAATTACTGGTGTTCTTTTGATCCTATTAGTACCACGGTCAGGCAGCTAGACTATTTACAGTTAGTGCAGTGTGTCCTGCTCACAGTGTTCAGCTAAACCAACAAGTTAGTGGGGTGCGTCCACCTCACAGTGTTCAGCTAAAGCTACCTGTAGAAGGTTGGTGGTGTTCTCATACTACAGGCAAGCAGTTGATTTTGCTAGCTGCAGTATCAGTACATATATATATATATAGATATATATATCCCAGCTTAGTGCAGCTACAGGCCATTAGTATGTCTGGAAGGCCAAGAAGGAGAGGCAGACAGTCACAAGCCAATAAGAGAGGGCAAGCAGGCTCTGTGTCTAGTGCTGGTCGTGGAGATGGTGCATCCTCATCAGCATGTGGCCATGGGACACGCTTGGCCTTTTTTTCGGCAGCTGGCCGTGTTGAGCCGCAACATGCGGAAGACTTGGTCGAGTGGATGACCAAGCCATCCTCATCCTCCTCATCCTCTCTCACCCATGACCAGGGTGCTTTGTCTGGCAAAGCAGCGGCCTCTTCCCTCGGCTCAATGTCATCAGTGACTCCTTCCCTAGCTCCACCATGTCCTCCTGAGGAGTCCCTCGAACTGTTTGACCACAGTGTTGGGTACATGCTCCAGGAGGATGCCCAGCGTTTGGAAGGCTCTGATGATGATACTGAGCTCGATGAAGGCAGTAACATGAGCACGGACAGAGGGGGTGCCCAAGAAGGACAGCAATCTGGCAGTCATGCTCCCCCTGCTGCAGCATACTGCCAGGTTTGCTCCAGTGATGAGGAGGGAGGGGATGATGAGGTCACTGACTCAACGTGGGTGCCTGATAGGAGAGAGGAGGAGGAGGAGGAGGAGGAGGCGGCACATCACCAACGAGGCAGGATGCCCTCCAGGGGCCAGCCTAAGGGCAGCACATTGACTGCATCACACCCCAAAGCTCCACATGTGCAGGGCGCTGCAGTCTCTGCACGTTATTCAAAAAGTTCTTTGGTGTGGGCCTTTTTTGAGACGAGTGCATCAGATCGCACCGCTGCTATTTGCAACATATGTCTCAAGCGTATCTCACGTGGCCAAAACATCTCCCGCTTGGGTACCACATGCTTGACCAGACATATGTTGACCTGCCATGCAGTTCGTTGGCAAGCATATCTAAAAGACCCACACCAAAGAACAAAGAGGATCTCTCCTTGCTCCTCATCAGCTGAGATTTCCAACCCCACTAGACCTCCAGTCCTCTCTGAGACCTGCAGTGAGAGGAATGAAGGTGTAGAATTAGGTGTGTCACAGCCAAGTACTTGTGGGCAATCTGCTTTTGGTACACCAATGTCAGTTTGTACCAGGCAAATTTCCCTCCCCCAGCTGCTGCACCGCCGAAAGAAGTTTGCTCCCAGCCATCCACATGCCCAGCGGTTGAATGCTAGCTTGGCAAAATTGCTAGCACTTCAACTGCTGCCTTTTCAGTTGGTAGACTCGGCCCCCTTCCGTGAGTTTGTGGAATGTGCGGTTCCTCAGTGGCAGGTACCCAAACGCCACTTTTTCTCACGGAAGGCGATTCCGGCTCTCTACCGGCATGTGGAAGGCAATGTCCATGCCTCGCTGGACAGGGCGGTCAGCGGTAAGGTGCATATTACCGCTGACTCATGGTCCAGCAGGCATGGACAGGGACGTTACCTAAGTTTCACGGCGCATTGGGTGACTCTGCTGGCAGCTGGGAAGGATGCAGGACAAGTTGCAGTAGCGTTGGAGGTTGTTCCGCCACCACGCCTCCAAAATGCTAATGATTGTGACACACCTCTCTCCTCCACCCCCTCCTCTTCTTCTTCCTCCATGGCCTCTTCCTCGGAACCAGCGGTGCTCCGTAGTCGTTCAAGGGGCTACGCAAGTACGCAGGCCAAAAGATGCCATGCGGTGCTTGAGCTGGTGTGCTTGGGGGACAGGAGCCACACTGGGGCAGAGGTTCTGTCAGCTCTGCAGGGGCAGGTTCAGAGGTGGTTGACGCCACGCCAACTTAAGGCAGGAATGGTGGTTTGCGACAATGGCACCAACCTCCTCTCTGCCCTCCGACAGGGACAAATGACCCATGTGCCCTGTTTGGCTCACGTCCTTAACTTGGTGGTGCAGCGGTTCTTGGGCAGGTACCCGGGCTTACAGGATGTCCTGAGGCAGGCCAGGAAAGTCTGTGTGCATTTCCGCCGGTCATATAATGCCAGTGCTCGGCTGACAGACCTCCAAAAGGAGTTTAACCTGCCCAAGAACCGCCTAATCTGTGACATGCCCACCAGGTGGAACTCAACGTTGGCCATGCTGCAGCGGCTGCACACGCAGCAGAGGGCCATCAATGAGTACCTGTGCGACTATGGCACCAGGACAGGGTCAGGGAAGCTTGGTTTTTTTTCCCCATGCCAGTGGGCCATGATCAGGGATGCATGCACTGTCCTGTCACCATTCGAGGAGGCCACGAGGATGGTGAGCAGTGACAGTGCATGCATCAGTGACACTGTCCCCCTTGTCCACCTGTTGGAGCACACGCTGCGTGGAATAATGGACAGGGCACTTGAGGCAGAACAGAGGCAGGAAGAGGAGGACTTCCTTAGCTCTCAAGGCCCCCTTTATCCAGACAGTGTTCCTGCGTGCCCGCCGATCACACAGGAAGAGGATGAGGAGGAGGAGGAGGAGGAGGAAGATTGTGTCAGTATGGAGGTGGAGCCTGGCACTCAGCATCAGCAGCAGTCTTTAAGGGATCAGTCCCAAGAAACACATGGACTTGTACGTGGCTGGGAGGAGGTGGCTGCGGACGTTGCTGTCCTTAGTGACCCAGAGGACTCCGGACCGAATGCCTCAGCAAACCTACGCTGCATGGCCTCCCTGATCCTGCAAAGCCTGCGTAAGGATCCTCGTATTCGTGGTATCAAGGAGAAGGACCAATACTGGCTGGCAACCCTCCTTGATCCACGTTACAAGGGTAAGGTTGCGGACCTTATCTTGCCATCGCAGAGGGAGCAGAGGATGAAACATCTTCGGGAAGCCTTGCAGAAAGGTCTGTGCAATGCGTTCCCAGAGACTGGGAGGTTACAAACTCCTGTTTCTGGACAACGTGTTGCTGAGGCTTCGGTCAGTCAAAGAAGGAGCGGTGGAGAAGGTGGCCGTCTGACCGATGCGTTCAGACAATTTTTTGGTCCGCAGCCCCAAGGTATGATCGGTTCCAGCAACCATCGCCAGTGTCTGTTTTACATGGTGCAGGAATACCTAGGGGCAAGATCAGACTTGGACACCTTTCCCACCGAAAATCCTCTGGGTTACTGGGTCTTGAGGATGGATCACTGGCCAGAGCTTGCACAGTATGCAATTGAGCTACTGGCCTGTCCTGCATCCAGCGTTCTTTCGGAACGCACATTCAGTGCTGCTGGAGGCGTGGTAACCGATCACAGGGTGCGTCTGTCCACCGACTCGATCGATCGACTGACCTTCATAAAAATGAATCAGTCTTGGATCACCACCAGCTACCAAGCACCTGATGCTGATGTAACCGAATAATTTTTTTTGAAATCTCAGATCCCTTCAAAGACTGCCTATGCTGATGCTGAGTGACTATCCCTGAGTAATTATCCTCTTCCTCCTCAATCATCACGCTGATAGCTTGTAAGAACATTTTTGGTTCTGGGCGCCACCACCAGTGCCTAAGGCACAATTTTTCAGCCCCTGTTTAACAGGGGCGTGTAATTACAATTTTTGATGTAATACTTTGCAGCAGGGCTCGTTCCTGCATTCCAACTAGAGTGTCTGTGAGGGGTTGCAGTGTTGTGGCACCAGCACCAGTGCCTAAGGCCCAATTTTTCAGCCCTTGTTTAACAGGGGCGTGTAATTACAATTTTTGATGCAATACTTTGCAGCAGGGCTCGTTCCTGCGTTCCAACTAGAGTGTCTGTGAGGGGTTGCAGTGTTGTGGCACCAGCACCAGTGCCTAAGGCCTAATTTTTCAGCTCCTGTTCAACAGGGGCATGTAATTACAATTCTTGATCTAATATTTCACAGCAGGGCCCTGTGAGGGCTTGCAGTGTTGTGGCCACAGCAACACCTAAGGCCCAAATTTCTGCTGAGTATATAGGGCAGGACCCTACTTTCAAACATCTAACTTACAAACGACTCCTACTTGCAAACGGAAGGAGACAACAGGAAGTGAGATGAAATCTACCCCTAGGAAGGGAAATTCTCTCCTGTAAGAGTTAATATGGGAAAAACATTTCTCCTTTCCACTAATGCTTTCCAATCCTTGTTCCACAAAAAAAAAACATTTTTCATTGGGACAAAAAGTGAGGTGAAATCTTCTGTAGAGGAGGAAAGACAGCAAAACAAATGTCACAGGGGTGATAACCCTTCCCTATGTTTTCCAAAAAGCTTAAAAAAGATTTTTTGGCTGGAGCTAAACACTTTAAAAATGTTCAAAATTACAAACAGATTCAACTTAACAACAAACCTACAGTCCCTGTCTTGTTTGAACCGCCTGTATACTGCTGTTCAGAGTATATAGGGCCTGGTGGCCCCACACCTTTCCTTATTTTAATTTGGGTGCAGGGTTCCCCTTAATATCCATACAAGACCCAAAGGGCCTGGTAATAGACTGGGGGGTACCCATGCCGTTTGTCTCACCGATTTTCATCCATATTGCCATGACCCGACATTACATTAAACCCGCAAGCAGTTTTAAATGAGATTTTTTCCTTTAAAAATGACATTTGGTGCAGAGACTGTTCTAAACACGGGAAACACGCGTCACTTTACAGGCATGCTATAGACACCCCCCAGGTACGATATTTAAAGGAATATTTCACTTTTTTTATTTTTACTTTAAGCATCATTAAAATCACTGCTCCCGAAAAAACGGACGTTTTTAAAAGTTTTTTTTGCATTGATACATGTCCCCCTGGGGTAGGACCCGGGTCCCCAAACCCTTTTTAGGACAATACCATGCAAATTAGCCTTTAAAATAAGCACTTTTGATTTCGAACGTTCGAGTCCTATAGACGTCAATGGGGTTCTAACGTTCGTGCGAACTTTCGGTCCGTTCGCAGGTTCTGGTGCGAACCGAACCGGGGGGTGTTCGGCTCATCCCTAACCAGGTGTAATGATAAATGCAATCTTCCAGGTACACTTGTGGAGAATATCCCTGTTTCCATGAGAAATGTGGGAGGGTGCATTCATTGCTCCAGGAAACCCCAATCCTAAGTCCTCATGGGGGTAATCAAGATGGTGTGAAGAGTGTTTTAGTGGTAAAAAAAAAGACCCACCAATCGCTTGTATGGCAGAGGAGATTGTGGTTATGTATGGTGGTGGTCAACAGGGCCTCTGATAAGATAGCACAGCCAGCCCTCCTGCACTGGGCTTGGACCCCATCAGTTCAACTGGGCTTGGGCACCTAATGAACAGGAGGGCTGACTGTACTGCCTTATCACTGGAACTGATCCTCTTGTGGCTCCTCCTGCGAAGCAGCCGACTTCTCCTCCTCTCCCTCCTCTGGCTGCGCTGCAGGGGGAGCCACAGGAGGATTGGATGCCTCCCCTTCATTGCCAAGCAGACATTTCCTTATTGGTTTCCCCAGACCAGATCCTTGGTGAAATCCCCTTGGTTTAGCTTCAGAGGTTCTCAGAAAGTACCCCCCAGCTGTGGCATAGCTGGGACCTCGATGAGTTCAGGTAATTTTCAGCTAGGCTACCTAGGAGGGCTGCAGCCCTCTAGATTGGGAACCTCTTCACCAGGACAAGAACCCCAACTGCTCCAAGCCCCAGAATTCTTTTGTGTTCTGCAGCTACCTATTGGGCACACCTCCCAGGGATAGGCTGAGACTAGGGATGAGCCGAACACCCCCCGGTTCGGTTCGCACCAGAACCCGCGAACGGACCGAAAGTTCGCACGAACGTTAGAACCCCATTGACGTCTATGGGACTCGAACGTTCGAAATCAAAAGTGCTCATTTTAAAGGCTAATTTGCATGGTATTGTCCTAAAAAGGGTTTGGGGACCCGGGTCCTACCCCAGGGGACATGTATCAATGCAAAAAAAACTTTTAAAAACGGCCGTTTTTTTGGGAGCAGTGATTTTAATGATGCTTAAAGTAAAAAAAAAAAAAAGTGAAATATTCCTTTAAATATCGTACCTGGGGGGTGTCTATAGTATGCCTGTAAAGTGACGCGTGTTTCCCATGTTTAGAACAGTCCCTGCACCAAATGTCATTTTTAAAGGAAAAAATCTCATTTAAAACTGCTTGCGGGTTTAATGTCATGTCGGGTCATGGCAATATGGATGAAAATCAGTGAGACAAACGGCATGGGTACCCCCCAGTCCATTACCAGGCCCTTTGGGTCTTGTATGGATATTAAGGGGAACCCTGCACCCAAATTAAAATAAGGAAAGGTGTGGGGCCACCAGGCCCTATATACTCTGAACAGCAGTATACAGGCGGTGCAAACAAGACAGGGACTGTAGGTTTGTTGTTAAGTAGAATCTGTTTGTAATTTTGAACATTTTTAACGTGTTTAGCTCCAGCCAAAAAATCTTTTCTAAGCTTTTTGGAAAACATAGGGAAGGGTTATCACCCCTGTGACATTTGTTTTGCTGTCTTTCCTCCTCTTCAGAAGATTTCACCTCACTTTTTTGTCCCAATGAAAAATGTTTTTTGAAAATTTGGGTTTTTTTGTGGAACAAGGATTGGAAAGCATCAGTGGAAAGGAGAAATTGTTTTCCCATATTAACTCTTACAGGAGAGAATTTCCCTTCCTAGGGGTAGATTTCATCTCACTTCCTGTTGTCTCCTTCCGTTTGCAAGTAGGAGTCGTTTGTAAGTTAGATGTTTGAAAGTAGGGTCCTGCCCTATATACTCAGCAGAAATTTGGGCCTTAGGTGTTGCTGTGGCCACAACACTGTAAGCCCTCACAGGGCCCTGCTGTGAAATATTAGATCAAGAATTGTAATTACACGCCCCTGTTAGACAGGGGCAGAAAAATTGGGCCTTAGGCACTGGTGCTGGTGCCACAACACTGCAACCCCTCACAGACACTCTAGTTGGAACGCAGGAATGAGCCCTGCTGCAAAGTATTGCATCAAAAATTGTAATTACACGCCCCTGTTAGACAGGGGCTGAAAAATTGGGCCTTAGGCACTGGTGCCACAACACTGCAACCCCTCACAGACACTCTAGTTGGAATGCAGGAACGAGCCCTGCTGCAAAGTATTACATCAAAAATTGTAATTACACGCCCCTGTTAGACAGGGGCTGAAAAATTGTGCCTTAGGCACTGGTGGTGGCGCCCAGAACCAAAAATGTTCTTACAAGCTATCAGCGTGATGATTGAGGAGGAAGAGGATAATTACTCAGGGATAAATTATAAAGAATATCCCTCGCGCTGGTCGATGTGAAAAAAATAATTATATACTAAATAGTGTAAAATCCTAAATGTGAATATTGCAGCAAAATAAAAGTGCTCACACAACCACTTAACTGAATAGAAAATTTAGATAAATTTCGCGCAATATTCGTGAAAGTGATGGGTGGGTGGGGGCAGAAATAATAATATAGTGTCTAAGTAAATAAGTGAGATCATCAATCTCTATGTTGGACCATATACTTCATACCCCTAAATAACATTCGAGTGTATGTGCTGTATTAAAGTGACAACTTGCCGTCAGCAAGATATATAATACCCAAAAAAATATCCGTGAATAAATACTGGTGAATAAAAATCCTTAATATGCAATCTTTATACCATTCAATAAGTTAATCTAAAGTGCAACCGTGAATAAATAGCCTTGAGTAGATGCTGTGAATAAAAGTCTTTGTAAAAAGTCCTTTAGCATTAAATAAATTCATATAAAGTGCAACCCATCAAAAAAGTGAATAATTAGCAGCAAATTGATATCAAAAGTGCACTAAACACAATACAATCACAGTTCATCTAATTGCGCCTTTAAAAATAAAATAAAAACTCAAAATAGCAGCATTGCAGGATTCAAGATGTGTAATTCATAAAATCTAGGATAGATGGCGCTGTTGCAGAGGTAAAAAAGTCCTTCTATTTAGATCTGTGTGTGTTCTATATAGTGATTAAATGGTTCCTACGGTGGTGTCCTCTAGTGTGGTCTCTCTGGACTCTCACCTTAAGTTAGTACAAATCGAGCTGTGGAGAACAAATCATGCAGTGTGGCAGCGCTGTCTGGACACTTCTCCCTCTGTACTACTTGACTTTCTGAATCTTCTCCTGTGCTCCCTCAGCTCCCTCCGCTCTGATGCAACTCAGACAAAATAAAAACAGGGGAGGGGGAGAGAGAGAGAAGGCAGGCTCCACTAGTGTGTTATCGTTTTAAAACCAAGGGGGAATATTTATTTGATTATGCTCTTACATTTAAATACTAAAAGATCAGGCAAAGTAAAAGACAGGATGAGAAGTCTGGCGTTCTCAGCGCCCTCTCACGTGTGTTAACAGCTGTGTGCCGCTCCAGCCAATCCCTACGCGTTACGACACGTCACGTGTCTTCATCTGGGGAACCGGATTGGCTGTTCTATGCTACCTTATATGTAGTGTAATCGGAAGTGCTAAAACCGCCATTTTTCTTGTGGGTGTATTATTGAACTAAGCGGTTCCTGTGTTGTAACCGGAAGTTACGAAACGGCCATTTTACTTGTGGTTTTCTTGATTCAACTCGGCGCTCATTTTTCATTGGATTTGTAGTGTAGATATGCCACCATTTTGTTGTGGATAGCTACAATCATGCTCTATATGTTGAACTCCTGTATGTGCGGCCATTATTATGGTGGGAATGTTGTTCACAACTAATGTACATAGTGAAGGACACTAATGATTAAAACCGCGGAGAAAGAGCAATTGAATTGGTTGGATGTGCTAATGATGTTAACAGTACAAATGTGTATAAAAATAAACATTGGTAATCGATTTTATTATAACAAGTGCTATCCTATAGCGGTATATGGGTGAAACCAGGCGAGAGTGCTCTGATGAGACAGTAGATAGATGCAATAATACAACATTAGAACTAACATACGGCATCAATCTTCAAAAAATACAGATTAAAAAACTACTAATAATGTAGAACTTCTGATCAATAGAACAATATGCGCTATTAATATTAGCATGCCATATATGGATCATTATAATACTAATACATGCTACTAATAGAGATAGATAAAAATAAATCTAAAATCAAAATTAAACCATACATGATCAACAACATTAAATCAAATGAACATTACACATAATATTTACAGGTGCCTCAATGTAATTGAAATCGACAATGTAGTAAAAGCGAAAAACTTCATATATTATTATACTGTATTAATTTAAAATTCATAAATATGAAATATGAATCTAAAAAATATAAAAATATTAAAAATCATTTAAAAAGCAATTTAAATCAAATTCTACGTTGAGGCCCCCAGGTACCAGTGTGCGTAAAGTATGAATCCATCTGGATTCTTTACGGCTAATGTCGCGGACTAAATGACTACCTCTCCACATAGGCTTATGTTTTTCAATTCCCCAAAATTGGAGTTGCGTGGGGTCTCTATTGTGTACTAATGCAAAATGTTTCGACACATTATGCTTCGGGAAGCCAGATTTTATGTTTTGTACATGTTCCTTTATTCGTGTCTTAAGGGCTCTTTTTGTACGGCCCACATATTGAAGGTTGCAACTACACTGAAGTACGTACACTACCCCTTCTGTGTGGCATCCTATAAAATCCCTGATAGTGAAATTTTGTCCTGTACTGGTGGCTGTAAAATCTTTGCGTTTTCCCTGAAATTTTCTCGCATGGCGGCAGGCGTAACAGTTACGGCATGGATAAAAACCTTTACCTGAAAAAAATGTATATGTGGATGTTGGAGGGGGGTCAATAACAGACTTAACGATCAGGTCTCTAATAGTCGGTGCTCTCTTGTACACTATATTAGGTCTTTCTGGCAGTATTTCCTTAAGGTCTCTATCATTTTTTAAGATGTGCCAATGTTTTTGAATGACTTTCGCAACATCTCTATATTGTATGTTGAAATCCAGTACTATGCTTGGTGCTTCTTGTTGAACTCTTGTCTTTGGTTGTTCTTCAAGCATTTTCTTCCGATCTAACAGATTAACATGTTCGATCTGGTTTTTTATCCAATCTCCATTATAGCCTTTTGCTTTGAATCTTTCTCCAATCACCTGTGCTTGATTCCGATAGTCTTCTTCTTTCGTACAATTCCTTCTCAGTCTAGTAAATTGGCCCTTAGGGATGTTGTATAGCCACGGTTTAAAATGACAGCTGTCTATTGACAGATAGCTGTTAGCGTCTACTTTTTTAAAATGCGTCTTGGTGACTATTTTCTGTCCTTCCAGACTTATATTTAAGTCTAGGAAGTCTATTTCCTTTTCTTCAATTCTCCATACCAAATTAATGTTTTTTGTATTGTCGTTTAATTTATTTAAAAAAGCTTCCAGACTCTTTCTCTCACCATTCCACACTACGTCGTCTATAAACCTTTTATATAGCGTGAGTTCGGCGGGGGTATTGGTATATACTGCAGTTTCTTCCCACTGCGCCATAAATGCATTCGCCACTCCTGGTGCAAATTTGGCACCCATAGCTATTCCCACCAATTGTTTAAAGTAGGTTTGGTTGTGCCAAAAATAATTGCACTTCAAGCAGAAGTCAAGACACTTCAACAGGTATTTTCTTTGCTTACAAATTAAGGTGCTATATTTCCTTAGCAACCATTTTGTAGCTGAAATCGCATCAT
This sequence comes from Lithobates septentrionalis, assembly GCA_037952835.1. NCBI lineage: Eukaryota > Metazoa > Chordata > Amphibia > Anura > Ranidae > Lithobates > Lithobates septentrionalis. Next base: position 309,954 of record JBBDGP010002740.1, read on the forward strand.
GGTGTTGTACTATTGTATACAATGATGTGACATTCGTCATCTGTGGGTTGAATAATGAGGCATTTCGCAGTGTGCTATGCACTTCTGGCTGTGCAATTTCTATCCTTGAATTTTCTGGCTTCCACGAGCTACAAGATGAGACGACGTACACCAAACTACTTGGAAATCCAACCTCAAAATATAAGAAACAACTAGAAGCCATAGTAGATCTCGGAAAGAAGAAAAATTCATTGAACACGAAAGAAAGTAAATATCTAATACCAGAAACCTGTCGAATACCGATAATTTACACCATTCCCAAAATACACAAGAACAAAGAGAACCCTCCTGGAAGACCAATAGTCAATAGTATCGATTCGCTCACATCAAGAATGGGAAAATACATCGACTACTTCATACAACCAGCTGTCCAACAAACACAAGCGTATTTAAAAGACACCAAACACACACTACAACTCCTGAATGAAGTGCCAGTATTAGAGGGACGCACACTACTGGCCACCGCAGATGTCACATCATTGTATACAATAGTACAACACCATGATGCGATTTCAGCTACAAAATGGTTGCTAAGGAAATATAGCGCCTTAATTTGTAAGCAAAGAAAATACCTGTTGAAGTGTCTTGACTTCTGCTTGAAGTGCAATTATTTTTGGCACAACCAAACCTACTTTAAACAATTGGTGGGAATAGCTATGGGTGCCAAATTTGCACCAGGAGTGGCGAATGCATTTATGGCGCAGTGGGAAGAAACTGCAGTATATACCAATACCCCCGCCGAACTCACGCTATATAAAAGGTTTATAGACGACGTAGTGATAGTGTGGAATGGTGAGAGAAAGAGTCTGGAAGCTTTTTTAAATAAATTAAACGACAATACAAAAAACATTAATTTGGTATGGAGAATTGAAGAAAAGGAAATAGACTTCCTAGACTTAAATATAAGTCTGGAAGGACAGAAAATAGTCACCAAGACGCATTTTAAAAAAGTAGACGCTAACAGCTATCTGTCAATAGACAGCTGTCATTTTAAACCGTGGCTATACAACATCCCTAAGGGCCAATTTACTAGACTGAGAAGGAATTGTACGAAAGAAGAAGACTATCGGAATCAAGCACAGGTGATTGGAGAAAGATTCAAAGCAAAAGGCTATAATGGAGATTGGATAAAAAACCAGATCGAACATGTTAATCTGTTAGATCGGAAGAAAATGCTTGAAGAACAACCAAAGACAAGAGTTCAACAAGAAGCACCAAGCATAGTACTGGATTTCAACATACAATATAGAGATGTTGCGAAAGTCATTCAAAAACATTGGCACATCTTAAAAAATGATAGAGACCTTAAGGAAATACTGCCAGAAAGACCTAATATAGTGTACAAGAGAGCACCGACTATTAGAGACCTGATCGTTAAGTCTGTTATTGACCCCCCTCCAACATCCACATATACATTTTTTTCAGGTAAAGGTTTTTATCCATGCCGTAACTGTTACGCCTGCCGCCATGCGAGAAAATTTCAGGGAAAACGCAAAGATTTTACAGCCACCAGTACAGGACAAAATTTCACTATCAGGGATTTTATAGGATGCCACACAGAAGGGGTAGTGTACGTACTTCAGTGTAGTTGCAACCTTCAATATGTGGGCCGTACAAAAAGAGCCCTTAAGACACGAATAAAGGAACATGTACAAAACATAAAATCTGGCTTCCCGAAACATAATGTGTCGAAACATTTTGCATTAGTACACAATAGAGACCCCACGCAACTCCAATTTTGGGGAATTGAAAAACATAAGCCTATGTGGAGAGGTAGTCATTTAGTCCGCGACATTAGCCGTAAAGAATCCAGATGGATTCATACTTTACGCACACTGGTACCTGGGGGCCTCAACATAGAATTTGATTTAAATTGCTTTTTAAATGATTTTTAATATTTTTATATTTTTTAGATTCATATTTCATATTTATGAATTTTAAATTAATACAGTATAATAATATATGAAGTTTTTCGCTTTTACTACATTGTCGATTTCAATTACATTGAGGCACCTGTAAATATTATGTGTAATGTTCATTTGATTTAATGTTGTTGATCATGTATGGTTTAATTTTGATTTTAGATTTATTTTTATCTATCTCTATTAGTAGCATGTATTAGTATTATAATGATCCATATATGGCATGCTAATATTAATAGCGCATATTGTTCTATTGATCAGAAGTTCTACATTATTAGTAGTTTTTTAATCTGTATTTTTTGAAGATTGATGCCGTATGTTAGTTCTAATGTTGTATTATTGCATCTATCTACTGTCTCATCAGAGCACTCTCGCCTGGTTTCACCCGTATACCGCTATAGGATAGCACTTGTTATAATAAAATCGATTACCAATGTTTATTTTTATACACATTTGTACTGTTAACATCATTAGCACATCCAACCAATTCAATTGCTCTTTCTCCGCGGTTTTAATCATTAGTGTCCTTCACTATGTACATTAGTTGTGAACAACATTCCCACCATAATAATGGCCGCACATACAGGAGTTCAACATATAGAGCATGATTGTAGCTATCCACAACAAAATGGTGGCATATCTACACTACAAATCCAATGAAAAATGAGCGCCGAGTTGAATCAAGAAAACCACAAGTAAAATGGCCGTTTCGTAACTTCCGGTTACAACACAGGAACCGCTTAGTTCAATAATACACCCACAAGAAAAATGGCGGTTTTAGCACTTCCGGTTACACTACATATAAGGTAGCATAGAACAGCCAATCCGGTTCCCCAGATGAAGACACGTGACGTGTCGTAACGCGTAGGGATTGGCTGGAGCGGCACACAGCTGTTAACACACGTGAGAGGGCGCTGAGAACGCCAGACTTCTCATCCTGTCTTTTACTTTGCCTGATCTTTTAGTATTTAAATGTAAGAGCATAATCAAATAAATATTCCCCCTTGGTTTTAAAACGATAACACACTAGTGGAGCCTGCCTTCTCTCTCTCTCCCCCTCCCCTGTTTTTATTTTGTCTGAGTTGCATCAGAGCGGAGGGAGCTGAGGGAGCACAGGAGAAGATTCAGAAAGTCAAGTAGTACAGAGGGAGAAGTGTCCAGACAGCGCTGCCACACTGCATGATTTGTTCTCCACAGCTCGATTTGTACTAACTTAAGGTGAGAGTCCAGAGAGACCACACTAGAGGACACCACCGTAGGAACCATTTAATCACTATATAGAACACACACAGATCTAAATAGAAGGACTTTTTTACCTCTGCAACAGCGCCATCTATCCTAGATTTTATGAATTACACATCTTGAATCCTGCAATGCTGCTATTTTGAGTTTTTATTTTATTTTTAAAGGCGCAATTAGATGAACTGTGATTGTATTGTGTTTAGTGCACTTTTGATATCAATTTGCTGCTAATTATTCACTTTTTTGATGGGTTGCACTTTATATGAATTTATTTAATGCTAAAGGACTTTTTACAAAGACTTTTATTCACAGCATCTACTCAAGGCTATTTATTCACGGTTGCACTTTAGATTAACTTATTGAATGGTATAAAGATTGCATATTAAGGATTTTTATTCACCAGTATTTATTCACGGATATTTTTTTGGGTATTATATATCTTGCTGACGGCAAGTTGTCACTTTAATACAGCACATACACTCGAATGTTATTTAGGGGTATGAAGTATATGGTCCAACATAGAGATTGATGATCTCACTTATTTACTTAGACACTATATTATTATTTCTGCCCCCACCCACCCATCACTTTCACGAATATTGCGCGAAATTTATCTAAATTTTCTAATTACTCAGGGATAGTCACTCAGCATCAGCATAGGCAGTCTTTGAAGGGATCTGAGATTTAAAAAAAAAATTATTCGGTTACATCAGCATCAGGTGCTTGGTAGCTGGTGGTGATCCAAGACTGATTCATTTTTATGAAGGTCAGCCGATCTACCGAGTCGGTGGACAGACGCACCCTGTGATCGGTTACCACGCCTCCAGCAGCACTGAATGTGCGTTCCGAAAGAACGCTGGATGCAGGACAGGCCAGTAGCTCAATTGCATACTGTGCAAGCTCTGGCCAGTGATCCATCCTCAAGACCCAGTAACCCAGAGGATTTTCGGTGGGAAAGGTGTCCAAGTCTGATCTTGCCCCTAGGTATTCCTGCACCATGTAAAACAGACGCTGGCGATGGTTGCTGGAACCGATCATACCTTGGGGCTGCGGACCAAAAAATTGTCTGAACGCATCGGTCAGACGGCCACCTTCTCCACCGCTCCTTCTTTGACTGACCGAAGCCTCAGCAACACGTTGTCCAGAAACAGGAGTTTGTAACCTCCCAGTCTCTGGGAACGCGTTGCACAGACCTTTCTGCAAGGCCTCCCGAAGATGTTTCATCCTCTGCTCCCTCTGCGATGGCAAGATAAGGTCCGCAACCTTACCCTTGTAACGTGGATCAAGGAGGGTTGCCAGCCAGTATTGGTCCTTCTCCTTGATACCACGAATACGAGGATCCTTACGCAGGCTTTGCAGGATCAGGGAGGCCATGCAGCGTAGGTTTGCTGAGGCATTCGGTCCGGAGTCCTCTGGGTCACTAAGGACAGCAACGTCCGCAGCCACCTCCTCCCAGCCACGTACAAGTCCATGTGTTCCTTGGGACTGATCCCTTAAAGACTGCTGCTGATGCTGAGTGCCAGGCTCCACCTCCATACTGACACAATCTTCCTCCTCCTCCTCCTCCTCCTCCTCCTCGTCCTCTTCCTGTGTGATCGGCGGGCACACAGGAACACTGTCTGGATAAAGGGGGCCTTGAGAGCTAAGGAAGTCCTCCTCTTCCTGCCTCTGTTCTGCCTCAAGTGCCCTGTCCATTATTCCACGCAGCGTGTGCTCCAACAGGTGGACAAGGGGGACAGTGTCACTGATGCATGCACTGTCAGTGCTCACCATCCTCGTGGCCTCCTCGAATGGTGACAGGACAGTGCATGCATCCCTGATCATGGCCCACTGGCGTGGGGAAAAAAACCAAGCTCCCCTGACCCTGTCCTGGTGCCATAGTCGCACAGGTACTCATTGATGGCCCTCTGCTGCGTGTGCAGCCGCTGCAGCATGGCCAACGTTGAGTTCCACCTGGTGGGCATGTCACAGATTAGGCGGTTCTTGGGCAGGTTAAACTCCTTTTGGAGGTCCGTCAGCCGAGCACTGGCATTATATGACCGGCGGAAATGCACACAGACTTTCCTGGCCTGCCTCAGGACATCCTGTAAGCCCGGGTACCTGCCCAAGAACCGCTGCACCACCAAGTTAAGGACGTGAGCCAAACAGGGCACATGGGTCATTTGTCCCTGTCGGAGGGCAGAGAGGAGGTTGGTGCCATTGTCGCAAACCACCATTCCTGCCTTAAGTTGGCGTGGCGTCAACCACCTCTGAACCTGCCCCTGCAGAGCTGACAGAACCTCTGCCCCAGTGTGGCTCCTGTCCCCCAAGCACACCAGCTCAATCACCGCATGGCATCTTTTGGCCTGCGTACTTGCGTAGCCCCTTGAACGCCTACGGAGCACCGCTGGTTCCGAGGAAGAGGTCATGGAGGAAGAAGAAGAGGAGGGGGTGGAGGAGAGAGGTGTGTCACAATCAGCATTTTGGAGGCGTGGTGGCGGAACAACCTCCAACACTACTGCACCTTGTCCTGCATCCTTCCCAGCTGCCAGCAGAGTCACCCAATGCGCCGTGAAACTTAGGTAACGTCCCTGTCCATGCCTGCTGGACCATGAGTCAGCGGTAATATGCACCTTACCGCTGACCGCCCTGTCCAGCGAGGCATGGACATTGCCTTCCACATGCCGGTAGAGAGCCGGAATCGCCTTCCGTGAGAAAAAGTGGCGTTTGGGTACCTGCCACTGAGGAACCGCACATTCCACAAACTCACGGAAGGGGGCCGAGTCTACCAACTGAAAAGGCAGCAGTTGAAGTGCTAGCAATTTTGCCAAGCTAGCATTCAACCGCTGGGCATGTGGATGGCTGGGAGCAAACTTCTTTCGGCGGTGCAGCAGCTGGGGGAGGGAAATTTGCCTGGTACAAACTGACATTGGTGTACCAAAAGCAGATTGCCCACAAGTACTTGGCTGTGACACACCTAATTCTAGACCTTCATTCCTCTCACTGCAGGTCTCAGAGAGGACTGAAGGTCTAGTGGGGTTGGAAATCTCAGCTGATGAGGAGCAAGGAGAGATCCTCTTTGTTCTTTGGTGTGGGTCTTTTAGATACGCTTGCCAACGAACTGCATGGCAGGTCAACATATGTCTGGTCAAGCATGTGGTACCCAAGCGGGAGATGTTTTGGCCACGCGAGATGCGCTTGAGACATATGTTGCAAATAGCAGCGGTGCGATCTGATGCACTCGTCTCAAAAAAGGCCCACACCAAAGAACTTTTTGAATAACACGCAGAGACTGCAGCGCCCTGCACATGTGGAGCTTTGGGGTGTGATGCAGTCAATGTGCTGCCCTTAGGCTGGCCCCTGGAGGGCATCCTGCCTCGTTGGTGATGTGCAGCCTCCTCCTCCTCCTCCTCCTCCTCCTCTCTCCTATCAGGCACCCACGTTGAGTCAGTGACCTCATCATCCCCTCCCTCCTCATCACTGGAGCAAACCTGGCAGTATGCTGCAGCAGGGGGAGCATGACTGCCAGATTGCTGTCCTTCTTGGGCACCCCCTCTGTCCGTGCTCATGTTACTGCCTTCATCGAGCTCAGTATCATCATCAGAGCCTTCCAAACGCTGGGCATCCTCCTGGAGCATGTACCCAACACTGTGGTCAAACAGTTCGAGGGAATCCTCAGGAGGACATGGTGGAGCTAGGGAAGGAGTCACTGATGACATTGAGCTGAGGGAAGAGGCCGCTGCTTTGCCAGACAAAGCACCCTGGGCATGGGTGAGAGAGGATGAGGAGGATGAAGACGGCTTGGTCATCCACTCGACCAAGTCTTCCGCATGTTGCGGCTCAACACGGCCAGCTGCCGAAAAAAAGGCCAAGCGTGTCCCATGGCCACGTGCTGATGAGGATGCACCGTCTCCACGACCAGCACTAGACACAGAGCCTGCTTGCCCTCTCTTATTGGCTTGTGACTGTCTGCCTCTCCTTCTTGGCCTTCCAGACATACTAATGGCCTGTAGCTGCACTAAGCTGGGATAGAACACCTGTAATTTTCTTCAGGTAGCTTTATATACTGTAACCAGACAAGCCTGCCTGTCAGTAGGAAGATAACAGGAACGGATCTAGCTGAACACTGTGAGCAGGACGCACTGTACTAAATGTAAATAGTCTAGCTGCCTGACCGTGGTACTAATAGGATCAAATAGAACACCTGTAATTTTCTTCAGGTAGCTTTATATACTGTAACCAGACAAGCCTGCCTGTCAGTAGGAAGATAACAGTAACGGATCTAGCTGAACACTGTGAGCAGGATGCACTGTACTAAATGTAAATAGTCTAGCTGCCTGACCGTGGTACTAATAGGATCAAATAGAACACCTGTAATTTTCTTCAGGTAGCTTTATATACTGTAACCAGACAAGCCTGCCTGTCAGTAGGAAGATAACAGTAACGGATCTAGCTGAACACTGTGAGCAGGACGCACTGTACTAAATGTAAATAGTCTAGCTGCCTGACCGTGGTACTAATAGGATCAAATAGAACACCTGTAATTTTCTTCAGGTAGCTTTATATACTGTAACCAGACAAGCCTGCCTGTCAGTAGGAAGATAACAGGAACGGATCTAGCTGAACACTGTGAGCAGGACGCACTGTACTAAATGTAAATAGTCTAGCTGCCTGACCGTGGTACTAATAGGATCAAATAGAACACCTGTAATTTTCTTCAGGTAGCTTTATATACTGTAACCAGACAAGCCTGCCTGTCAGTAGGAAGATAACAGGAACGGATCTAGCTGAACACTGTGAGCAGGACGCACTGCACTAAATGTAAATAGTCTAGCTGCCTGACCGTGGTACTAATAGGATCAAATAGAACACCTGTAATTTTCTTCAGGTAGCTTTATATACTGTAACCAGACAAGCCTGCCTGTCAGTAGGAAGATAACAGGAACGGATCTAGCTGAACACTGAGCAGGACGCACTGCAATCAATGTAAATAGTCTAGAAGATAACAGGAACGGATCTAGCTGAACACTGTGAGCAGGACGCACTGCACTAAATGTAAATAGTCTAGAAGATAACAGGAACGGATCTAGCTGAACACTGTGAGCAGGACGCACTGCACTAAATGTAAATAGTCTAGAAGATAACAGGAACGGATCTAGCTGAACACTGTGAGCAGGACGCACTGCACTAAATGTAAATAGTCTAGAAGATAACAGGAACGGATCTAGCTGAACACTGTGAGCAGGACGCACTGCACTAAATGTAAATAGCAGGAACGGATCTAGCTGAACACTGTGAGCAGGACGCACTGCACTAAATGTAAATAGCAGGAACGGATCTAGCTGAACACTGTGAGCAGGACGCACTGCACTAAATGTAAATAGCAGGAACGGATCTAGCTGAACACTGTGAGCAGGACGCACTGCACTAAATGTAAAAAACAGGAACGGATCTAGCTGAACACTGTGAGCAGGACGCACTGCACTAAATGTAAATAGTCTAGAAGATAACAGGAACGGATCTAGCTGAACACTGTGAGCAGGACGCACTGCACTAAATGTAAATAGTCTAGAAGATAACAGGAACGGATCTAGCTGAACACTGTGAGCAGGACGCACTGCACTAAATGTAAATAGCAGGAACGGATCTAGCTGAACACTGTGAGCAGGACGCACTGCACTAAATGTAAATAGCAGGAACGGATCTAGCTGAACACTGTGAGCAGGACGCACTGCACTAAATGTAAATAACAGGAACGGATCTAGCTGAACACTGTGAGCAGGACGCACTGCACTAAATGTAAATAGCAGGAACGGATCTAGCTGAACACTGTGAGCAGGACGCACTGCACTAAATGTAAATAGCAGGAACGGATCTAGCTGAACACTGTGAGCAGGACGCACTGCACTAAATGTAAATAGCAGGAACGGATCTGGCTGAACACTGTGAGCAGGACGCACTGCACTAAATGTAAATAGCAGGAACGGATCTAGCTGAACACTGTGAGCAGGACGCACTGCACTAAATGTAAATAGTCTAGAAGATAACAGGAACGGATCTAGCTGAACACTGTGAGCAGGACGCACTGCACTAAATGTAAATATTCTAGATAGAAGATAACAGGAACGGATCTAGCTAAACTGAATACAGTGTATATATATATATGCAACACCTGGGATGCATATATATACACAATACACTGTAAGTGCAGCTAACTGACTGACTGTTCTGCCTAATCTATCTAACTGAAATCAAATGACACTATCTCTCTCTCTCTCTATCTCTCAGCACACCGGAACACACACTACACAGGGCCGCCGTGCAGGCGGCCTTATATAGTGTGGGGCGTGTACTAAATCCCCTGAGCCATAATTGGCCAAAGCCACCCTGGCTTTGGCCAATTACAGCTCTCTCTACTGACGGCGCTGTGATTGGCCAAGCATGCGGGTCATAGTGCATGCTTGGCCAATCATCAGCCAGCAATGCACTGCGATGCCGCAGTGAATTATGGGCCGTGACGCGCCACACGAATTTGGCGCGAACGGCCCATATCGTTCGCAATTCGACGGACGGTCGAACAGCCGATGTTCGAGTCGAACATGGGTTCGACTCGAACACGAAGCTCATCCCTAGCTGAGACCCCATAAATATTCAGACTACTCATTTGACTTGCTCCACTTGTATGTTCTGGAGCCTTCCAGAAGGCAGGGAGAAGCAGTCAAGCCTGCAGCTGGTAGGACCCTGATCAGTCTAAAGCCCCCCCACTCCCCCAGGTTTGGAATAGCTGGGACCTTGATGACTTCAGGTAATTTTCAGCTGGGTTATCTGGGAGGGCAGCAGCCCTCTAGGCTGGTAACTTCACAACTGCTCTAAGCCCCAGTTTTTGTATGTGCTCTGCAGCTACCTATTAGACACACCTCCCCAGGGATAGGTATGTTCTGGAGCTTTCCAGAAGTCAGGGCGAAGCAGTCAAGCCTACAGCTGGTGGGACCCTGATCTGTCCAAAGCAATCAATAACTCCTCCACTAATTACAGAGGAGTTAAAAGAATGAAATTTACCTGACAGTCTAGCATGTAACTAGGAGGGTGCAACAGGCAAAAAAGGTTGAAGCTCTTTCATATAGTGTCCAAAACTAAGAAAAAAGTTTAAAAAAAACTTTAAAGTGGTTCTAAAGGCTCTATGCAAGTAAAAATTTTCTGTACAGCAAGCCCCCCAGCTCTCCCAATATTTATCTGTACCTGATCTTCCCTCAATATTGTGCATGAGAGCCTCAGCTCTCCCTTCTCATTGGCTGAGACAGCAGCGGGAGCCATTGGCTTCTGCTGCTGTCAATCACAGCCAGTGAGTCAATGAGGGGAGAGAGGGGCGGACCTAGTAGCGACTCTGTGTGTGAACGGACATTTAGAGCAGCGGCTCAGGAGCGTACCTGCCTGGGTGCCCCCATATCAAGCTGCTTACTCTGGGGACACTCGGGAAGGAGGGAGGAGCCAGGAGAGCTGGCGGGGGGACCTGAGAAGAGGAGGATTGAGGCTGCTTTGTACAAAACCAATTCGGCCAGCTTGGACGATTGTTTTAAAAAAGATTTGATACACAGAATACACGCCAAGTATAACTGGATATCAATATGTATACATAGTAAATTACCAGAGATTGTTGATCCAGAAAAAATCCAATTGTAATAGGGGACCAGGGAGGATTTTTTTTCCCTCGCAAATTGGAACATGATTTATATGTTTTTTTCTTTCCCTTCCCCCTGGAACAGCTGTGGGTATAGATATCCTTATGTGGAGGTTTTCTATTCTATTTATTCATTTATTTATTCATTCTATTGGTTGAATAAGATGGATGTGTGTCTCTTTTCAACTTGACTAACAATGTAACTATTTCATTGTAGAAGAAAGGGTTGCACTCTGATAACGTCACACAATCCACACTTTTGCCTCAGCCAGTTATACTACCCAACGCGTTTCACCACTAATCAATTCCGGCATAAAGTGATTTTAAGCAGTGACATCATCAGAGAACAGCCCTTTCTTCTTCTATCATGTGGTTTGTTGAACAGGGACACACTCCTGAGCGGGATGGAGGAGTAATGATAAGTCTGGAGCAATGTTACCTGTCTACCGATTTTACTAACCGTATGTAACTAAGTCTGTGGCAAGACACCGTTATCAGTGGTGGGCATTAGTTTAACCTAATTAACCTAATTAGTTGGGGATGTACTGGGATAGATAATTTGTATGCCAACATGGTAGAGTGGGGATAGACTTAAAGCGTAACTCCACTTTTGTTGAGAAAAAACATTCCCCTCTGGGTGATCAATTTACACTTTAAGGATTATAACAAACTTTGTTGCAGATTACTACCTTTTGTTATTGTGAAGAAATCCATGTGCGTTTGTCTGTGCCTCTGTTCTGAGTAGGTCTAATGCTAGTGGTTTCATAATTAACTGTCAGGTGGGGAGCTGAAGGGCACTAATGATGAAATCTGCTGGGTCTGCATCCCTAGACGTGCTCCTATTGAAAGTATCTCTCAAAAAATGACACTTTTGTTGCAAGGGATCCCTGAAATCTGACTTGTATCTTAGGCAGACTTCTGGGAAAATTTGTGAGCCAATCACACAAGAAGGAAATGATGTTTCTGGGGAGTGGTCAGTACACATTCTGTGTAAAGAAAACTTCAGGTAGCCATATTGCAATGCATTCTCAGAAAAGTACATGGTTGCAGATTGAAAAGGAAAGGTAATTTTTAATAATATTCAATTACAAAATGATTAGTGTCGCAATCATATGCGCTATATTGTTTTTTCTATTTTTTTTTGCTATTTTTTTCCCCCCGAAAGTGGAGTTACCCTTTTAATGTAAAAAAAAGATAAATGTAGCAAAAAATAAGTCATTTTTTCAATAAATGCTGTGCTGTAGTCTTAATTACTAAATTACCGTAAGGTTCTAAGTTGGTTCAGTTACAATATTTACTCTAGTCCTCCTCTTTAGTAAGGATGAGCCAAACACTCCCCCCAGTTCGGTTCACACCAGAACATGCGAACAGGCAAAAAACTCGGACGAACACAAAAACACCGTTAAAGTCTATGGGACACAAACATGAAAAATCAAAAGTGCTCATTTTAAAGGCTTATATGCAAGTTATTGCCATAAAAAGTCCAGGAAGGCTGTTACCCTTGCTCTACAATGTTCTAAGCTAATATTTAAAAAAATACAATTCAAAAACATGATGGCTACTGTATTCATCTAAATTTTACTAGAAGAAAACAGATCATTGAATCTTCTGTGTCCTTCTCTGGGTCTCCTCGTGCAGTACAGACTTCATAAGGACTAGCACGCAGCACACTCTTATGTAAGTGAAATGATGCAGAGTTAAAGAATGTAAATGACATTGAAAATTATTGTAGATTCCTTTGATTTCTTTCTGTATTTTTTATTACCTACTAGAAAACGTTACATTTAATGTATGCTAGGTCATAACAAGTAATCACTGAATAATAAAGTAAGAATTAAATGACTCCAAAGATCATTCGCAATTTTATGAACTGGAAAATTATTTATACAGTTAAAAATAGAATCAGCACCCTAGATAGCACACAGTACACCTTTAGGCATAGTTACATCTGAAGCTGAAAGTCCAACTCCACCTTTGATAGAATTGTCTCTTAATTAGTTTTCCCTACCCTCCCAAGTGTAACCCACCAAGTCAAATCCTTACCTTCTCCTTCAATCCAGCAATCATTGCTGTGTGACCCTGTCCCGCACAGTCTTTCATGAAAACCTTAATTTTCCTAATGTGCATATGCACCATAACCCCAATCCGTATGTGTAAGGTGAGCTCTGCTCTGCTAGCCAGATTTCTTTCATTTGAAAAAAATTATTATACAGGAATGGACTCCATAAGATTCTTTTTGATACTAGATGATGGGAAGAGAGGCTCATTTAAAAAAAAAAATGAGGCTTTGCTCCTGAAATTGTACAATATATGTGTGTGTTTAATAAGTTTTCCTTTTTAGGAACTATTGGATCTCCTATAAGGCGGGAGGCTTTTCAGCTAGATAGATAGTGAGGTTTTGTACAGTTATAGGATGGTTTTGTTTACGGACGTGAACATAATATGTTGTAGATGTAAGTCTTATGATGTCTTTCCACTGTCTTTCTTTCTTCTCTGACTATCCAAGTTATTTAAAATCTCAAATACCTACTCCCAGGCTTGGGAGTTACTGTCACTGTTTTTGGACAGACGTTGGGGACAACGTCTACTGTAGTGGAGGGAGTATGTAGCGCTGGTAGATTTGCGATCTACCATCTGATAGGTAAATTTAGTAACTTGTTCGTTAGGGAAGTTAGATTTGCCTCTGTTCCAGCTTGGCTGACGTTGCGGATGTTTCCATACTGAGCCGGTGGATGTCGCTGTTACCACTGGCTAGTTTTGGAAAGGCAACGTGTCAAAGCGTATGGGTGCTCCTCTGTCCCGGAGACGACTCGGTGGAGGTGGTCCTCTGAGTTGCATTCTGGGAGAGGGTATTTATGGGACAGACACCATATTTTGGGGTTCATTTTACAGCCACCTGCTGGCCCTCCTGGCAAACAGGTATGCGTTATGCCCCGTACACACGGTCGGATTTTCCGATGGACAGTGTCCGATCGGAGCATGTTGTCGGAAATTCCGACCGTGTGTGGGCGCCATCGGACATTTTCCATCAGATTTTCCGACACACAAAGTTGGACAGCAGGAGATAAAATTTTCCGACAACAAAATCCGATCGCGTCAATTCCGACCGTGTGTGGCCTGTTCCGACGCACAAAGTGCCACGCATGCTCAGAAGAAATTCCGACACGGGACAGCTCGTTCTGGTAAACTTAGCGTTCGCAATGGATACAGCACTTTCGTCACGCTGCAATGTTCAAAATGGTTTAATACAGCGCACTCTCTTCTTCTTTATAATGTGACAAGAATTAAGTAGTTTTGCTGCTCATGTTCACACACACTTCTCGCAAACTTATTTTGCTACTATTTATCGGGATTCCCTCAATATATTTTGATTTCTCACATCTGACAACATATTTTTGTTTTTCTTTTTTTTGCCTTTAATGTAGAATCTTTTTTTGTGTTTCTCTTTTTTATTTTTATTTTTTGGTGATTTTGATTTGTACTCCCGAAAATGTTTGTGTGTGGTTTTTGTGACAAGTTCCCACAACACCATTGATATGTTGTTCTATTTAATCTGTAGGAGATTGTTTGGTGTTGTTGTCCCTTGTTAATTTCACATTTTATGTTAGAAATGTACCTGAATCGTCACCAACAAACTGTCCTTTTTGGATGAAAACACACACAGGAGAGTAGAATTTACCGAAAAAAATTTATTAATTGGTCACAACTATAAAAAAAACAAAGAGGGAGGCAACGCTGGAGAAACTGCAGAAATTGGTGAAGCCTGGGACCCCCAGGGCAGACATCAATTATTTAAAAGCAAAATTGGTGGCCTGAGGAGTCCTTATCTTAGGGAGGGCAGTCTGGTCCAGAAGTCCCAGAGATCCGGAAAGCAGCAGATGACATCTATGTCCCCAGGCTGTGGTCATACGAGAGACTGCAGCTTCTGTCAGACCAGACTGAACACAGGGCAATTACTCTTTGGTCTTCCTTCCACGCTTCCTTCCAGGCTTTGGCTGTGGTGGTGGAGTTGTGGCAGCAGGAGGAGGAGGAGGAGGAGGATCGTCCATCTCAATGACATCCGTCTTGGGTGTCAGTTCCCCACTCTCCCCCTTACGAAGGACTTTATAAAGCAGGTCCTCACAGAGCCTGCGTTGGCCCTTCTGCATGCCCTGCAATTTGGTGGCAGCCATGCAGGCAAAGGCCTCTGCAGGACTGGGGAAGGCTCTGAGGGACGCCGAAGCCTCCTGGATCAGCCTGTATGCTGAATCCTGCACAGGACTGGGAGTCATCTTCCTGGCTCGTTTATGTGGCAGGCGGAGGGGAGGAACCTGAGACTCAGTCAGGCTGCGACTGGTCCCAGGCTTCTCTTGGCTGACACTTAGCCCCGCCTCCTCCTGGCTGCCACTAACCCCCGCCTCCTCCTGGCTGCCACATTCCACAACCTCCTCCTGGCTGAGGTCTTCCTGTGTATGAAAAAGGGACATAGTTTTAGTATTTTTTACATCAATCACACACAATTTTCACCTCCTGACTGCTGCAAATTGAATGTTAACAAATATAACAGACTATCATTCTGAGCCCAGCATTTTGCATTCTTGTCCCAATTTTGGGTGCCCACTACTGTCTATTGATATGTAAAACACTTTTTTTAATCAGCAATTAGTGATCAATAATAACATCTAATAAACATCATTTATTTATTGCCCAGAAATCAGTAGAATAATGCTATACCTGACTCCAGCTGGGCTCCTCCACTTCTTCCTGGCAGGAAGGCCCAGGTTGGACATCGGAAGCCTCAGCTGGGATGGAAGGAAGCGTGGAAGTAAGAGTAGAGAGGGATTCCCTGACTTCAGTCTGGTCTGACAGAAATCGCAGTCTCTCATAGTACCACAGCCTGGGGACATAAACGTCATCTGCTGCAGCTCCGGACCTCTGGGAATCTGTGACCTTCTTGCGCTCCCTAAGATAAGTGCTCTTCAGGCCACCAATTTTAGCTTTTAAATAAGGGATGGTTGCTGTGGGGACCACGTGCGTTACGATTTATACACACTGCGCATGCGTATAACTCCGCCCGCCCCTGACAGTCTTTCTAGTCTATTCCCCGCCCCTTTTCGTTCGGCGCAGTGGGGGAAGAGCACATGGCGGATAGACAGCAGGACCGTGCTAATTGTAGCAACGAGGAGGAGGGGGAGGAAAGGCCGGAGCCTGAAACGTCCCGATCCATAAGGAGATTAAAGGACTCAAATATGTCCTTTGGGGAGATGTTGGAGATGGTGGACATCCTGAAGAGGGCCGACTATGAGGGAAAGTATGGGCCTTACCCCAACCCCAATGTCAGAAAGGCCAAGATCATGGCAAAAGTGGTCAGGAGTCTGCACCGGAATTTCGGGGTACGACGATCGAAAGATCAGCTCAGAAAGCGGTGGTCGGACCTGAAATTACGAGAACATGAGCAGTACAGAAAGATCCAGGGAGTGCTGCAAAAAAGTAAGTAGTTGTGCTGTGTTCCTATTTTTTTTGTGTTTATTACGTTCATGCTGCTCCATGTGCTTTTAGGAACTGTTGTACAGTTTAAAATGGCAACTTTCATGTTCATGGGCACATTATTCGTTCGGATCACACATTTTTATTTCGAACGATAAAATACCATTGTTTAGGCCATATGCATTTGGCCACCATTTTGACGCCCTATACTTGTCTTCAAAGAATTGGGTTGTGTAGATGGCTTTGTTACTAGAATGAAATGCAAACTAGATTGTGTGTAAGGAGAGGACACCGAGCAGCTGTTTTCACATCTGGACACTGGAGAACTAGTGTGGGACAAAAGAACACCATTTTTATTAGGGGGGCCACACAGGTGCTCCAGTGTATACTATAGGGGGGTCTCCATCTGTGAAGCTTGTACCAAACAGGTAAAGTATTGCAGCTTGACAAAGGACACTAAAAAAGCTACATCTTGGAACTCGGCTAAAATAGATAATTGTACCGCACTTCCACGCAATGTTTCATCTTTATAGTTCTGCCATCAAATATCTGTGTGCTAATTATACCATTTTTGTTTTACATAGGGGAGAAAAGACTCGGAGGACACCCCTCATCTGAGGAGACCAGAGACCCCCCACCTCTGGAACAAGGGGAAATCCCCCCAACACAAGATGAGCAGGAGGAAGAAGACGTGGTGGAACTAGTCACCACAACAGGTGAGTGTCTGCGACCACAGGCTCAGGAAAGAGATGGATGGCTGCATTTTTTTGCAAACCTAATTTATTTTGGGCTTCCTCTCTTTTTAGGTGATCGTGAGGTTGTGGATGAAGATCCTTTCACATCCGAAAGTGCCCAGATCCTGATCGGGGAGATCATGGGGTGTAATTTACAATTGGAAAACATCAAGCAAAACATCAATGATGTTATTCCAAAATATAAAAACATCATTGATGTTTTGGGGCGAGTTTAAAGCCCCTCCAAATCACTTTCTTCTTTTGTGTGCTATAATGTGCGAAATGTTTTTTGTGATTTTTCCCAAAGCCAAATTTGGCGGATGCACACAGTGTGTCAACATGTGCTATCTGAGATCAATGGACGCGTTTTGGGGGTGCAACCCCTTCCTCAATAATAAAGTAGCGGTGAGGAAGGGCTTTCTCCCCCCAAAACACGTCCCTTGATCCCCCGTGATGGTAGATAGCACATGTTGACATTGTGAAATTGGTGTGCATCTTCCAAATTTGGTTTTTCCAGGGGTGATTTCCCCCCATCTGAACGCAATATCAAACCCAGTTCCTAAATACTCATGTCTGATATTGCCTTCAGGTTCTTCCAAATGTGAACTTTGTAAGATCAAGATTTGTGTCTTTCTTGTGGGTTTTACACAGGCCTGTTTTCGATAAAATGCACATTTTGATTTTGGATAATGACACCACAAAAATTATTAGACAACAAACATGTCGGTTTGTCAGAAAAACCTTGGGTAAATGCACATGTTATTGTGCAGGTATTAAAAAGATTGTTCATCAAGAATGTGTGGATTATTGTCTCAACGCTACAACATTTTTGGGGTGATGTAATTGTTGTTTTATGAGAAAATGGGGGTAATTTCCTAAGGGCAAATACTCTTTGCACTACAAGTGCAGTTTCAGTGCAGTTGCAAGTGCACTAGTAGTGCAAAGTGTCTTTGCATTTAGTAAATAACAGCCAACAGTGCTTTGTAAGGTTACACAATCACAACATTTTCTGGACTCCACACATTTCTGTCAGGGTCAGCTCAAACAAACACAAGCAGTAAATGTCCACAAAGAAGAGCCTGGGGGGAGATGCCTGTCGAGAACTTGAGGTCCTGCAGGCTTCTCCCTGTGGCCAAATACCGCAGGGTAGCGACCAACCTCTGCTCCGGAGTGATGGCTTGCCTCATGCAGGTATCCTGCCTGCTAATATAGGGGGTCAGCGAAGCCAACAAACGGTGAAACACGGGGTCCGTCATCCTGAGAAAGTTCCTGAAATCATCAGGATTATTCTCACGGATCTCACGGAGCAAAGGCATATGACAGAACTGGTCACGCTGAAGCAACCAATTCTTGGTCCATGAACTCCTCCCCACCCTGTTCATGGACTGGACTTGTGTCAAGGTCAGGACCCCAACACCAAGCCCCCGCACAGCACGAACTGTACGAGGAGTACGTATACGAAACATGGCTAGAAAACGGTCGGCTGCTCAGAACGAAGTAACAGAATGCACTGAAGAACAGCAAGGCCTGTGAAGAGCGAACTGAAAAACAGTAACGAACGAACAAGAATACAATGACTAAGTCACGCGGAACTTGCTTGCACGCACTGAAGAGCAGATACAAACCCACAAGCACAAACTGAACAGCAGAAAACGATCTGAAAGCCACGAGTCTGAAAAAGCGCAAATCGTCTCTCACCAAACTTTTACTAACACGAGATTAGCAAAAGGAGCCCAAAGGGTGCCGCGCTTGGTTCTGAACAGGCCTTTTCTAGTCTTGTCGTACGCGGTGTACGTGACCGCGTGGTTGTCGATCGGAAATTCCGACAACTTTGTGCGACCGTGTGTAGGCAAAACAAGTTTGAGCCAACATCCGTCTGAAAAAATCCTAGGATTTTGTTGTCGGAATGTCCGAACAAAGTCCGACCGTGTGTACGCCCTATTAGAGTGCTACCTCGTGGTCCTCCATTCCGGAGGCCCGCGTCGCTGCGGCGCATGGGTGGGCCCAGAAGCTTGTCTGGGGCCTACCACAGCAGCCGAGGAATGGTCCTAAATTGTCTATCCAGAGTGAAGAAGCTGGACAACCAAGGAGATCCCAGGGGAGGACCCGTCATTGAAGGATCACGCAGAGTGCTGGTCTGGAGAGGGGCCTGGTGACTCGGTTGGAGGACGTATCCTAAAATAACTTCACAGCATAGTGTTGCCGGGTTTGGCTTAAAGGTTCAAACACTGTGACTGACATTCACCGCAAAACCAATACATCCTGTGGCAGAGGATCGTATGGGTTCATCCCAAGCAAGTCTGTGGCAGAGACTTTGTTGGTGCTACGTACTGGCTGCTAGGCAAGTGAGAGAGGCCTATCCAGGTGAGCAAAGAGTGTGTCCCATGAGGGGAGCGCATTCTACTGTAATATTCAACTTTAAAGGACATTTGTCAAGAATCCTACAGAAAAGTATTTGAGCTTTCCCTGCAGTTTCCCTTCTGCCTCTTTCCTGCTACTTCATTCGTTAACTGTTCAATAAAGCATTGAAAATGTACTCAAGTGTTGGTGCTTGTATCGCCCGGAGGTAAACTCAACGGAACCCTAGACCCAGTGCCGGTGAAACAGAGGGAAGGAGAGTGAAGGTAACAAGCCCGCTTTAAACCAACAGCTCCACCGAGAGTTATTGCTACATACGCTTCTATCTTCCTTCAGTTGTGGGTATATGCAATATCCTGTTTTTATTGTCCTATGCCCATATGTGCTGCTATGCTTTTGTGTTTATTCAGTCTATCAGAATGCCCCCTCTGCATAAAAGGAGCCAGCAAAGTAAAATATACAGCTTTTATTATGATTTTTACTCTCTCCCATCTTCACCTCTTAGCACCGGCGCCTCCTGGCCCTTTAGGATGTTTATGAAGCCAAGAGCCGTGGCTTCAGATCACGTGACCAACGTGATTGGCTGTCATGTGATCCGAGAACTCCCAATCGCAAGTTTTCGGTTAGGCACTGGTAACTGTGCTGGGAGGGCGCAGAAATGTTGACAGCAATTCACGCAAATATACAGCCTCTTGGCTCTAAGGACCAGGTGCAGAGAGGTCGCATATTTGTGTGCGGCCAGCGCAAAGGGGTAAAGACATTGTACACTTTCAAATTTTCTTTCTTTCAAGTTTTCTTCTTTTATAACTAGGTATTAGATTAGTTATGATCCCTGTGCTGTTTACTTGTCATATCTTGTAACGATGGGCTCACATGTTGTTGCTGCAGTTTGTAGTGTCATGTATTTATTCACCTAGCTTATCCCTATTCCCCAAAGGAACAACGCAACCACCTGTTCCAGGTCACACACCATCCAATGCATGCATTGCCATCAACAATGTGTCAGTGCACAAATGCGGGAGTGCTAATGATATGAAATACTACATGGTGACCTCTCTGCATATTGCTCTGCCTGTTTGTGTCTGTGGCAGATCTAATTACTGTTTAGCTCTCACCTGCAGAGAACTAGACTGCGAGACCGAGGGATTGTGGGATATGTAGTTTCTTCACAGAAAGTGTCAGTTCTCAGACTATAGACAAAGGTCATGCATTAACCTGTGTAGTGTCATGGCTCACGTGTAAACACAAACAGAAGCTTCTGACACCTGAATGTTTACTTTCCAATAGACTGCGTACAGGGCAACAAATGGCATGAAAATGCAGGATCAATGCACATCTTATGCAGGTGAAACACAAGGTAAAGTTAGGAAGGTTTATAATACCTCTATACAGTTCACTGTTTAGTAAACGTTACTGATTGATTTAGGCAACCATGGCATGACCTATGAAGGACATACCTCAGTCTTCCAAGTTACCCCTTATCATAATTAAATACCCCTCAAAATACTCCCACAAATGACGTGACAAGGTGTTGGAGTAAATGGCCTTGCCGGCCTTTTATTAACAAAATATAAATCAATAAATAACATTTTAAAATAACTTTCCTTTTTAAATAACTTTTAAATAACTTTTAATAATAATTTCTCAGAACTTATTGTAGTCTGGAAGGGGAACACACCCACAGGTCACTGCGTAAAACCTCGTAAACTTTTTGGCCTCCAGTCGCTAACCCCAGACTGTGAGACAGTAACCAACCTTCTCAGTGACCTAACTCTTCCCCTTCCTGGTTAACCACTCGTAACCGGAAGGTACAAAAAACAGCCCATATTATATATGGGTACCAACCAGATTATATCACCATACCATACTCTCCTCCTCCTCACAGACCCAAACCACTGCCTAGCCGCCCCTCGTTACCTTTTCCATACACACCAGGGAGGGTGGGTGGGAATCTTCTTTCCCCATCGCTCTCCACTGACGTCACTCCCCCTTCTTCTTCCACTAACTTCCCTCAGGAAAACCTCCCTTGCTACAGCCACTCCCCCTTTCTTAAAGGGGAAAGCAAAGCAGCCTAATAGAGCGTGCCTGTGAAGTCCACACAGGTCATGCTGTCCCTACGCTGATCCCCTCCTTTTCTCTGCTCCGGGACCCTCTTGACCTATGAAGGACATACCTCAGTCTTCCAAGTTACCCCTTATCATAATTAAATACCCCTCAAAATACTCCCACAAATGACGTGACAAGGTGTTGGAGTAAATGGCCTTGCCGGCCTTTTATTAACAAAATATAAATCAATAAATAACATTTTAAAATAACTTTCCTTTTTAAATAACTTTTAAATAACTTTTAATAATAATTTCTCAGAACTTATTGTAGTCTGGAAGGGGAACACACCCACAGGTCACTGCGTAAAACCTCGTAAACTTTTTGGCCTCCAGTCGCTAACCCCAGACTGTGAGACAGTAACCAACCTTCTCAGTGACCTAACTCTTCCCCTTCCTGGTTAACCACTCGTAACCGGAAGGTACAAAAAACAGCCCATATTATATATGGGTACCAACCAGATTATATCACCATACCATACTCTCCTCCTCCTCACAGACCCAAACCACTGCCACCGCGCGCAAGGGGTAAAACCTTACCCTTGCGCGCACCTCCACACCTTCAAAGCCCGCTGTACTCCGTCCTGCAAACCAAGTGCCCAAAGGTCCGTGCCCACATCATTGAGGTGCACCCCATCACTCCTAAGGTACCTCCAAGTATCCACCTCCAACTCCCTCTGCCTTATGGTCACGCCCCCATTCCGCATAACAAACCTGCTAACCTCCTTATTAACCTTTACACGGGCCCTGTCAACCTTTTTATCAGACAAAGCCCAGCGCCATGACCTCCTCCCTACCATGTCTGACCATACTATCACCATCCCAGGAAATGCAGCCTGAAGGCGTAAAACATCGCATTTTATATCTCGGATGAGATCCCTCATAGACCTAACCCCCATGTCATTCCCCCCCACATGTAGCACTAGAACATCTGGAGCCCTGTCCCACCTGGCAAACTTATGAACTTCCGACCTTACCCTGTTCCACAGCATCCCCGATAACCCAATCCACCTTACCCGTGCCTCCTGCCTTGGGATACCCAGCTGCCTACCATTCGGCCGAACGTCTGCTCGTTTAGCCCCCCAGAAAACGAATGAGTGACCCAATATCCAAACGAGGGCCACCGATTCACCTGCAAAGCAAGAGTAACAAAACACCACAATAAATTACCTAACATGAACCCTGAACCCCCCTGAATTACACCAAAATACTACCCCTTTTTAACAAACCTAAACTAGATGTGGGCGGATATAAAGCTTAAATCTATCTGAGTCCCACCTGCCAATGCGCTTTACTGCCTCAGAACTGAGCCCTGCCCTAGCCGCTTCCGTGGCCGCACCTATACGAAAAGAGTGGGACGAATAACTGGTGGGGTCATAGCCGGCCGCGGATAAACACTTCTTGAATACGGCTATAAACTGAAATTTTGACAAGGACGATCCGTCTGCATGAATTAAAAATGACCCCGGACCTCGCGGGCGCATATCCCTAAATGCTGCCACCGCTGCTACGGGGCATATGTGTGATTCCGCAATCCGGAACACCTCCAGCTGTACTCCCTTCCCCACCTGATCGGTTTTTGACCGTTTAATATAAATCCGAACTGAATCCTTTGAACACTCCAAATCCTCCCACTGAAGTCCCCCTTTTGCACGCTTCGACGGGCTGACCAATTCACTGATCCGTAACGCCCCAAAGAATGCTAGTGCGAAAGCCGCACAAAATAAAGCGCTTTCAAACTTTGAACAGCAAATCAGTTCTATCTGCCTGAATAGGACATTCAGCATGTCAAAAGACACCGGGCGCCGACCATCCCTGCCCTTGTGTGCTTTTCTATAACCTTTCACTGCTTGCCTCACCCAAAAATCTTTGGTATGGTCCCGCAGCCCTTGTAGTTTGAAAAGAAAGGCCAAACCCGCCAATTTCTTATCAATGGCAGCTGCCGAGATGCCCCGCTCAAATCCCGCATTAATAAAATACAGCAACGCCTGCGGCACTTCCCGGCTCACAGGGTCAGTTTCTAGCCTATGTAAGCAAGCCAACCATTCTTGCCATACCTTGGAGTAAGCGTCCCAAGTGGCCTTACTCACTGAGTTCTGGATCCACCTGGCCGCGTTCCCAATGCAACGGTCCACATCCAGTCCGGGCAGGTAACCCCCTGCTGCTCCGCGTCTGGTGCCAATTCCCGAAACCTGTCCCACTGAAAACGAGACAGTGCATCAGCTAAGGTGTTTTCAACTCCAGGTAAGTGCACAGCGTAGATGAAAACATTCAGTTTCAAACAACGCAATACTAAATGCCTCAACAACCTAACCACTGGCAATGACTTGGCTGACAAACGGTTAATCACTTGCACGACACCTAGGTTGTCGCAGTTGAGCCGCACTTTCAAGTTGCGAAATGATTCCCCCCATATTTCCATTGCCACTACAATTGGAAACAATTCCAGCAGGACCAGGTTCTTCAAGAACCCCGCCTCAACCCACGTTGTGGGCCAGCGTGCTGCGCTCCACTTCTTTTGCAAAATGGCCCCGTAGCCCGTAGAACCTGCCGCATCCGTAAATAATTCGAGATCCCAGTTACTGATGGGACCTGACATCCACAAAGCACGCCCATTGAATGATTCTAGGAACTCCTGCCATACCCATAAGTCCTCTCTGTGTTCCTTGTTAAGCGTCACAAAGTGAGTGGGAGCCGTGACCCCCGCAGTCGCTGCCGACAATCGTCGGCAAAAAACCCTGCCCATGGGAATTATTCGGCAAGCAAAATTTAGTTTGCCCAACAAAGATTGGAGCTGCCTCAATTGCACCTTGCGCTTGCCGATGGCCCCACCCACTTCTGCTTTGAGATTGCCCAGCTTGTCTGCCGGCAGTCGGCACTCCATATTCATGGAATCTATCTCAATTCCCAAAAAAATGATGGAGGACTTAGGGCCCTCCGTTTTTTCCGGTGCTAACGGAACCCCAAAACGTTCCGCTATGTGCTGTAAGGTCCCCAAAAGGACTGCACAAACGTTGGAACCCGCTGGGCCAACACAAAGGAAATCGTCCAGATAGTGGATCACCGATTGGATCCCTGAAACGTCCCTAACCACCCATTCTAAAAATGAGCTAAACTTTTCAAAGAAAGCGCATGAGATAGAGCACCCCATCGGAAGGCAGCGATCCACGTAGAACGCCCCATTCCATGTGCAGCCAAGCAAACGGAAACTATCCGGATGAACCGGCAAAAGCCGGAAAGCAGATTCAATATCCGCTTTTGCCAACAGTGCCCCCCGCCCGTAGCGCCGCACCCATGATACTGCTGCATCAAAGGAAGTATACGTCACCGCACACATTTCCGGCGCAATCGCATCGTTAACTGAAGCACCCTTCGGAAAAGAAAGATGCTGAATCAACCTAAATTTATTGGGCTCCTTCTTTGGGACGACTCCCAAAGGAGAAACCACCAATCCCGGAATCGGTGCCGAGGTAAAAGGACCGACCATGCGCCCTAATTGCACCTCTTTTTCCAGTTTACTAGCAACCACTAACGGATGCATGAGGGCCGACCGTAAATTCTTAGCTAAAGGAGGTGCCGCATCCAATGAACACGGTATTTGAAAACCATGCTCAAATCCTGAGTCTAACTGTGCTGCCTCTCTGTCGGGGTATCTACTGAGAAAAGGACGCATCCTTTCCACCAGCACTGGAGTCCTCCCTTTTGTTCGCAGGCTCTCCCCCACGCCCCTTTCCTCTTCTGAAGCACTTGGACAGGGCATGAGATCCCCCGCAACCCGAGCATGTGTGCTTGAACCGGCAGGTTGCACCAAACTTACAGGTGCCTTCATTAAACTGCCAGCAAAAGCCCCATTTTTTGTCGGTCGGTTGTCCTGGAGCTGCGTTACCTCCGACCCCTGCCTGAAAAAACTGGTTCGGAGCCCTCGCTGCTGTCATAAGCTTCATCCATAGGCTGATGTCCTTATGATCCCAGCGAAGTGAAGGTCGGACGGCCATCCGTTGCCTAAACTGCTCGTCGTATCGCAGCCACGCCACTCCTCCGTATGTCCGGTGTGCCTCGCTAATGGCATCTAAATACACAAATAAGGCCGAGCAGTGCTCGGGGGCCTTTTCCCCAACCACGCTTGCCAGGATAGCGAACGCCTGTAACCAGTTTGAAAAAGTACGCGGAATCAGCCGATACCTGCGTTTTTCTTCATCCTCTTTCTTGCGTTCTTCAGGTTTCAATCTATCCAGATTGAATTTCTCTAACGGCAATAATGTAAATATCTCCACATATTCCCCTTTCCAAATTTTTTCCTTTACTTCTGCTTTAAGATGTGCTCCCAATGGGCCTTCGAAGCAGACGTACACTTCACTTTTTGCAGCGTCAGCCAATCTGACTGACTCTGCCTTCTTTTCCCCTGTTTTCTCCTGGCTGTCCGAGACCGAAACGCCAGTTGACGTCCCGGGCTGCTCAACCACAGCCGACCCCGTGCTATTTGCCGTTTTCTCCGCACCTCCACTAACCGCCATCGCCATACCCGGCGTACTTACCACAGCCGTCTCCTTTTCTCGAGGTGTGGCCCACGCCCGCGCTGGTGATGAACTGTCCCCCGTGGTTGAATCAAAACGCTGTACCAACTCCCACAACCCAGCCAATAAGTCCTGCAAGCCCTTATTGCTCACCTCATCACCTGCCTCCCTAGGTTGCGCTACGGGCGACCTGACCGCACTAACACCCACTGAACTACCCCCCCCGGAAGAAACCCCCTGTCTGCCCTGCTCTAATAATTTTTCTAACAAAGAAGAAATAGCAAAAGTAGAGCTGGACTCACCGGGCTGCCCAGGACTGGGCCCAACAGCCGCCACTCCGGAATCCACCGCTGCCGAATGTCCCTGGTCCTCGTCCCTCTCCGACCCGGACAGCTCGCCTTCCGATCTGTCGCTGACCTCTTCCTGACGAACGACTGCCAACTGCACCCCAGAGGGTCCCGCTCTGGCTGCCGGGGGTCTCCGCTGTTGCTCTCTTCCCACCCGCTGCGCAGCAACACCAGACCCGTGTCCTGGCCTCTTAGATGCACTTCCGTTCCTCTGACCGTACTGGGCCTCTGTTGTTCTCCCTCTGCCTCTCCGCACAACCGAGACCACGCTCCTCACGGTTCTGCCTCTGTCTGGCGTAGGGCTGCTGGCCGCCTCGGCCGCCTGGCCAGCCCCCCGATTGACTGACGACGCCTGTCGGTCCGACTGACCGCTCGCAGCCCCCCGTGGCTCACCATCCGGCTGTTCCTGACCTCTGCGACGCACTGAGGGGGGGGAACCGTTGGTTGCGTTGGTCTCCCCCATCCCTGCACTCCGACCTCTTCGCTGTAACCGCCTTCCGTCATCTCGTCGGGCTCCCCGAGCCTGCTGCGCACTGGGGGATGGCTGGCTCGATCGTCCTCTGTGCTGGATCTGTGGCCTCTGACCCCCGGGAGCAGAGTCAGGGCTGAAACGCTCAGGCGGCCTGGACCGGCGCGCACGTGGAGTCTCCGGCGCCCCCCCGCTCGGTGCCGCTCTGTCCTCATTTACTATGGCTGCGACCTGAGCCTGCAGCCAGTCTGCCCCTTGAGCTGCGGCCGCCGCTCGTAGCTGCTCTAGCATCGCCGCCGCCGTTAATGCCGCCATTAGATACAGTTTTTTAGGAGAGATGTGGGAGCGTGTGCAATCTTCTTTCCCCGTCGCTCTCCACTGACGTCACTCCCCCTTCTTCTTCCACTAACTTCCCTCAGGAAAACCTCCCTTGCTACAGCCACTCCCCCTTTCTTAAAGGGGAAAGCAAAGCAGCCTAATACAGCGTGCCTGTGAAGTCCACACAGGTCATGCTGTCCCTACGCTGATCCCCTCCTTTTCTCTGCTCCGGGACCCTCTTTACGTACATTTCTTATAGGTTTTATTGTTGTTGTCTAAATGTGTTTTTTTGTTATTAATGTGTGTATGTTTTGGGAGGATTTTTTTTCCCCACTTGTAGGAAAATTTCTCAGTATGTGCATTAATTAGCCTTTATATACATCACAGCCTGTCCTTATCTGTTCTCCAGAAAATCTATATTCTAAACCCACAAAACAGAAACAAATGAGTGACTTTAATCAGAAGCCAATGATATTCTTTATTGTGGCCTCCTTTCAAGAACAAATTGTGAAAACATTCTAAGAAAAGCAAAGTGTTTGTAAAAGTCGAATTATTTTCTAAGCAGTTTCATGGTCTCCGCCAGTAAAAGGCAATTAAGAGAAGAGGTGGGAGAGTCCTTATGGTGTAGTAAGTGTTATTAATTGTACAAAATGTACAGGAAAACCGAATAAATACTTACATTTGATGAGGCTGCGAATAACCAGGTGTGATGATAAATGCAACCTTCCAGGTACACTTGTGGAGAATATCCCTGTTTCCATGAGAAATGTGGGAGGGTGCATTCATTGCTTCAGGAAACCCCAATCCTAAGTCCTCATGGGGGTAATCAAGATGGTGTGAAGAGTGTGTTAGTGGTAAAAAAAAAAGACCCACCAATCGCTTGTATGGCAGAGGAGATTGTGGTTATGTATGGTGGTGGTCAACAGGGCCTCTGATAAGATAGCACAGCCAGCCCTCCTGCACTGGGCTTGGGCACCTAATGAACAGGAGGGCTGACTGTACTGCCTTATCACTGGAACTGATCCTCTTGTGGCTCCTCCTGTAGTGCAGCCGACTTCTCCTCCTCTCCCTCCTCTGGCTGCGCTGCAGGGGGAGCCACAGGAGGATTGGATGCCTCCCTTCATTGCCAAGCAGTCATTTCCTTATTGGTTTCCCCAGACCAGATTCTTGGTGAAATCCCCTTGGTTTAGCTTCAGAGGTTCTCAGCATTCCCCCCCCCCCCAGCTGTGGCATAGCTGGGACCTCGATGAGTTCAGGTAATTTGCAGCTAGGCTACCTAGGAGGGCTGCAGCCCTCTAGATTGGGAACCTCTTCACCAGGACAAGAACCCCAACTGCTCCAAGCCCCAGAAATTTTTTGTGTTCTTCAGCTACCTATTGGGCACACCTCCCAGGGATAGGCTGAGACCCCATAAATATTCAGACTACTCATTTGACTTGCTCCACTCGTATGTTCTGGAGCCTTCCAGAAGGCAGGGAGAAGCAGTCAAGCCTGCAGCTGGTAGGACCCTGATCAGTCTAAAGCCCCCCCACTCCCCCAGGTTTGGAATAGCTGGGACCTTGATGACTTCAGGTAATTTTCAGCTGGGTTATCTGGGAGGGCAGCAGCCCTTTAGGCTGGTAACTTCACAACTGCTCTAAGCCCCAGTTTTTGTATGTGCTCTGCAGCTACCTATTAGACACACCTTCCCAGGGATAGGTATGTTCTGGAGCTTTCCAGAAGTCAGGGCGAAGCAGTCAAGCCTACAGCCGGTGGGACCCTGATCTGTCCAAAGCAATCAATAACTCCTCCACTAATTACAGAGGAGCTAAAAGAATGAAATTTACCTGACAGTCTAGCATGTACCTAGGAGGGTGCAACAGGCAAAAAAGGTTGAAGCTCTTTCATATAGTGTCCAAAACTAAGAAAAAAGTTTAAATACACTTTAAAGTGGTTCTAAAGGTTCTATGCCGGTAAAAAATTTCTGTACAGCAAGCCCCCCAGCTCCCCCAATATTTATCTGAGCCTGCTCTTCCCTCAATATTGTGCATGAGAGCCTCAGATCTCCCTTCTCATTGGCTGAGACAGCAGTGGGAGCCATTGGCTTCTGCTGCTGTCAATCACAGCTAGTGAGTCAATGAGGGGAGAGAGGGGCGGACCTAGTAGCGGCTCTGTGTGTGAACGGACATTCAGAGCAGCGGCTCAGGAGCGCACCTGCCTGGGTGCCCCCATATCAAGCTGCTTACTCTGGGGACACTCGGGAAGGAGGGAGGAGCCAGGAGAGCTGGCAGGGGGGGACCTGAGAAGAGGAGGATTGAGGCTGCTTTGTACAAAACCAATTCGGCCAGCTTGGACGATTGTTTTAAAAAAGATTTGATACACAGAATACACACCAAGTATAACTGGATATCAATATGTATACATAGTAAATTACCAGAGATTGTTGATCCAGAAAAAATCCAATTGTAATAGGGGACCAGGGAGGATTTTTTTCCCTCGCAAATTGGAACATGGTTTATATGTTTTTTTCTTTTCCTTCCCCCTGGAACAGCTGTGGGTATAGATATCCTTATGTGGAGGTTTTCTATTCTATTTATTTATTCATTCTATAGGTTGAATAAGATGGACGTGTGTCTTTTTTCAACTTGACTAACAATGTAACTATTTCATTGTAGAAGAAAGGGTTGCACTCTGATAACGTCACACAATCCACACTTTTGCCTCAGCCAGTTATACTACCCAACGCGTTTCACCACTAATCAATTCCGGCATAAAGTGATTTTAAGCAGTGACATCATCAGAGAACAGCCCTTTCTTCTTCTATCATGTGGTTTGTTGAACAGGGACACACTCCTGAGCGGGATGGAGGAGTAATGATAAGTCTGGAGCAATGTTACCTGTCTACCGATTTTACTAACCGTATGTAACTAAGTCTGTGGCAAGACACCGTTATCAGTGGTGGGCATCAGTTTAACCTAATTAACCTAATTAGTTGGGGATGTACTGGGATAGATAATTTGTATGCCAACATGGTAGAGTGGGGATAGACTTAAAGCGTAACTCCACTTTTGTTGAGAAAAAACATTCCCCTCTGGGTGATCAA
This sequence comes from Lithobates septentrionalis, assembly GCA_037952835.1. Classification (NCBI taxonomy): domain Eukaryota; kingdom Metazoa; phylum Chordata; class Amphibia; order Anura; family Ranidae; genus Lithobates; species Lithobates septentrionalis. The sequence goes on from JBBDGP010002740.1 coordinate 340,204, forward strand.
TTTACACTTCAAGGATTATAATAAACTTTGTTGCAGATTCCTACCTTTTGTTATTGTGAAGAAAGTAGGTCTAATGCTAGTGGTTTCATAATTAACTGTCAGGTGTGGAGCTGAAGGGCACTAATGATGAAATTTGCTGGGCCTGCATCCCTTTAGACGTGCTCCTATTGAAAGTATCTCTCAGTACACATTCTGTGTAAAGAAAACTTCAGGTAGCCATATTGCAATGCATTCTCAGAAAAGTACATGGTTGCAGATTGAAAATGAAAGGTAATTTTTAATAACATTCAATTACAAAATGATTAGTGTCGCAATCATATGCGCTATATTATTTTTTCTTTATTTGCTATTTTTTTCCCCCCGAAAGTGGAGTTACCCTTTTAATGTAAAAAAAAAGATAAAATGTAGCAAAAAATAAGTCATTTTTTCAACAAATGCTGTGCTGTAGTCTTAATTACTAAATTACTGTAAGGTTCTAAGTTGGTTCAGTTACAATATTTACTCTAGTCCTCCTCTTTAGTAAGGATGAGCCAAACACTCCCCCCAGTTCGGTTCACACCAGAACATGCGAACAGGCAAAAAACTCGGACAAACACACAAACACCGTTAAAGTCTATGGGACACAAACAAGAAAAATCAAAAGTGCTCATTTTAAAGGCTTATATGCAAGTTATTGTGATAAAAAGTCCAGGAAGGCTGTTACCCTTGCTCTACAATGTTTTAAGCTAATATTTAAAAAAATACAATTCAAAAACATGATGGCTACTGTATTCATCTAAATTTTACTAGAAGAAAACAGATCATTGAATCTTCTGTGTCCTTCTCTGGGTCTCCTCGTGCAGTACAGACTTCATAGGGACTAGCAAGCAGCACACTCTTGTGTAAGTGAAATGATGCAGAGTTAAAGAATGTAATTGACATTGAAAATTATTGTAGATTCCTTTGATTTCTTTCTGTATTTTTTATTACCTACTAGAAAACGTTACATTTAATGTATGCTAGATCATAACAAGTAATTACTGAATAATAAAGTAAGAATTAAACTCCAAAGATCATTCGCATTTTTATGAACTGGAAAATTATTTATACAGTTAAAAATAGAATCAGCACCCTAGATAGCACACAGTACACCTTTAGGCATAGTTACATCTGAAGCTGAAAGCCCAACTCCACCTTTGATAGAATTGTCTCTTAATTAGTTTTCCCTACCCTCCCAAGTGTAACCCACCAAGTCAAATCCTTACCTTCCCCTTCAATCCAGCAATCATTGCTGTGTGACCCTGTCCCGCACAGTCTTTCATGAAAACCTTAATTTTCTTAATGTGCATATGCACCATAACCCCAATCCGTATGTGTAAGGTGAGCTCTGCTCTGCTAGCCAGATTTCTTTCATTTGAAAAAAATTATTATACAGGGATGGACTCCATAAGATTCTTTTTGGTACTAGATGATGGGAAGAGAGGCTCATTTAAAAAAAAAAAAAAATGAGGCTTTGCTCCTGAAATTGTACAGTATATGTGTGTGTTTAATAAGTTTTCCTTTTTAGGAACTATTGAATCTCCTATAAGGCTGGGAGGCTTTTCAGCTAGATAGATAGTGAGGTTTTGTACAGTTATAGGATGGTTTTGTTTACGGACGTGAACATAATGTTTTGTAGATGTAAGTCTTATGATGTCTTTCCACTGTCTTTCTTTCTTCTCTGACTATCCAAGTTATTTAAAATCTCAAGTACCTACTCCCAGGCTTGGGAGTTACTGTCACTGTTTTTGGACAGACGTTGGGGACAACGTCTACTGTAGTGGAGGGAGTATGTAGCGCTGGTAGATTTGCGATCTACCATCTGATAGGTAAATTTAGTAACTTGTTCGTTAGGGAAGTTAGATTTGCCTCTGTTTCAGCTTGGCTGACGTTGCGGATGTTTCCATACTGAGCCGGTGGATGTCGCTGTTACCACTGGCTAGTGTTGGAAAGGCAACGTGTCAAAGCGTATGGGTGCTCCTCTGTCCCGGAGACGACTCGGTGGAGGTGGTCCTCTGAGTTGCATTCTGGGAGAGGGTATTTATGGGACAGACGCCATATTTTGGGGTTCATTTTACAGCCACCTGCTGGCCCTCCTGGCCGACAGGTATGCGTTATGCCCCGTACACACGGTCGGATTTTCCGATGGACAATGTCCGATCGGAGCGTGTTGTCGGAAATTCCGACCGTGTGTGGGCGCCATCGGACATTTTCCATCAGATTTTCCGACACACAAAGTTGGACAGCAGGAGATAAAATTTTCCGACAACAAAATCCGATCGCGTCAATTCCGACCGTGTGTGGCCTGTTCCGATGCACAAAGTGCCACGCATGCTCAGAAGAAATTCCGACACGGGACAGCTCGTTCTGGTAAACTTAGCGTTCGCAATGGATACAGCACTTTTGTCACGCTGCAATGTTCAAAATGGTTTAATACAGCGCACTCTCTTCTTCTTTATAATGTGACAAGAATTAAGTAGTTTTGCTGCTCATATTCACACACACTTCTCACAAACTTATTTTGTTACTATTTATCGGGATTCCCTCAATATATTTTGATTTCTCACATCTGACAACATATTTTTGTTTTTGTTTTTTTTGCCTTTAACCAGTTGCCGACCGCCGCACGCCGATGTATGTCGGCAGAGCGGCACGGGCAGGCAAAAGGGCTTACCTGTACGTCCCAGCCTGCCCGCGGGTGGGGGGTCCGATCGGACCCCCCCTCCGGTGCCTGCGGCGGTCGGCAAATCTCCCCCGGCGATCGGTGGTGAGGGGGAGGCCATCCATTCGTGGCCCCCCCCTCGCGATCGCTCCCAGCCAATGGGATCATTTCCCTGCCTCTGTATAGTACACAGAGGCAGAGGAAATGATGTCATCTCTCCTCGGCTCGGTATTTTCCATTCCGGGCCGAGGAGAGAAGACATGTGAGTGAGTGCACAACACTACACACACACAGTAGAACATGCCAGGCACACAAAACACCCCGATCCCCCCTCCGATCGCCCCCGATCCCCCCAATCACCCCCCCCTGTCACAAACTGACACCAAGCAGGTTTTTTTATTTTTTTTTTTTCCTGATTACTGCTAGGTGTCAGTTTGTGACAGTTACTGTGTTAGGGCAGTGAGTGGTAGCCCCCTTTAGGTCTAGGATACCCCCCTACCCCCCCTAATAAAGTTTTAACCCCTTGATCACCCCCCGTCACCAGTGTCACTAAGCGATCATTTTTCTGATCGCTGTATTAGTGTCGCTGGTGACGCTAGTTAGGGAGGTAAATATTTAGGTTCGCAGTCAGCGTTTTATAGCGTCAGGGACCCCCATATACTATCTAATAAATGTTTTAACCCCTTGATTGCCCCCTAGTTAACCCTTTCACCACCAACCAGTACACCCCGGTTGTAGTCAAACCAGCACTGCAGTAACACTTGGTGACGTGGCGAGTCCCATAAGTGCAGTTCAAGCTGGTGAGGTGGCAAGCACAAGTAGTGTCTCGCTGCCACCAAGAAGAAGACAAACACAGGCCCGTCGTGCCCATAGTGCCCTTCCTGCTGCATTCGCCAATCCTAATTGGGAACCCACCACTTCTGCAGCACCCGTAATTCCCCCATTCACATCCCCAACCAAATGCAGTCAGCTGCATGAGAGGCATTTTCTTTATGTCCTCCCGAGTACCTAGGGTTGCCACCTTTTCTTCAAGCCAAACCCGAACACTTTTGCGGCGCACGGCAATTATTTTGTAGTACATGCTATATGATTGTAAAATACCTTGGGTTACCCAAAGAGAGTAGTAATGAGGTGTGCTACAGTGAACAGTGGCTGTTAATTGCATTACCAGTGGGGGGGGGACTTAAAGGAGCATGGTTAAATAAAACAAAAGCATTAGTGTACCCATAAAATATGATTCGATTAATAAAAGAAATGTCAGTTAAAATATGAAAATAGCCTACCATAAAAGCGGACACTGTCAGCCAGTAGCGCAGTGGACGGTGTCAGTAGGGCAGTGGACGGTGTCAGTAGGGCAGTGGACGGTGTCAGTAGGGCAGTGGACGGTGTCAGTAGGGCAGTGGACGGTGTCAGTAGGGCAGTGGACGGTGTCAGTAGAGCAGTGGACGGTGTCAGTAGAGCAGAGGACGGTGTCAGTAGAGCAGTGGATGGCGTCAGTAGAGCAGTGGACGGTGTCAGAAGGGCAGTGGAAGGTGTCAGTAGGGCAGTGGAAGGTGTCAGTAGAGCAGTGGACGGTGTCAGTAGAGCAGTGGACGGTGTCAGTAGAGCAGTGGACGGTGTCAGTAGAGCAGTGGACGGTGTCAGTAGAGCAGAGGTTGGTGTCAGTAGAGCAGTGGACGGTGTTAGAAGGGCAGAGGACGGTGTCAGTAGAGCAGTGGACGGTGTCAGTAGAGCAGTGGACGGTGTCAGTAGAGCAGTGGACAGTGTCAGTAGAGCAGTGGACGGTGTCAGTAGAGCAGAGGATGGTGTCAGTAGAGCAGAGGATGGTGTCAGTAGAGCAGTGGATGGTGTCAGTATGGCAGAGGACGGTGTCAGTAGAGCAGTGGATGGTGTCAGTAGAGCAGTGAATGGTGTCAGTAGGGCAGTGGAAGGTGTCAGTATGGCAGTGGATGGTGTCAGTAGAGTGGATGGTGTCAGTAGAGCAGTGGACGGTGTCAGTAGAGCAGTGGATGGTGTCAGTAGGGCAGTGGATGGTGTCAGTAGAGCAGTGGATGGTGTCAGTAGAGCAGTGGACGGTGTCAGTAGAGCAGTTGACGGTGTCAGTAGGGCAGTGGACGGTGTCAGTAGGGCAGTGGACGGTGTCAGTAGGGCAGTGGACGGTGTCAGTAGAGCAGTGGACGGTGTCAGTAGAGCAGTGGACGGTGTCAGTAGAGCAGTAGACGGTGTCAGTAGAGCAGTGGACGGTGTCAGTAGGGTAGTGGATGGTGTCAGTAGAGCAGAGGACGGTGTCAGTAGGGCAGTGGATGGTGTCAGTAGAGCAGTGGATGGTGTCAGTAGAGCAGTGGACGGTGTCAGTAGGGTAGTGGATGGTGTCAGTAGAGCAGAGGACGGTGTCAGTAGGGCAGTGGATGGTGTCAGTAGAGCAGAGGATGGTGTCAGTAGGGCAGAGGACGGTGTCAGTAGGGCAGTGGATGGTGTCAGTAGAGTGGATGGTGTCATTAGAGCAGTGGACGGTGTTAGAAGGGCAGAGGACGGTGTCAGTAGAGCAGTGGACGGTGTCAGTAGAGCAGTGAACGGTGTCAGTAGAGCAGTGGATGGTGTCAGTAGAGCAGTGAACGGTGTCAGTAGAGCAGTGGACGGTGTCAGTAGAGCAGTGAACGGTGTCAGTAGGGCAGTGAACGGTGTCAGTAGAGCAGTGGACGGTGTCAGTAGAGCAGTGAACGGTGTCAGTAGAGCAGTGGACGGTGTCAGTAGAGCAGTGAACGGTGTCAGTAGGGCAGTGAACGGTGTCAGTAGGGCAGTGAACGGTGTCAGTAGGGCAGTGAACGGTGTCAGTAGAGCAGTGGACGGTGTCAGTAGAGCAGTGAACGGTGTCAGTAGGGCAGTGAACGGTGTCAGTAGAGCAGTGAACGGTGTCAGTAGAGCAGTGAACGGTGTCAGTAGGGCAGTGGACTGTGTCAGTAGAGCAGTGGACGGTGTCAGTAGAGCAGTGGACAGTGTCAGTAGAGCAGTGGACGGTGTCAGTAGAGCAATGGACGGTGTCAGTAGAGGAGTGGACGGTGTCAGTAGAGGAGTGGACGGTGTCAGTAGAGGAGTGGACGGTGTCAGTAGAGGAGTGGACGGTGTCAGTAGAGGAGTGGACGGTGTCAGTAGAGGAGTGGACGGTGTCAGTAGAGGAGTGAACGGTGTCAGTAGAGCAGTGGACGGTGTCAGTAGAGCAGTGGATGGTGTCAGTAGAGCAGTGGAGGGTGTCAGTAGAGCAGTGAACGGTGTCAGTAGGGCAGTGGACGGTGTCAGTAGGGCAGTGGACGGTGTCAGTAGAGCAGTGGACGGTGTCAGTAGAGGAGTGGACGGTGTCAGTAGAGGAGTGGACGGTGTCAGTAGAGGAGTGGACGGTGTCAGTAGAGGAGTGGACGGTGTCAGTAGAGGAGTGGACGGTGTCAGTAGAGGAGTGGACGGTGTCAGTAGAGCAGTGGACGGTGTCAGTAGAGCAGTGGACGGTGTCAGTAGAGCAGTGGACGGTGTCAGTAGAGCAGTGGACGGTGTCAGTAGAGCAGTGGACGGTGTCAGTAGAGCAGTGGACGGTGTCAGTAGAGCAGTGGATGGTGTCAGTAGAGCAGTGAACGGTGTCAGTAGGGCAGTGGACTGTGTCACCCGGTGAGAACTGTATATATGGATGGTGTATGGGGGGGTGGAGAACAGTATCTATAGATGGTATATGGGGGGGTGGAGAACTGTATATATGGGGGGGACAGGACTGTATATATGGAGAGGACTGTATATATGGGGGGAGGACTGTATATATGGGGAGGACTGTATATATGGATGGTGTATGGGGGGAGGACTGTGTATATGGGGGGGCTGTATATATGGATGGTGTATGGGGAGAGGACTGTATATATGGGGGGGGCTGTGTATATGGATGGTGTATGGGGAGAGGACTGTACATATGGGGGGGACTGTGTATATGGATGGTGTATGGGGAGAGGACTGTATATATGGGGGGGACTGTGTATATGGATGGTGTATGGGGGGAGGACTATATATATTAGGGGGACTGTATATATGGGGGGGACTGTATATATAGATGGTGTATAGGGGGGGAGAACTGTATATATGGGGGGGACTGTATATATGGATGGTGTATGAGGAGGAGAGAGAGAACTATATGGATGGATGGTATATGGGAGGGGGCCGGCAGAACTGTATATATAGTGTATGGTGGGGGGAGGGGGTGTACGTATTTATGTATGTATAGTGTATGGTGGGGGGAGGGGGGTGTATATATGTATGTATAGTGTATGGTGGGGGGAGGGGGTGTATGTATATATGTATGTATAGTGTATGGTGCGGGGAGGGGGTGTATGTATATATGTTTGTATAGTGTATGGAGGGGGGAGGGGGTATATGTATATATGTATGTATAGTGTATGGTGGGGGGGGTGTATATATGTATGTATAGTGTATGGTGGGGGGTGTATGTATGTATGTATAGTGTATGGTGGGGGGTGTATGTATATATGTATGTATAGTGTATGGTGGGGGGAGGGGGGTGTATGTATAGTGTATGGTGGGGGGAGGGGGGTGTATGTATATATGTATGTATAGTGTATGATGGGGGGAGGGGGGTGTATGTATATATGTATGTATAGTGTATGGTGGGGGGAGGGGGGTGTATGTATATATGTATGTATAGTGTATGGTGGGGGGAGGGGGTGTATGTATATATGTATGTATAGTGTATGGTGGGGGGAGGGGGGGTGTATGTATAGTGTATGGTGGGGGGAGGGGGGTGTATGTATAGTGTATAGTGGGGGGAGGGGGGGGTGTATGTATAGTGTATGGTGGGGGGAGGGGGGTGTAATGTATAGTGTATGGTGGGGGGGATGGGAGGTGTATGTATATATGTGTGTATAGTGTGGGGGGGAGGTGAGAGTACTTTGAAATCCTGACATGGATGATAAAAACCTACCTTACAAGCTGGGCTCCAGTCCCAGCGTGATCTGTGCACACATTCCAGCAGGGAATGGGGAGGCTCCGCCCACCTCCTTGTCCCTTCTGCTGGCAGCCAGAGGATTGGAGGAGAGCACCCGGCCGGTAACATGGAGGCTCCACCTCTGTGTCCCGACTCCGTCCTGCACTCAGACAGCTGAGCAGGAGCAGAAATCAAGCAGCGCTAAGGCGGCGCTACGGACCCGAACTCCACGGCCGCACTGATGACACAGCTTCGGCACAGGGAGCCACGGGTCTGAAATGAATAATGTGCCCGGGTCTCAGGCGGGCAGAGACCCGGGCACATGTTTCAAAACCCGTACTGTCCGGGTGAATCCCGGACAGGTGGCAACCCTACGAGTACCCCTACCCAACAAACCCCCCCAAAATAGATGTCGTGTCTGCAGCAAGTGCGGATATAGGCGTGACACCCGCTATTATTGTCCCTCCTGTCCTGACAATTCTGGTCTTTGCATTGGTGAATGTTTTGAACGCTACCATGCACTAGTTGAGTATTAGCGTAGGGTACAGCATTCCACAGACTAGGCACACTTTCACAGGGTCTCCCAAGATGCCATCGCATTTTGAGAGACCCGAACCTGGAACCGGTTACAGTTATAAAAGTTACAGTTACAAAAAAAAGTGTAAAAAAAAAAAAAAAAAAAACCACATACAAAAATATAAAATAAAAAAAAATAGTTGTCGTTTTATTGTTCTCTCTCTCTCTATTCTCTCTATTGTTCTGTTCTTTTTTACTGTATTCTATTCTGCAATGTTTTATTGTTATTATGTTTTATCACGTTTGCTTTTCAGGTATGCAATTTTTTATACTTTACCGTTTACTGTGCTTTATTGTTAACCATTTTTTTGTCTTCAGGTACGCCATTCACGACTTTGAGTGGTTATACCAGAATGATGCCTGCAGGTTTAGGTATCATCTTGGTATCATTCTTTTCAGCCAGCGGTCGGCTTTCATGTAAAAGCAATCCTAGCGGCTAATTAGCCTCTAGACTGCTTTTACAAGCCGTGGGAGGGAATGCCCCCCCCCAACGTCTTCCGTGTTTTTCTCTGGCTCTCCTGTCTCAACAGGGAACCTGAAAATGCAGCCGGTGATTCAGCCAGCTGACCATAGAGCTGATCAGAGACCAGAGTGGCTCCAAACATCTCTATGGCCTAAGAAACCGGAAGCTACGAGCATTTTATGACTTAGATTTCGCCGGATGTAAACAGCGCCATTGGGAAATTGGGAAAGCATTTTATCACACCGATCTTGGTGTGGTCAGATGCTTTGAGGGCAGAGGAGAAATCTAGGGTCTAATAGACCCCAATTTTTTCAAAAAAGAGTACCTGTCACTACCTATTGCTATGATAGGGGATATTTACATTCCCTGAGATAACAATAAAAATGATTAAAAAAAAAAAAAAATGAAAGGAACAGTTTAAAAATAAGATAAAAAAAATAATAATAATAATAAAGAAAAAAAAAAAAAAAAAAAAAAAAGCACCCCTGTCCCCCCTGCTCTCGCGCTAAGGCGAAAGCAAGCGTCGGACTGACGTCAAATGTAAACAGCAATTGCACCATGCATGTGAGGTATCACCGCGAACGTCAGATCGAGGGCAGTAATTTTAGCAGTAGACCTCCTCTGTAAATCTAAAGTGGTAACCTGTAAAGGCTTTTAAAGGCTTTTAAAAATGTATTTAGTTTGTCGCCACTGCACGTTTGTGCGCAATTTTAAAGCATGTCATGTTTGGTATCCATGTACTCGGCCTAAGATCATCTTTTTTATTTCATCAAACATTTGGGCAATATAGTGTGTTTTAGTGCATTACAATTTAAAAAAGTGTGTTTTTTCCCCAAAAAATGCGTTTGAAAAATCGATGCGCAAATACTGTGTGAAAAAAAAAAATGAAACACCCACCATTTTAATCTGTAGGGCATTTGCTTTAAAAAAATATATAATGTTTGGGGGTTCAAAGTAATTTTCTTGCAAAAAAAAATTATTTTTTTATGTAATCAAAAAGTGTCAGAAAGGGCTTTGTCTTCAAGTGGTTAGAAGAGTGGGTGATGTGTGACATAAGCTTCTAAATGTTGTGCATAAAATGCCAGGACAGTTCAAAACCCCCCAAATGACCCCAGTTTGGAAAGTAGACACCCCAAGCTATTTGCTGAGAGGCATGTCGAGTCCATGGAATATTTTATATTGTGACACAAGTTGCGGGAAAGAGACAATTTTTTATTTTATTTTTTTTTGCGCAAAGTTGTCACTAAATGATATATTGCTCAAACATGCCATGGGAATATGTGAAATTACACCCCAAAATACATTCTGTTGCTTCTCCTGAGTACAGGGATACCACATGTGTGGGACTTTTTGGGAGCCTAGCCGCGTACGGGACCCCGAAAACCAAGCACCGCCTTCAGGCTTTCTAAGGCCGTAAATTTTTGATTTCACTCTTCACTGCCTATCACAGTTTCGGAGGCCATGGAATGCCCAGGTGGCAAACCCCCCCCCCCCCCCAAATGACCCCATTTTGGAAAGTAAACACCCCAAGCTATTTGCTGAGAGGTATAGTGAGTATTTTGCAGACCTCACTTTTTGTCACAAAGTTTTGAAAATTGAAAAAAGAAAAAAAAAATTTTTTTCTCGTCTTTCTTTATTTTCAAAAACAAATGAGAGCTGCAAAATACTCACCATGCCTCTCAGCAAATAGCTTGGGGTGTCTACTTTCCAAAATGGGGTCATTTGGGGGGGGGTTTATGCCATCTGGGCATTTTATGGCCTTCAAAACTGTGATAGGTAGTGAGGAGTAAAATCAAAAATGTACGCCCTTAGAAATCCCGAAGGCAGTGATTGGTTTTCGTGGCCCCGTACGCGGCTAGGCTCCCAAAAAGTCCCACACATGTGGTATCCCCATACTCAGGAGAAGCAGCTAAATGTATTTTGGGGTGCAATTCCACATATGCCCATGGTCTGTGTGAGCAATATATCATTTAGTGACAACTTTTTGTAATTTTTTTTTTTTAGTCATTATTCAATCACTTGGGACAAAAAAAAAATGAATATTCAATGGGCTCAACATGCCTCTCAGCAATTTCCTTGGGGTGTCTACTTTCCAAAATGGGGTCATTTGTGGGGGTTTTGTACTGCCCTGCCATTTTAGCACCTCAAGAAACGACATAGGCAGTCATAAATTAAAGGCTGTGTAAATTCCAGAAAATGTACCCTAGTTTGTAGGCTCTATAACTATTGCGCAAACCAATAAATATACACTTATTGACATTTTTTTTACCAAAGACATGTGGCCGAATACATTTTGGCCTAAAGGTATGACTAAAATTGAGTTTATTGGATTTTTTTTAGAACAAAAAGTAGAAAATATCATTTTTTTTCAAAATTTTCGGTCTTTTTCCGTGTATAGCGCAAAAAATAAAAACGGCAGAGGTGATCAAATACCATCAAAAGAAAGCTCTATTTGTGGGAAGAAAAGGACGCAAATTTCGTTTGGGTACAGCATTGCATGACTGCGCAATTAGCAGTTAAAGCGACGCAGTGCCAAATTATAAAAAGTGCTCTGGTCAGGAAGGGGGTAAATCCTTCCGGGGCTGAAGTAGTTAATGTAGAATCTTTTTTTGTGTTTCTCTTTTTTATTTATTTTTTTGGTGATTTTGATTTGTACTCCCGAAAATGTTTGTGTGTGTTTTTTTGTGACAAGTTCCCACAACACCATTGATATGTTGTTCTATTTAATCTGTAGGAGATTGTTTGGTGTTGTTGTCCCTTGTTAATTTCACATTTTATGTTAGAAATGTACCTGAATCGTCCCCAACAAACTGTCCTTTTTGGATGAAAACACACACAGGAGAGTAGAATTTACCGAAAAAAATTTACTAAGGGGTCACAACTATAAAAAAACAAAGAGGGAGGCAACGCTGGAGAAACTGCAGAAATTGGTGAAGCCTGGGACCCCCAGGGCAGACATCAATTATTTAAAAGCAAAATTGGTGGCCTGAGGAGTCCTTATCTTAGGGAGGGCAGTCTGGTCCAGAAGTCCCAGAGATCCGGAAAGCAGCAGATGACATCTGTGTCCCCAGGCTGTGGTCATACGAGAGACTGCATCTTCTGTCAGACCAGACCGAACACAGGGCAATCACTCTTTGGTCTTCCTTCCACGCTTCCTTCCAGGCTTTGGCTGTGGTGGTGGAGTTGTGGCAGCAGGAGGAGGAGGAGGAGGAGGATCGTCCATCTCAATGACATCCGTCTTGGGTGTCAGTTCCCCACTCTCCCCCTTACGAAGGACTTTATAAAGCAGGTCCTCACAGAGCCTGCGTTGGCCCTCCTGCATGCCCTGCAATTTGGTGGCAGCCATGCAGGCAAAGGCCTCTGCAGGACTGGGGAAGGCTCTGAGGGACGCCGAAGCCTCCTGGATCAGCCTGTATGCTGAATCCTGCACAGGACTGGGAGTCATCTTCCTTTATGTGGCAGGCGGAGGGGAGGAACCTGAGACTCAGTCAGGCTGCGACTGGTCCCAGGCTTCTCTTGGCTGACACTTAGCCCCGCCTCCTCCTGGCTGCCACTAACCCCCGCCTCCTCCTGACTGCCACATTCCACAGCCTCCTCCTGGCTGAGGTCTTCCTGTGTATGAAAAAGGGACATAGTTTTAGTATTTTTTACATCAATCACACACAATTTTCACCTCCTGACTGCTGCAAATTGAATGTTAACAAATATAACAGACTATCATTCTGAGCCCAGCATTTTGCATTCTTGTCCCAATTTTGGGTGCCCACTACTGTCTATTGATATGTAAAACACTTTTTTTAATCAGCAATTAGTGATCAATAATAACATCTAATAAACATCATTTATTTATTGCCCAGAAATCAGTAGAATAATGCTATACCTGACTCCAGCTGGGCTCCTCCACTTCTTCCTGGCAGGAAGGCCCAGGTTGGACATCGGAAGCCTCAGCTGGGATGGAAGGAAGCGTGGAAGTAAGAGTAGAGAGGGATTCCCTGACTTCAGTCTGGTCTGACAGAAATCGCAGTCTCTCATAGTACCACAGCCTGGGGACATAAACGTCATCTGCTGCAGCTCCAGACCTCTGGGAATCTGTGACCTTCTTGCGCTCCCTAAGATAAGTGCTCCTCAGACCACCAATTTTAGCTTTTAAATAAGGGATGGTTGCTGTGGGGACCACGCGCGTTACGATTTATACACACTGCGCATGCGTATAACTCCGCCCGCCCCTGAAGTCTTTCTAGTCTATTCCCCGCCCCTTTTCGTTCGGCACAGTGGGGGAAGAGCACATGGCGGATAGACAGCAGGATCGTGCTAATTGTAGCAACGAGGAGGAGGGGGAGGAAAGGCCGGAGCCTGAAACGTCCCGATCCATAAGGAGATTAAAGGACTCAAATATGTCCTTTGGGGAGATGTTGGAGATGGTGGACATCCTGAAGAGGGCCGACTATGAGGGAAAGTATGGGCCTTACCCCAACCCCAATGTCAGAAAGGCCAAGATTATGGCAAAAGTGGTCAGGAGTCTGCACCGGAATTTCGGGGTACGACGATCGAAAGATCAGCTCAGGAAGCGGTGGTCAGACCTGAAATTACGAGAACATGAGCAGTACAGAAAGATCCGGAGAGTGCTGCAAAAAAGTAAGTAGTTGTGCTGTGTTCCTATTTTTTTTGTGTTTATTACGTTCATGCTGCTCCATGTGCTTTTAGGAACTGTTGTACAGTTTAAAATGGCAACTTTCATGTTCATGGGCACATTATTCGTTCGGATCACACATTTTTATTTCGGACGATAAAATACCATTGTTTAGGCCATATGCATTTGGCCACCATTTTGACGCCCTATACTTGTCTTCAAAGAATTGGGTTGTGTAGATGGCTTTGTTACTAGAATGAAATGCAAACTAGATTGTGTGTAAGGAGAGGACACTGAGCAGCTGTTTTCACATCTGGACACTGGAGCACTAGTGTGGGACACAAGAACACCATTTTTATTAGGGGGCCACACAGGTGCTCCAGTGTATACTATAGGGGGGGGGGGCTACATCTGTGAAGCTTGTACCAAACAGGTAAAGTATTGCAGCTTGACAAAGGACACTAAAAAAGCTACATCTTGGAACTCGGCTAAAATAGATAATTGTACCCCACTTCCAAGCAATGTTTCATCTTTATAGTTCTGCCATCAAATATCTGTGTGCTAATTATACCATTTTTGTTTTACATAGGGGAGAAAAGACTCGGAGGACACCCCTCATCTGAGGAGACCAGAGACCCCCCACCTCTGGAAGAAGGGGAAATCCCCCCAACACAAGATGAGCAGGAGGATGAAGATGTGGTGGAACTAGTCACCACAACAGGTGAGTGTCTGCGACCACAGGCTCAGGAAAGAGATGGATGGCTGCATTTTTTTGCAAACCTAATTTATTTTGGGCTTCCTCTCTTTTTAGGTGATCGTGAGGTTGTGGATGAAGATCCTTTCACATCCGAAAGTGCCCAGATCCTGATCGGGGAGATCATGGGGTGTAATTTACAATTGGAAAACATCAAGCAAAACATCAATGATGTTATTCCAAAATATAAAAACATCATTGATGTTTTGAGGCGAGTTTAAAGCCCATCCAAATCACTTTCTTCTTTTGTGTGCTACAATGTGCGAAATGTTTTTGTGATTTTTCCCAAAGCCAAATTTGGAGGATGCACACAGTGTGTCAACATGTGCTATCTGCCATCACGGGAGATCAATGGACGCGTTTTGGGGGTGCAACCCCTTCCTCAATAATAAAGTAGCGGTGAGGAAGGGTTTTCTCCCCCAAAACACGTCCCTTGATCCCCCGTGATGGCAGATAGCACTTGTTGACATTGTGAAATTGGTGTGCATCTTCCAAATTTGGCTTTTCCAGGGGTGATTTCCCCCCATCTGAACGTAATATCAAACCCAGTTCCTAAATACTCATGTCTGATATTGCCTTCAGGTTCTACCAAATGTGAACTTTGTAAGATCAAGATTTGTGTCTTTCTTGTGGGTTTTACACAGGCCTGTTTTCGATAAAATGCACATTTTGATTTTGGATAATGACACCACAAAAATTGTTAGACAACAAACATGTCGGTTTGTCAGAAAAACCTTGGGTAAATGCACATGTGATTGTGCAGGTATTAAAAAGATTGTTCATCAAGAATGTGTGGATTATTGTCTCAACGCTACAACATTTTTGGGGTGATGTAATTGTTGTTTTATGAGAAAATGGGGGTAATTTCCTAAGGGCAAATACTCTTTGCACTACAAGTGCAGTTTCAGTGCAGTTGCAAGTGCACTGGTAGTGCAAAGTGTCTTTGCATTTAGTAAATAACAGCCAACAGTGCTTTGTAAGGTTACACAATCACGACATTTTCTGGACTCCACACATTTCTGTCAGGGTCAGCTCAAACAAACACAAGCAGTAAATGTTCACAAAGAAGAGCCTGGGGGGAGATGCCTGTCGAGAACTTGAGGTCCTGCAGGCTTCTCCCTGTGGCCAAATACCGCAGGGTAGCGACCAACCTCTGCTCCGGAGTGATGGCTTGCCTCATGCAGGTATCCTGCCTGCTAATATAGGGGGTCAGCGAAGCCAACAAACGGTGAAACACGGGGTCCGTCATCCTGAGAAAGTTCCTGAAATCATCAGGATTATTCTCACGGATCTCACGGAGCAAAGGCATATGACAGAACTGGTCACGCTGAAGCAACCAATTCTTGGTCCATGAACTCCTCCCCACCCTGTTCATGGACTGGACTTGTGTCAAGGTCAGGACCCCAACACCAAGCCCCCGCACAGCACGAACTGTACGAGGAGTACGCATACGAAACATGGCTAGAAAACGGTCAGCTGCTCAGAACGAAGTAACAGAATGCACTGAAGAACAGCAAGGCCTGTGAAGAGTGAACTGAAAAACAGTAACGAACGAACAAGAATACAATGACTAAGTCACGCGGAACTTGCTTGCACGCACTGAAGAGCAGATACAAACCCACAAGCACAAACTGAACAGCAGAAAATGATCTGAAAGCCACGAGTCTGAAAAAGCGCGAATCGTCTCTCACCAAACTTTTACTAACACGAGATTAGCAAAAGGATCCCAAAGGGTGCCGCGCTTGGTTCTGAACAGGCCTTTTCTAGTCTCGTCGTACGTGGTGTACGTGACCGCGTGGTTGTCGATCGGAAATTCCGACAACTTTGTGCGACCGTGTGTAGGCAAAGCAAGTTTGAGCCAACATCCGTCGGAAAAAATCCTAGGATTTTGTTGTCGGAATGTCCGAACAAAGTCCGACCGTGTGTACGCCCTATTAGAGTGCTACCTCGTGGTCCTCCATTCCGGAGGCCCGCGTCGCTGCGGCGCATGGGTGGGCCCAGAAGCTTGTCTGGGGCCTACCACAGCAGCCAAGGAATGGTCCTAAATTGTCTATCCAGAGTGAAGAAGCTGGACAACCAAGGAGATCCCAGGGGAGGACCCGTCATTGAAGGATCACGCAGAGTGCTGGTCTGCAGAGGGGCCTGGTGACTCGGTTGGAGGACGTATCCTAAAATAACTTCACAGCATCGTGTTGCCGGGTTTGGCTTAAAGGTTCAAGCACTGTGACTGACATTCACCGTAAAACCAATACATCCTGTGGCAGAGGATCGTATGGGTTCATCCCAAGCAAGTCTGTGGCAGAGACTTTGTTGGTGCTACGTACTGGCTGCTAGGCAAGTGAGAGAGGCCTATCCAGGTGAGCAAAGAGTGTGTCCCACGAGGGGAGCGCATTCTACTGTAATATTCAACTTTAAAGGACATTTGTCAAGAATCCTACAGAAAGGTATTTGAGCTTTCCCTGCAGTTTCCCTTCTGCCTCTTTCCTGCTACTTCATTTGTTAACTGTTCAATAAAGCATTGAAAACGTACTCAAGTGTTGGTGCTTGTATCGTCCGGAGGTAAACTCAACGGAACCCTAGACCCAGTGCCGGTGAAACAGAGGGAAGGAGAGTGAAGGTAACAAGCCCGCTTTAAACCAGCAGCTCCACCGAGAGTTATTGCTACATACGCTTCTATCTTCCTTCAGTTGTGAGTATATTCAATATCCTGTTTTTATTGTCCAATGCCCATATGTGCTGTTATGCTTTTGTGTTTATTCAGTCTATCAGAATGCCCCCTCTGCATAAAAGGAGCCAGCAAAGTAAAATATACAGCTTTTATTATGATTTTTACTCTCTCCCATCTTCACCTCTTAGCGCCGGTGCCTCCTGGCCCTTTAGGATGTTTATGAAGCCAAGAGCCGTGGCTCACATGTTGTTGCTGCAGTTTGTAGTGTCATGTATTTATTCACCTAGCTTATCCCTATTCCCCAAAGGAACAACGCAACCACCTGTTCCAGGTCACACACCATCCAATGCATGCATTGCCATCAACAATGTGTCAGTGCACAAATGCGGGAGTGCTAATGATATGAAATACTACATGGTGACCTCTCTGCATATTGCTCTGCCTGTTTGTGTCTGTGGCAGATCTAATTACTGTTTAGCTCTCACCTGCAGAGAACTAGACTGCGAGACCAAGGGATTGTGGGATATGTAGTTTCTTCACAGAAAGTGTCAGTTCTCAGACTATAGACAAAGGTCATGCATTAACCTGTGTAGTGTCATGCCTCATGGCTCACGTGTAAACACAAACAGAAGCTTCTGACACCTGAATGTTTACTTTCCAATAGACTGTGCGTACAGGGCAACAAATGGCATGAAAATGCAGGATCAATGCACATCTTATGCAGGTGAAACACAAGGTAAAGGTAGGAAGGTTTATAATACCTCTATACAGTTCACTGTTTAGTAAACGTTACTGATTGATTTAGGCAACCAAGGCATTACGTACATTTCTTATAGGTTTTATTGTTGTTGTCTAAATGTGTTTTTTTGTTATTAATGTGTGTATGTTTTGGGAGGATTTTTTTTTCCCCACTTGTAGGAAAATTTCTCAGTATGTGCATTAATTAGCCTTTATATACATCACAGCCTGTCCTTATCTGTTCTCCAGAAAATCTATATTCTAAACCCACAAAACAGAAACAAATGAGTGACTTTAATCAGAAGCCAATGATACTCTTTATTGTGGCCTCCTTTCAAGAACAAATTGTGAAAACATTCTAAGAAAAGCAAAGTGTTTGTAAAAGTCGAATTGTTTTCTAAGCAGTTTCATGGTCTCCGCCAGTAAAAGGCAAATAAGAGAAGAGGTGGGAGAGTCCTTATGGTGTAGTAAGTGTTATTAATTGTACAAAATGTTCAGGAAAACCGAATAAATACTTACATTTGATGAGGCTGCGAATAACCAGGTGTAATGATAAATGCAACCTTCCAGGTACACTTGTGGAGAATATCCCTGTATCCATGAGAAATGTGGGAGGGTGCATTCATTGCTTCAGGAAACCCCAATCCTAAGTCCTCATGGGGGTAATCAAGATGGTGTGAAGAGTGTGTTAGTGGTAAAAAAAAAGACCCACCAATCGCTTGTATGGCAGAGGAGATTGTGGTTATGTATGGTGGTGGTCAACAGGGCCTCTGATAAGATAGCACAGCCAGCCCTCCTGCACTGGGCTTGGACCCCATCAGTTCAACTGGGCTTGGGCACCTAATGAACAGGAGGGCTGACTGTACTGCCTTATCACTGGAACTGATCCTCTTGTGGCTCCTCCTGCAGTGCAGCCGACTTCTCCTCCTCTCCCTCCTCTGGCTGCGCTGCAGGGGGAGCCACAGGAGGATTGGATGCCTCCCTTCATTGCCAAGCAGTCATTTCCTTATTGGTTTCCCCAGACCAGATTCTTGGTGAAATCCCCTTGGTTTAGCTTCAGAGGTTCTCAGCATCCCCCCCCCCCCCCCAGCTGTGGCATAGCTGGGACCTCGATGAGTTCAGGTAATTTGCAGCTAGGCTACCTAGGAGGGCTGCAGCCCTCTAGATTGGGAACCTCTTCACCAGGACAAGAACCCCAACTGCTCCAAGCCCCAGAAATTTTTTGTGTTCTTCAGCTACCTATTGGGCACACCTCCCAGGGATAGGCTGAGACCCCATAAATATTCAGACTACTCATTTGACTTGCTCCACTCGTATGTTCTGGAGCCTTCCAGAAGGCAGGGAGAAGCAGTCAAGCCTGCAGCTGGTAGGACCCTGATCAGTCTAAAGCCCCCCCACTCCCCCAGGTTTGGAATAGCTGGGACCTTGATGACTTCAGGTAATTTTCAGCTGGGTTATCTGGGAGGGCAGCAGCCCTTTAGGCTGGTAACTTCACAACTGCTCTAAGCCCCAGTTTTTGTATGTGCTCTGCAGCTACCTATTAGACACACCTTCCCAGGGATAGGTATGTTCTGGAGCTTTCCAGAAGGCAGGGAGAAGCAGTCAAGCCTACAGCCGGTGGGACCCTGATCTGTCCAAAGCAATCAATAACTCCTCCACTAATTACAGAGGAGCTAAAAGAATGAAATTTACCTGACAGTCTAGCATGTACCTAGGAGGGTGCAACAGGCAAAAAAGGTTGAAGCTCTTTCATATAGTGTCCAAAACTAAGAAAAAAGTTTAAATACACTTTAAATTGGTTCTAAAGGTTCTATGCCGGTAAAAATTTTCTGTACAGCAAGCCCCCCAGCTCCCCCAATATTTATCTGAGCCTGCTCTTCCCTCAATATTGTGCATGAGAGCAACAGCTCTCCCTTCTCATTGGCTGAGACAGCAGCGGGAGCCATTGGCTTCTGCTGCTGTCAATCACAGCCAGTGAATCAATGAGGGGAGAGAGGGGCAGACCTAGTAGCGGCTCTGTGTGTGAACGGACATTCAGAGCAGCGGCTCAGGAGCGTACCTGCCTGGGTGCCCCCATATCAAGCTGCTTACTCTGGGGACACTCGGGAAGGAGGGAGGAGCCAGGAGAGCTGGCAGGGGGGGACCTGAGAAGAGGAGGATTGAGGCTGCTTTGTACAAAACCAATTCGGCCAGCTTGGACGATTGTTTTAAAAAAGATTTGATACACAGAATACACACCAAGTATAACTGGATATCAATATGTATACATAGTAAATTACCAGAGATTGTTGATCCAGAAAAAATCCAATTGTAATAGGGGACCAGGGAGGATTTTTTCCCCTCGCAAATTGGAACATGGTTTATATGTTTTTTTCTTTTCCTTCCCCCTGGAACAGCTGTGGGTATAGATATCCTTATGTGGAGGTTTTCTATTCTATTTATTTATTTATTTATTCATTCTATTGGTTGAATAAGATGGATGTGTGTCTTTTTTCAACTTGACTAACAATGTAACTATTTCATTGTAGAAGAAAGGGTTGCACTCTGATAACGTCACACAATCCACACTTTTGCCTCAGCCAGTTATACTATCCAACGCGTTTCACCACTAATCAATTCCGGCATAAAGTGATTTTAAGCAGTGACATCAGAGAACAGCCCTTTCTTCTTCTATCATGTGGTTTGTTGAACAGGGACACACTCCTGAGCGGGATGGAGGAGTAATGATAAGTCTGGAGCAATGTTACCTGTCTACCGATTTTACTAACCGTATGTAACTAAGTCTGTGGCAAGACACCGTTATCAGTGGTGGGCATCAGTTTAACCTAATTAACCTAATTAGTTGGGGATGTACTGGGATAGATAATTTGTATGCCAACATGGTAGAGTGGGGATAGACTTAAAGCGTAACTCCACTTTTGTTGAGAAAAAACATTCCCCTCTGGGTGATCAATTTACACTTCAAGGATTATAATAAACTTTGTTGCAGATTCATACTTTTTGTTATTGTGAAGAAAGTAGGTCTAATGCTAGTGGTTTCATAATTAACTGTCAGGTGTGGAGCTGAAGGGCACTAATGATGAAATTTGCTGGGCCTGCATCCCTTTAGACGTGCTCCTATTGAAAGTATCTCTCAGTACACATTCTGTGTAAAGAAAACTTCAGGTAGCCATATTGCAATGCATTCTCAGAAAAGTACATGGTTGCAGATTGAAAATGAAAGGTAATTTTTAATAACATTCAATTACAAAATGATTAGTGTCCCAATCATATGCGCTATATTATTTTTTCTTTATTTGCTATTTTTTTCCCCCCGAAAGTGGAGTTACCCTTTTAATGTAAAAAAAAAGATAAAATGTAGCAAAAAAAAGTCATTTTTTCAACAAATGCTGTGCTGTAGTCTTAATTACTAAATTACTGTAAGGTTCTAAGTTGGTTCAGTTACAATATTTACTCTAGTCCTCCTCTTTACTAAGGATGAGCCAAACACTCCCCCCAGTTCGGTTCACACCAGAACATGCGAACAGGCAAAAAACTCGGACAAACACACAAACACCGTTAAAGTCTATGGGACACAAACACGAAAAATCAAAAGTGCTCATTTTAAAGGCTTATATGCAAGTTATTGTGATAAAAAGTGCAGGAATGCTGTCAAAAACATGATGGCTACTGTATTCATCTAAATTTTACTAGAAGAAAACAGATCATTGAATCTTCTGTGTCCTTCTCTGGGTCTCCTCGTGCAGTACAGACTTCATAAGGACTAGCAAGCAGCACACTCTTATGTAAGTGAAATGATGCAGAGTTAAAGAATGTAATTGACATTGAAAATTATTGTAGATTCCTTTGATTTCTTTCTGTATTTTTTATTACCTACTAGAAAACGTTACATTTAATGTATGCTAGGTCATAACAAGTAATCACTGAATAATAAAGTAAGAATTAAATGACTCCAAAGATCATTCGCATTTTTATGAACTGGAAAATTATTTATACAGTTAAAAATAGAATCAGCACCCTAGATAGCACACAGTACACCTTTAGGCATAGTTACATCTGAAGCTGAAAGCCAAACTCCACCTTTGATAGAATTGTCTCTTAATTAGTTTTCCCTACCCTCCCAAGTGTAACCCACCAAGTCAAATCCTTACCTTCCCCTTCAATCCAGCAATCATTGCTGTGTGACCCTGTCCCACACAGTCTTTCATGAAAACCTTAATTTTCTTAATGTGCATATGCACCATAACCCCAATCCGTATGTGTAAGGTGAGCTCTGCTCTGCTAGCCAGATTTCTTTCATTTGAAAAAAATTATTATACAGGGATGGACTCCATAAGATTCTTTTTGGTACTAGATGATGGGAAGAGAGGCTCATTTAAAAAAAAAAAAAATGAGGCTTTGCTCCTGAAATTGTACAGTATATGTGTGTGTTTAATAAGTTTTCCTTTTTAGGAACTATTGGATCTCCTATAAGGCTGGGAGGCTTTTCAGCTAGATAGATAGTGAGGTTTTGTACAGTTATAGGATGGTTTTGTTTACGGACGTGAACATAATGTTTTGTAGATGTAAGTCTTATGATGTCTTTCCACTGTCTTTCTTTCTTCTCTGACTATCCAAGTTATTTAAAAGCTCAAATACCTACTCCCAGGCTTGGGAGTTACTGTCACTGTTTTTGGACAGACGTTGGGGACAACGTCTACTGTAGTGGGGGGAGTATGTAGTTCTGGTAGATTTGCGATCTACCATCTGATAGGTAAATTTAGTAACTTGTTCGTTAGGGAAGTTAGATTTGCCTCTGTTCCAGCTTGGCTGATGTTGCGGGTGTTTCCATACTGAGCCGGTGGATGTCGCTGTTACCACTGGCTAGTGTTGGAAAGGCAACGTGTCAAAGCGTATGGGTGCTCCTCTGTCCCAGAGACGACTCGGTGGAGGTGGTCCTCCGAGTTGCATTCTGGGAGAGGGTATTTATGGGACAGACGCCATATTTTGGGGTTCATTTTACAGCCACCTGCTGGCCCTCCTGGCCGACAGGTATGCGTTAGAGTGCTACCTCGTGGTCCTCCGTTCCGGAGGCCCGCGTCGCTGCGGCGCATGGGTGGGCCCAGAAGCTTGTCTGGGGCCTACCACAGCAGCGGAGGAATGGTCCTAAACTGTCTATCCAGAGTGAAGAAGCTGGACAACCAAGGAGATCCCAGGGGAGGACCCGTCATGGAAGGATCACGCAGAGTGCTGGTCTGGAGAGGGGCCTGGTGACTCGGTTGGAGGAGGTATCCTAAAATAACTTCACATCATAGTGTTGCCGGGTTTGGCTTAAAGGTTCAAGCACTGTGACTGACATTCACCGCAAAACCAATACATCCTGTGGCAGAGGATCGTATGGGTTCATCTCAAGCAAGTCTGTGGCAGAGACTTTGTTGGTGCTACGTACTGGCTGCTAGGCAAGTGAGAGAGGCCTATCCAGGCGAGCAAAGAGTGTCTCCCACGAGGGGAGCGCATTCTACTGTAATATTCAACTTTAAAGGACATTTGTCAAGAATCCTACAGAAAGAGATTTGAGCTTTCCCTGCAGTTTCCCTTCTGCCTCTTTCCTGCTACTTCCTTCGTTAATTGTTCAATAAAGCATTGAAAAAGTACTCAAGTGTTGGTGCTTGTATCGTCCGGAGGTAAACTCAACGGAACCCTAGACCCGGTGCCGGTGAAACAGAGGGAAGGAGAGTGAAGGTAACAAGCCCGCTTTAAACCAGCAGCTCCACTAAGAGTTATTGCTGCATACGCTTCTATCTTCCTTCAGTTGTGAGTGTATTCAATATCCTGTTTTTATTGTCCTATGCCCATATGTGCTGTTATGCTTTTGTGTTTATTCAGTCTATCAGAATGCCCCCTCTGCATAAAAGGAGCCAGCAAAGTAAAATATACAGCTTTTATTATGATTTTTACTCTCTCCCATCTTCACCTCTTAGCGTTGGCTCCTCCTGGCCCTTTAGGATGTTTATGAAGCCAAGAGCCGTGGCTTCAGATCACGTGACCACCGTGATTGGCTGTTATGTGATCCGAGAACTCCCAATCGCAAGTTTTCGGTTAGGCACTGGTAACTGTGCTAGGAGGGCGCAGCAATGTTGACAGCAATTCACGCAAATATACAGCCTCTTGGCTCTAAGGACCAGGTGCAGAGAGGTCGCATATTTGTGTGCGGCCAGCGCAAAGGGGTAAAGACATTGTACACTTTCAAATGTTCTTTCTTTCAAGTTTTCTTCTTTTATAACTAGGTATTAGTTTAGTTATATTCCCTGTGCTGTTTACTTACCTTGTAACGAAGGTCTCACATGTTGTTGCTGCAGTTTGTAGTGTCATGTATTTATTCACCTAGCTTATCCCTATTCCCCAAAGGAACAACACAACCACCTGTTCAAGGTCACACGCCATCCAATGCATGCATTGCCATCAACAATGTGTCAGTGCACAAATGCAGGAGTGCTAATGATATGAAATACTACATGGTGACCTCTCTGCATATTGCTCTGCCTGTTTGTGTCTGTGGCAGATCTAATTACTGTTAAGCTCTCACCTGCAGAGAGCTAGACTGCAAGACCAAGGGATTGTGGGATATGTAGTTTCTTCACAGAAAGTGTCAGTTCTCAGACTATAGACAAAGGTCATGCATTAACCTGTGTAGTGTCATGCCTCATGGCTCACGTGTAAACACAAACAGAAGCTTCTGACACCTGAATGTTTACTCTCCAATAGACTGTGCGTATAGGGCAACAAATGGCATGAAAATGCAGGATCAATGCACATCTTATGCAGGTGAAACACAAGGTAAAGGTAGGAAGGTTTATAATACCTCTCTACAGTTCACTGTTTAGTAAACGTTACTGATTGCTTTAGGCAACCAAGGCATTACGTACATTTCTTATAGGTTTTATTGTTGTTGTCTAAATGTGTTTTATTGTTATTAATGTGTGTATGTTTTGGGAGCATTTTTTTTCCCCACTTGTAGGAAAATTTCTCAGTAGGTGCATTAATTAGCCTTTATATACATCACAGCCTGTCCTTATCTGTTCTCCAGAAAATCTATATTCTAAACCCACAAAACAGAAACAAATGAGTGACTTTAATCAGAAGCCAATTATACTCTTTATTGTGGCCTCCTTTCAAGAACAAATTGTGAAAACATTCTAAGAAAAGCAAAGTGTTTGTAAAAGTCGAATTGTTTTCTAAGCAGTTTCATGGTCTCCGCCAGTAAAAAGCAAAAAAGAGAAGAGGTGGGAGAGTCCTTATGGTGTAGTAAGTGTTATTAATTGTACAAAATGTTCAGGAAAACAGAATATAAATACTTACATTTGATGAGGCTGCGAATAACCAGGTGTAATGATAAATGCAACCTTCCAGGTACACTTGTGGAGAATATCCCTGTATCCATGAGAAATGTGGGAGGGTGCATTCATTGCTTCAGGAAACCCCAATCCTAAGTCCTCATGGGGGTAATCAAGATGGTGTGAAGAGTGTGTTAGTGGTAAAAAAAAAAGACCCACCAATCGCTTGTATGGCAGAGGAGATTGTGGTTATGTATGGTGGTGGTCAACAGGACCTCTGATAAGATAGCACAGCCAGCCCTCCTGCACTGGGCTTGGACCCCATCAGTTCAACTGGGCTTGGGCACCTATTGAAGAGGAGGGCTGACTGTACTGCCTTATCACTGGAACTGATCCTCTTGTGGCTCCTCCTGCAGTGCAGCCGATTTCTCCTCCTCTCCCTCCTCTGGCTGCGCTGCAGGGGGAGCCACAGGAGGATTGGATGCCTCCCTTCATTGCCAAGCAGACATTTCCTTATTGGTTTCCCCAGACCAGATCCTTGGTGAAATCCCCTTGGTTTAGCTTCAGAGGTTCTCAGCATTCCCCCCCCCCCCCCAGCTGTGGCATAGCTGGGACCTCGATGAGTTCAGGTAATGTTCAGCTAGGCTACCTAGGAGGGCTGCAGCCCTCTAGATTGGAAACCTCTTCACCAGGACAAGAACCCCAACTGCTCCAAGCCCCAGAATTTTTTTGTGTTCTGCAGCTACCTATTGGGCACACCTCCCAGGGATAGGCTGAGACCCCATAAATATTCAGACTACTCATTTGACTTGCTCCACTCGTATGTTCTGGAGCCTTCCAGAAGGCAGGGAGAAGCAGTCAAGCCTGCAGCTGGTAGGACCCTGATCAGTCTAAAGCCCCCCCACTCCCCCAGGTTTGGAATAGCTGGGACCTTGATGACTTCAGGTAATTTTCAGCTGGATTATCTGGGAGGGCAGCAGCCCTCTAGGCTGGAAACTTCACAACTGCTCTAAGCCCCAGTTTTTGTATGTGCTCTGCAGCTACCTATTAGACACACCTCCCCAGGGATGGGTATGTTCTGGAGATTTCCAGAAGGCAGGGAGAAGCAGTCAAGCCTACAGCCGGTGGGACCCTGATCAGTCCAAAGCAATCAATAACTGCTCCACTAATTACAGAGGAGCTAAAAGAATGAAATTTACCTGACAGTCTAGCATGTAACTAGGAGGGTGCAACAGGCAAAAAAGGTTGAAGCTCTTTCATATAGTGTCCAAAACTAAGAAAAAAGTTTAAATACACTTTAAAGTGGTTCTAAAGGCTCTATGCAGGTAAAAATTTTCTGTACAGCAAGCTCCTCAGCTCCCCCAATACTTATCTGAGCCTGATCTTCCTCCAATATTGTGCATGAGAGCCTCGGCTCTCCCTTCTCATTGGCTGAGACAGCAGCAGGAGCCATTGGCTTCTGCTGCTGTCAATCACAGCCAGTGAGTCAATGAGGAGAGAGAGGGGCGGGCCTAGTAGCGGCTCTGTGTGTGAACGGACATTCAGAGCAGCGGCTCGGGAGCGCACCTGTCTGGGTGCCCCCATATCCAGCTGTTTGCTCTGGGGACACTCGGGAAGGAGGGAGGAGCCAGGAGAGCTGGCGGGGGGGGACCTGAGAAGAGGAGGATTGAGGCTGCTTTGTACAAAACCACCGCACAGAGCCAGTAATTATGCCATGTTTATTATAGTAATTTTAAAAAATCAAAAGCTTTAATATCACTTTAGGCTGAACCTGTGTTTTAGCTTTTGCAACACCACCATGTACTTCATGTGCGTCATTCCCAGCATAATCAGTTTTCCTTCACCCTTCCACTGTTTTGATTGGTTTTTAGAAGCAGGAGAAGACTCTTTATGTCTGGAGGAAGAGGTTTAACCTTTGAATATTGAAAGGCTTCTTCATGATAAAAGCTGTGAAACTATGGAAAAGACTCCCCCAGGAATTGAACTAATTCGGCCAGCTCGGATGATTGTTTTAAAAAAAGATTTGATACACAGAATACACACCAAGTATAACTGGATATCAATATGTATACATAGTAAATTACCAGAGATTGTTGATCCAGAAAAAAATCAAATTGTAATAGGGGACCAGGAAGGATTTTTTTTTCCCTCGCTGGAGCAAATTGGAACATGGTTTATATATTTTTTTCTTTCCCTTCCCCCTGGAACAGCTGTGGGAATAGATATCCTTATGTGGAGGTTTTCTATTCTATTTATTTATTTATTTATTCATTCTATTGGTTGAATAAGATGGACGTGTGTCTTTTTTCAACTTGACTAACAATGTAACTATTTCATTGAAGAAGAAAGGGTTGCACTCTGATGACGTCACTCTACTTAAAAACACTTTTTTTCTGGTCACACAATCCACACTTTTGCCTCAGCCAGTTATACTACCCAACGCGTTTCACCACTAATTAACTCCGGAATAAAGTGATTTTAAGCAGTGACGTCATCAGAGTACCGCCCTTTCTTCTTCTATCATGTGGTTTGTTGAACGGGGACACACTCCTGAGCCGGATGGAGGAGTGTGGCAAGACACAGTTATCAGTGGTGGGCATCAGTTTAACCTAATTAGTTGGGGATGTACTGGGATAGATAATTTGTATGCCAACATGGTAGAGCGGGGGTAGACTGAAATCGTAACTCCACCTTTGTTGAGAAAAAACATTCCCCTCTGGGTGATCAATTTACATTTCAAGGATTATAACAAACTTTGTTGCAGATTCCTACCTTTTGTTATTCTGAAGAAATCCATGTGCGTTTGTCTGTGCCTCTCTTCTGAGTAGGTCTAATGGGAGTGGTTTCATCAGAGCCAGAGCCAATCACACAAGAAGGAAATGATGTTTCTGGGGAGTGGTCAGTACACATTCTGTGTAAAGAAAACTTCAGGTAGCCATATTGCAATGTATTCTCAGAAAAGTACATGGTTGCAGATTGAAAAGGAAAGGTAATTTTTAATAACATTCAATTACAAAATGATTAGTGTCGCAATCATATGCGCTATATTATTTTTTCTTTATCTGCTATTTTTTTCCCCCCGAAAGTGGAGTTACCCTTTTAATGTAAAAAAAAAAGATAAAATGTAGCAAAAAATAAGTCATTTTTTCAACAAATGCTGTGCTGTAGTCTTAATTACTGAATTACTGTAAGGTTCTAAGTTGGTTCAGTTACAATATTTACTCTAGTCCTCCTCTTTAGTAGGGATGAGCCGAACACCCCCCGGTTCGGTTCGTACCAGAACCTGCGAACGGACCAAAAGTTCGCACGAACGTTAGAACCCCATTGACGTCTATGGGACTCGAACGTTCGAAATCAAAAGTGCTCATTTTAAAGGCTAATTTGCATGGTTATTGTCCTAAAAAGGGTTTGGTGACCCGGGTCCTACCCCAGGGGACATGTATCAATGCAAAAAAAACTTTTAAAAACGGCCGTTTTTTCGGGAGCAGTGATTTTAATGATGCTTAAAGTAAAAAAAATCTCATTTAAAACTGCTTGCGGGTTTAATTTAATGTTGGGTCCTGGCAATATGGATTAAAATCAGACAAACTCCATGGGCACCCCCCAGTCCATTACCAGGCCTTTTGGGTCTTGTATTTATATTAAGGGGAACCCCGCACCCAAATTAAAATAAGGAAAGGTGTGGGGCCACCAGGCCCTATATACTCTGAACAGCAGTGTACAGGCGGTGCAAACAAGACAGGGACTGTAGGTTTGTTGTTAAGAAGAATCTGTTTGTCATTTTGAACGGGTACATTTTTAACGTGTTTAACTCCAGCCAAAAAAATCTTTTTTAAGCTTTTTGGAAAACATAGAGAAGGGTCATCACCCCTGTGACATTTGTTTTGCTGTCTTTCTTCCTCTTTAGAATATTTCACCTAAGTTTTTGTCCCAATGACAAATGCTTTTTGAGAATTTGTTTTTTTTTTGTGGAACAAGGATTGGAAAGCATCAGTGGAAAGGAGAAATGTTTTTCCCATATTAACTCTTACAGGAGAGAATTTCCCTTCCTAGGGGTAGATTTAATCTCACTTCCTGTTATCTCCTTCCGTTTGCAAGTAGGAGTCGTTTGTAAGTTAGATGTTTGAAAGTAGGGGCCTGCCCTATATACTCAGCAGAAATTTGGGCCTTAGGTGTTGTTGTGGCCACAACACTGTAAGCCCTCACAGGGCCCTGCTGTGAAATATTAGATCAAGAATTGTAATTACATGCCCCTGTTGAACAGGGGCAGAAAAATTGGGCCTTTGGTGGTGGTGGTGGTGCTGGTGCCACAACACTGCAACCCCTCACAGACACTCTAATTGGAACGCAGGAACGAGCCCTGCTGCAAAGTATTGCATCAAAAATTGTAATTACACGCCCCTGTTAAACAGGGGCAGAAAAATTGGGCCTTAGGCACTGGTGCTGGTGCCACAACACTGCAACCCCTCACAGACACTCTAGTTGGAACGCAGGAACGAGCCCTGCTGCAAAGTATTGCATCAAAAATTGTAATTACACGCCCCTGTTAAACAGGGGCTGAAAAAGTGTGCCTTAGGCACTGGTGGTGGCGCCCAGAACCAAAAATGTTCTTACAAGCTATCAGCGTGATGATTGAGGAGGAAGAGGATAATTACTCAGGGATAGTTACTCAGCATCAGCATAGGCAGTCTTTGAAGGGATCTGAGATTTCAAAAAAAATTATTCGGTTACATCAGCATCAGGTGCTTGGTAGCTGGTGGTGATCCAAGACTGATTCATTTTTATGAAGGTCAGTCGATCAACCGAGTCGGTGGACAGACGCACCCTGTGATCGGTTACCATGCCTCCAGCAGCACTGAATGTGCGTTCCGAAAGAACGCTGGATGCAGGACAGGCCAGTAGCTCAATTGCATACTGTGCAAGCTCTGGCCAGTGATCCATCCTCAAGACCCAGTAACCCAGAGGATTTTCGGTGGGAAAGGTGTCCAAGTCTGATCTTGCCCCTAGGTATTCCTGCACCATGTAAATCAGACGCTGGCGATGGTTGCTGGAACCGATCATACCTTGGGGCTGCGGACCAAAAAATTGTCTGAACGCATCGGTCAGACGGCCACCTTCTCCACCGCTCCTTCTTTGACTGACCGAAGCCTCAGCAACACGTTGTCCAGAAACAGGAGTTTGTAACCTCCCAGTCTCTGGGAACGCATTGCACAGACCTTTCTGCAAGGCCTCCCGAAGATGTTTCATCCTCTGCTCCCTCTGCGATGGCAAGATAAGGTCCGCAACCTTACCCTTGTAACGTGGATCAAGGAGGGTTGCCAGCCAGTATTGGTCCTTCTCCTTGATACCACGAATACGAGGATCCTTACGCAGGCTTTGCAGGATCAGGGAGGCCATGCAGCGTAGGTTTGCTGAGGCATTCGGTCCGGAGTCCTCTGGGTCACTAAGGACGACATGGTCCGCAGCCACCTCCTCCCAGCCACGTACAAGTCCATGTGTTTCTTGGGACTGATCCCTTAAAGACTGCTGCTGATGCTGAGTGCCAGGCTCCACCTCCATACTGACACAATCTTCCTCCTCCTCCTCGTCCTCTTCCTGTGTGATCGGCGGGCACGCAGGAACACTGTCTGGATAAAGGGGGCCTTGAGAGCTAAGGAAGTCCTCCTCTTCCTGCCTCTGTTCTGCCTCAAGTGCCCTGTCCATTATTCCATTCAGCGTGTGCTCCAACAGGTGGACAAGGGGGACAGTGTCACTGATGCATGCACTGTCACTGCTCACCATCCTCGTGGCCTCCTCAAATGGTGACAGGACAGTGCATGCATCCCTGATCATGGCCCACTGGCGTGGGGAAAAAAAAACATGCTCCCCTGACCCTGTCCTGGTGCCATAGTCGCACAGGTACTCATTGATGGCCCTCTGCTGCGTGTGCAGCCGCTGCAGCATGGCCAACGTTGAGTTCCACCTGGTGGGCATGTCACAGATTAGGCGGTTCTTGGGCAGGTTAAACTCCTTTTGGAGGTCCGTCAGCCGAGCACTGGCATTATATGACCGGCGGAAATGCACACAGACTTTCCTGGCCTGCCTCAGGACATCCTGTAAGCCCGGGTACCTGCCCAAGAACCGCTGCACCACCAAGTTAAGGACGTGAGCCAAACAGGGCACATGGGTCATTTGTCCCTGTCGGAGGGCAGAGAGGAGGTTGGTGCCATTGTCGCAAACCACCATTCCTGCCTTAAGTTGGCGTGGGGCAACCACCTCTGAACCTGCCCCTGCAGAGCTGACAGAACCTCTGCCCCAGTGTGGCTCCTGTCCCCCAAGCACACCAGCTCAAGCACCGCATGGCATCTTTTGGCCTGCGTACTTGCGTAACCCCTTGAACGGATACGGAGCACCGCTGGTTCCGAGGACAAAGCACAGGAAGAGGCCATGGAGGAAGAAGAAGAGGAGGGGGTGGAGGAGAGAGGTGTGTCACAATCATTAGCATTTTGGAGGCGTGGTAGCGGAACAACCTCCAACACTACTGCACCTTGTCCTGCATCCTTCCTAGCTGCCAGCAGAGTCACCCAATGCGCCGTGAAACTTAGGTAACATCCCTGTCCATGCCTGCTGGACCATGAGTCAGCGGTAATATGCACCTTACCGCTGACCGCCCTGTCCAGCGAGGCATGGACATTGCCTTCCACATGCCGGTAGAGAGCCAGAATCGCCTTCCGTGAGAAAAAGTGGCGTTTGGGTACCTGCCACTGAGGAACCGCACATTCCACCAACTCACGGAAGGGGGCCGAGTCTACCAACTGAAAAGGCAGCAGTTGAAGTGCTAGCAATTTTGCCAAGCTAGCATTCAACCGCTGGGCATGTGGATGGCTGGGAGCAAACTTATTTCGATGGTGCAGCAGCTGGGGCAGGGAAATTTGCCTGGTACAATCTGACCTCGGTGTACCAAAAGCAGATTGCCCACAAGTACTTGGCTGTGACACACCTAATTCTACACCTTCATTCCTCTCAGTGCAGGTCTCAGAGAGGACTGAAGGTATAGTGGGGTTGGAAATCTCAGCTGATGAGGAGCAAGGAGAGGTCCTCTTTGTTCTTTGGTGTGGGTCTTTTAGATACGCTTGCCAACGAACTGCATGGCAGGTCAACATATGTCTGGTCAAGCATTTGGTACCCAAGCGGGAGATGTTTTGGCCACGCGAGATACGCTTGAGACATATGTTGCAAATAGCAGCGGTGCGATCTGATGCACTCGTCTCAAAAAAGGCCCACACCAAAGAACTTTTTGAATAACGCGCAGAGACTGCAGCGCCCTGCACATGTGGAGCTTTGGGGTGTGATGCAGTCAATGTGCTGCCCTTAGGCTGGCCCCTGGAGGGCATCCTGCCTCGTTGGTGATGTGCCGCCTCCTCCTCCTCCTCCTCCTCCTCTCTCCTATCAGGCACCCACGTTGAGTCAGTGACCTCATCATCCCCTCCCTCCTCATCACTGGAGCAAACCTGGCAGTATGTTGCAGCAGGGGGAGCATGACTGCCAGATTGCTGTCCTTCTTGGGCACCCCCTCTGTCCGTGCTCATGTTACTGCCTTCATCGAGCTCAGTATCATCATCAGAGCCTTCCAAACGCTGGGCATCCTCCTGGAGCATGTACCCAACACTGTGGTCAAACAGTTTGAGGGACTCCTCAGGAGGACATGGTGGGGCTAGGGAAGGAGTCACTGATGACATTGAGCCGAGGGAAGAGGCCGCTGCTTTGCCAGACAAAGTACCCTGGGCATGGGTGAGAGAGGATGAGGAGGATGAGGACGGCTTGGTCATCCACTCGACCAAGTCTTCCGCATGTTGCGGCTCAACACGGCCAGCTGCCGAAACAAAGGCCAAGCGTGTCCCATGGCCACGTGCTGATGAGGATGCACCGTCTCCACGACCAGCACTAGACACAGAGCCTGCTTGCCCTCTCTTATTGGCTTGTGACTGTCTGCCTCTCCTTCTTGGCCTTCCAGACATACTAATGGCCTGTAGCTGCACTAAGCTGGGATATATATATATATATATATATATATATATATATATGTATGTACTGATACTGCAGCTAGCAAAATCCACTGCCTGCCTGTAGTATGAGAACACCACCAACCTTCTACAGGTAGCTTTAGCTGAACACTGTGAGGTGGACGCACCCCACTAACTTGTAGGTTTAGCTGAACACTGTGAGCAGGACGCACTGCACTAACTGTAAATAGTCTAGCTGTCTGACTGTGGTACTAATAGGATCAAAAGAACACCAGCAATTTTCTTCAGGTAGCTGTATTTACTGTAACAAGACAAGCCTGCCTGTCAGTAAGAAGATAACAGGAACGGATCTAGCTGAACACTGTGAGCAGGACGCACCCCACTAGCTTGTAGGTTTAGCTGAACACTGTGAGGTGGACGCACCCCACTAACTTGTAAGTTTAGCTGAACACTGTGAGCAGGACGCACCCCACTAACTTGTAGGTTTAGCAGAACACTGTGAGCAGGACGCACTGCACTAACTGTAAATAGTCTAGCTGCCTGACTGTGGTACTAATAGGATCAAAAGAACACCAGCAATTTTCTTCAGGTAGCTTTATATACTGTAACAAGACAAGCCTGCCTGTCAGTAAGAAGATAACAGGAACGGATCTCTCTGAACACTGTGAGCAGGACGCACTGCACTAACTGTAAATAGTCTAGCTGCCTGACCGGTACTAATAGGATCAAAAGAACACCAGTAATTTTCTTCAGGTAGCTGTAAATACTGTAACAAGACAAGCCTGCCTGTCAGTAAGAAGATAACAGGAATGGATCTAGCTGAACACTGTGAGCAGGACGCACTGCACTAACTGTAAATAGTCTAGCTGCCTGACTGTGGTACTAATAGGATCAAAAGAACACCAGCAATTTTCTTCAGGTAGCTTTATATACTGTAACAAGACAAGCCCGCCTGTCAGTAAGAAGATAACAGGAACGGATCTAGCTGAACACTGTGAGCAGGACGCACTGCACTAACTTTAAATAGTCTAGCTGCCTGACTGTGGTACTAATAGGATCAAAAGAACACCAGTAATTTTCTTCAGGTAGCTGTAAATACTGTAACAAGACAAGCCTGCCTGTCAGTAAGAAGATAACAGGAACGGATCTAGCTGAACACTGTGAGCAGGACGCACTGCACTAACTGTAAATAGTCTAGCTGCCTGACTGTGGTACTAATAGGATCAAAAGAACACCAATAATTTTCTTCAGGTAGCTGTAAATACTGTAACAAGACAAGCCTGCCTGTCAGTAAGAAGATAACAGGAACGGATCTAGCTGAACACTGTGAGCAGGACGCACTGCACTAACTGTAAATAGTCTAGCTGTCTGACTGTGGTACTAATAGGATCAAAAGAACACCAATAATTTTCTTCAGGTAGCTGTAAATACTGTAACAAGACAAGCCTGCCTGTCAGTAAGAAGATAACAGGAACGGATCTAGCTGAACACTGTGAGCAGGACGCACTGCACTAACTGTAAATAGTCTAGCTGCCTGACTGTGGTACTAATAGGATCAAAAGAACACCAGTAATTTTCTTCAGGTAGCTGTAAATACTGTAACAAGACAAGCCTGCCTGTCAGTAAGAAGATAACAGGAACGGATCTAGCTGAACACTGTGAGCAGGACGCACTGCACTAACTGTAAATAGTCTAGCTGCCTGACTGTGGTACTAATAGGATCAAAATAACACCAATAATTTTCTTCAGGTAGCTGTAAATACTGTAACAAGACAAGCCGGCCTGTCAGTAGAAAGATAACAGGAACGGATCTAGCTAAACTGAATACAGTGTATATATATATATGCAACACCTGGGATGCATATATATACACAATACACTGTAAGTGCAGCTAACTGACTGACTGTCCTGCCTAATCTAGCTAACTCAAATGAAATGACACTGTCTCTCTCTCTCTCTATCTCTCAGGACACCGGAACACACTGCACAGGGCCGCCGTGCAGGCGGCCTTATATAGTGTGGGGCGTGTACTAAATCCCCTGAGCCATAATTGGCCAAAGCCTCCTTGGCTTTGGCCAATTACGGCTCTCTGTTCAGGTGGCGCTGTGATTGGCGCTGTGATTGTGATTGGCGGGTCATAGTGCATGCTTGGCCAATCATCAGCCAGCAATGCACTGCGATGCCGCAGTGAATTATGGGCCGTGACGCGCCACATGAATTTGGCGCGAACGCCCCATATCGTTCGCAATTCGGCGAACGACCGAACAGCCGATGTTCGACTCAAACACGAAGCTCATCCCTACTCTTTAGTAATGATGAGCCAAACACCCCCCCCCCCCCAGTTCGGTTCACACCAGAACATGCGAACAGGCAAAAAACCCGGACGAACACACAAACACCGTTAAAGTCTCTGGGACACAAACACGAAAAATCAAAAGTGCTCATTTTAAAGGCTTATATGCAAGTTATTGCCATAAAAAGTGTAGGAAGGCTGTTACCCTTGCTCTACAATGTTCTAAGCTAATATTTAAAAAAATACAATTCAAAAACATGGTGGCTACTGTATTCATCTGTATTCATCTGTATTCATCTAAATTTTACTAGAAGAAAACAGATCATTGAATCTTCTGTGTCCTTCTCTGGGTCTTCTCGTGCAGCACAGACTCCATAAGGACTAGCAAGCAGCACACTCTTATGTAAGTGAAATGATGCAGAGTAAAAGAATGTAAATGAAATTGAAAATTATTGTAGATTCCTTTGATTTCTTTCTGTATTTTTTATTACCTACTAGAAAACGTTACACTTAATGTATGCTAGGTCATAACAAGTAATCACTGAATAATAAAGTAAGAATTAAATGACTCCAAAGATCATTCGCATTTTTATGGAAACTGGAACTGGAAAATTATTTATACAGTTAAAAATAGAATCAGCACCCTAGATAGCAGACCTTTAGGCATAGTTACATCTGAAGCTGAAAGCCCAACTCCACCTTTGATAGAATTGTCTCTTAATTAGTTTTCCCTACCCTCCCAAGTGTAACCCACCAAGTCAAATCCTTACCTTCCCCTTCAATCCAGTAATCATTGCTGTGTGACCCTGTCTCGCACAGTCTTTCATGAAAACCTTAATTTTCTTAATGTGCATATGCACCATAACCCCATCCAATCGTATGTGTAAGGTGAGCTCTGCAGGACCATTGGAGACCACCATGAGTATAGAAGATAGAACTGATGTGACAGACTTTTGTGGTACCAGAGAAGGACATTGAAACAAAATAGTAATAAATAGATTTATTACAAATTATTTAAAAATTATTTTTCAAATAAAATCAATTCAGTTATTTGATTCTGATCTATATGACCTATCGGTCAATATTAAGTTTGTAGATCTCTGTTAGTACAATGTCAAGAGGTCGATGCGTTTCACATCTTTGCTTCCTCAGGACCTTCTATTCTTGACTTTAAAACAGAGATCCTATTCAAAAAGAAAAAAAGAGCACACATATTATTTGCATTTTGATTAGGTGTGAGTGCAACACATTCATTTTACCAAACCAACCAATTAGGTGAGAAGACATACATCGAGAGCCACTTACATCTGGAAGGGAGCCCACAATAAGCGACGTGCCAAGTGTCAAAGGAAAGTGATCCGAAAGCTTGTGTCTTCAGATAATAAGTAGATAAGTATATATAGTAATATAATAGGAGCACTGAGATGACCTTAAGGTTCTATTCTGAAAAATACCAAAAGACATAAGTTTGGTAGGTAGTATTAGGGGATGAGGTGAATACATGGTGAGATATTTGCTCCAATAATATGATACTTACTGCGGAAAAAAAAACAGAAGAAGGGGCGAAAGAAGGGAAGAATCCCCCTCAGCCACAGATAGAAACTTGCAAGCTCTGCAGTTAATTTGCCAGCATGGCCCCTATATAATCCATACAAAATGCAGTCATTATTTTACCTTTCAATATTTTTATTTTTTATTTTTCAAGTAACAAGACAATGTTATAGAAAGTACATTCAATGAACCACATAACCTATAAATGTCAGATTAAGCATAAGTGTCTGAATGTCCTTCCATCAGGTTATGCAGAGATACAACACCTCAAAACTTTAAACTAAAAAATAAAGTACACAGTTATTATTTTAAATGCTGAATCCAGATACAAATGCTCTCAAAGAAACAAGTAAAGTGGTATACCTAATATTGTCAAGGGTATTGCTCAACGGTGCTGTTCAAAACAGAGTATTTTAGTCTCACTTTAGAATATTATTGGAGATCTGCAAATAATCCAAGATAGTGCCGGTAAGAACTAATGGTGCCATTTCCTGAACATACATATAAGTTCAAGTGAGAAAAAAAGACCTCATTTCAAATATTTTACAATCCTATTTATTGCATTCAGCCAAAAGATCTATGAGATAAATAATTATAGGCAACCAGTGAGTTAATCAAAGCTAATCCAAACATTGTTAAGTAACGTATATTGTCAGCATATGCCTTACATCTACCTCAGTTTGTTCCCATCACACAGCACAGCACCATCAAACAGTCCATCTATCAACCAGCTGATCTAATAGAGCCAGTGGTTGGTGCCAAAATGGCGTCTTAATTGCCATCTGATACAGGTGAGGGGAGGTGAGGATGCTGTCAGGCTATAGAGCGTCTTGAATTGACCTTCCTAATACACAAATCGCCGCCCGTGATCCTGCGCATGCGCCAAACCACATTCCCGGCCGAAAGACAAACCAAAACCCCGCGCATGCACGCTAGAGGTGGCGCGAGTATCAGAATAACGGGCTGTATTGACAGAATTGTCCTGCAAAGACCAGAATAGACACAATATTATGGAGCCAGAGCCAAATCCTCATATCAACCATACCCTCATGTTTATAGCCATAAACAGTACATCACAAATCGCACTCTAATAAAATTGCATTTTCATTATTTCAAATATGTAGCATGTCACTTGAGTACAAATCTCACCACAATTGCCCAGTCAGAGGGCAATTTAAATGTATTTGCATATTTATTGTAAAGATTGTTTATGCTGCACCCTTATCCAAAAATCAATCCAAATGCAATTTTTACATTATCATTAGTTTACAACTATTCAGTATGACAAATGCAATAAATTCACGTTTGATTATATTTGTTCTTAACCACCTCAATACTGGGCATTTTCGCCCCCTTCCCGCCCAAGCTATTTTTCAACTTTCAGCGCTGTCGCACTTTGAATGACAATTGCGCGGTCATACAACACTGTACCCAAATGAAATTGTTATCATTTTTCCCCACAAATAGAGCTTTCTTTTAGTGGTATTTGATCACCTCTGCGGTTTTTATTTTTTGCGCTATAAACAAAAGAAGAGCGACAAGTTTTAAAAAAAACACAATTTTTACCTTTTGCGATAATAAATATCCAATTTTTTTTTCTTTAAAACAAATTTTTTCTCAGTTTAGGCCAATATGTATTCTTGTACATATTTTTGGTAAAAAAAATCGCAATAAGCGTATATAGATTGGTTTGCGCAAAAGTTATAGCGTCTACAAAATAGGGGATAGTTTTATAACATTTTTATTTTTTTTTATTTTTTTACTAGTAATGGCGGCGATCTGCGTTTTTTATCATGACTACGATATTGCGGTGGACACATCGGACACTTTTGACACATATTTGGGACCATTCACATTTATACAGCGATCCGTGCTATAAAAATGCATTGATTAGTGTATAAATGTGACAGGCAGTGAAGGGGTTAACACTAGGTGGTGATCGAGGGGTTAACTGTGTTGCTAGGGAGTGATTCTAACTCTAGGGGGCGGGGACTCACTAGGGGAGGAGACCGATCGGTGTTCCTCTGTACTGGGAACATACCATCGGTCTCCTCTCCTCTGACAGGACCGTGGATCTGTGTGTTTACACACACAGATCCACAGTCCTGCTGTGTTACCGGTAATCCACACTTATGCAATCGCGGGTGCCTGGCAGACATCGCGGCCGCCGGGCACGCGCACCGGGTGGCCTAGGAAAGCGAGGACGTCATATGACGCCCGCCCGCAACGAGAGCTGCGCCGCCTGGCCGTCAATTGACGGCCGGCGGTCGGCAAGCAGTTAAAGAAACAGAACACAATAGGACATACGTGTATATATGGATCAGACTACAGTATATTAGGATATGTATATTCTGTGGGATTTAGGAACCCATGATTTCTGAATATATAGCAAGAGTAATGCCCCGTACACACGGTCGGACTTTGTTCGGACATTCCGACAACAAAATCCTAACATTTTTTCCGACGGATGTTGGCTCAAACTTGTCTTGCATACACACGGTCACACAAAGTTGTCAGAAAATCCGATCGTTCTAAACGCGTTGACGTAAAACACGTACGTCGGGACTATAAACGGGGCAGTGGCCAATAGCTTTCATCTCTTTATTTATTCTGAGCATGCGTGGCACTTTGTCCATCGGATTTGTGTACACATGATCGGAATTTCCGACAACGGATTTTGTTGTCGGAAAATTTTATAGCCTGCTCTCAAACTTTGTGTGTCGGAAAATCTGATGGAAAATGTGTGATGAAGCCTACACATGGTCGGAATTTCCGACAACAAGGTCCTATCACACATTTTCCGTCGGAAAATCCGACCGTGTGTACGGGCCATTATAGTGTGGTTAGCCCAAAACGGTTTGTAACTAATGCCGCGTACACACGGTCGGACTTTCTAGAAAGCTAGGTCCGACGTACTTGCCGCCAGACTTCCGGCGGACTACCGCCGGACTTTCTGAACGGCCGGACTTGCCTACACACGGCCGGACTTTCCGGAATCCGGTCTTCCCGACGGACTTCCGCCGGACTTTCAGAACGAACGGACTTTCCCACACACGGACAAGTCCGTTCATTTTGAACGTGACTTTGGTACGACGGGACTAGAAAAGGAATTCAATCTCGCCGCTTTTTTTGGCGAGATTGAAACCTTGCGAGCCCCGTCGCAGGCCCTTAGGTCTGGTATGGATTATAAAGGGGAACCCCTACGCCGAAAAAACGGCGTGGGGTCCCCCTAAAATCCATACCAGACCCCGATCCGAGCACGCAGCCTGGCCGGTCAGGAAAGGGGGTGGGGACGAGCGAGCGCCCCCCCCCCTCCTGAACCGTACCAGGCCGCATGCCCTCAACATGGGGGGGTGGGTGCTTTGGGGGAGGGGGGCGCCCTGCGCCCCCCCCCCCCAAAGCACCTTGTCCCCATGTTGATGAGGACAAGGGCCTCTTCCCGACAACCCTGGCCGTTGGTTGTCGGGGTCTGCGGGCGGGGGCTTATCGGAATCTGGGAGCCCCCTTTAATAAGGGGGCCCCCAGATCCCGGCCCCCCACCCTATGTAAATGAGTATGGGGTACATGGTACCCCTACCCATTTACCTAGGTAAAAAGTGTCAGTAATAAAACACAACACAGGTTTTTAAAATAATTTATTAAACAGCTCCGGGGGGGGGTCTTCTTCCGTCTTCGGGGGTCCCTCCGGTTCATCTTCTCCCGGCGTCCGGTTGGTTCTTCTCCGCTCTCCGGCCTCTTCTCCCGGTGTCCCAGGTC
Organism: Lithobates septentrionalis; assembly: GCA_037952835.1. NCBI lineage: Eukaryota > Metazoa > Chordata > Amphibia > Anura > Ranidae > Lithobates > Lithobates septentrionalis. The sequence goes on from JBBDGP010002740.1 coordinate 380,604, forward strand.
TTCGGCCGGCCCCTCCGCTTTCTTCAGGTAGCTCTATTGCCAGCGGAGGTCCGGACTGCTGGGCTTCTTGGCTTCTTGTGTTCTCTTCTCTTCTCTTCCCCCAGATGTTGACACGACGCTCTCTCCGGCTGGACTGGTCTCTGAGGGCTGCGTTGTGACTTATATAGGCGGAGACCCCGCCCCCATATGATGTCACAGTCCCTGGGCATGCTGGGACTGTGACGTTTTAGGGGGCGTGGTTGACCACGCCCCCTAAAACGTCACAGTCCCAGCATGCCCAGGGACTGTGACATCATATGGGGGCGGGGTCTCCGCCTATATAAGTCACAACGCAGCCCTCAGAGACCAGTCCAGCCGGAGAGAGCGTCGTGTCAACATCTGGGGGAAGAGAAGAGAAGAGAACACAAGAAGCCAAGAAGCCCAGAAGTCCGGACCTCCGCTGGCAATAGAGCTACCTGAAGAAAGCGGAGGGGCCGGCCGAAGACCTGGGACACCGGGAGAAGAGGCCGGAGAGCGGAGAAGAACCAACCGGACGCCGGGAGAAGATGAACCGGAGGGACCCCCGAAGACGGAAGAAGACCCCCCCCCCCCCCGGAGCTGTTTAATAAATTATTTTAAAAACCTGTGTTGTGTTTTATTACTGACACTTTTTACCTAGGTAAATGGGTAGGGGTACCATGTACCCCATACTCATTTACATAGGGTGGGGGGCCGGGATCTGGGGGCCCCCTTATTAAAGGGGGCTCCCAGATTCCGATAAGCCCCCGCCCGCAGACCCCGACAACCAACGGCCAGGGTTGTCGGGAAGAGGCCCTTGTCCTCATCAACATGGGGACAAGGTGCTTTGGGGGGGGGGGCGCAGGGCGCCCCCCTCCCCCAAAGCACCCACCCCCCCATGTTGAGGGCATGCGGCCTGGTACGGTTCAGGAGGGGGGGGGGCGCTCGCTCGTCCCCACCCCCTTTCCTGACCGGCCAGGCTGCGTGCTCGGATCGGGGTCTGGTATGGATTTTAGGGGGACCCCACGCCGTTTTTTCGGCGTAGGGGTTCCCCTTTATAATCCATATCAGACCTAGGGGCCTGGTATGCCCCGCGCTCGCCGCAATAGGAAGATTTGTTTTTCCTATTGCAGCGAGCGCGAGATGCAGTAACCTGCTCCTCCGTCGTATCTGGTCCTTCGGACTAGCATACAGACGAACGGGCTTTCCGTCAGGAACTGAGTCCGGCAGAGGTACGACGTAAAGATTTGAAGCAGGCTTCAAATCTAAAGTACGTCGGATTTCCGCAAAAATCCGACCGAAACGGTCCGTCGGAAGTCCGATGGAGACCACACACGGTCGGACTTTCCGCCGGACTTTGTCCGGCGGCGTCCGTCGGACTTTTGCAGGTGAAAAGTCCGACCGTGTGTACGCGGCATATGAAGCCTCATTAAGGCTTGGTGGGTGGGTGGCATTTAAATTAAAAATCCACCTTGCCTCATGCTTTTTGTCTATATTTCCTCCTCTTGGATCCTCAAAAACCCTTTTGAGGACAGTAAATTGTACCATTGAGGTGTCGTCGTGTTTATGTTTAAGAGCTACATGTCTACCAATGGGAGTGTATAGTAGGTTTTTTCTAAGGCAGGGTTAAATATGGTCATAGATTCTTTTCCAAAAGTTCCCAAAATGTCTTTCCAATGTAGAATGATCCACATTTACAAAAAACGATATAAATAACACCTTTCGTTTGACAATCGACATGATAATCAATATTATGTATGTTTCCATTAGGCAAAGTGAAGGATACTCCTTCTAAGATCCAACTACAATATTTACACGTACCGCATCTATAGATGCCCTTTCCCGCCGTGGGTTTCTTGTATGATGACGTGCCCAGTGTTCCATCGTCCTGTTTAAATATGTCCAGATCGAGAAATTATATTGATCACGAATCACATTGCATAGTAAATTTAAGATGATATACAGTGGCTTGCGAAAGTATTCGGCCCCCTTGAACTTTTCAACCTTTTGCCACATTTCAGGCTTCAAACATAAAGATATAAAATTTTTATTTTTTGTGAAGAATCACCAACAAGTGGGACACAATTGTGAAGTGGAACGAAATCTTTTGGATTTTTGAAACTTTTTTAACTAATAAAAAAATGAAAAGTGGGGCGTGCAAAATTATTCGGCCCCCTTGCGTTAATACTTTGTAGAGCCACCTTTTGCTGCGATTACAGCTGCAAGTCGCTTGGGGTATGTCCCTATCAGTTTTGAACATCGAGAGACTGAAATTCTTGCCCATTCTTCCTTGCAAAACAGGTTGGATGGAGAGCGTTTGTGAACAGCAGTTTTCAGCTCTTTCCACAGATTCTCGATTGGATTCAGGTCTGGACTTTGACTTGGCCATTCTAACACCTGGATACGTTTATTTGTGAACCATTCCTTTGTAGATTTTGCTGTATGTTTGGGATCATTGTCTTGTTGGAAGATAAATCTCTGTCCCAGTTTCAGGTCTTTTGCAGACTCCAACAGGTTTTCATCCAGAATGGTCCTGTATTTGGCTGCATCCATCTTCCCCTCAATTTTAACCATCTTCCCTGTCCCTACTGAAGAAAAGCAGGCCCAAACCATGATGCTGCCACCACCATGTTTGACAGTGGGGATGGTGTGTTGAGTGTGATGAGCTGTGTTGCTTTTACGCCAAACATATCCTTTTGCATTGTGGCCAAAAAGTTCGATTTTGGTTTCATCGGACCAGAGCACCTTCTTCCACATGTTTGGTGTGTCTCCCAGGTGGCTTGTGGCAAACTTTAGACGAGACTTTTTATGGATATCTTTGAGAAATGGCTTTCTTCTTGCCACTCTACCATAAAGGCCAGATTTGTGCAGTGTACGACTGATTGTTGTCCTATGGACAGACTCTCCCACCTCAGCTGTAGTTCTCTGCAGTTCATCCAAAGTGATCATGGGCCTCTTGGCTGCATATCTGATCAGTCTTCCCCTTGTCTGAGCTGAAAGTTTAGAGGGACAGCCAGGTCTTGATAGATTTGCAGTGGTCTGATACTCCTTCCATTTCAAAATGATCGCTTGCACAGTGCTCCTTGGGATGTTTAAAGCTTGGGAAATCTTTTTGTATCCAAATCCGGCTTTAAACTTCTCCACAACAGTATTACGGACCTGCCTGGTGTGTTCCTTGGTCTTCATGATGCTCTGTGCGCTTTCAACAGAACCCTGAGACTATCACAGAGCAGGTGCATTTATACAGAGACTTGATTACACACAGGTGGATTCTATTTATCACCATCAGTCATTTAGGACAACATTGGATCATTCAGAGATCCTCGCTGAACTTCTGGAGTGAGTTTTCTGCACTGAAAGTAAAGGGGCCGAATAATTTTGCACGCACCACTTTTCAGTTTTTTAATTGCTAAAAAAGTTTAAAATATCCAATAGATTTCGTTCCACTTCACAATTGTGTCCCACTTGTTGGTGATTCTTCACAAAAATTTTTTAAATTTTATATCTTTATGTTTGAAGCCTGAAATGTGGCAAAAGGTTGAAAAGTTCAAGGGGCCGAATACTTTCGCAAGCCACTGTATATTGCTATCTAGCCTCTCCATGAATCTCAATAGATTCAGCTCACTAGAGTTTCTTTAAGAACAAAAATAATCAAGCGTGAATTTATTGCATTTGTCATACTGAATAGTTGTAAACTAATGATAATGTAAAAATTGCATTTGGATAGATTTTTGGATGAGGGTGCAGCATAAACAATCTTTACAATAAATATGCGAATACATTTAAATTTCCCTCTGACCGGGCAGTTGTGGTGAGATTTGTAGTCAAGTGACGTGCTACAGTGTCTGGGTATGCGATCTGTAAATATGCCACTGCATATGGAACCCCTCGCATGGCTATAATCTGGGGGCAGGAGTGCTGATTTTTTGGCCCCTTGCCCGACCATGGTGGTGGGGTTTAGGTGGTAGGAGTCAGGGGAAATCCGACTTTGTGGCACATATCTATATATGAAATAATGAAAATGCAATTTGATCAGCGTGCGATTTGTGATGTACTGTTTATGGCTATAAACATGAGGGTATGGTTTATATGAGGAGTTGGCTCCAGCTCCATAATGATATAGTTACATAGTAAGGTTGAATAAAGACACCAGTCCACCCTGAGTGAGTGTGGGTGCGGCTCTACAATTGTCCCTATCCCCCCTATACATTGTGTCTCATTAAGATGCTCATCTATTATATTATTATTTATTTAGGGTACCCTCATAGTGCCGACAATTTACATAGCGCTCCACACATGAATCACACACTCACATCAGTCCCTACCCTCAAGGAGCTCAGGCAGGGAGTTTCGTGGTTGGGATTCGAACTAGCGACCAATTTTTACTGCTAGGCAAGAGTGCTACCCACTACACCACTGTGCCGCCCGCATAATATTGTGTCAATTCCGGTCTTGCAGGACTGTTCTGTCAATGCAGCCCATTATTATGATACTCGCGCCAGCTCTATGGTGCATGCGCAGGCTTTCATTTTGTTTTTCGGCCAGGAATGTGGTTCGGAGCATGCGCGGGATCACAGGCGGCAATTTGTGTATTAGGAAGGACAATTGAAGACGCTCTATAGCCTGACAGCATCCTCACCTCCCCTCACCTGTATCAGATAGCAATCAAGACGCCGTTTTGGTGCCCGCCACTGGCTATATTAGATCAGCTGGTTGATAGATGGACTGTTGGATGGTGCTGTGTGGTGGGAACAAACTGAGGTAGGTGTAATGCCGCGTACACACGAGCGGACTTTTCGACCGGACTGGTCCGACGGTCTATCCGACGGACTTTCGGTGGACTTCCGACGGACTTTCCGAACAAACGGACTTGCCTACACACGATCACACCAAAGTCCAACAGATTTGTACGTGATGATGTACGACTGGACTAAAAAAAGGAAGTTGATAGCCAGTAGCCAATAGTTGCCCTAGCGTCGGTTTTCGTCCGTCCGACTAGCATACATACGAGCTGACTTTTTGACCGAACTCGAGTCCGTCAGAAAGATTTGAAACATGTTCCAAATCTAAAGTCTGTCAGATTTTTGACCGAAAAAGTCCGCTGCAGGTCCGATGAAGCCCACACACGGTCGAATTGTCCGCCGGACTCGGTCCGTCGGACCAGTCCGGCCGAAAAGTCCGCTCGTGTGTACGCGCCATTAGGCATACGCTGACAATATATACCTTACTTATGTTTGGATTAGCTTTAACTCACTGGTTGCCTATAATTATTTATCTCATAGATCTTTTGGCTGAATGCAATAAATAGGATAAGAGACACAATCCTTGTGGTATAGTGATATCAACTGGATATAGAGATGGTTTTTTACACGTTAGACGGTAGGTGTGCATATTGTTGTAAAATATTTGAAGTGAGGTATTTTTTTCTCACTTGAACTTATATGTATACTCAGGAAATGGCACTATTAGTTCTTACCGGCACTATCTTGGATTATTTGCAGATCTCCAATAATATCCTAAAGTGAGACTAAAATACTCTGTTTTGAACAGCACCATTGAGCAATACCCTTGACAACATTAGGTATACCCCATTACTTGTTTCTTTGAGAGTATTTGTATCTGGATTCAGCATTTAAAATAATGACTGTGCATTTTGTATGGATTATATAGGGGCCATGCTGGCGAATTAACTGCAGAGCTTGCAAGTTTCTATCTGAGGCTGAGGGGAATTCTTCCCTTCTTTCTCCCCTTCTTCTGTTTTTTTTTTCCCCAGTAAGTATCATATTTTTGCAGCAAATACCTCACCATGTATTCACCTCATCCCCTAATACTACCTACCAACCTTATGTCTATTGGTATTTTTTCAGAATAGAACCTTAGGGTCATCTCATCGTTCCTATTATATTATTGTATATACTTATCTACTTATTATCTGAAGACACTAGCTTTCGGATCGCTTTCCTATGACACTTGGCACGTTGCTTATTATGGGCTCCCTTCCAGATGTAAGTGGCCCTCGATGTATGTCCAGTGTTAATTTTGTCGACTAAAACATTTTAGTCGACTAAATGAATATTATTTTAGTCGACTAAAATACGACTAAAACTAAAACCACTGAAATGACTAAAATACGACTAAAACTAAAATGGCATTTTAGTCAAAAGACTAAAATGGGACTAAAACTAAAACGGCATTTTAGTCAAAAGACTAAAACTAAATTGAAATTTGACTTCAAAATTAACACTGGTCTGTAGTGCATGTTCATACCTCAATGTAATAATATATAACATATTAGATTTTTCACTCCAGCAGTATATAACGAGTTTGCAAATTGTAGAGAATTGTTAACTAATGCATTACAATCGAATTACACCCATTAGATTTTAGACGAGTTTTAGTCGACTAAAATGTACTGGAGATTTTAGTCAACTAAAAGGTAGGACATTTTAGTCGACTAAAATGTACTGGAGATTTAGTCAACTAAAATGGGACTAAAACTAAAATGCCATTTTAGTTCTAAGACTAAAACTAAATCGAAATTTGCTGCCAAAATTAACACTGTGCATGTCTTCTCACCTAATTGTTTGGTTTGGTAAAATGAATGTGTTGCACTCACACCTAATCAAAATGCAAATAATATTTGTGCTCTTTTTTCTTTTTGAATAGGATCTCTGTTTTAAAGTCAAGAATGTAAGGTCCTGAGGAAGCAAAGATGCGAAACGCGTCAACCTCTTGACATTGTACTAACAGAGATCTACAAACTTAGGTCATATTGATCAGAATCATATAACTGGATTGATTTTATAAGACAAATAATTTGTAATAAATCTGTTTAGTACTATTTTGTTTCGATTTCCTTCTCTGGTACCGCAAAAGTCTGTCACATCAGTTCTATCTTCTATACTCATGGTGGTCTCCAATGGTCCTGCAGAGCTCACCTTACCCATACGATTGGATGGGGTTATGGTGCATATGCACATTAAGAAAATGAAAGATTGTGCGGAACAGGGCCACACAGCAATAATTGCTGGATTGAAGGGGAAGGTAAGGATTTGACTTGGTGGGTTACACTTGGGAGGGTAGGGAAAACAAATTAAGAGACAATTCTATCAAAGGTGGAGTTGGGCTTTCAACTTCAGATGTAACTATGCCTAAATGTCTACAGTGTGCTATCTAGGGTGCTGATTCTATTTTTAACTGTATAAATAATTTTCCAGTTCATAAAAATGCGAATGATGTTTGGAGTCATTTATTTCTTATTTCATTATTCAGTGATTACTTGTTATGACCTAGCATACATTAAATGTAATGTTTTCTAGTAGGTAATAAAAAATACAGAAAGAAATCAAAGGAATCTACAATAATTTTCCGTTTCATTTACATTCTTTTACTCTGCATCATTTCACTTACATAAGAGTGTGCTGCTTGCTAGTCCTTATGGAGTCTGTACTGCACGAGGAGACCCAGAGAAGGACACAGAAGATTCAATGATCTGTTTTCTTCTAGTAAAATTTAGATGAATACAGTAGTAACCATGTTTTTGAATTGTATATATTTAAATAGTAGCATTGCATTAGAACATTGTAGAGCAAGGATAACAGCCTACCTGCACCCATTGTAGAGCAAGGGTAACAGCCTACCTGCACCCAATGGAGTACATACACTTGGCACGTCGCTTATTGTGGGCTCCCTTCCAGATGTAAGTGGCCCTCGATGTATGTCTTCTCACCTAAATGGTTGGTTTGGTAAAATAAATGTGTTGCACTCACACCTAATAAAAATGCAAATAATATTTGTGCTCTTTTTTCTTTTTAAATAGGATCTCTGCTTTAAAGTCAAGAATGTAAGGTCCTGAGGAAGCAAACATGTGAAACGCGTCAACCTCTTGACATTGTACTAACAAACTTGATATTGACCGATAGGTCATAGTGATCAGAATAATATAACTGAATTGATTTTATTTGAAAAATATAATTTTAAAATAATTTGTAATAAATCTATTTAGTACTATTTTGTTTCGATGTCCTTCTCTGGTACTGCAAAAGTCCATCACATCAGTTCTATCTTCTAAAAATTTCACAAAAGATGAGGTACCCCCATAGCCCATACAACTTTAAAACACCATGAGTATAGCTTACCCATAGGAATGAATGGGACCATAGCGTGCATATGCACTAAAAGAAAGGAATATTTTCCCTGGAAAGACTTTGGGGCGCCAAGCAAGCTATTAGACCCAAGCACTGTCACATGACAGAGGGAGTGATATCACCGCTCCCTCTAGCATCCTACTCTAGCCAACATTGGGGACTTTAGTGTGATGGAAGGAGTGGTGGGGATCCACTGTCAAAGTGAGAATCAATGGGTCAGGGGAGAATCATTTTGCAAAGACACTGCCCTGACTTGATATAAAATAAATGATACACTATGTACTCGCCCTCACCAATAGTGTGATCAAATAGCAGCGCTGAAAACCTAAAACATACCCTGATTCAAGAAATTATATATATACAGTGATTGCTCAATGTGATAAAAAAAAAAAAAAAATTATTAATATTATGTGTCCATAATAAAATGCCAAACAGTGTTTCTAATAAACACCCATCATACAGTCCATTTGTGTATAACATCAAAAGAATTCAATAAAAAAGTCCAAACATAGATGGTGCCTTAGTGAAATAATAGTGACAATATCAGAATGATAATCTTCAATGATAATATCTTCCACCACACCGCTGTGAATGTGATTCCACTCCCCTTCAGCGAGCAAACTCACCAGCTTTTTTTGCCTTACACTCTCGTGTTTGGCTTGTAGGCTTTTCCCACACAGTGGGGGTAAAGTGATAACCTCCAATCAGTATCCGTATGGTTAACCGCAGCGTGTAAGCAAATGCTCTCTTGTATCCTTGTGTATCAGTGAAGGAAGATCTGAGGGAAGAACTGCCCTGACTTGTCAAGGTGACAGTGTCTCTTTAAGTCTACTATTCCGCCAATATTGCTTACTTCTTGATAAGTACTCAGTAATCTGTTCTTCAATAACTACTGATGCTAAGACTCAGAAAGGCAGTTTCAAAACTTACCAGACTAAGTTTTTCCAGTAGATAACACTGCATTAACCTTTACTCTACGCCATCCATTTCCAACCTCATTATTGTGTAAGCTCTGCATAGTTTACTACGGAGACAGTAAACAGTGACAGGTCTGTCTATGACTCATTACACCTTAATAAATATGAATGTGTACTACGCACACAATTTACATTGACCTGACATGATAAAACTTGATGAAATGCAATAACAGTCCCCAGGGTCACAAGATGGTCTTCAGTGATGTGCTCAGGTGAATATAAAGCCTTCTACAGGTTGTTGTAGCTATATAGTATTCCCTAACATTCCACTCTAATAATAAATACTTTGAACGTTGTATTCTCTATATGTGAAGAAGGCCTTGTCTGTCTGAAGTGATGGGTCTGTACTAAGGAAGAGCAAAGTGATTTCCATGAAATTGATTTTGCTGCATAAAAAAACAACCAAACACTCAATTTTGTTCAACGAGTTGCTTAGGTGAATATATTTTTTTTTAATCTACTTTATCTCTTTTTGAAGGTGTTTTTTGGGGTGGTGTGTGTATTTGTAAATTGTCACTTTATTTTATTTTTTTTCCACTGTCTGTCTTTTCATTTATTTCATTCTGTAGAAAATCATGAGCAAATCGAGGGGTCATTTTTTGGCTTAAGAACAGGTCGAGGATAGCTGAATGGGCCTTTTATAACCCTTAGGGGTTCTTCAAAGCCCATTGCATGCCTAAAAAAAAAAACACACACACCAACCAAATACCAAACGCAATTCCCTTCCCTTTCGATGTCAATGCATTTTACAAAATTGGTGAAAATTCACAAAAATCTCCACATGGTGGAGGATAATTAGTAATGTTGGGGGTGTAATTATAATTTAACACATACAAGACATGTTTTTTAATATAAGTTTACTTCTTTTTTACTGCTCTGTAAATATTTTAGTTTATTTACTTATTTTTGCTGCTCACAATTGTATAATATTTAAAGTGGACCTTGAGGAGCGCATGCGCGGCTCTCGATCATGGCGGACGTCTTCTGAGTGAGCTCTGGGCTCCGTCGACTCTCCGAGACCTCCGTTCAGCGAAGATAGATAGCAGAAGCATTGGGGGTAAGCCTGTTTGACCACACTTCACCTCGGGCACCCATAGGAAAGGTTGGCCAGCAGCGGCATGGCTACAATCCACTGTTTGGGCCGCGCCAGGGATCCGACATGGACCGGTACAATACTAGGCCACAATCCTCGGCCTCGAGTTCCCCCACTGACCCTTTCGCTACGATGGATCCCTTACTGGGGACGGAGGAAGCTGGGAATCCCCCTCCCCTTGCGACACAGGTCTAGGGCCCCATACCCTCCTCTGTACCAGCAGTCCTTACCCCGGACGTCCTGAAAGCTAAATCTGATGCCAAACTGCAGCTTCTGCTTCAACAAATCACCCAATCCATTTCGGCTGCTGTGAGCAAGATATCTGCAGAACTGAGGGGGGAAATCACCCAAGTTGGGGAACTCACAGACACGCTAGAGCATAAATTTGACGAAATGGTGAACTATGTGCAGGCCATAGAAGATGAGAACTCCAACCTTAAACACTCAGTCTCCCAGCTACAGCTACAGCAGGAGGACTTAGAGAACAGGGAAAGAAGACAAAATCTACGCTTCCGTGGTGTCCCTGAACAGGTGGGAGACTCCGCTTTGCGCCCCTACCTACTGGAGCTCTTAACACCCTGTCTCCCTCGGCGGTGGACGTGGACTGGCGCCTGGACAGGGCTCATCGTTCTCTGGGTCCGAAACCTCCGGCTGGAGCTAGGCCCAGAGACGTAATTGTGAGGTTTCACTTTTATGATAGCAAAGAGGTCCTGACCTTGGCCACACACAATAAATCTCAGATCATGTATCAGGGGGCTAAGCTTCAGATTTTTAGTGACCTCTCCCCCCATCATATTAGCAAAACGGAGAAACCTGCGACCAATAACAGCACACATGCAACATCACCGGGTCCAGTATTACTGGGGATTCCCCTTTCACCTCGTCGTGTCCAGGGATGGTGTCCAATACAGCCTTCGAGATCTTCAGGAAGGGGAAGCCTTCATGAAAAGTTTAAACCTCCCCCATTGCCTGAAGATTTGCTACCCCCCAGGGCAAGTCCATCAATTTCCTACTAACCCCAGCCGCGTCTGGACCCCCATGAGAGGTCAATCAACGAAGCAGGTCTCCACACCTCAACGCTCACGTTTCTCCAAGCAACCTCCTTTGATCTTCCTGGACAGACCTTTTGCTCACTTTTGTCTTTTTTCCCCCTGTAGTTTACAGGGTGCACAGTGCTGTGTGCTGGACTTCAGGTAGTATGAGTTACCCTGATATTTTGTTTTAGGGGTACTCCTTTCCTATACCCATGGGGTATTGAAGGTAAAGTTACTGTTACTGTTTTGTTGCTTCTTCATGTCTGTTTTTGATGAGCTACCTTTTGCCAGACTTTTATCGCTACTGCCAAGTTCACAAGGAGAGCGGGCGCCCCCCCCCTCTCTCTCTCTCTCCTGAGTCCCCTTGCTGGAGACCCCCATGTGCCTCTACCCGGCCTTTGCCATGGTGCAAGGCCTCCTGAGATGCAGCTGGATCTCAGGCTTTAAAATCTTGTTTTTCTTTATTTTTTGAATGTTTGTTTTTATTTATTTTCAATAAATTTTTATTAGTAGTAGCAAGTAAAATTACTTACATAACCTTTGTAAAAGACATTACATGGTGCAAGGATATGAAGATACAAAAGGAGCCAAATAATACGAGGAAAAACCTCTCAATGCAAGACATAGAATGAAAGTTTCAATCAGCAGGATTCTTAGTTACAGTTGAAATTAAATTAACATTATAAACCAACATAAACAGATCTCTGGCAATAGGACAATGAAGGATGTGTAAACTGTCAGAGCAAAAACCTACATGAGTCAGGTATAACTCATTAACCGGAATAAATGAGGAGAGGTTAAATTGAATAAGGAAGACTTAAATAAATCATTTGCCAGGGATCCGAGATCAGGGGAGAAGCCCACCACCCACCCCTATGGGAACACACTGCGGGCTTAGGGCCAGTCCCTTCTCCCGGAATCCCAACCTCGGTCGAGTCTAATCTAAATGAGGTAGCCCAGTATCAATGTCTAAATGTGGCTATTAGACCTGTCCTATCCCGCAGAAGGTTATCTACGGGTGGTCAGATTAACCTAGGGCCATAGATGTCCTCATAGAGGGAGATATTTAAACAATCAGGATAGCTCTGGGGCTTTGGGGCCAGAGGGTGTTAGGGTTTTACTATGACCCATCGGAAAGGGGTAAAAAAAGGGGAAGTAAACAAAAAAAAATTAAATAAATCTCAGGGTTGAATATTTTACATAGAGAACAATCAGAGAGTCTAAGGTACTAAAGGGAGAGGGTAGTCAGGGAGACTGATGGAGTGGAAGGTAGATGGGGGAAATACCATCGCTTTTGGAGAGGAATGAAGTTGGAGTCTCTCAGAGAGCCCGTTGCCCTGGAGGGCTCACGCCAGGGCGTAATGAAATATGGCAAAAGTTGGCCCAAGGTTATGTTTTTGTTTTTATATCTATTTTTATTTTTGTTTTCTTTCTTTTTCAACATATCCAAATTTCTGTTTTACTTCTATTGTTATGGTTTTCTTCTCATGAGGTATATATGTTTTTCCACAGGTACCATAGGGGTAGTCCCTTTTGTTATGCTCAAAATTATTCACCTAACAGTTTTCAGGCCTTCTATGTCATTTCTCTTCTCAGGGTTTTTACACTAATGCTAGCGACTATTGACGCTTTGTCCGTCAATAGTTGAGAATCATGTCATATAATGTAAAGGGTCTGGGCTCCATTCGGAAACGCTGGATTGCTCTGAAGGTGTTCAGATCCTTAGGAGTGGATGTGATCATGCTCCAGGGGACGCACTTCCGGGCGGGAGGTACGCTGAAATTTGCTTCCACGGGCAAAGCAGGGGTGGCAATTTTAATTAAAATATCTTGCCCCATCAGGATCCAAAATGTACATGCTGGCCCCCACGGGAGGTATCTTATCCTGGAGTGTGGCTTCATGACCTCTTCTTTCACTTTAGTCAAATAATATGCTCCCAACACTGGACAGGTTGACTTTCTCAACATGGTTTTTGACTCACCTCAATATTGCTCTCAACCCTTTATGATTGTAGGAGGGAACTTCAACCTGATCATGTCCCCCACTAGAGACAGACAAGCCATAATACGGGATGTTCCCTCACGGAGGATCACCTCCCAAGCCAATTCTTTTCGCAAATGTATCAGATCCCACCAACTTTTTGACTCCTGGAGGATTAAGCACCCTAATGCTAAACAATACTCTTTCTACTTCATGGCCCACAAAATGTACTCTCACCTAGATCACTTTTTTATTTCTGCCCACTCATCCCTTGCATTGTAGATTCTGACATATCTCCCATCACTTGGTCGGATCATGCCCCTATTGTACTGGATGTCATGTTGTCTCAGACCCCTACTAGGACATGCCATTGGAGCCTTAACGACTGTCTTCTGCAATCCAAGGTCTCACGCACTAAATTGGCTGCAGACCTAAAGGAGTTTTTTCAACTCAATGTGGGAAGCGCACAAGGTGGTCTTCCGCGGAGCTTGTATCTCAGAGGGCTCCCGCATAAAAAATGACAGAAATAGACTTCTACAGCCCTTGTCGGTTACTCTGCAGAAAGCAGAACGTCAGCTGTTGTGCAAACCCACAGTGTCAAAACTGCGTAGGGTCACCTCCCTTAGGGAACAGATAAAATCTTTGCACCTTGGTAGGACGGCTAAATCCATACTCTGGGCGAAACAAAAATGTTATTAATTTTCTAACAGGCCACACAGGATGTTGGTCAACAAATTACGTCCGCGCCCATTTAATTTGTTCCCTGACCATCTCCTTCGGGCTGATGGGTCTAGAACCCATTGTCCCATGGAGATATCCAAGATCTTTGGCAATTTTTAACACAAGCTGTACAACTGTCTTACCCCTGACAACCATTTTAACTTTACCCAGGAAAAGTTTGACAAATTCTTTTCTGGTCTTAAACTTTCAAAATTGTCCCCCTCCGATCTGGCCAGCCTAAACATAGCCATAACTGCAGAAGAACTTCTAAATACAATCAAGGATCTTCCACCCCATAAATCACCAGGCCCGGATAGTTTGCCCTATTTTTATTATAAGATCTTTCTTGACATTCTGTCCCCTCATATGCCAACTCTTTATGGTACCGTGCTCAAAGGACAATCCCCGCACTCACAGTTGTCACACTCTTATATCTCAGTTATCCAAAAACCGGGTAAGGACCCCTCCATTCCAGATAATTATAGGCCCATAGCCCTCCTAATCTCAGATTACAAAATATTCACAAAAATTCTTGCTTCTAGACTCTCCAAACATATTCCTAAACTGACTAATATGGACCAAGTGGATTTTGTTTCAAATTGACATGCAGGGGACAACACCCGTCGGACTATAAACTTGATTGATCTATTGAATAGATCCCCCAAAAGGCGCTTGTTCTGAGCCTGGATGCACAAAAGGCCTTTGACAGGTTGACAGGTTGAGCTGGCCTTATATGTTCTATATGTGCGTGCGTTTGGATTTAAAGGCCCCTTTTTCAAAGCTTTAGAAGCTCTATACTCACAAGTCACGACTCAGGTTCAGATGTCATCCTTTTTGTCACCTAGCCTCCCCATGACTAATGGTACTCGGCAGGGGTGTCCCCTATCCCCACTGCTTTTTATCTTGTGTTTGGAACCCCTTGCCGAGTCCATCCGTCTACATCCGGACATACGTGGGGTGGTGATGCGACAAAGGGAATATAAGCTATCGCTGTTTGCAGATGACATTCTGCTTACTATAACATACCTGCTATTATCCCTCCCCTCACTGCATAGTCTCTTGTCCTCATTTAGCGCCATCTCTGGTTATAAGGTTAACACTACAAAAACCGAAGCTCTTCCTCTACACATACCACCGTCTCTCCTAGCTCAAGGAATACTACCCCTATAAATGGTGCTCCACCTCTTTCAAAAACCTGGGAGTTAACATTACTCCCACCTACTCCTCCCTCTACCCTGTAAATTACCCCCCCCCCTCGGTCGCAGATATCAATAAATCTTTACAAAGTTGTTTGTCGCCATCCCCCTTTCCCAACTTAAGGCCATTCAGAGAAGTTTCTAGAAATTTATTTGGAATGGTAAGGCTCATCGCATTGCAAGTTCGGTTGTCCTTGCTTTGAGATCTAGGGGGGGGGGCCTGGAGGCACCGGATATGGCTAAATACTATTATGCCTCCCACTTAGGGGTTATTGCCTCCTGGTTCAGCTTACAGGCTTTTAGCCACTGAGCTGACATTGAGAAAGGGGTGTTGTATCCGGTTCACCCATGCTCCTTAGTCTGGTCTCATTTGTCCCGTATAGACCCCATTTTTAGACGTCAATGTACTGCACCAATGGATTTCACACTAAGCGTATGGCGTAAGCGCCTTAAGAGCTTCTCTCTTTCCTCCCCGTGTTCCCCTCTTATGAATGTGTTATTTATACCGTCTATACCTGATAGTTTATCCCTGGGACGTATTCTCTCTTGGATAAATAACTCCTTATTTCAACTCCGAAACTTAGTCCACCCAATCTCCTGTAGGCTTCACACTTTTCATTCCCTCCACGAGAAGTTTGACATACCTTCACATCTGTTCCATTTTTATTTGCAATTTAGGCATTTCTTTCACTCTCAGGCCCCACTCTTGACTCTTGAAAAACCCACCCCTTTTGAATACCTATGTGCACAGGGTTCCCATCAACTATATTTGGTTTCCTCTATTTACCATATCCTCCAGGAGTCAACCCCCCTCACTGAGGTCATGCATTTATACATGAGAAAATGGGCTCATCTGATAGGTAGGCCCATCAGCTCTCAGATGTGGGATAGGATCTGGTCCTCCTCTTTTAAGTCTTCCAAGTGTGGTTTGCAGAGGGAGACATCCATCAAGATTCTCATGCTTTGGTATAAGACTCCTGAAGTTATTCATAAATACGACCCTTCGAGCTTGGCTAACTGTTGGCGATGTGGGTTGGCCGTGGGTTCTTTATTTCATATTTTTTGGCAATGTGCTCTGATACAGCCCTTTTGCCATAAAGTAAAGATACTACTACAGAAAGTGGTGGAGGTATCTTTACCGCTTGACCCACTACATTACTTATTGGGCCTCCCTTTCTCAGGTATTACTAAAAAAAGCAACCGGCTTTCGTATATTCTTCTTGCTGCTAAGAGACTTATTCCTCTGTGCTGGCTATCCAACACTCCCCCCCCCCCATGGTCCAGACGTCTCCAGCTTATTGCTGAAACTCGAAGAATGGAATACTTGATGGCCACTGTACATGATACTATTCCCCAATTTGACAAGATCTAGGAGCCTTGGGACAGATCGGAATATGGGACGCATTTGCCATCCAATGAGTCCTGAAATGTCTTTGTTCCACTCTCTGAATTCACTTGCAGTGTCCTTGCCCCCCCCCCCCCGCCACCCTCCCAGGTACACACTAAATGGTACCCCCTAGAGCTTCCTGACCATACTTGTATACCCTAAACTAGCTTTGACTTACATGTATGACCTCTGGATATTTCTTTGTTCTGCTTATGAGTTGATGTTTACTCTTTTTTGAGCTGCACGCGTGTGGGGGCATAAGAGCGACTGCTTCCCTGATCATTACACCGCCGGGGATTCACAGGACACGGACGCTTTACCTTCATCTGGCTATGGTATATATATATATATTCTTATCTAGATTCCTTTTCTTGGGTTAATGGGAGCGCCCCCCCCCCCCTCCCGGGCCTTATACTTATACTTACCTTGTCTCTTTCAGCACACTGGATTGTACATTACATCCAAATGTGTCTCATATACCAGCTACTTAACTAATTCATTATACCATCTTTTTGATAAGTTTAATACACCTTTTTTTTTTGATCTATGTTCTGACCATACTTCAGAACACTTATATCTATGTTCTTACATTTCTAAAATTGATCTACTTATGCTGGCAAGTTTTTGATACATTCCTCCCCCCCCCCCCCCCCTCTTTTGATCTCTATTATCCCAGATTTAGTATATCTCTAGATTCCATCACTCTATATGTGGCTGGCTTAATACAAATGATAGAGTATTATCCGGTGTCCTGTATACAAGGCTTATAACTAAATATTGTAAGTATGAGTCAGAGACTATGTTAGTCCAATTTTCGATATGTAGAGGTGTGGACCCCATTAAAGTTTGGGGTTCCACTTCACTTGTTATATTTATTCTCTATAAATACAATTTATGGATATCTTTCTGCCAGGTTCACTCTTCTCTGCCCCCTGCAGCCATCTATTGTACCTGATGCTTCTGGTGTGGCTTCTGAGGCTTTCCATGCTTGCCCCCGGTGATGTTAAGGTAGTCACAATTCTTCCCTTTGTGGATGGCCTGGCTCGGGTGGATGGGCGAGGGGTGGGTTGAGCGGCGAGTGTGTGGTGTGGCATCTCCGGCCACACCTCTGGGTTTAGGATGATTAGGTTCATGCATGACGGCTCGCAAACATAGTATAATTATTCCTTAAATATTTTCAATGCATTTTTCATGTTATTGCATTTGTAATGCTGCATACAAAGTGTCTGACTGTTATTTTTTTCTATAGATTATAGAGTAGCGCTATAGGTATAACCATCTGTCCCTGAGGAAGCCACCTCTGGCGAAACATGTAGGACTCTTAAAATACCTATTTACGGGACGGACCACCACATTCTCAGGCCGAATCTCGCTAAAAATGGCTACAAAGGATTTTAAATGGTCTACTTTTTGATGCACACCTTATCTCTGTAATCTTTGTAAATTGTTTTTTAAGACTTTGTCAATAAAAATACATGTTTTTACTTAAATAAGTTTGTTGTTTTTGGCACCGCTATAATCCCTATATGTCTTCCTCCCTTCTTATATGATTTTCTCAAATCTTGGGATGAGGTGTCATATATCATTGAGGACCACCCAACTACTTTCTAGCCAGTTCACCCCTGTGTTCTGCCTTTGTGGACATTTATACTGTGTTTTTCAACCTTATGTTTTATTCCTGGAATTCAAACGTTCTGTAACCTTTTCCTTTGTAAAAAATGTAATAAAACATACAATAAAAGTAAAAATATAATAAAAGTGGACCTTGAATCACTACATAATAGTAATACCAAAATGTTGCTGTGAGGAAAAGGTTATACCATATACTTACCTAACCCTTGTCTCCCACTAGACATGTGCACACTGAAATATTTTGTTTCAGAATTTCGGTTTCATCCGAAAAATACATTTATTTAGTTACTCTTGAAATGAGTTTCTATTTATTTTGTTTCGTTAAAAAATGCATTCGTGCAAAAATCGAATCAAACTAATCTGTCAATTGAAGGCTTATGGTGTCTGTCGGATGTTCTAAGAAGATTCGACAACTGTACGCCGCAATCGTACATTTCCGGGTGAATGCTCCGCCCACAAGCTATAGTAAAATTCTAATGTTGTTCTAATGTTGTTCTAATGTTGTTTGACTAGTAATAAATATAATTATTGATTATTATTACTAGTCAAACAACAGCTCGGGGCGATCGTATGTTTCTAGCTGCTTCCTCGAATCTTATTGCTTAATATTATCTGTCGAATCTTCGTCGAATCTTATCGTCGAAGCTTATTGCTTAAGCACTTCAGCATTTGGCTGGCCGAAGACCAGAGCGTTTTTTGCTAAATTCAGCTCTGCGTCGCTTTAACTGACAATTGCGCAGTCGTGCGATGTGGCTCCCAAACAAGATTGACATCCTTTTTTCCCCACAAATAGAGCTTTCCTTTGGTGGTATTTGATCACCTCTGCGATTTTTATTTTTTGCGCTATAAACAAAAAAAAGAACGACAATTTTGAAAAAAACGCAATATTTTTTATTTTTTGCTATAATTATTATCCCCCAAAAATATATAAAAAAACATTTTTGTTCCTCAGTTTAGGCCGATACGTATTCTTCTACATATTTTTGGTAAAAAAAAAATCGCAATAAGCGTTTATTGATTGGTTTGCGCAAAAGTTATAGCGCCTACAAAATAGGGGATAGTTTTATGGAATTTTTATTAATAATTTTTTTTTACTAGTAATGGCGGCGATCTGCGATTTTTATTGTGACTGCGACATTATGGCGGACAGATCGGACACTTTTAGCGCTATTTTGGGATCATTCACATTTATACAGCGATCAGTGCAATTAAAAATGCACTGATTACTGTGTAAATGTGACTGGCAGTGAAGGGGTTAACCACTAGGGGGTGCTGCAGCGGTCAAGTGTGTCCTAGGGAGTGATTCTAACTGTGGGGGGATGGGCTATATGTGACACGACACTGATCACCGCTCCCGATCACAGGGAGCTGTGATCAGTGTTCTCTCACTAGGCAGAACGGGGAAATGCTTGTTTACATCATCATTTCCCCGTTCTTCCTCTCCATGAGACTATCGCGAGTATCCCCACGGACATCGAGTCCGCGGGACCCACGATCACACTCACGGAGCTCGCGGAGGGCGCGTGTGCGCTCACAATGCTGCGTCTTAAAGGGCAACATACAGGTACGTTAACATGCCTGTAAGTGCCCTTCTGCTGACGTATATCGGCGTGATCTGGTCGGCAAGGGGTTAATAATTCAGGTTCTCTCTTAAAAAACAAGCGGACCAGCTAAGACTGACTGTCTGAAATGATTCGGCGTGTCTCTCTCTCTGCTTCCAATCGTAAGTAAAAGTAAGTTGGCTGTATGTGTGTACTTAGTTCTAGCTATTTTACTGCTCCTCCTCTTTGGTTACAATCTGGCAATAACATTCATCATCATCATCATTTTACTTCCCCCACCCATTCCAGCAGCGACCACTAACCGTTCTTTTACTATTGTCTCTATAATGTCAAATCTTTTCTCTCTATGTCGTATTATCTTGGACTAATAGAGTTAGGTTAGGCACATTCGACCACAGGTTCGATAGACACAGATCGCTATTGTCACTGTCATGTTGAATCTTCTATCTATTTATATCAAACTGTTGGGATTGCAGGGTTGGGATCGCAGCTTGAAGTCCAACCAAAAGTGACGGTTCTGCCAGCCGGAGAACCTGTCAGCTGTCAGAGGTAGAGGGGAAGCTGTCTCCAGGAAGGGACTATCTGCCCTATTACCAGAGACCATAGTGAGTAGCTAAAGCAAGTACCAGAGCAGAATTCTCACCAACAGGAGACGGTGAAGAATCAGGAAACTTCAGTGGGAATCAAGCCAGGGACCCAGCCAGTGGAGGTGATGCTTGCAGAGCAGCCTTGTGTGTCAAGCTAGGCACGGAGCGGGCCAGCGTGGGTGAAACTTGAGAGGTAGCTAGAGTGCCAAGCTAGGGACCCAGCAGAGAAGCGGGGGTGACGCTTGAGGAAGATACCACCGTGATTGAAGGAGCTCAAGGGATTCAGTGACAGTGAATCAGTGGGTCTAGTGAGAGACCGGGAGCTCAGTGTATTGGAGAACTACAAGGATCGATTGTAGTGAAAGTGAAGGAACAGTTAAGTCTTGTGTTTGGAACAGTTAAAGACTGTTGCCATAGGAGACAGCATTCCTACACATGCAGATGTGGCGTCTTGCTGGATGCCTTTCCCTGCATGGCTGTCCTCCTATTGAAGTCTCGGAGTCTGCCAATTAATCTTGCAGCTACCTAAGTGTGTTCTGGCCCCAACCCTCTCTCCCCCAAAGATAAAAAAAGGACTGTTAAGAGAAATAAAACCTCTTTTGCATCCAAGAAGTGTCTGGCACCGAATAACTTTATCCATCTTACACCCAGTATGCCTCACAACCCACTACATACAGAAGTATTTTCAGCTATCTCTGGCCCTAGAGGTTCTCATCAGACCAAAGGAGGCCTGGGACCTTG
This sequence comes from Lithobates septentrionalis, assembly GCA_037952835.1. Taxonomy (NCBI): domain Eukaryota; kingdom Metazoa; phylum Chordata; class Amphibia; order Anura; family Ranidae; genus Lithobates; species Lithobates septentrionalis. The sequence goes on from JBBDGP010002740.1 coordinate 401,657, forward strand.
CTACGCTAATGCCCCGTACACATGGTCAGATTTTCCGACGAAAAATGTTCGACGGGAGCCTGTTGTTGGAAATTCCGACCGTGTTTAGGCTCCATCGGACATTTTCCATCGCAATTTCCGTAGCACAAAATTTGAAATCTGGATCTCAAATTTTCTGACAGCAAAACCCATTAGCATAAATTCCGATCGTGTGTACACAATTCCGGCTCACAAAGTTCCACGCATGCCCGGGATCAATTAGAAGAGCCGCACTGGCTATAGAGCTTCGTTTTTCTCGGCTCGTGTTGTACGTCACCGCGTTCTTGACGTTCGCAATTTCCAACCAACTTTGTGTGACCGTGTGTATGCAAGACAAGTTTGAGCCAACATCTGTCGGAAAAAATCCATGGATTTTGTTGTCGGAATGTCCGATCGTGTGTACGGGTCTTTAGAATACACTATTATTATAAAATTTCTCTTTCCCCCTCCTGCTATCTATCCTGCACAGACTGAAAATAGGTAAGTATACATACACTATAATACCAAAACTATTGGGACACCTGCCTTTACACGCACATGAACTTTAATGGTATCCTAGTCTTAGTCCATAGGGCTCAATATTGAGTTGGCCCCCCTTTGCAGCTATAACAGCTTCAACTCTTCTAGGAAGCCTGTCCATAAGGTTTAGGAGTGTGTCTATGGGAATGTTTGACCATTCTTCCAGAAGCGTATTTGTGAGGTTAGGCACTGATGTTGGACGAGAAGGCCTGGCTCGCAGTTTCCGCTCTAATGCCGCGTATACACGACCGGACTTTCCATCAGAATAGACTGCGGCGGTCTTTCCGACGGAGTTCCGCTGAAACGGACTTGCCTACACACGATCACACCAAAGTTCGATCGTTTAGAACGCGATGACGTACGACGGGACTAGAAAAAGGAAGTTCAATAGCCAGTAGCCAATAGCTGCCCTTCCGATGTTTTCGGTCCGTCGGAATAGTATACAGACGAACGGTTTTCCTGATAGGAACTGCTTCCGTCGGAAAGATTTGAAACATGTTCTATTTCTAGGTCCGTCAGAATTTTAGAAAGAGAAAGTCTGATGAAGCCCACACACGATCGGAATGTCCTATGGAATAATTCCGTTGGACCTTTTCTGCCGGAAAGTCCGGTCGTGTGTACGTGGCATAACTCATCCCAAAGGTGTTCTATTGGGTTGAGATCGAGACACTGTGCAGGTTAGTCAAGTTCCTCCACCCCAAACTCGCTCATCCATGTCTTTATGAATCTTGTTTGTGCACTGGTGAACAGTCTTGATGGAACATGAAGGGGCCATCCCCAAACTGTTCCCACAAAGTTGGGAGCATGAAATTGTCCAAAATGTCTTGGTATGCTGACGCCTTAAGTGTTCCTTTTACTGGAACTAAGGGACCAAGCCCATCCCCTGAAAAACAACCCCACACCATAACCCCCCCTCCACCAAATGATTTGGACCAGTGCACAAAGCAAGGTCCATAAAGACATGGCTGAGCGAGTTTTGGGGTGGAGGAACTTGACTGGCCTGCACAGAGTCCTGACCTCAACCCGACAACACACTCCTAAACTTTGTGGCAGCCTGCCCAGAAGAGTTGAAGCTGTTATAGATGCAAAGGGTGGGCCAACTCAATATTGAACCCTACGGACTAAGACTAGAATGCCATGATCATGCTACAGTTTACCCAAATTAAATTTGTATCATTTTTTTCACACAGATAGAGCTTTCTTTTGGTGGTATTTAATTGCTGCTGGGTTTTTTATTTTTTGCTAAATAAAACAAAAGGGACCGAAATTTTGAAAAAAAAAAAAAAACAGTTTCATAGTTTGTTATAAAATTTTGAAAACAGGTAATTTTTCTCCTTCAATGATGTGCGCTGATGAGGCTGCGCTGATGGGCACTGATAGGCACTGATAAGGCGGCACTAATGGGCACTGATAGGTGGCACTGATGGGTGGCACTGATAGGTTGGCACTGATAGGCGGCACTGATAGGTGGCACTGATGAGCACTGATGGGCACTGGTAGGTGACACTGATAGGCAGCACTGATCTGTGGCACTGATTATTAGACACTGATGGGCATTGATTGGCAGCACTGGTGGGCATTGATAGGTGGCACTGTGGGCACTGGTAGGTGGCACTGTGATAGGTGGCACTGGTAGGTGGCACAGTGGGCACTGGCAGGTGACACTGGTGGGCACCACCGCGGCTTTCTAAGTTAGGGACCGATGTCCCTCTGACAGAAGCCAGTGATCGGCTTTTTTTCACCTCACGCTGACAGCGGGAGGGAAAAAAAATACAGATTACCGAGCTTCTGTTACATCACGGGATCAGCTGTCATTGGCTGACAGCTGATCACGTGGTAAGGGGCCAGAATCGACCCCTTACTCGGATCTGTGATCAGCCGAGTCTCATAGACTCGGTGATCACAGAGCGTACCGCGCACGACCCGCAGGGTCACGCAGACAGCGCTTGCTCGGGAGGACGTCCATGGACGCCCTCCCGGCAATTAAGGCCCGCGCTGCAGCCGTCTTTTGGCTATAGCGCGGGCGGCCAGTAGTTAAATCCATTTTAAACTGCATGTCTATTTAGGACTACCTTACCCCTGGGGTGACAATACTGCAATCATTTCACTGCAGAAACAGAATTGTTATCCTGTTAAAGAAAAAAAAGAAAAAAACAATCTAATTAATCTACTGGCAGGATCTACAGTTAAATGAACACTTAAACTTTTCAGTGTTTGTGTTGCTGTCACCTCCAGGCAGTATTAGAAGGGAATGAGTAATGAATAGTGCTAATTTATCCTGTACCCGGCCCGTTATTAATTTTGAGCCCACGAGGCCAAGGGAGAGCGCCAGCGTTACACTCCGCACACCCTTCACTTTTCAATCTTGCTACAATAATGGTTTATAATTTGTGCTTGTTACACAGACAATACAGCAAGCTTTCAACCAGCATTTAAATCAACCAGTGTGCTTGCGATGATATGTGAATGGTATTCAGTTAATATTTCCTCTTATTTCGTTTCAGGTTTCCCGTATAATTGAACTGCATTCCCAGGCGTCTGTTTTTTCATTCACCTCCAATGCTATGCAAATACATCCTGCAGCTTGGACAATGTAGGGAGAAAATCATTTTCATTAGAGTTTAGTATAAGTGGCGAAGCTATTTCTGACTTCCACCGACATAATTGGAATAATAACCTTCCGGTCCTGTTCCCAATGAGGATGTCGAATACTCAGTTAGGATGGCTCTGTCTTCTATACAGTTTTTGGGTTTTTTTTACACCTTTTTTTTTTTTTTTTTTACACCTTAAATCTTCCTTTTAGCTGTGTAGTTAATAGAAGATTATTCAATATTTATATTGTGCCAAAATCTTTTTTTGCTCACTTGCAGTTGCTTCTTTTGAAAAGTATCTTTGCCTTCCAGGCCCATAGCAGTTTTCTCCCAGTAATGGGGAATCTAAATGAGTGGCTGCTGTCATACACATTTAACAGAAAAATCACAGGGTATGGAGGATAGATCAGTTTTAATAGAGCTAGGATCCCGGTGCTGTAACAATTTTGGTATGGGGACAACTCACAACTTATGCAAAATAGGGCTCATTTAGTCTTTGTTTTTTGTCTTATAGGTTGTTGTCTTATAACTACAAGTTAACTACTATTAACTACTATTGTCTTATAACTACAAGTCCCATCATGCCTCTGCCTTTGGGAGTCGTGCTTGTAACTGTCAGCTGCTTGCAATGCCTCATGGGACTTATAGTTCTGCAACAGCTGGAGGGCCACAGGTTGAGCACCCATGGGTTACAGTGTTACTAAACCCACAACAATAAAATCAGTCTATATACGCAGTAAGGCACAGTGGTGTAGTGGGTAGCACTCTCACCTAGCAGTAAAAAGGGTCGCTGGTTCAAATCCCAATCCCAATCACGACACTACCTGCCTGGAGTTTGCATGTTCTCCCTGTGCCTGCATCGGTTTCCTCCCGCACTCCATAGACATGCAGGTAGGTTAATTGGCTTCCGTCCAAAATTGTCCCTAGTATATGAATGTGAGTTGGGGACCTTGGATTGTGGGCTCTTTGAGGGTAGGGACCAATGTGAGTGTGCGATGTATGTGTGGAGTGCTGTGTAAATTGATGGTGCTATATGGGTACCTTAAATAAATACTAATATAATAGATGAGCATCTTAATGAGACACAATGTATGGGGCTAGGGAAAATTGTAGACATGCACACTCACTCAGGATGCACTGGTGTCTTTATTCAACCTTACTAACTATGTATATGTTATACTGACCATGGCACCTAAGGGGTTAATCCTCCCCATTGTGTAAAAAGGCTGTTTTATCCTGACTTCTATGACCCTCTCCTTCTTCCACTGTCCCCAATCCATCTTCTGATAGTACAGAGCATTTGGAGTCACTCTGCACATTCTCAGTCTGGTGTGTATTGCTTGAGAGTGTGAGCATGTGATCAGCACAGGGCCAATCAGCACTGTCCAGACAGAGGGTCAAGGATCATGTAGCATCATAAGACATTATGAGGAGAGTGAAAACTCCTCCTACAAGTTTTACCCAGACGCTGATAGAAGCCACAAGACTACTATACACTGCTGTTGAGAAAAGGTATTTAGCTGTTTAAATTTACTAAAATAATTGCATTTCTATGTTCTGTGTAGCTTTAGGGATTACATGTTGCAGGGATTAAGTCTTAAAGTATACATATAATTTTTTGGCTTGGCTAAAGTAGGGAATGTTTTTTTGTTTGCTCTCTGCGTCAGCTTCAATGCATGTAATATAATCACTTAGTGAGCTGCAAAAGTACTCATATTAAATGTGAACCCAGAGAAACGTAGAAGATGATAGACAGCAAAAAAGTACTTGAGTAGTCCATGGTCTCCCCTTTTGTGTGTTATTTTTGTTTTTTCTTTTTTCTTTTTACATTTTGTCTGAATATGGATCTCTGTTTGTCCCAAGCATGTTTAGATTCACTTACTGTTGACTGACTAACTATCTCTGCCGGAAGTCTGCTCTAAACATCAGCTACTCTTTCAGGAGCATAGCACTTCCTAATGTTTATTTTGAAATTTACACCTGTTAGTTTGAGTATATCTCCCCATGTTCTTGATCTTGATTTCCATTATACTGGAAATACTGCCCTCCTGAAACATTTCCACATCCTTAAACTCCAAGAAGATAGAAAATATACAATGCAGCTCTGTAATCATTCATATACACCAGAGGTAGGCAACCTGGGGCCCTCCGGCTGTTCTGGAACTACATTTCCCATGAGGGATTGCAAGGCTGGCAGTTACAATCACTCCCAGAGGCATGATGCGACTTGTAGTTCTGCAACAGCTGGAGGGCCCCAGGGTGCCCACCCCTGATATACACTATATTGTCAAAAGTATTGGGGCACCTCCCTTTACATGCAAATGAACTTTAATGACATCCCAATCTGAGTCCGTATGGTTCACTATTAAGTTGGCCCACCCTTTTCATCTATAACAGCTTCAACTCTTCTAGGAACGCTGTCTACAAGGTTTTGGAGTGTGTCTATGTGAAAATTTGACCATACCAGATTTATGAGAAGGCCTGGCTTGCAGTTTCCACTTTAATTCATTGCTCATCCATGTCTTTATGGACCTTGCTTTGTGCACTGGTCCAAACCTTTTGGTGGAGGGGGAGTTATGGCATGGGGTTGTTCTTAAGGCATCAGCATACCAAGATATTTTGGACAGTTTCATGCTCCCAACTTTGTGGAAACAGTGTGGGAATGGCCCCTTCCTGTTCCAACATGACTGCACAACAGTGCACAAAGCAAGGTCCATAACGACATGGATGAGCGAGTTTGGGGTGGAGGAACTTGACTGGCCTGCACAGAGTCCTGACCGCTACCCTGTTGTAATTATGATGAAGAAATAACCATCTCTCATAATTTAAGATGGGAATTTATGGTTGCAAAGCGGTTAGGCCTTAACACAGCGGTGAACTAAAGGTCACCATGACTTCATACATTTCCCAATTTCAAATGGATCAACCAGACCAGTTTAAAAAAAAAAAACGAATTGCGAAGCAGAAACCAAAAGATATTTACATGTCTTTGGTGGGTAGATAAAGAGACACAACCCTGCAATAAAGGATTACTCGTATACCTGAATACAAGACTAAGCAAATGCCATTGTTTTCCCAGGTGAGATGAGCCACTATCAAACAATGTTTTACAAGAAAATTGTGGAGCGTGTTTACCCAGCTGGACACTTCTAAGAATTGTAAATGAGACAAGAGTTAATAGATATCGGGCTTGTCTACTTAAAATCCTAAACTATGTAGGAATCCAAATACATCACCTATATCTATGTACAATTTGTAATGAATATCATAATGTGCCTAATATGCCTAAAAGGATTTATTACATTTTGGTTATACGTTTAGGGCAATCATTTATTGAAAATTATACCATCTATGCAGTTATCTAACGGAACTCATTGTTTAGACTCTAGGAATTGTTTATACAGCTAAAATCTAAATATTCATTGAGTCTGTACAAAGTTTGTTTTAAACATTTCTGAGAGACAGAATTTTGTCTACTCAGTGATATTTTAAAATACATATGATTATAAGTCATTCAAATTATATATTATATTCCAGGTCATAGATACAATTGTGACTTTAGTGTCTACTGACCCAATGATTATTCTGTCATAAGGTAAAAATATAATATTTTGATGTAGAACAAATTAGAAGCAAGAATTGTTTTAAGATACCAATCATTGTTATAAAAGACATATAAATCGTGACTACATCTGCATAAAAATACACATATAGCATGCGTTGTTCCAAGTATTCATACATAGTATTCATACAAGAATTATACATTTATCCATATAGATAATCATTTTATGTGATATTGATTAATCAAAATCATACTGAGTGTATCGTATATTGTACCGGTTACCAGAGTCCCTGAATAATATACATATATTCATTAGCACCAATATACAAACAGATACACATTATGAAGACAGAACATATTATTTAACAGATAGTTCAGAACAAGTTTTTCTGCCCTCAGACATGCCTAGTGGTTGAAGGTGATATTACCTGAATTCAAAAAAGTTAAATTGTTAGATTTTTTTTCAACCAATGGAAACAATTCATACCTTTTGGGCTGAGCTTATTATCATTTTTATGATCTTATTGTCTAAACATGGTTATTTAGAAGCAGGATAGATGCCATGAGAGAGGCTGAATCACACTCAATCACACATGCAGACACACACTCCCTTCATCAACTCATACCTCTACATTCATGAAGATTCCTGGACACCCTATGTTTTGTAACTCGGGGGTCGCAAGAAGCAATTCCTCTTTAAGAGTAGCCATCTTGAAAGCCACTGCAGCCATTCTAAAAACTCTGGTAACCAGCAATTCAGACCAGTAGCTATTTTGGAATGGGTAATTATGTCATGTTGATTTTTACCTTATATACATTTATGTCATCTTAAATATTTACTTGTTGATTATTATATAGTTGAGAAACTATTTCCCTCGAATCAGTAACCGCCTTATAGATTTTTCTCTAAAAGATTAAATTTTTAATATTGTTCATTTGAGCAACTTTCATTTTATTGACGTAACAAACGTCTAATTTTATTTCACGTTGTTAAATTGGTGTTCCACCCACAATTTTTTTTTTAAAAGTCAGCAGCTACAAACACTGTAGCTGCTGACTTTTAATAAGGACACTTACCTGTCCAGGGAGCCCGTGATGTGGGCCCCCCGAGGCCGATCTGTCCATCGGATCGGGTGAAGGCACCACCAATCTAATTAAGGGAAACCAGCAGTGGAGCCTTGCAGCTTCACTGCCGGTCTCCTACTGCGCATGCGCGAGTCGCGCGGCGCTTTCTGAATGGCTGGCTGTCTTCTGGGACACACACTGGTCCCAGAAAACAGCGGGGGGACTCGCTGACGAAGAGGATATGACGTCCTGCGCTGCAGACCGGATGGATCGGAAGTACAGGCTGTACTTCATAAAAATGTTAGCAGAAAAAAAAACTAGGGGTGGAGAGGTGGTCTTTCGTTTAAGCCTACCTCTCAAAACTGGGTGGAACTCAGTTTTAACCACTTACTTTTTTTTTTTTTATCTCAATCATTTTTTATTGCACATATGCCAATAAATTTATAGCAGTATAAGGCAAGCGCCAGATCATCCCACGCAGGGGATATGTCTGGCGATACAGAAAAAAGAAAAGAATATAGGAAAAAAAAAAAAAAAAAACATAAATTCAATCATACATAAGCTATAATAATACATAAACATAACATAGAATGTAAGGTTTATACCGGCCTAATCTTGTGTTCCTACCCTTCTTCTCTACGAAATCATATCTCTATTACTAATTCAGTACTTCATTTCCTTACAATTTATTCCACCCCACCCCTCCTCCCCTCCCTACCCCACCCCCCCCCCCTCCGTCACAACGAACCTTTCATATTACCTTTGATGTTTCTTTCACCACCTACACAATAACCATTAATTTCCCTCCTATCCAATATTATGTGTTGTCATTGGTTTTACTGGGTATCCTCCTGTTCTTTTCTCTTCTCCCCCCTCTGCAGGCCTACACTCGCTTTCCTTCCTCTCAGGTATCTCTGTCTTCTTCTACCTCGCTGCCTTTCCCCCCCTCAGTCTCTATATCTGAAGCCTCTTTACTATCAACTGGTGTGGGGCCAAGTCCACATCCCCCAACCATGGATGCCATATCTTGTTAAATTTACTCCGGCCACTTCTGCGGCCGTATGCCAAACGTTCTCTGGGGAGAAAAGAATTAACGTAGGCAATCCATTGCTTCACTGTGGGTACCGTAGGGGCCATCCAGTACTTTGCAATAAGTTTTCTGGCGAGGTACATCAGTCTAGTTAACATGAAGTACTTTCCTCCCGGATACATCTTTTTATTTATGGCTCCAAGCAAGTATACAGTCGGGTTTAGGGGGATAGGGGCCTGCGCCAACCTAGAAATGTACTGGGAAACCTCGTCCCAATATCTGTACAGCTTTGGGCACCTCCAAATTAAATGGATAAAGTCCCCTCTATGTACTTTGCACTTGGGGCACAGTGGGGAGTCTCCTCGCCCCCATTTATAAAGCTGTACTGATGTCCTATAGGCCCTGTGAAGAATAAATAATTGTGACAGTCTTTGGGATGCGGAGAGTGACACCACCGGAATAGCCTTGAGCGCCATTTCCCATTGTTTCTCTTCTATCTCTCCTATATCCTCCGCCCATTTGTTTCGGCATTTTAACAATGTATGATCCTGGACTGACCTCAGCAGCTCCTTGTATATTTTTGATATTAATCCTTTCCTTGTGTCTGCCGAGAGGATCTCATTCAAAAGTGATACTGCTGGTACCATCTGAGAGTGTGTTATTTGTTGTGCCTGTAGCGCGTGGCGCAGTTGGAGGTACTGATAAAAGCCCCTCGCATTCAGGTGAAATTCCCTGCATAGCTGTTCATATGTCTTCAAGACCTCTCCCTCATATAATTGTGAGAAGAACTGAATCCCCTTCTCTTTCCAGTGTGTAAACCCCTGTAGTCCCTGAATCTCGGGGTATCTTCTGTTGTGCCAAATCGGCGTGAATGGAAGCACGCCTGTTATTTTTAACAATTTCCGCGCTTCCCCCCATACCTTTTTAAATAGCGTATTTATTGGTTCTGCCCCCTTCATACTAGGCAGATCCATTTCCAAATGAGAGGCCGCTTCTAGCGTAGGTTCCGACATGGTCACCAATTGGTATGTAGGGTCCTCATTTCCCTTTCGACCCCATCCTGCCATTTGTTGTAGCTGTGATGCCAGGAAATACAGCTTGGAGTTGGGTATTGCAAGCCCTCCTCTATCCTTTTCATATTGCAGTGTTTCCAGGCTAATTCTGGGTGCCTTTTTTTTCCAAATCAATTCCCTCATTAGTGTATCAATTTGCTTAAACCATTTTTTTGGTATCCAAATCGGTGAGTTATGGAGGACATATAATTGCTGTGGTGCCCACACCATTTTTATTAGGTTTGCTCGTCCTATGACTGATAGGGGGAGCCTGCACCAGCTGTTGCTTTTTTCTTTCTGCCTAGAGAGCAGTGGTTCCAAGTTCAACCGAAGATACTCGGCCGGGTTCGAGGACACCACTATTCCCAGATACTTAAAGCTATCAACTATTGTTATTTGTTCCGCGCCCGCCGGTAGTCGATCCCTCTGCTGGTCTATGGGCATTAGCGTTGATTTTGACCAATTGATGTCAAAACCTGAGAAGCTACCATATTCTCCCACTATCTCCATCACTGCACGCAGAGATGAAGTCATATCACCCAGATATATAAGTGCGTCATCTGCGTACAAGGATATTTTTTCTTCTCTCTGATATCTACGGAACCCTACCACCTCCGTTGAGTTCCGGATTTTTATAGCTAAAGGCTCTATTGCCAGAGCGAACAATAGTGGAGACAATGGGCAACCTTGTCTCGTCCCCCTATGCAGTTCTAATGGAGGCGAGAGATCACCATTGATGCGTATTCTGGCTCTGGGTTTGGAGTAAAGTAACTCTACCCAAGCTACAAACCTACTTCCCAACCCGAATCTTTTTAGTGTTTCCATGAGGTAGGGCCATTCCACACTATCAAACGCTTTTGAGGCGTCCAGTGACAGAATGGCCCTACTCCCCGGGTTGTCCACTGGCATCTGGAGGTTCATATAAAGTCTCCTAATATTATCCGAAGTAGAGCGGGTGGGTATAAAACCAGATTGATCGCAATGAACCAGCTTGCTAATCACTCGAGATAACCTTTTAGCCAGGACACAAGCAAACAATTTAACATCCGCATTCAATAACGAAATTGGACGATATGAGTCCAATAGGAGTTTATCTTTCCCGGGCTTTAAAATTACTGTTATTATTGCCTCGTGCATACTATCCGGTAGATAGCCCAATTCCTCAGCCTCCCTTATGGCCTGCAGTAATGGTGGTAAGAGGGCCTCTCTATAGTGGGAATATACCTCTGCCGGAATCCCGTCTGGGCCTGGTGATTTATGGTGATTTGTCCCCTCCAGTGCTTCTCTTAGTTCTGCTATTGTGATTGGGCAGTTTAACAGTTCCCTGTCCGCCTCCGACAATTGCGGGAGCGGACAGGTCTGCAAAAACTGTGTCAGCTCAGACGGGATGTATCCAGTCTTACTGGAATACAAATCTCGGTAGAACTGCTGAAAGCTGCTTAAGATGTCTGAGCTAAGAGTCTGCCTCTTCCCAGATTTAGCCCGTAAAGCCCGAATAGTAGTAGGATCTCTTTGCTCTCTGGCTATATTATATTCCAGGTCATAGATACAATTGTGACTTTAGTGTCTACTGACCCAATGATTATTCTGTCATAAGGTAAAAATATAATATTTTGATGTAGAACAAATTAGAAGCAAGAATTGTTTTAAGATACCAATCATTGTTATAAAAGACATATAAATCGTGACTACATCTGCATAAAAATACACATATAGCATGCGTTGTTCCAAGTATTCATACATAGTATTCATACAAGAATTATACATTTATCCATATAGATAATCATTTTATGTGATATTGATTAATCAAAATCATACTGAGTGTATCGTATATTGTACCGGTTACCAGAGTCCCTGAATAATATACATATATTCATTAGCACCAATATACAAACAGATACACATTATGAAGACAGAACATATTATTTAACAGATAGTTCAGAACAAGTTTTTCTGCCCTCAGACATGCCTAGTGGTTGAAGGTGATATTACCTGAATTCAAAAAAGTTAAATTGTTAGATTTTTTTTCAACCAATGGAAACAATTCATACCTTTTGGGCTGAGCTTATTATCATTTTTATGATCTTATTGTCTAAACATGGTTATTTAGAAGCAGGATAGATGCCATGAGAGAGGCTGAATCACACTCAATCACACATGCAGACACACACTCCCTTCATCAACTCATACCTCTACATTCATGAAGATTCCTGGACACCCTATGTTTTGTAACTCGGGGGTCGCAAGAAGCAATTCCTCTTTAAGAGTAGCCATCTTGAAAGCCACTGCAGCCATTCTAAAAACTCTGGTAACCAGCAATTCAGACCAGTAGCTATTTTGGAATGGGTAATTATGTCATGTTGATTTTTACCTTATATACATTTATGTCATCTTAAATATTTACTTGTTGATTATTATATAGTTGAGAAACTATTTCCCTCGAATCAGTAACCGCCTTATAGATTTTTCTCTAAAAGATTAAATTTTTAATATTGTTCATTTGAGCAACTTTCATTTTATTGACGTAACAAACGTCTAATTTTATTTCACGTTGTTAAATTGGTGTTCCACCCACAATTTTTTTTTTAAAAGTCAGCAGCTACAAACACTGTAGCTGCTGACTTTTAATAAGGACACTTACCTGTCCAGGGAGCCCGTGATGTGGGCCCCCCGAGGCCGATCTGTCCATCAGATCGGGTGAAGGCACCACCAATCTAATTAAGGGAAACCAGCAGTGGAGCCTTGCAGCTTCACTGCCGGTCTCCTACTGCGCATGCGCGAGTCGCGCGGCGCTTTCTGAATGGCTGGCTGTCTTCTGGGACACACACTGGTCCCAGAAAACAGCGGGGGGGACTCGCTGACGAAGAGGATATGACGTCCTGCGCTGCAGACCGGATGGATAGGAAGTACAGGCTGTACTTCATAAAAATGTTAGCAGAAAAAAAAACTAGGGGTGGAGAGGTGGTCTTTCGTTTAAGCCTACCTCTCAAAACTGGGTGGAACTCAGTTTTAACCACTTACTTACTTGCAGTATAGTAACAGTTGAAAGACAGACGTTCTGTCTTATTGTCATTTTTACAAGGTTATTGATTCTACAGGGAGGTTTATCATTGCTGTGTCCTTTCAAAGGTACTACACTCCCATTTAGCGGGTGTTTCAATTGATATTCAAGCTTTTATGTAGCACAATTATTATTTTAATTTTATGTAACATTTGTTTTGTCAACCAATCAATATATAACTATTTCGTATGGTTATATGTCTGGGAAGTTTATCATTGCTGTGTCATTTCAAAGGTACAGTACAACATTCCCATTAGTGGGAGTTTCAATTGATATACAAAGTAAGGTGCAGCGCTCAAATAATAAGCTATAAAAGGGATGCAACAAATATAACAACAATCCTTCATAGAGACATAGAGAACAGTCCTGTAGTGATAATATAAAATGTCCCAAATTGATAATTAGTGAGTCTCCTTCACACGTGACAGCATGCCAAAATATGGTGACTGATAAGTAGTGCCCAACACCGGTGAACAGAATGGCCTCTCACCTGATTAACAGGTTAATAATGCGTTCCCAGAAAGGGTCAATCAGAACGAAATCCTAATCCAGATAATAATCCATCAGGAAAGTACTGGAACTGTCAGTCACGATGGCTCTCAGGCTAGGCTGTAGGCGAGGGTGGCTCTCACATAGCATATGTAATGTAAAAAAGGACAGGGATAGTGCTCTCTGTATACTCCAATTTATTAAGAAGGTAATAAAAAACAAACTTACAAGAGTGGCACTTCACAAGTGCAGGACGAACACAGCATGAAAACTTCCGTGTAGAGACACGGAGTGGAGCATGCGCGGTAGCAGCGGGTGACGTCACGTCGTTACGTTCTGGACGCGTTGCGTCCCAGTGGGCGGGGACTTCTTCAGCAGATGACGTGACGACGAGACTACGTGGGTACCCGCGCTATAAGGAGGTGAGTTGCCATGACGACAGTGAACGCTTCACAGCAGAGAGAAACCGGAAATGTCCCCTGGTATTGTAAACGGGGAAAACGGAAACCACTCCATATGAGCTGATCGCTATGATTCACCATAAAAATTCATTATAATGATTAACAAAGTGACAATAAAACGAGGCAATCAAATGAGCACCTCATATGATTTATAACATAAAAACATGCGAAGACATGTATAAAAACCTCATTAAAAATTTTTTTTTCAGATTTATCATTTTCTAAAATAATAATATCTGATAAAAAATATATATATAGGCATAAAATGTCAGAGCGAAAAATTCCATCAAACCGCTGTTACCGACTGCTCCAAAAATGTTAACATTGCAAAATATAAAAATCTATCGATCAGAGATAAAACAATTAGTATCGAACTCTACATTTAACCCTTCGGGGCACATTACTTTCGTCTCATATATCCAATAGGATTCTCTTTTACTTAGTTGTCTAATAAAATTGCCCCCTCGCCAATGTTTATTGACCCTCTCAATGCCCCAAAACTTCAGACCCTTCGGATTCTGTTCATGAAAGGCCTTAAAATGTCTAGACACGTTATGGGTCTTAAGGCCTTTTTTAATGTTGTTGACGTGTTCTGCCAGTCTGACGTGTAAAGGTCTTGAAGTTCTGCCCACATACTGGAGTCCACAACTGCACTCCAGCATGTAGACAACTCCAACCGTATCACATGTGATCAATTGTTTGATCTCATACTCTTGGTTGGTAGCTGAGGCCAGAAATTTTTTTCTTTTTTTGATGTTCCCTTTGGCATGTTTACAAGGTACACACCGACCGCAAGCATAAAAACCCCCCAAAAAGGAAAAAAGCCTATCTGACGTAGGTATAGGCGGGTCTAGAACTCCAGGAGCTAAACGGTCCCTTAATGTGGGGGCTCTTTTATAAATAAATTGAGGCCTGTCAGGAAGTACAGGGCCCAAAATCCTATCCTGTTTTAGTATTGCCCAGTTTTTTTGAATTATTCTCTCAAACTTACGGTATTGGACATTGTAATCCAACACCATTTTAAAATTGTGTTGATCATTAGTGGGAACCTTCGTGGACCCAGCAATAAGTTCTTTTCTATCTAATGACATAACTCTGGAAACCTCTTCATCCAGGGTGGATCTATTATAACCCTTTTGCTCAAACCTAGAAGAGAGGACTTGAGATTGATCTACAAAGTCATCGAGAGTGGTACAATTACGACGTAACCTAATGTATTGTCCCCTGGGGATGTTACACAGCCAAGAGCTGTGATGGCAACTCCCCAGGGGAATATACGAGTTACGATCTGTTGGTTTGAAATAATTAGTGAGAATAAACTGGTCATGTTTAATACTAATGGACAAATCTAAAAACACAACTTTTTCTGAACTAATGGTCCATGTTAGAGAAATATTCTTTGTGTTATTATTGAGTGATTCAATAAAATCATTCAATCTTGATCTATCACCATTCCAAACGAGGATAAGATCGTCTATGAATCTTCTATAACACACTAACTCTGGGGGGCGACGGAGGAACACTGCCTCATTTTCCCAGTGGGACATAAAAATATTGGCCACGCTGGGAGCGAAGCGAGCCCCCATAGCTACACCCCTGGTCTGTAAATAGAATTCTCTATTATACCAAAAGTAGTTCCTTGTGAGACAAAAATCTAAACAGCTTAAAAGAAACTCCTGATGCCCACCAGATAGAGAGGATGTAGTCAGGGCCCATTCCACCGAAGCCATGGCATCCTGATGGCCGATAATGGTGTACAGGGAACTTACATCTGCTGTGACTAAGAAGGTGGATGGGGAGCATTTCAAGGTGTCTAGAATTTGAATGATGTGTTTCGTGTCCTTCAAAAATGCCGGAGTTTGCATAACTAAAGGTTGTAAAAAGAAATCAATGTATTGTCCTAATCGTGCGGAAACAGAATCGATCCCATAGACAATGGGTCTCCCTGGAGGTCTAACAGCATCCTTATGTATTTTTGGTAAAAAATAAATAACAGGTGTTCTGCAGAATAAAGGATCTAAATACAAAGCTTCCTTTTTATTAAGGATCTTACGGTCCTTACCATCTTCAATAATGTTATGCAATTCATCCTTAAAAGAGAGCATAGGATCCCTATTCAAAACTTGATAAGTATCCTGGTCCGATAACAAACGAATCATTTCATTCTGGTAATATTCTTTACTGAGAATGACTAACCCACCACCCTTATCCGCAGGGCGAATAACGATATCTTTGCGGTCCGTCAGAGATTTTATACCCCGCTTGATAGACAGTGGGTCAGACACTCTTTTCACCTGTAATTTATCTAGGTCATTGGAAACCATATTTTTAAAAACCTCCAAATGTTTGTTATTGGAAATCTGAGGATTAAAAGTGGACCTATTCCGAAGAGACGAATAATTCTGTGCCAATGGTTTGGATCCCTGGGAGGGATGTGATAGAAAATATTTTCTCATGTTAAGAGTTCTTACATACTTTTGAATATTAACATAAGTATTAAACTTATTAAGATTTCTTATAGGGGCGAATTTAAGACCTCTGTCAAGAACCTTGATTTCATCTTCGTTCAAAACAACATGACTGAGGTTATAAATTCCTTTACCTGTTACGGTCTGGGCTTTTTGTACTCGCTTCCCCCCTCTCCTTCCTCTCTTTGTTTTCGCTTTCGGGGGGGACCGGGGTTTGGAGGTGTGTATGGTACAGGCTGTCTCCAATATTCCCCTTGAGCTGCCTGGTATTGCGGAGGGGGGTTCCTCTGTGCCCCCCTTTGGTCTAAAAAATCATTGCGGTCATATGGTGTATGTTCAGTAAGTGGAGCATATCTATTTTGTGTGGGAATAGATCTATCATGAAATTGATAAGAATTCCCTCTATCCCAATAGTCTCTCCTATCATTTTGAGAAGAATACCCATCCCGATGTAAAGGAGGGTCATATTGATAGGTCCCTCTGGGATGGTTCATATCTCGAGTGTGGACTTGGGAACCTCCTCCCCTCCCTTTACCTCTCATATTTTTCCCTCTTTTGTTATTAAATTTCTTGAATCCATTCTTAATGGGAGGGGCTTGAGATTCATTAGGGCGGGGGGAATCGTATTCATATATAGGATTGACACGAGGAGTATTCAACTGTATAGCTCCAGTGTTGGGTTGATCAATCTGAATAGGTTGAGCAGTATCCTCTACTGTAGGGGTATTTTGCCATTTAAAAATAACCCCACCATTAAAATCATCAAAATCCCTGATAAATTTTTTCTTCTTTTTGTTCTGAGATTCAAGGTCCCATTTCATGAGTTTATTTTTAAGCTCTCCTGACAATCGTAAAAACTCATCACTATCCTTTAAGGGTTCAATATTACGGGTGATTTCATTGATTTGTGAGTCTAGGGCTGTCATTCTCTTTCTCTTGCGTATCAAAAGAAATTCAAGCAATTCAAAACCCCTTTTTACAAAAAAATCACTCCATTCAGACATAGACTGTACATCCGTAAGGCCATCATTAGGGGGTAAATCCCACCTCAGACGTCTCGGGATAAGTCTGGCTGTCAAATATTGTTCAAAGGATGTGATGTCCCACCATGCTTTAATCTTTTTCTCATAGATATGACCTAGTTTTCTAAATGTATGAGGCAGGTCATTATGAGATTCAAGCGTGGGGTTCTTAGAGAATACCTCATTTATCTTAATTTCCCTTTTATCGAAATAACTAAAAACTTCCATACTGCAGCTAGATTAGTGATAGTTGTAACACAGCAAAAGAAGGTAGAATAAATCAGCGCATATATGCAAAAAGAAAACTGAAAAGCAGCTGTACACCAGGGTCAACACAATCAAATCCCTTAAGCGAAATATACAAAGTAAGGTGCAGCGCTCAAATAATAAGCTATAAAAGGGATGCAACAAATATAACAACAATCCTTCATAGAGACATAGAGAACAGTCCTGTAGTGATAATATAAAATGTCCCAAATTGATAATTAGTGAGTCTCCTTCACACGTGACAGCATGCCAAAATATGGTGACTGATAAGTAGTGCCCAACACCGGTGAACAGAATGGCCTCTCACCTGATTAACAGGTTAATAATGCGTTCCCAGAAAGGGTCAATCAGAACGAAATCCTAATCCAGATAATAATCCATCAGGAAAGTACTGGAACTGTCAGTCACGATGGCTCTCAGGCTAGGCTGTAGGCGAGGGTGGCTCTCACATAGCATATGTAATGTAAAAAAGGACAGGGATAGTGCTCTCTGTATACTCCAATTTATTAAGAAGGTAATAAAAAACAAACTTACAAGAGTGGCACTTCACAAGTGCAGGACGAACACAGCATGAAAACTTCCGTGTAGAGACACGGAGTGGAGCATGCGCGGTAGCAGCGGGTGACGTCACGTCGTTACGTTCTGGACGCGTTGCGTCCCAGTGGGCGGGGACTTCTTCAGCAGATGACGTGACGACGAGACTACGTGGGTACCCGCGCTATAAGGAGGTGAGTTGCCATGACGACAGTGAACGCTTCACAGCAGAGAGAAACCGGAAATGTCCCCTGGTATTGTAAACGGGGAAAACGGAAACCACTCCATATGAGCTGATCGCTATGATTCACCATAAAAATTCATTATAATGATTAACAAAGTGACAATAAAACGAGGCAATCAAATGAGCACCTCATATGATTTATAACATAAAAACATGCGAAGACATGTATAAAAACCTCATTAAAAAAACATTAGGTTACGTCGTAATTGTACCACTCTCGATGACTTTGTAGATCAATCTCAAGTCCTCTCTTCTAGGTTTGAGCAAAAGGGTTATAATAGATCCACCCTGGATGAAGAGGTTTCCAGAGTTATGTCATTAGATAGAAAAGAACTTATTGCTGGGTCCACGAAGGTTCCCACTAATGATCAACACAATTTTAAAATGGTGTTGGATTACAATGTCCAATACCGTAAGTTTGAGAGAATAATTCAAAAAAACTGGGCAATACTAAAACAGGATAGGATTTTGGGCCCTGTACTTCCTGACAGGCCTCAATTTATTTATAAAAGAGCCCCCACATTAAGGGACCGTTTAGCTCCTGGAGTTCTAGACCCGCCTATACCTACGTCAGATAGGCTTTTTTCCTTTTTGGGGGGTTTTTATGCTTGCGGTCGGTGTGTACCTTGTAAACATGCCAAAGGGAACATCAAAAAAAGAAAAAAAAATCTGGCCTCAGCTACCAACCAAGAGTATGAGATCAAACAATTGATCACATGTGATACGGTTGGAGTTGTCTACATGCTGGAGTGCAGTTGTGGACTCCAGTATGTGGGCAGAACTTCAAGACCTTTACACGTCAGACTGGCAGAACACGTCAACAACATTAAAAAAGGCCTTAAGACCCATAACGTGTCTAGACATTTTAAGGCCTTTCATGAACAGAATCCGAAGGGTCTGAAGTTTTGGGGCATTGAGAGGGTCAATAAACATTGGCGAGGGGGCAATTTTATTAGACAACTAAGTAAAAGAGAATCCTATTGGATATATGAGATGAAAGTAATGTGCCCCGAAGGGTTAAATGTAGAGTTCGATACTAATTGTTTTATCTCTGATCGATAGATTTTTATATTTTGCAATGTTAACATTTTTGGAGCAGTCGGTAACAGCGGTTTGACGGAATTTTTCGCTCTGACATTTTATGCCTATATATATATTTTTTATCAGATATTATTATTTTAGAAAATGATAAATCTGAAAAAAAATTTTTTAATGAGGTTTTTATACATGTCTTCGCATGTTTTTATGTTATAAATCATATGAGGTGCTCATTTGATTGCCTCGTTTTATTGTCACTTTGTTAATCATTATAATGAATTTTTATGGTGAATCATAGCGATCAGCTCATATGGAGTGGTTTCCGTTTTCCCCGTTTACAATACCAGGGGACATTTCCGGTTTCTCTCTGCTGTGAAGCGTTCACTGTCGTCATGGCAACTCACCTCCTTATAGCGCGGGTACCCACGTAGTCTCGTCGTCACATCATCTGCTGAAGAAGTCCCCGCCCACTGGGACGCAACGCGTCCAGAACGTAACGACGTGACGTCACCCGCTGCTACCGCGCATGCTCCACTCCGTGTCTCTACACGGAAGTTTTCATGCTGTGTTCGTCCTGCACTTGTGAAGTGCCACTCTTGTAAGTTTGTTTTTTATTACCTTCTTAATAAATTGGAGTATACAGAGAGCACTATCCCTGTCCTTTTTTACATTACATATGCTATGTGAGAGCCACCCTCGCCTACAGCCTAGCCTGAGAGCCATCGTGACTGACAGTTCCAGTACTTTCCTGATGGATTATTATCTGGATTAGGATTTCGTTCTGATTGACCCTTTCTGGGAACGCATTATTAACCTGTTAATCAGGTGAGAGGCCATTCTGTTCACCGGTGTTGGGCACTACTTATCAGTCACCATATTTTGGCATGCTGTCACGTGTGAAGGAGACTCACTAATTATCAATTTGGGACATTTTATATTATCACTACAGGACTGTTCTCTATGTCTCTATGAAGGATTGTTGTTATATTTGTTGCATCCCTTTTATAGCTTATTATTTGAGCGCTGCACCTTAATTTGTATATTTCGCTTAAGGGATTTGATTGTGTTGACCCTGGTGTACAGCTGCTTTTCAGTTTTCTTTTTGCATATATGCGCTGATTTATTCTACCTTCTTTTGCGGAGTTTCAATTGAGACTCTTAATTTTGTGTAGCACAATCGGTATTTTCATTTTATGTAATGTTTGTTTTTGTCAACCAATATATACAGTATCTCACAAAAGTGAGTACACCGCAAACATTTTTGTAAATATTTTATTATATCTTTTCATGTGACAACACTGGAGAAATTACACTTTACTACTATGTAAAGTAGTGAGTGTACAGCTTGTATAAAAGTGTAAATTTGCTGTCCCCTCAAAATAACTCAACACACAGCCATTAATATCTAAACCGCTGGCAACAAAAGTGAGTACACCCCTAAGTGAAAATGTCCAAATTGGGCCAAATTAGCCATTTTCCCTCCCTGATGTCATGTAACTTGTTAGTGTTCAAAGTCTCAGGTGTGAATGGGGAGCAGGTTTGTTAAATTTGGTGTTATCACACTCACTCTCTCATACTGGTCACTGGAAGTTCAACATGGTACCTCATGCAAAAAACTTTCTGAGGACCGGAAAAAAAGAATTGTTGCTCTACATAAAGATGGCCTAGGCTATAAGAAGATTGCCAAGACCCTGAAACTGAGCTGCAGTACAACGGTCAAGACCATACAGTGTTTTAACATGACAGGTTCCACTCAGAACAGGCCTCACCATGGTCAACCAAGGAAGTTGAGTGCACATGGTTAGCGTCATATCCAGAGGTTGTCTTTGGGAAATAGATGTATGAGTGCTGCCAGCATTGCTGCAGAGGTTGAAGGGGTGGGGGGTCAGACTATCAGTGCTCAGGCCATACGCCACACACTGCATCAGATTGGTCTGCATGGCTGTCGTCCCAGAAGGAAGCCTCTTCTAAAGATGATGCACAAGAAAGCCCGCAAACGGTTTTCTGAAGGCAAGCATACTAAGGACATGGATTACTTGAACCATGTCCTGTGGTCTGGCCAAGATAACCTTATTTGGTTCAGATGGTGTCAAGCGTGTGTGGCGGCAACCAAGTGAGGAGTACAAAGACACAAGTGTGTCTTGCCTACAGTCAAGCATGGTGGTGGGAGTGTGAGTGTCATGGTCTGGAGCTGCATGAGTGCTGCTGACACTGGAGAGCTACAGTTCATTGAGGGAACCATGAATGCCAGCATGTACTGTGACATACTGAAGCAGAGCATGATCCCCTCCCTTCGGAGACTGGGCTGCAGGGCATTATTCCAACATGATAACGACCCCAAACACACCTCCAAGACGACCACTGCCTTGCTAAAGAAGCTGAGGGTAAAGGTGATGGACTGGCCAAGCATGTCTCCAGACCTAAACCCTATTGAGCATCTGTGGGGCATCATCAAAGGGAAGGTGGAGGAGCGCAAGGTCTCTAACATCCACCAGCTCTGTGATGACATCATGGAGGAGTGGAAGAGGACTCCTGTGGCAACCTGTGAAGCTCTGGTGAACTCCATGCCCAAGAGGGTTAAGGCAGTGCTGGAAAATAATGGTGGCCACACAAAATATTGACACTTTGGGCCAAATTTGGACAGTTGCACTGGGTGTACTCACTTTTGTTGCCAACGGTTTAGACATTAATGGCTGTGTGTTGAGTTATTTTGAGGGGACAACAAATTTACACTGTTATACAAGCTGTACGCTCACTGCTTTGGATTGTAGCAAAGTGTAATTTCTTCAGTTTTGTCACATGAAAAGATATAATAAAATATTTACAAAAATGTGAGGGGTGTACTCACTTATGTGAGATACTGTATATAACTATTTTGTATTGTTTTGGACCGAACAGAACCGCTCGGTACTCTTGTTTCTGTCCCCCTGGCCAAATTAACCTTCGATGTGAAAATGTGCACATTCAACCACAAATCACTGACACGGACACGTTCAGTAAGTTTGGTACTTCTGTCGTTTACTTCCTGGGCTCAAAATGATATACTGAGAGCCGGATATTTCGTTATCAAATCAAATATCAAATAAAACAAGCGTGTACAAACCACAAATTATACATATTCATTATTGTGACGAAATGTAAGCTTTGCTGGGTTATATCTGTATAAGGAGATAGCAGACTATCATAGCTAATTTTGGTGTCTTATTTTCAGTTCCTGTTTGTCTTGAGTGTAGCGTCATAGGCCTGAAAATAGGTCCAATCTTCTTCTCAGCTTTGTTGTTTGTTCTTTAACTCTTGCAGTTCTGTTCCACATGAAGGGAGAAGCTGGCAGACATCTAATTTGAGCATGATTAAGGCTAATAGCTGGTTATAAGAAAATAAGCACTTATATCTATGCGATTATATTAGAAATAGAAATAGGCATTTCACAATAACTCATAATCACATTCCATTACAGTATGATTACATGTCTAGTGAATAAATGTAATATTTTTAGACTGTGGTCATATTTGATTGATCTTGTATCTTAAAAATATTATCATTTAAAAATTACTCAGTCATAAATGCAGTGCAGGAAAATGATCCTCATAAGCACGACAACCCGATAGAACACCTTTGGGATAAATGAGAATGGAGACTGTTGAAGCTGTTATAGCTGCAAAGGGTGGGCCAACTCAATATTGAACCCTACAGGCTGGGATGCCATTAAAGTTTCTCTGTATTTGCAGACGATACTAAGCTAAGCAGGGCAATAACTTCTTCGCAGGATGTGGAAACCTTGCAAAAAGACCTGAACAAATTAATGGGGTGGGCGACTACATGGCAAATGAGGTTCAATGTAGAAAAATGTAAAATAATGCATTTGGGTGGCAAAAATATGAATGCAATCTATACACTGGGGGGAGAACCTCTGGGGGAATCTAGGATGGAAAAGGACCTGGGGGTCCTAGTAGATGATAGGCTCAGCAATGGCATGCAATGCCAAGCTGCTGCTAATAAGGCAAACAGAATATTGGCATGTATTAAAAGGGGGATCAACTCCAGAGATAAAACTATAATTCTCCCGCTCTACAAGACTCTGGTCCGGCCGCACCTGGAGTATGCTGTCCAGTTCTGGGCACCAGTCCTCAGGAAGGATGTACTGGAAATGGAGCGAGTACAAAGAAGGGCAACAAAGCTAATAAAGGGTCTGGAGGATCTTAGTTATGAGGAAAGGTTGCGAGCGTTGAACTTATTCTCTCTGGAGAAGAGACGCTTGAGAGGGGATATGATTTCAATTTACAAATACTGTACTGGTGACCCCACAATAGGGATAAAACTTTTTCGCAGAAGAGAGTTTAATAAGACTCTGGGCCACCCATTACAATTAGAAGAAAAGAGGTTTAACCTTAAACTACGTAGAGGGTTCTTTACTGTAAGAGCGGTAAGAATGTGGAATTCCCTTCCACAGGCGGTGGTCTCAGCGGGGAGCATTGATAGCTTCAAGAAACTATTAGATAAGCACCTGAACGACCGCAACATACAGGGATATGTAAGGTAATACTGACACATAATCACACACAAAGGTTGGATTTGATGGACTTGTGTCTTTTTTCAACCTCACCTACTATGTAACTATGTAACTATGTGTATGTGTGTGCAGGCGTCCCAATATTTTTGACAATAAAGTTATCTTTAAATGTGTTTTTAAAATATAGAAGAAATGTAAGTACCTGAATTTGACCTGGCGTGTTGTCAAAGTAGCCTGTTATTTTTTTTGTGTCTTTGGTACATTTCGCTGTTTGCCCTCCTGTTTGGTGATAGTACAGTCTCTAGCTTGACACGCCTATCTCTAAAGTCCGAAAAAGTGTGAATTACAGTGGCAGGGGTGTTTTTTTGAAGCACCTGATTAGAGCCAGAGGCTAATAGGCTTCAAAATAGGGTGGGCTCGTGGTGCAGAGCATTGCGCCAGGAGCCCACCCAGGTGTTACAACAGCGAATAAACAGAAACACTGATCCTCAATCCGGCCAATCAGAAGCAGGTCAAGCCGCCACTGTCCGATATTCTCATTGTGTGCACGAGGCATTAGCAAAGTTTGATAAAATAGGGAAGGTTTAAAAACACTGTCTATGTCTTGGTGGTTAAGGGAAAATCCGCTCTTAGTAAGCTGTCATGGGAGCACATGTTCCCAGTGAAAGATTTCCCCTCAATTCGTGTTCAGGTGACATCTGTAAAAAAAGAGGTTCTCACACCTCCGATATAATTTTATTGCAAAAGCATTTTTGTTATGTGGTGTGCTTACTCTATATATTACATTTTTTTTATATATTTTCTTTCCCATCACTTTCTATTCTGGTATTGATAGTCACCAGCACTAGACATGTGCACTGTCAAAAGATTAGTTTGTTTTTGTTTCATTAGTTTTTGTTTTTTTAGGTCATTCGTTATGATTGTAATTCGTAAATTCGTACATTTGTAAATTTGTACATTATTAAATTCGTACATTCGTAATTTAGAAAATTCGTACATTCATACATTCGGAAATTAGAAAATTTGTAAATTTGTAAATTTGAAATTCAAAAATCTGAAAATGTGAAAATCTGAAATAATAACTAACTACAGTGGAACCTCGGATTACAAGCATAATCCGTTCCAGGAGTATGCTCGTAATCCAAAGTACTTGCTTATCAAAGCAAGTTTTCCCATTGAAGTCAATAGAAACTAAAATAATTTGTTCCGCATTGACTTCAGTGAGATGCAATACCGCATGCGGCCAGAGGCAGGGGGGCACCGGAGAGCCTCAGAAACCGCCGAAAAGGCCCGAGGACACTTCGGCTGACCCCGGCAAACCTCGGAAAGACTTCCTACTCAAGATTTGCCGAGGTCAGCCGAAGTGTCCTCGGGCCTTTCCGTGCGTTTCCAACCGGCGCAGATCGTTCAGCTCTGCTCGGCTCCGGCACCCCCCACCTCAGGCCAAAAGCGGTACTGCACAGCGCTTTGGCCTGAATCGTGCTCGTTTTGTGAGACAACACTAGCAAACCGAGTTACGATTTTTAAAAATAGAGTGTGCGTATTACGAAACGCTCATTAACCGCGTTACTGAATTAGGAACGAAACAAATTGCACATGTCTAACCAGCACCACTAGAAGATTTTCTCTTCAGGAAGCACCAACACCAATAAAAAACCTTACAGAGATTTCAACACTTCCTGACTCTATCCAAAACTGAAAATGTTTGTGTTTTTTATGCATTTTAAAGGCTCATTTAGCTATCAGCTGAGTATGGTGTCATTTTAGCCCCTCTTTAGAACTGCAGTTGTCACGGTCCTTGCCATGTGACCAGGTATAACACCAGCCATGTAAGGGCTTGGAAGATTGGTTATTAGCTGACATAATCATTCTGCCAACTGTGACAATTATTACCAGAGGATTGCCTTGAAAATTGCATACACTGTGCATGTCAGGACGTAAATTAAAACCGCAGAAAACAACAATTGTGATTTTGTTTAGGTTTTGTAAAACGTATTGAATATTTCTAACTAGAACTTTCTTTTGGGGAACAGTTAATTTGGGAATTATAGAGTGTGTCTGCTTGTGTGCTTCTGTCTTCCCTGCAGTCGGGGAATTTTCTGGGCTTGCATTGCGAGTCACAAAAATGTCTTTGGTGTATAAATTAGATCTGTTGAATTGAACTTATTTTACACAATGTTTATTGGTAATACAGTGTAATATACAAGGGGTGTCTAAAAAGTTCTGTGAATGGTCTGAGATCTCAATGGCAACATGGTCCAAATGTGCACATGGCTATCCAGAGACACGTCAAGAAGCGCCACCTAGCGTGGAGTACATGTGACCGTCAGGGTTAACCCGCTGCAGGCAGTCAAATGTAGTCAGTGTGAGAGGTAGAGTCATGATGCAATGGAGCAACGAGTGAACATCATGCTCTGCTACTGTACAAATTGCGAAAATGGAGACAGACGCATGAAATGTCGGTGCAAGTGTACGGGACGGAAGCTGTGAGCAGAAAGTGTGTTTTTACGACTGGTTCAAACGCATTCACAATGGGAAGGAAACAACTGAGGATGAGCCATGTTTGGGTCGGCCGTCCACAAGCGGAACCTCAGACATGATTGAGCGAGTGAGACAAATGCTGGCACGAGATCAGCGACTGACTCTACGATTGATGAAAGAACAAAGTGTACAGTAGCACTATAGGGGTGTATTAAAAGCACATATCAATACAACTTTAACCACTTTGCGACCAGCCGCCGCAGTTTTACTGTGGGAGAATGGCACGATTGGCTAACACAACGTCGCTTCGCCTTGTGGCCACTAGGGGTGCGTGCGTGCCGTCGGAGGCGAGTGCCCGGCGGTCGCGATCACCGCCGGGCTCCCGCGATCGCTCGTGACACACCAAGAACCGGGATCTGTGTGTTTAAACACAGATCCTGGTTCTCTGAGGGGAGAAGAGACTGATCGTGTGTTCATACAAAGTATGAACAGCGATCTGTCATCTCCCCTAGACAGTCCCCTCCCGCTTCAGTTAGAACACAGAGAGGGAACACAGTTAACTCCTTGATCGCCCCCTAGTGTTAACCCCTTCCTTGCCAGTGACATTTTTACAGTAATCAATGCATTTTTATAGCACTGATCGCTGTGTAAATGCCAGTGGTCCCAAAAATGTGTCAAAAGTGTCCGATGTGTCCGCCATAATGTTGCAGTCCCGATAAAAATCGCAGATCGCCGCCATTACTAGTAAAAAAAAAAAAATAATAATAAAAATGCTATAAATCTATCCCCTATTTTGTAGACGCAATAACTTTTGCGCAAACCAATTAAGATACGCTTATTGCAATTTTTATTACCAAAAATTTGTAGAAGAATACATATCGGCCTAAACTGAGGAAAATAATTTTTTTTAGATATTTTTGGGAGATATTTATTATAGCAAATATTGTGGGTTTTTTTTTTCAAAATTGTTGCTTTTTTTTGTTTATAGCACAAAAAATAAAAACCGTAGAGGCAATCAAATGCCACCAAAAGAAAGCTCTATTTGTGAGGAAAAAAAGACGTCAAATTTGTTTGGGTGCAGCGTCGCACGCCCGTGCACTTGTCAGTTAAAGCGACGCAGTGCCAAATTGCAAAAAATGGCCTGGTCATTCAGCAGCCAAATCTTCCGGGCTGAAGTGGTTAAGGAACAATAAATCAGTCCAATGTAAAAACCATAAATGAAGGGTGGTCAGGCAGCGCCTGGCGGTAACACTCTTGTGTATAGTAAA
This sequence comes from Lithobates septentrionalis, assembly GCA_037952835.1. NCBI lineage: Eukaryota > Metazoa > Chordata > Amphibia > Anura > Ranidae > Lithobates > Lithobates septentrionalis. The sequence goes on from JBBDGP010002740.1 coordinate 429,337, forward strand.
CACATATTTATTAGAACATCATAGTATAATGAATCAGTCCATGGAAGGAGTCCATAACAATAGGTTTTCAGACAGCATTTGAAGGCAGCACCCTTAGGCCTCATGTACACTGCTGCTGGTAAACGGACATTTAGGAGCAGTTGGGCATTTTTTTCAGCTGCCCCTGAACTCTCCTCTATGTTATCTTATCAGTACATGTACACAGGGTCGTTTATAGTCTTTTCCAGGTAGTTGAGTTGAGCATTTTTTGGAAAGCAAAAAAATGCGTTCGGGATAGATGTTCAGAGGCATTTGAAACCTCAAATGCCTGTAACAGCTTGTAAAACGGTAACTCGCGTTTAGCCGCATTTTGTTTCCAGGCGTTTTACATTTTTGACTACAAAAAAAAAGCTTCTAAATGCAAATGCGGCATGTAAAAGCAGCAAAACGGACGTTTTTAAACATCGGTTACTATCTGTCAAGTTGAATCGTTCAGGAGAGGTTTTAAAATGTCCCGTGTACATTAAGCCTTAGAGCGAAGAAGGTAACTCTGTAAGTGAAGGCCGTTGCTTCAAAACGCGTTGCTGCCCACCCTACGTCAGCACGCCAAGCACGCCCTTCGTGTGACATCACGTCCGGCTCGGCGCCATCTTGCGTTCCACGCTGGTTCTGGGGTGATGGGCCACTTCCTGCTTCCATCAAGCAACACAGCCTGTGCTCAAGGCTGCCCCGGCACCAGGAGGGCTTGGAGAGACTGACGACTATACACTTTTGTGCCTGTATTACTCATCTATTTTATGGGTTGCCATTTGTTTTTATTCATATTAAACCACTGATTTTAAAGCTGCACTCAGTCTGGCGTCCCTCTGTTCCTGCTCTACGATTGATGGTGGAGGAAGGCCCCTTTCACACTGGGGCGATAAGTGTGTCGGCGGTAAAGCGCCGCTAATTTTAGCGGCACTTTACCGTCAATTTTGCGGCGCTATTCAGCCGCTAGCGGGGCACACCCCCCCCAGCAGCCGAGAAAAGGTTAAGACCACCCGCAAAGCGCTTTGTTGGCAGTATAGCTCCACTGCCCATTGATTTCAATGGGCAGGAGCGGTGGAGACCACTCCTTCACCGCTCCAAAGATGCTGCTAGCAGGACTTTTTTTAGCGTCCTGGCAGAGCACCGCTCCAGTGTGAAAGCCCTCGGGGCTTTCACATTGGAGAGACAGCAGCGGCTGTTTCAGGTCGGTTTGCAGGTGCTATTTTTAGCTCTGTAGCGCCTGCAAAGCGCCCCAGTGTGAAAGGAGTCTAATTGGGCATTAGCAAGGACACGTGCGCACCATCGTCCGCAAAGATTTGGGTAAGCGGAAGATCTGTTCCCAGTTTGTGACACACCAGTTGACAGACGAACAGAAAGCAAAACAGATGGAAATCCTCTGGAGGTTTCGTTACCATGTGTGACCAGGATCCATACTTTCTGCGAACAATCATCACAGGGAGACCTGGTGCTACCAGTTTGATTCGGAATCCAAGTGGCAATCTATGGAATGGCGTTCCCCATCTTCCCTGCGACCCAAAAAGAGAAAGGTGCATGTTTTGCGCATGTGGCAGCAATCTAAGATTGCGTGACAGCAGTTCTTCAATTGATTCCTAAAGAGGCCTTTGCTGACAGTTTCCAGAAGCTTTATGAACGTTGCCAAAAGTGTGTTGTGAAGGATGGCCATTATTTTGAAGGCCAATAAAGGTAATTTGTTTGTATCTTCTGTTTTGTTTGTTTTGTTAAACACACCTTGTATATATAATACACGTGTACTAATTGTTATTATATTTCTAGATACACTTGTCCATTTCTGCTTGAAGAAGCAGAGTTTGTCTGAAAAATGCATCCAGCTCTGCCGATTACCCTATCTGTAAACAACCTCTACAATTGACGGTCTGGATTAGCATGTGTAAAGTGCACTGTATAGAATAGGGAGTAAAAGGATATGATTATGTATGGATGCTTAACCTCTTCCCGCCCGCCGGCCGTCAAATGATGGCTGGGCAGTGCGGCTCCCGTCCTGGGTGGACGTCATATGAAGGCCCTCCAGAATGACCGCTCTCGCACGCCCCCGGGCCGTGCCGTGTCGCTAGGACACAGCACGACCCCGATCTGTGTAAAGAGCCACGGGCCACGGCTGGCAGAGTGTGAGGAGAGCCTTTTAGCGGCATCTCCCCACAGAGGACAGCTAGGGATGTAATCAGGGCACTGATCATCAGTGTCCTATATACAATTAAGTGCCAGCAATGCCACTGCCAGCAATCAGTGCCCACAACTGGCACCAATCTGTGCCCACAAGTGCCAGCAATCAGTGCCCACAAGTGCCAGCAATCAGTGGCCATCAGTGATGCCAATCAGTACCCATGCCCATCAATGCCCATCACTGGTGCCCATCAATGCTCATCACTACTGCCCATGAATGCCACCCATCAATGCCCATAAGTGTCCATCAGCGCCACCCATCAGTGCCGCCTATCCATGCCCACCAGTGCCACCTATCTGTGCCCAGTGCCCACCAGTGCCACCCATCAGTTCTGCCTATCAGTGCTCATCAGTGCCACATATCAGTGCCCAAGAGTGCGGCATATTCGTGCCTCCTCATCAGTGCCACCTAATCAGTGCCCATAAGTGCCACCTTATTAGTGCCCATCAGTGCTGCCTCATCAGCACCTTTTTAGGGAAGAATAAAAAACCCAGGAGTGATTAAATACCACCAAAAGAAAGCTCTATTTGTGTGAATAATGATAAAAATTTCACATGGTTACAGTGTAGCATGACCGCACAATTGTCATTCAAAGTGTGATTCTTCCTGGTTGCTGCAGGCTATTATACTTTATACATGTCCCTTTGCCTTATTAAACAGGCCAATTTCCCTGACAGTATTAAAAACTATTAATACCCTGCTTTCACCCCAATCATACTTTCACACCACATTTCCAATCTTCGCTCAATTTAAATCACTTCTAAAATCATGTCACTTTTTTTATCAACCAGCTTGGGACACAATCTTCCTAATAAATTATTTATGGCAAAATTATCGCGTACCCTCAAGACTTTGATTATATCCACTGTACAGTATATTGTAGCTGCAGTTTCCCATGATGCTTCACTTCTGCTGAAGCTCTTGTATAAATCATTTATCCTGAATAACTGCGCACTGGTTCATAACTAGAGCCAAAGTATCATCGTTAATACCAAAGTTCCACTTTCCAGTCTTGCAGACACACATTCCTTTAATCCGCCCAATTTCGCTTTTATCGTTGTATTAAAAGAGGACGCTAAGCAAAACATAAAACTCTGACATAGATATGTAAAGTGAAAAGTATTAGGCTGTGGAAGAAGCAACTTTGGAAAGAAAAAAAAAATGTTCCATACTTTTTTATGCCTTTAGTTTTAATGCAGAGCTTTCTGTTGCATACATTTGCAAGTACTGTTAATGTAGAAGCGGCATGGTCATGTCAAAGTGCCTTTGTATTGTGCAGTGTTACTGTTATGCCACGTACACACGATCGAAAATGCCGCCAGCAAATCTCCAATGAGAGCTTTTTGTTGGAAAATACGACCGTGTGTATGCTCCAGTGGTCTTTTGCTGGCGGAATTCCAGCCAGCAAAAGATTGAGAACATGTTCTCTATTTTTCGGTTGGGAAAAGTTCCTATCCAAAAATGCGTTCGTCTGTATGCAATTCACGCATGCTCAGAAACAATTTGATGCATGCTTGGAAGCATTGAACTTAATTTTCTCGGCTCGTCGTAGTGTTGTATGTCGCCGCGTTCTTGACGGTCAAAAGTTCAGAGAACTTTTGTGTGACCGTGTGTATGCAAGGCAAGCTTGAGCGGAATTTCGTAGGAAAAAAACAAAAATACTGATTGTGTGTATGCGGCATAAGAGAGCACCAACAGTGAGACGTATATAGATAAACGTGAAATGAGCTGAGATCAGGCATACCTGAAAGATGATACAAAACACAGTATGTGGCACACATGGCTGAGCTGAGTTGAGACTGCAGACAGATGCCTCTGCATAAAAAGAGGTTGCCCCAGGAGATCCTGTTACTTCTCCTTCCACAGGTACAGAACTCGGCGCTCATTTGCAACAAAGGTATCCAAGTATTCAAGTGGAGGCAGATTCCGGTAGCACTGTCAGTGGTTTACTCTATTAGTTCCCCACATGTCCCTGTGGAGAACAGCGACACACTGAATGCAATCTGTAAGGAGTGCCAATTTTTTTCCCTGTTCTTTTAGATCTGGGCAAGGTGCTTCTATTGCAAAGAATTCCTCTATCTAGATGGGGATCACCAAACCTATTCCCGGCAAGCCCCAGCAACAGAAAGTGGAGGATGGGGTTTCTTAGTCACCTGCAGGGCCCATGAAAGGTCCCCCTGGCCCTGATCTGGTTGGCTTGATCCCCACAGTGCAGCCGGTGTTACATAGTTACATATAGTTACATAGTAGGTGACGTTGAAAAAAGTCCATCAAGTCCAACCTATGTGTGTGATTATATGTCAGTTTTACATTGTAAATCCCTGTATGTTGTGGTCGTTCAGGTGCTTATCGAAAAGTTTTTTTAAACTATCAATGCTCCCCGCTGAGACCCCTGCCTGTGGAAGGGAATTCCACATCGGCAAGGATGTGGAATTCCCTTCCACAGGCAGTGGTCTCAGCGGGGAGCATTGATAGCTTCAAGAAACTATTAGATAAGCACCTGAATGACCGCAATATACAGGGATATACAATGTAATACTGACACATAATCACACATAGGTTGGACTTGTGTCTTTTTTCAACCTCACCTACTATGTAACTATGTAACTATGTAACATCCTTACCGCTCTTACAGTAAAGAACCCTCTATGCAGTTTAAGGTTAAATCTAATTTCTTCTAATTTTAATGAGTGACCACGAGTCTTGTTAAACTCTCTTCTGCGAAATAGTTTTATTCCTATTGTGGGGTCACCAGTACGGTATTTGTATATTGAAATCATATCCCCTCTCAAGCGTCTCTTCTCCAGAGAGAATAAGTTCAGTGCTCGCAACCTTTCCTCATAACTAAGATCCTCCAGACCCCTTATTAGCTTTGTTGCCCTTCTTTGTACTCGCTCCATTTCCAGTACATCCTTCCTGAGGACTGGTGCCCAGAACTGGACAGCATACTTCAGGTGAGGCCGAACCAGAGTCTTGCAGAGTGGGAGAATTATCACTTTATCTCTGGAGTTGATCCCCTTTTTAATGCATACCAATATTCTGTTTGCTTTGTTAGTAGTAGCTTCGCATTGCACGCCATTGCTGAGCCTATCATCTACTAGGACCCCCAGGTCCTTTTCCATTCTAGCTTCCCCCAGAGGTTCTCCCCCCAGTGTATAGATTGCATTCATATTTTTGCCACCCAAATGCATTATTTTACATTTTTCTACATTGAACCTCATTTGCCATGTAGTTGCCCACCCCATTAATTTGTTTAGATCTTCTTGCAAGGTTTCATCCTGTGGAGAAGTCATTGCCCTGCTTAGCTTAGTATCATCCACAAATACAGAGATTGAACTGCTTCTCCCATCCTCCAGGTAGTTTATGAACATATTAAATAGGATTGGTCCCAGCACAGAACCCTGGGGGACCCCACTTTCCACCCCTGACCATTCAGTGTACTCCCCATTTATCACTACCCTCTGAACTCGCCCTTGTAGCAAGTTTTCAATCCATGTACTCACCCTATGGTCATCTCACCTCCTCATAGAAGGTTAATAGATAGATGGTTTGGCAAGAATCATTCTTCATGAATCCATGCTGATTACTGCTAATGATACAGTTTTCTTTACTAAAATCTTGTATATAGTCCCTTATTATCCCCTACAGGAGCTTGCATACTATTGATGTTAGGCTAACTGGTTTGTAATTCCCAGGGATGTATTTTGCTCCTTTTTTAAATATTGGTGCTACATTGGCCTTTATCCAATCAGCTAATACCATTCACGTTAGTAGACTGTAAGTAAACATTAGGAACAATGGTCTGGCAATTACTTGACTAAGCTCCCTAAGTACCCTCAGATGCAAGCCATCTGATCCCGGTTATTTATTAATGTTTTCCATGTCTAATTTTAATTCTGTCCTCTGTTAGCCATGAGGGTGCTTCCTGTGATGTGTCATGAGATTAAACACTGCAGTTTTGGTTACTGAAACCCAATTCCTTCATGAAGACTGAGGAGAAGTATAAATTCAATACCTTTGCCATCTCCCCATCCTTTGTAACCAGATTTCCTTCCTCATTCTTTATGGGGCCAATATGGTCTGTAAATAAACAAAGGGAGAGGCGCCTCTGGGTGCAGAAGTATAACAAGTTTTAATAGCACTAGCTGAACAACTCACATTTAGGAGATAAAAAGCAGGCATATAATTAGTCCCACAGTGGGGAGTAATAGAAAGTGTCCTCAGTTGACGGTCCTATCCAGGATGGGAAGCGCTGTATCCTTTCGTTCGCTGCTCACTGCTGCTCTGCTGTAGTGGGGGCTGGCCGCGGTGGAGAAGAGCAAAGAACGAGGCCTGGAATGTCAGTGGTGTGCAGGACGAGGACGGATGATGTCATTGGCAAGCGACGCGTTTCCTGAGCACACGCACTACGAGTGACACGGCAGTCGCACTCTTTTATCAAGCTAACTCGTGGGACTACAAGGAGCTGCCTTATATGCTGTACATGGGGGAGGGGCCGGCACAAATGTCCATTGATAACATGGGAAATCGTTTATACAACCCCTGGCAAAAATTATGGAATCACCAGTCCCTGAGGATGTTCCTTCAGTTGTTTATTGTTGTAGAAAAAAAGCAGATCACAGACATGGCCAAAAACTAAAGGCATTTCAAATGGCAACTTTCTGGCTTTAAGAAACACTAAAAGAAATCAAGAAAAATAATTGTGGTGGCCAGTAACAGTTAGATTTATTGAACAAGCACAGGGAATAAATTATGGAATCACTCAATTCTGAGGAAAAAACTATGGAATCACCCTGTAAATTTTCATTACAAACACTAACATCTGCATCAGATTAAATCTGCTTGTTAGTATGTAGGTAAAAAAAAGTGATCACACCTTGGAGAGCTGTTGCAACAAGTGGACTGACATGAAGCATGGCTCCAACACCAGAGATGTCAATTTAAAAAAAGGAGAGGATTATCAAACTCCTTAAAGAGGGTAAATCATCACGCAGTGTTGCACAAGATGTTGGTTGTTCACAGTCGGCTGTGTCTAAAACATGGACCAAATACAAACAACATGGGAAGGTGGTTAAAGGCAAGCATACTGGTAGACCAAGGAAGACATCAAAGCGTCAAGGCAGAAAACTTAAAGCAATATGCCTTGAAAACAGAAAATGTACAACAAAACAAATGGAACAAATGGGAGGAAACTGGAGTCAACATCTGTGACCGAACTGTAAGAAACCGCCTAAAGGAAATGGGATTTACATACAGAAAAGCTAAAAGAAAGCCATCTCTAACACCTAAACACAAAAAAACAAGGTTACAATGGGCTAAGGAAAGGCAATCGTGGACTGTGGATGATTGGATTTCTGTCTTGACGCTTTGATGTCTTCCTTGGTCTACCAGTATGCTTGCCTTTAAACACCTTCCCATGTTGTTTGTATTTGGTCCATGTTTTAGACACAGCCGACTGTGAACAACCAACATCTTGTGCAACACTGCGTGATGATTTACCCTCTTTAAGGAGTTTGATAGTCCTCTCCTTTTTTTCAATTGACATCTCTGGTGTTGGAGCCATGCTTCATGTCAGTCCACTTGTTGCAACAGCTCTCCAAGGTATGATCACTCCTTTTTACCTACATACTAACAAGCAGATTTAATCTGATGCAGGTGTTATGGGGCGTACACACGGTCGGACTTTTCGTCTACAAAAGTCCGACAGCCTGTCCGACAGACTTCCGGCGGACTTTCGGCGGACTTGCGGCGGACTTGCGGCAGACTTTCTAACGAACGGACTTGCCTACACACGACCACACAAAAGTCAGACGGATTCGTACGTGATGACGTACACCGGACTAAAATAAGGAAGTTCATAGCCAGTAGCCAATAGCTGCCCTAGTGTACGACCTAAAGATTTGAAGCATGTTTCAAATCTAAAGTCCGTCGGATTTGAGGCTGAAAAAGTCCGCTGAAAGTCCGGGGAAGCCCACACACGATCGGATTACCAGCCAGCTTTAGTCCGTCAGCGTCCGTTGGACTTTTGTAGACGAAAAGTCCGACCGTGTGTACGCCCCATTAGTGTTTGTAATGAAAATTTACAAACATAATTTTTTCCTCAGAATTGAGTGATTCCATAATTTATTCCCTGTGCTTGTTCTATAAATCTATCTGTTACTGGCCACCATAATTATTTTTCTTGATTTCTTTTAGTGTTTCTTAAAGCCAGAAAGTTGCCATTTGAAATGCCTTTAGTTTTTGGCCATGTCTGTGATCTGCTTTTTTTCTACAACAATAAACAACTGAAGGAACATCCTCAGGGACTGGTGATTACATCATTTTTGCTAGGGGTTGTATTACAAAGACAAGCAGCAATATTAGGTGTTCATGCCAGATACAGCAAAAATAACATGTCTATCCATATATAAAAATAATTAAACATTTAAAAAGGTTAAAAACATTGATGATGATAATAAAATAATATAATAACTGGGCAATATATACTTATTGGGGCATGATTGGCAGCAATATATGTATATGTGTAAATCTTCAGAAGAGGAGATATATACATATACATATATATCTGCCAATCCTACCCCAATAAGTATATATTGCCCTGTTATTATATTATTTTATTATCATCATCAATGTTTTTTAAACTTTTTTTGTGTCACTCGCAGTGCGCATGCTCAGGAAACGCGTCGCTTGCCAGTGATGTCATCCATCCGTCCTTGTCCTGCACACCACCAGCGTTCCAGGCCTTGTTTTGAGCTCCTCTCCACCTTGGCCAGCCCCCACTACAGCGGAGCAGCAGTGAGAGGCGAACAAGAGCATACATCGCTTCCCATCCGGGATAGGACCGTCAACTGAGGCCACTTTCTTCTACTCCCCACTGTGGGACTAATCATATGCCTGCTTTTTACCTCCTAAATGTGATTTCTTCAGCTTTAGTGCTATTAAAACTTCTGCACCCAGAGGCACCTCTCCCTTTGTTTATTTACAGTGTACTGGAACATGGTTTCTGTTCCCATATGCGGTGGATCTCTACACCATCCCTATGGTCTGTGGACTTTTTTTCCCATACCTGTTGGACGTTTGTCTATATATATATATATATATATATATATATATATATATATATATATATATATATATATATATATATATATATATATATACATATATTATTGAATTCCTTCCCCACTCCCCTTCCTCCTCTTCCTCCCTTTCTTCATTTATTTGACTAGTTACTTATGGGATAAATTGTGTTCAATTCTTTGCACATATACTTGTCCCAATATGGTCTGTCCTCCCTTTTTTACTGTTTATACACTTAAAGAATTTCTTGGGATTTTTTTTGCTCTCCTCCGCTATGTGTCTGTCGTGTTCTATCTTAGCCACCCTAATTGCACCCTTACATTTCTTGTTGCATTCTTTGTAAAGTCTGAATGCTGATGATGATTCCTCAGCCTTGTATTTTTTGAAGGCCTTCTCCTTTGCTTTTATTTGCATTTTTACATTGGAGTTAGGCCATCCAGGATTTTTGTTCGCTCTTTAAAATTTATTTCCCAATGGGATGCACTGGCTCATGCCCTTATTTAATATGCTCTTAACCACATGCCAAAAACAAAAAATAGTTTTTTTATATATTTTTGTGGATATTTATTATAGCAAAAAGTAAAAAATGTTGCTTTTTTTTCAAAATTGTCGCTCTTTTTTTGTTTATAGCGCAAAAAATAAAAACTGCAGAGGTGATCAAATACCACCAAAAGAAAGCTTTATTTGTGGGAAAAAAAGGACGTCAATTTTGTTTGGGTGCAACATTGCATGACCGCGCAAATGTCAGTTAAAACAACGCAGTGCCAAATCGCAAAAAGTGCTCTGGTCAGGAAGGGGGTAAATCCTTCCGGGGCTGAAGTGATTAAAGCAAACCCATGTCTCCTCCGTGTTTTTTGTTCCTAAGATTTTATCCCAATTTATATCTTATAGCAAGGTTCAAAGTTTAGGGAAGTTGGCTCCTTTGAAATTCAGTGTCTTTGTATTCCCCTTATTTTTCCTATTTGTGTGATTTATACTGAAGCCAATTGACATGGTGGGATGTTTTTACTTTTGAGCATTATTTAAGGGAAAATCTCATCTTCCGCAGCCTAAGATGGGAAGTAGCACCCCAGGATGGGCTTAATGAACCAGAGTTCATTGATGAGTGGTTTGCATTTTTTAATAAAGTAGGAAGGGAATTGCAGGCCCTCGTTTTAAAAAGAAAACAGATCAAGCTCATTAAAATTAAGGAGAAAATCACTACACTGCAGAGTAGGTTGGAACCAATTAAGGAGTCCAATCAGATGAAAGAATTCAATACCAATATGCAAAAGAAATTAGAAAAAATAGACCGAGAAACCCAAAAGAAAAAAGTAAAAAAATATAATAGGGATTCCAATGATTTTAAGACCAATAAGGTCTATGCCTGGCAAAATTCAAACATTGAAAACAATGAGAATAATACCATTAAGGAGGGAGAATCCATCAGGACCAGTGCTCCTACTCACCAAACCAAAGATGTACCCCCTAGGGGCACCAACAACAGAGGCACATCAGGCCCCAACCCCAATCGGAATGGCAATACCCCAGTCAATAGTGAGTATCGCTATAACGAGTACCATCAACCAGTGGGTCCAACTAGACCTGGCAACGGGGGGTACCCACAACAATATGGTTACGCCTCACCCCATTCTTACCAACGTAAAAGGGGAGGGGGGGGACGAACCACGGATTACCCCCAACAATGGCATCAGTACCCTCCTCCAGAACCCAACTACCATGTACCACTGTACAATAGGTATCAACCATTAATGGATGAAGAATATAGAATACAACACCAACAGGAGCCTTTTTTAGGACAACGGGGGAGGGGGGGGAGGGGGGGTGGAACACCAAGGAGGAACACGCACCCAGGGGAATACAGGGGAGGCAACGCCACTGGGCCCCCACAGTACCCAAATCGAGAATTCACCCCGTATCAAAGAGGAGAAGGGGATGTCGGGCAGGCAGACGGAGACAACCCAAGAAAAAGATCGAGGGACATGTAGATACGGGTATATACAATCTAAGTGAGGTCAAGCTAAATGAGAAGGAATTGAACATATTACAAACTGGTCTCAAATGTGCCCCCAGGAGAGTGATGAATAAGTTTGAAACTTATATTGACACACACAAATTTATCAGAACACTAAATTTAAAAAAATATTTTCTCAGCCACCCTGTGGAGTCAGGGATTAGGGCGAATGTAGGAGGACAGAGAATTGATAGTGGCCTGAAGAATAAGTCTATTTTCAATCCACAATTATCAAACAATCACTTTATAGAGGTATTTAAGCACCTGGTGTTGAAAGACATCGAGGAGCTCCCTGTTAAGAAAATGGTAAATCCGAGGTACATTAAGGATGGTTTAAAATCTTTGGAAGATAAGAAAAACATCATCATCCGCCCGGCGGATAAGGGAGGTGGGGTAGTCCTTATGAAGAAAGATTTCTATCACCTTCAGCTCATGGAGCTCTTGGGGGATAGAATCACATACAAGAAACTGGGGGTTGACCCAACGGAAGCTTATAGAACACAATTGAGTACGTTGGTGGAATGGGCTCACCAGATGAGCGTTTTAAGCAGCAAAGAGAAGCGCTACCTGGTGCCCTCAGTGTGTAGGATTCCCATCATCTACACACTACCAAAAATTCATAAGAACGTGCAAACACCTCCTGCCCGCCCAATCGTGAACGGGATAGGGTCTGTCACGGCACGCTTGGGAGAATATTTAGATAAATTTTTGCAGCCTAGCGTCCTCACCACCAGAGCGTATTTGAGGGACACATCTGACCTGCTGCAACTCTTGAGGGAAGTGGTCATCAAGCCTGAAGGAGAGATTTATCTGATAACAGCAGATGTGTCCTCATTATACACTATTATACAACATGAGGATGCACTGCTGGCATTGAATTGGGCACTCAGCAAGAGGGATGAAATCCCTCATTTGCAAAAGCGTTTTTTGGGACATGCTCTGGACTTTTGCATGTCCCATAATTATTTTTGGTATCACGGCTTTTTCTTTTCACAACAGGTTGGCGTGGCTATGGGGGCTAAGTATGCCCCCAGCCTCGCCAACCTGTTCATGGCTGAGTGGGAAGATAAGCGAGTATTCAGTACCCAAAGACCCCAGCTGAAGTTTTATCGTCGCTTCATAGATGATTTGATGTTCATTTGGGAAGGATCAAAGGAGTCAGCGATTGATTTTTTGGGGCATTTGAATGACAATACTAACGGCATCAAATTGGACTACCAAATCAGCGACACTTCGGTTAACTTTCTAGATGTCACCATAGAAAGGAATGTTAATGGTTTAAAGACAAAAGTCTACTTCAAGCCCACGGATCGTAATAGCTATTTGGCCATCACAAGTGGACACCACCCCACTTGGATCCGCAATATACCAAAGGGGCAGATACTCAGGGTACGCAGAAACTGCACTGATTTGGAGGACTATCACACCCAAGTTAAGTTATTAAAGGACAAGTTCATACAGAAGGGTTACCGGGAACAGACACTGGACAACATAATACAGGAGGTAGCACTCACACCCAGAGACGGGTGCTTTGGGAGAGGACATCTCCCAGGCGGGAGTGCCCAACATCAAGTTAGATTCATCACAAGCTTCCATTTTCAGTACAGGGATATTGAGACCATATTCAAAAAACATTGGCACATTTTGGGCCGTGACAGACACCTGGGCCAGATCTTATCTTCATCACCCAAATTCGTCTACAGACGAGCCCCAAATTTTGGGGATAAAGTGGTAAGAAAGATTTTGGATCCACCAGGGCAACAAACTATAAGGGTCAACCTACAGGGGTTCTTCCCATGTAGGAAGTGTGTGTGTTGCAAAACTGTCAGGACCTCCAACAGGGGGAAGACTTCGGTCACTAGCACAGACCAGGAAACCTTTGAAATTAAGGAATATATTTCATGTAATTCCTCATATGTCGTCTACCTTCTCTGGTGCCCATGTGGGCTACTGTATGTTGGACGAACGAAACGATTACTCCGAGTCCGAATCTCTGAACACCTCACGAACATCAAAAATGGCTTTAAAAACCATAGTGTTTCGTTACACTTTAGAGAGAAACACCAACAAGACCCCTCCTTAGCACAATTCTGTGGATTAGATTGTGTATATCCATCTTGGAGAGGGTCTAATAGGGTGAGGGACCTCTCACAAAGGGAAACCCTATGGATACACCGTCTGAAAAGCCTTGCCCCCAGGGGCTTGAACATTGAAGTAGACCTGAACTGCTTCATAAATGATTTTTGAACTATGCTCCCATAGAGACAACCCTTTATACTGTATATAGATGTGCACATTTGTATATACTGTTCTACACATTACATATATTCATTTATATGTTTATTTTTAGACACTTGTAACATCCTATCATTAATTGAGGGATTGTATTATGAGTTTTCACTGCATGGTATCATGCTCTCAGCACGTTAGGAGGGATAGTGGGCTGCTTGTTTATGGGGGGTGGTAATTGTGCGGCTCAATCTGGGTTTTTGAGGAAGAGAACTAATGAGCCTTCTTCGATTTCACCACTAGAGGGCTCTAGCACCATTCAACCCTAAAAACACTTTATAGAGATTCATTGAGTGCACATATACTATTCAATCACTAGTTTCATTGATTTATGTAAGGATTTATTTTCACTTTCACAAATTTAGTTAGATTTAGGACCAATGGGGGGAGTTTAGGCTTATAGCCCAACACATAGTTCTGACCAGGCATTGTCTGGAATGTTCATTTTTGCTTTATTGTTAGTTACATGTGTCCCGCTACTCTTTGGGATCTTTTTGTAATGAAATGTGTCCTCTGAGAAATGTGATCGGTCCAGCACTGCTGTGTTGAGGGCTGCGGGGACACCTGGGAACATGAAGTAAGATTTGCATACTCCTACGTCGACGGACGTGAGGGGTATAAGAGTGGGAGGAGCCGTACCGTACAGCCAATCCCATGAGGAAGTCAGGTGTGACGAAACATGTCGGGGCGTGGCTGTACGGCATCCAGGACTAGCAATCAGTGAGAGATAGGACGTCGCGGCATATCTCCGGTAACCGGCGAGATCCTCTGAAGGCGCTAGAGGAGTCACGCTTTGGGCGTACAAGCCAGCAGGAGATCTATACCAGCGAAGTGTCAGCAAGAGGGGTGAGAACCCATCCAACCCTTTGTTTGGTGGTCCGCCGCGACCCTCGTTTCATAGTGGTGCTGGGCGTTTCACAGAGGAGGAGTGTATTGGAAGTTTTCTTTGCAGTGTCAGTTTGGCTTGATTCAAGAATTTTTATGTGAGTGCAATGATTGAAGGTTTTTAAGTTCAATAAATTTTACACTTGATTTTACGGTATCACACTATGTTGAGTTTTTTCCATGCATTGAGGTGACACTGGGATTAATAAGGAATTCGGAGCTTACACCCACAGCTGATGCGCATTACATCTATGCTTTGCTGCCAAAACACGAGAGTGTGAGGCATTGTGAGTCGGTGAGTGCTGACTTTAAGGGGAGTGGAATCACTGACACTAAGTCAATTGGTGGACCGTTTTCCAGATTCATCACATTTCTTGCACGGTGCTCTATTTATGGACTTTATGGACTTTACCACTTGATTTCATTTCTGTTTATGTGTCATCACTATTGCCTTGTAATTGGCACATTTGCATTTTTAATTTTGTATTTGAATAAGTTTTCTATGATTTTGTTGTTGATAGATGTACTAGATCACTTTTGAGTGTTGTATGATCTATCACTGGTACTTAGCGCTACTTATATTGTTCTACCAGGATCACATTTATTTGGGCTCTTGGGAATAATAGGATTTATGACCGCGCAAATGTCAGTTAAAACAACGCAGTGCCAAATCGCAAAAAGTGCTCTGGTCAGGAAGGGGGTAAATCCTTCCGGGGCTGAAGTGATTAAAGCAAACCCATGTCTCCTCCGTGTTTTTTGTTCCTAAGATTTTATCCCAATTTATATCTTATAGCAAGGTTCAAAGTTTAGGGAAGTTGGCTCCTTTGAAATTCAGTGTCTTTGTATTCCCCTTATTTTTCCTATTTGTGTGATTTATACTGAAGCCAATTGACCTGTGATCGCTGTTTCCTAAATTGCCCCTTATTTCCACATCCGTGATGAGGTCTGTATTGTTGGTAATAAGTAGGTCTAGTAACACTTTGTTTCTAGTTGGTGCGTCTACCATTCGACCCATTAAATGGTCCTGCAAGACATTTAGGAACTGGCGAGCCTTAGACGAATGCGTGGTTCCTTCCACCCAGTCTATGTCTGGATAAATAAAATCCCCCATTATGATGACACTTCCCTTCCTTGCTGCTAATCCAAATTGTAATAAAAGGTCTGTCTCCTCCTCCCCCCTCGGGTTAGGGGGCCTATAGCATACACCCAGTATTAATTTCCCCCTAGTTTCATCCCTTTGGAGCTCTACCCATAAGGATTCCACCTCCTCCCTAGTTCCATTAGTAATGTCATCTCTCGCATTCACTTGTACATTATTCTTGATATACAGGCATACCACTCCCCCTTTTTTACTCTCTCTATCCCTGCCATAAAGGGAATACCCTTGAATGGTTGCCAGCCAATCATGAGAGTTGTTAAACCAAGTCTCTGAAATTCCCACAAAATCGAAATCCTCCTCGTACAACAGTATCTCTAGTTCCCCCATCTTGTCCACCAGGCTCCTGGCATTGGTGAACATGCCACATAGTTTAGACCGGTCACATACTGTCCTCTTATTGGGTGTTCCGAGGATAGGATTTGTTACTATACTTACCTTGGGTTTGTGTGCTTTGATCAACCTACCACTAATGCCCCCAACTACTACCCTCTGGAATATGTTCCACACTGACTATCTCTACCCCTGAACCCTCCCCTCAGATTTTGACCCAACATTGCCTCTTCGGAGCAGAATGTCCTCAGACCTGGGAAAAGTTCCCACCAGATGCACCAGAGCTCTTCCTAAAGTTATCACTATAGAATGCAGCAGCTCCAACTCTACTATCTCTTTGATGGAGGTGTCCAAACCATCCCTCGCTGCTAGAAAATGTATGGAACAGGAACCGGTCCTGACTCAATTTCAGTTCACTTGCGAAACCAGAGTACACCTGGCATGGTGAGGTTGCTGTCCTGGTAGCTTCCGAGTCTTCGGCTTCCACCTGGGTTTCTGTGACCAGTTCAATTCCTAATGTTCCAGATTCTGCTAACGACACATCTTATAGGGATTAGGACAACTGACTGTCTTCCATGTCTAGCAGTGATGAAACACTGCTGGACATAAAAGCTGACAGAGATTCCACCCAGACAAGTTTCTGTCAATACAAAAGAGTCACCTACATCTTCAGCTTGTTCAGAGCCCTTCAAGTCTGCAGAAGAGCGGCAGTATTCAACCAGAAACTGCCAGCATGCCCTAAATGCGTATCCCCCTTCTGGAGCAGCAAGGAGTAAACACCTAACCTGCTTGGTGTGGGTGCAGGTACCTAAACTATTTCATATAGGCACAGCATGGCATGGTGTTTCCATACCTCCTTGAGCCTATGTTCTGGCACATTCAGGCCCAGTGCCTGGAGATTTATAGCCAAGCAGTGTGGAAATACTTGGTCATTCCACAGCCCCTTCTCAACCTGAAAGAGCAATTTAGCTCTGTGGTGTCAGAATATCACATAGTTTACAAGGAACTCAGTCTGGGACCAGTGCAGTGATGTAACGATTTTTCTTTGCTATCCTTCCAATAGGCCCATTCTACAGGGAAACCACGAGCCATGGACATTTTCCATCTCAGATATGGGTAGCACAAATTTCCTATAAACAAAGCTTGTACCACAAGGAAACTGTCATAGTTTGCAGCACAGCCAATCTAGCTCAAAAGATATCACACAGCCAAATGTTTATCAATTGCACATATATGGGAGAGATATTCGGAAGAATGATGTAATTGTTTTTTGTTCACTTCCAAGTCTAGAAGTAAAAGGACTTTTAATAATGAAAAAATTGACTTTTGTCACTTACTGGGAAACAAGTGTTGAGAGTACAAGTGTAACTAGGGTGTATCAAAAGAAATTAGATACTGGGAATTAAAGCCATTTGGATTAGGGCATGGTAATTGTGGGGCACTCCGTTGCCCCAGAAGTGCGAAAAAAAAATTTTTACCTCAGGGTTCCTAATCTGCTGGTGGGAATGTGTGAATTAGTAACAGTGGATGAGCAGCCCAAGAGTATTAAGGAGCCGGACGTAGCCACAGCAATGAGATGGGTGCCTAGTTCTTATCTGCCTCCTAGGAGAGGTTGTTATGACTCGGTTATTATCTGGTCCTCTACAGTATCTGCGGGACCTGTATGGCTAGACTTCCCATGTGTTCCAGAGGCCCCTTTCCAACTTACTGATGCTAAACAGCAGGACATTTCTGAGATTGGGGTATAGGAACATTTGCAGGTGCCAGATTATAGACGTTCCCCCGAGATTCTGTGCTGATCCATGTGTTCCACCGGTACTTCATAGAGTGGAACGATGGCAGGCACCTCTGCATGAACAAAGTGGTGCATTCCTGGAGGGGGCGATCTACATTATTATGTACACTGACAATATCCCGTCACTGAGGAATGGAGAGACTTTCCAAACCCTAATTATTGGTTGCAAAATCTCTTTGCTTATTATAAAAGTCGCATTTGGGTATATCCATACTATGTATGTGTTTTATTGTTAAAGCGTTTGTTAACCCCAAAAAAAAAAAATAGATCCTGCTCCTTTAAAGCATGTTATATGACAGTGCTTGTTCTGTGTCATTTGGCCGCCTGTAATACCTAAAAAACCTGGTTGATCCTGCCAGTTTCTCCCCTCTGTAAACTGACCACGGTAATCATGGCTGCTGAGCCCTGACACCGTGGTCAGTTTGCATGCCTCCGTCATCCGCAGCCTGCTGACCTGTGTCTCCTCTGTCTCCTGTGTCCTCCTTCCCCCACCCCTACCTGCCTGTCAGCTCGTGACAGTGCTGCTTCATCCGCTAGGGTCTCTCCTCCTCTCCTCCTCCCCTCCCAAGTGATGTCAGTGGGTGAATCTCAGCCCCTCCCACAGGATCTGGCAGAGGAGGAAAGGATAAACCCAGCCGGTCATGTGATCGCAAATCTCGGCTCTTACACGAGGTATTTACAGCATTTTTTTAAAAATGCAATACTTGTATGGGCATAGTTCAGCACTCTTAAGGCTCCGTTCACATCTCCGCGTATGGAGGCGATAATCTCGGTAAATATGCAGAAATAGAATTGCGGGATGCCCGTCGCCCATAAGAAGCTTCTGTATTTCTTTTGCGCTGCGTTTGGGGTGCTATTAAAACCAAGGGAAACGCTGGGAATGCTAACTTTCATATTTGTTTGTGCTCCCCACCAAACTGTCAAACCATCAAATGGCTGGTTTAATAACTGATCAAATGTGCAGCACCACGGAAGTTGCAGATAAAACAGAGGCTAAGATGGCAGCTTCCTTGGCTAAAAAGGATAGGAGGATTTAGTTTCACTTTAACTCCTGGGGGGGGGGGGGGGGCATCAGATGATTAAAGATTTCTACCGAACTAGCAGACAGTAGGACAAGGGACACATCACACGGAAGGTAAGCAATTTCCCTTATGCTTACCTATTTTTGTAGTGCAATTAGGCCACATCTACCATTTTGTGGCAGTATGCTACATGCCCCACATCATTACTTTCCCTAGGGTACTCAGAGGTGCCCCAATTCTTTCACAAACCTAGTTACATCTGTTAACAGAAATTCAGTGCAGCCATCTAACCGAAGGACTGATAAGCTAAAATATATTACATTTTCATCTTTTGGTTCAGATATGCTTTTAGATAAGTATTGCCAATATTTAAAAAAGCAAAGATTCGTTACCTACATGTGTGTGCGGGTAGGAGGTGGTGGTGGGTTTACCGCAGTTGTGCTTTGAATTTTCAGCATTTGCCTGAAAGCAATGCTTAGAGTAGACTGACCCTATAACAGCACCAAATGGAATATATTGTATTTTTCCTTACCTACGTGTGTGTATGTGGGTGGGGGTGGTAGGTGGTCATACTGCAGCTGTCATGTGCAAAAACCTGATGGAATATAGTATTCTGCGCACCATGTTGTATGTACTAAACAAAGATCATTTTTTGCATAAAAAAGCAAACCTCTTCTGCCGCGTACACACGAGCGGAATGTCCATCAGAAAAAATCTGATGGGAGCTTTTTTATCGTATATTCCGACCGTGTGTATGCCCCATCGGACTTTATCTGTCGAAAATTCCGACAGACTTAGATAGAGAACATGTTCTATATTTTTACGATGGAACTAATTACTATTGGAAAAAAAAACGCTCATCTGAATGCTGTTCCGATGCACCAAAAACAACGCGTGCTCTGAAGCAAGTACGAAACGGAAGCGCTCGGTCTGGTAAATCTAGCGTTCGTAATGGAGATAGCACATTCCCCACGCTGCAAATCCTGTGATCTTTTAATGCAGCGCATTCTTTTGTGCTTTATAATGCTAGAATAATGAACTTGTTTTGCTGCTGATATTCACACAGAGTTCTCATCATTCCATGAGAAGTTCAGGACTTGGTGTTGTGGAGATGTTCATACCGGGGAGTGATTGGAGGTTATCGGGACACCAGAAAAGGAGAGGAGAACGGAGGACTGTCACCACGGACTACTGCTGCAGGATACAGTGTACAGGCTTGATACCCCTGCAGGGGTGAATTCTTCCGGTGAGTGAGGGCACAAAAGGGGGGTCCTTTGGAAGGCTGGGAGCACTTATCTCATCAGGAATATTGCTATGTGAATGAAGAGACACGTTACTGCACTTTAAGAGGAACGCTCTATGGATTTTTCTTTTTTGGGGACACTTGTTTTTATGGACTGATTATTCACTTTTTGCTTTAAACACTATTGTATGCACATATGAACTAAAGCCTTTTATCAATATGTTTTAGCACTATTTTATGTACACATCAGCACAGGATTTTACCAATAAGGGTTTTTTTAAGTATTTTTGGTATCATTTTTCTTACAAATATTTATTCACCTTGTTTTGGGATGATTTAATCTTTATCACTCAATTTTTAGTGTTTGTAATATATGCGATTAGACACACTGCACTTTATAGATTGTGGGCAATTTTTTACACATGCACATAAATTTTTACCCACACGTTTGGAAGTGTTACCATTCCTATACACAAAAAAAAAATTATTTTGTATTTTACACTTATATATGTTTGTGCACATCATAGTGGACCTAGTCGAACAGCGCCAATCACCCCAATTTGGTACTCTATACTTTTTAGAATTTCACCTAGGTGTTATTCTGTGCTGGGGGGCTGCAATTCCTTTATTGCCTAAGCGCGGAACTATTTGTTTCTTATTACTACAAGTGCACTAGCAGAACCTAGGAGACAGCCAAAAACAAACACAAGCAATAAAGAAAATTCAAGATTTTATCATATATATATATTTTTTTATTAAAAAAATATTTACACATTGTCTGGCATAGCAATGGCCCCCCCCTACTCGTAAAATAATTTACATACTTCTGCCGAACTTCATGGGCGCTTTGGGATGCCAAACCAGGACGGCCAGTATCCAGGCCCGTCAGGGAATTCTCAGAAAGTCTGGCCTCAGGCCCAACTGAGGCAATATAATTTGGGGCATTTTTCCTTAAAAAATTGTGCAATATGCAGCAGGATAAGATAATGTGGTTAATTTTGTAGTCCGCCATGTGTACTGCTGTCAGAAACAGGCAGAACTGGCTGGCCATTATCCCGAAGGCATTCTCAACGACTCTTCTGGCTCTGGCCAGCCGGTAGTTAAAAACCCTCCTCTCTGGGGTGAGGGTCCTCTGGGGGAATGGCCTCATCAGGTGATCGCCCAGACTGAACGCTTCATCAGCAATAAAGACGAACGGGAGTCCTTCAACCTTGTCTGCATCAGGTGGCAATGCCAGGCCACCAGTCTGGAGACGTTGGTAAAACTCCGTCTGGGCGGAGACTCCTCCATCCGACATCTGGCGATTCCTCCCCACGTCCAGATAGAGGAACTCATATTGTGCCGACACCACCGCCATTAACACTATACTATTAAACCCCTTATAGTTATAATAGTAAGACCCCGAATGGGGTGGTGGCACAATGTGGACGTGCTTCCCATCTATAGCCCCTCCACAGTTGGGAAAGTCCCAATGGTCGGCAAAATGGGATGCCACAGTCTGCCATTCCTGTGGCGTTGAAGGAAACTGTGGAGTCAAAACAGAAAAAAAAATATTAGTACTTTTGCACATAACATTGCAAGCAGAAACAAAGATTCTTGGCCGACATCAGTATAACCTTTATTTTAAGAAGTATTTCAAGACAAAAATATGAGGTCAGATACCAGATTCCTTCCCCTCTCTGATGGCCCATTGTAAAAATTTTAGGGAGGGTGGGTGGGGGAGGGTTTAAGCTGAGTTTGGGACCCAAAAAAAAGCCTATGGCACGCTGCCTGAATTTAAGGACAACAATAACATTTGGACACATTTTAGGGGGTGTTTAGGGTAAAGCACTACAATGGAGCTGACAAAATACATTAAGTGATTAGGCTAGGTGTATATGGGCCCAGAATACCATGCTGGGGAGGTTAGTGAAGGCAAATATGCATGTAGGCCAAAAAAGGAGCATTAAAAGATTACAACATACATGAGGACAAAGGGGACATTCACAGCATATTACAATCATGGTAATTAGGGAATGATGAAAGAAATACAATACATTAGCAAACATTAAATACATAGAATGTGATGTTAAAGGAGAAAACTTACCTTAATATAGTCCTTCTGCAGGACCTGAACAATGGCAGAACAGGTCTCTTGGATAATGATCCCCAGAGCCTGGGGGGAGATGTCTGTCAAGAACTCGAGGTCCTGCAGACTTCTCCCAGTCGCCAAGTACCGCAACGTGGCGACTAGCCTCTGCTCCGGAGTGATGGCTTGCCACATGCAGGTATCCTGCCTGCTAATATAAGGGGTCAGCAAAGCCAACAGATGGTGAAAAACGGGGTCCGTCATTCTGAGAAAGTTCCTGAAATCATCAGGATTATTCTCCTGGATCTCACGAAGCAAAAGCATATGAGAGAACTGGTCACGCTGGAGCAACCAATTCTTGGTCCATGAACTCCTCCCCACCCTGTTCATGGACTGGGCTTGGGTCCAACTATGAACCTCAACACCAAGCCCCCGCATAGCACGAACTCTACGATGAGTACGTACCCGCAACATGGCTTCAAAACGGTCGGCTGGTCAGAACGAACTAACAGAACACTCTGAAGAACAGCAAGGCCTGTGAAAAGCGATCTAAAAATCAGAAACAAGCAGACAAGAACACACTGAAAAACAGATGCGAACTGACTACATGCACTGAAAAGCAGATACAAACCCACAAGCACAAACTGAAGAGCAGTAACAGACTGATAAGCACGAAAGCTGAAAAGTGCAAATCGTCTCTCACCAAACTTCTATCAACACGAGATTAGCAGAAGGAGCCCAAAGGGTGGCGCACTGGCTATTGAACGTCCTTTTTCTAGTCCCGTCGTACGTGTTGTACGTCACCGCGTTCTTGACGGTCGGACTTTGGTGTGACTGTGTGTATGCAAGACAGCTTGAGCGGAATTCCGTCAGAATTCCGTCGGAGAAACCTTCAGAGCTTATTCCGATGGCAAAACCGCTCATGTGTATGCGGCATTCCAGGTAGAAGGTGTGAAAAAGGCAAAGGTAACCTTACTTCATATTCAACCAGATATAAAATTGTTAAAATGAAGAACAATAAGGCTCCATGCACACTGGCATAAAAAACGCTGCTTCTACAGGAGTTTTGTGTTCTGCCTGTAGAAGCAGCTCAATTTTATCCTATGTGTCCATGCAAATTAGGACAATTAGAGGCATATTTTGAGCCCAACGTTTAGAAGCAGGAAAAAAAACCCTTCTGTTTTTTTCAGAAAAAAACGTAAAACTCTCCTAAACTCGTCTAGGCTTTGTACAAAAAATGCTCTATATGAGCATTTTTTTTTTTACTCCCAAGAGAACAGACGCTTTTTTAAGCCCAGTGTGCATAGAGCCGTATGCCGCATACACACGATCGGACTTTCCGACAAAAAGCTCACATCCAACATTTCCCGTCAGAAAATCGGACTGTGTGTACGCGGCATTAGAGTATAGACATGGAGCAATGCTGCTATATTTCTGGGACCCAGCAGAGGAATATTTTCTAGCAGACCTAGAGGGAGAATTGCATTATGGGAGTTAGCATCTTCAGTTTATAATAGTTATAATGAGGATGAATAATTTAGTAGGAAGCCTGTGTTGTATATCGATTGATAAGGAAATATGTGACTTGATTGAAGATGGAATTTACATAGAGTGAAGATGAAAATTTTTAGCGTGTGACTCTATATAGAGAAGAATTGAAGTCTGTCTAATTAGCGGAGAGCTATTGTGCTCAGATAAAGTATGCACATAAATAATTGACTGGCAAACTTTAGGACAGCGATGTGTGTGTAGAGTCCCAATCAATCATAGTAAAAGGGAAATATCATCAAAACCATGTTTGTTGCCTTTGTCTTCATCTAAAGGTGGTTATACTATTAAGTGTGTCTTATTGGCTGCATAGGCTTGTGCAGAGGTGTAACTATGGGTGTAGGATTGTGTACATGGAGGTTTTCTGTTAGTTTTTAGGTTTTTTTATGGACTTTTTATGAATGAACTGGATGGGCTTCTGTCTTTTTTCAACCTGACTATGTAACTATGACAGACATCAAAGGACAAAAGACATCTATGCCCTCTTTTGCTGCACTGCAGCTTTGTGGCAGCTTATGAACCACTCCTATTTAATTTAAATTATTTTTTTAATTATAATATTTATTATTTTTTAAAGACAATTAAGCAGATATGATGGTTAAGAGCACAGAGGATATAATCAAGACACAGATGAAGATAAACTCCCAACTGATAATATGACATACAGCAGACATGTGCAGAACGGAAAAATTTGTTTAGTTTCGGATAGATTCGTTATGTTACTAATTTTGTTTTGTTGATTCGTTTCAGAATTTGTTTAGTTTAGTTTAGTTGAATTTAGTTTTGTTTATTCATTTTCTAATGAATTCCAAATTTTCAAAACAATTCGGATTGGCCGAAAAATAATGATTCTGTGTGAAGAATACCTGTAGCTGGTTATTAAGGAATAGGCTGGGAAGTCAGCCGTCACGTCCTTAGCAACCAATGACTCATCAGCTGTCAGCGGGCTTCCCCACTGACAGCTGAAATGTAAACAAAAGAAGGAAGGGGTCCTTGTCCCCATCAACATGTTCAGGGCATGTGGCCTAGTATGGTTCAGGAATGAGTGCCCCCCCTTTCCTGCCCTGCTTGGCTACATGCTCGGATAAGAGTCTGGTATGAATTTTAGGGGAGACCCCACGCTGTTTTTCATTTACATTTTCTATTGCCGGAATTCTTTTGCTTACATTTCAGCTCTCAGAAGAGAAGCCCGCTGACAACTGATGAGTCATCGGTTGTTAAGGACGTGGCGGCCGGCTTCCTGGCCCGCTTCTTAACAACCCCCTATTTTTCACACAGAATTTGAATTTTTTGATTATTTTTTGACTGATCCGAATTTGAATAGTTCCAAAAATTTGGAATTAGTTTGAAAACGAATAAACGGATGCACCGTGCCTATTTCCCCCCCCCCCATTAATTTCTTCAGATCTTCTTGCAAGGTTTACACATCCTATGAAGAAATTATTGCTCTGCTTAGCTTGGTATCGTCCGCACATACAGAGATTGAGTTGTTTATCCCATCCTCCAGATCATTTATGAATAAATTAAATAGGATTGGTCCTAGGACAGAACCCTGGGGGACCCCACTTTCTACACAGGACCACTCTGAGTATTCCCCATTTATCACTACCCTCTGAACTCGCCCTTGTAGCCAGTTTTCAATCCATGTACTCACTAGGCATGTGCAATTCGTTTTGTTCCGAATTCGTTTTTTAACGAATTTCGACAAATTCGTTAATTCGGGAATATCCGAATTAACAAAAACCCGTTTAGCGAATTTTTTCCGAATATTCGTAAATTCGATAAAATTGGACATTCGTAAATTCGGGCATTCGTACATTCACAATTTACGAATGTACGTTCGTACATTCGTACATTAGTAAATTAGTGAATTCGTAAATTTGTAAATTCGAAAATTCGGAAATCTGAAATAATAGTTAACTAATAATAACTTAACTATTAGTAATTACTAGTAACTTTGAAATTATAGGTATTGTAATTTCCTTTCAAATTTGGCTGTTAGTGAACCTAACACATACAAATGTATCCAAAGTTATGAATGATCCGAAAAAATGGAATGGAACGTAATGAATTAATAATAATAAATAACAATAATAATAATAACAACGTTTTATTATTATTATTTATTATTAACCACTAGGCGTCCGCGCTATAGCCGAAAGACGGCTACAGCGCGGACTCCAATTGCCGGGAGGGCGTCCCTGGACGGAAGTTTTGTGCTGGCCGTGTCCCTTAGACACAGCCAGTCACAGATCACCGTAAACGGCCAATGACAGCGGCCGTTTACAGTGCGATCGTAAACATATGAGATCCTCTCTCATCGCCGGCTCTCCCTCCTCACACAGAGACAGCGTGAAAAAAAACTGAAAAAAACGAAAAAAAGTGTCCCACTGTTATCTGTCCCTGCCATCTGCCCTGCCATCTGTCCTGCCATCTGCCCCTGCCATCTGTCCTGCCATCTGCCCCTGCCATCTGTCCTACCATCTGCCCCTGCCATCTGTCCTGCCATCTGCCCCTGCCATCTGTCCTGCCATCTGCCCCTGCCATCTGTCATCTGCCATCTGTCCTGCCATCTGTCCCTGCCATCTGTCCCCAGTGCCATCTGTCCCCACTGCCATCTGTCCCCAGTGCCACGTATAAGTGCCATCTGTCATCAGTGCCACATAGTGCCATCTGTCATCAGTGCCATCTGTCATCAGTGCCACCTGTCAGTGTCACGTGCCATCTGTCATCAGTGTCACATGTCATCAGTGCCACGTATCAGTGCCACCTGTCATCAGTGTCATCAGTGCCATGTATCAGTGCCATCTGTCATCAGTGCCACGTATTAGTGCCATCTGTCATCAGTGCCACGTGTCATCAGTGCCACATATTAGTGCCATCTGTCATCAGTGCCATTTGTCATCAGCGCCACATGTCATCAGTGCCACATATTAGTGCCATCTGTCATCAGTGTCACGTGTCATCAGTGCCACGTATTAGTGCCATCTGTCAGTGCCACGCATTAGTGCCATCTGTCATCAGTGCCACATCAGTGGCAGTGCCACGTATTAGTGCCATCTGTCATCAGTGCCACATCAGTGCCACATATCAGTGCCATTTGTCAACAGTGCCACGTCAGTGTCACATGTCATTGTCCTGGTTCACCAGGGCCTTCAAAAGTGTAATGGTAGTCAACAAATTAGATGTGTAATTTATGCTCCTAGAACACGTGACAGCGCTCCCTGCATGTTGGGCCTCTGTATGTGGCTAGGCTGTGAAAAAGTCCCACACATGTGGTATCGTAATACTCAGGAGGAGTAGCAGAATGTATTTTGGGGTGTCATTTGTGGTATACACATGCCATGTGAGAGAAATAACCAATTACAATGACAATTTTGTGGGGGGGGGGGGAATCTTCATTTGCAAAGAATTGTGGGAAAAAATGACAACATCAAAAACCTCACCATGCATCTTACTAAATTCTTTTGTAATGTCTACTTTCAAAAAAGGGGTCATTTGGGGGGTATTTGTACTTTCCTGACTTGTTCGGGTCGCAAGAAATTAGATAGGTCACCAGTACATCAATTTTTTATGATTTGCACCATAACTTGTAGACTCTCTAACTTTCACAAAGACCAAATAATATCCACTAATTTGGGTTATTTTTACCAAAGATATGTAGCAGTATAAATTGTGGCCAAAATTTATGAAGAAAATTTACTAATTTGCAAAATTTTATCACAGAAACAAAGAAAATGCGTTTTTTTTTCAAACTTTGCGGTCGAAATTTTCATTTATAGCGCAAAAAATAAAAAACCCCGAGGGGATCAAATACCACCAAAAGAACGCTCTATTTGTATGAAAAAAAGGACAAAAAATTCATTTGGGTACAGTATTATATGACTGAGTAATTGTCATTCAAAGTGTGAGAGCGCTGAAAGCTGAAAATTGGTCTGGTCACGAGGGGGGTTTAAGTGCCCAGTTGTCAAGTGGTTAATTTGTTCCGTTCCATTTGTTTAGATGCAGCATTCATTTTGGATAATTCGTAACTTCGGATAAATTCGTATTTGTTACATTCACTGACAGTCAAATTTGAAAGGAAATTACAATACCTATAATTTAATAGTTAGTTACTATTTCAGATTTTTGAATTTTCGGGTTTTTGGATTTTTAAACTTCGAATTTACAAATTTCCAAATTTTCTAATTTACAAATGAACGATTTTACAAATTTACGAATGTAAGAATTTACGAATGTACAAATGTAAAAATGTACGAATGAAAGAATGTACGAATGAACGAATGTTCGAATTTACGAATGTACGAACTAACGCATTTACGAATGAACGAATTTACGAAACAAAACACTAGATGGAAAACATGTAAGAATCCGCACCACTCTGAAAATATATTATTTTATATTATTATCATTATTATTAAATTATTATTATTATTATATATTATTATATATTTTTAGAGTGGTGCGGATTCTTACATGTTTTCCATTTTTCACCTTCATCATTATTTAAACACGACATCCAGTCCTGCTCATCGACTGTTCCCTGGGCTTATTATGCATGCCCTCGCCTCAGCCCCGGGGCTGACATTTTATTGGACATCCCCCATCCCTCTTCCAGCAGCTGTGCTTACATAGTTACATAGTTACATATAGTTACATAGTAGGTGAGGTTGAAAAAAGACACAAGTCCATCAAGTCCAACCTATGTGTGTGATTATGTGTCAGTATTACATTGTATATCCCTGTATGTTGCGGTCATTCAGGTGATTATCTAATAGTTTCTTGAAGCTATCAATGCTCCCCGCTGAGACCACCGTCTGTGGAAGGGAATTCCACATCCTTGCCGCTCTTACAGTAAAGAACCCTCTACGTAGTTTAAGGTTAAACCTCTTTTCTTCTAATTGTAATGAGTGGCCACGTGTCTTATTAAACTCTCTTCTGCGAAAAAGTTTTATCCCTATTGTGGGGTCACCAGTACAGTATTAGTGAATTGAAATCATATCCCCTCTCAAGCGTCTCTTCTCCAGAGAGAATAAGTTCAGTGCTTGCAACCTTTCCTCATAACTAAGATCCTCCAGACCCTTTATTAGCTTTGTTGCCCTTCTTTGTACTCGCTCCATTTCCAGTACATCCTTCCTGAGGACTGGTGCCCAGAACTGGACCGCATACTCTAGGTGCGGCCGAACCAGAGCCTTGTAGAGCGGGAGAATTATTGTTTTATCTCTTGCGTTGATCCCCCTTTTAATGCATGCCAATATTCTGTTTGCTTTATTAGCAGCAGCTTGGCATTGCATGCCATTGCTGAGCTTATCATCTACTAGGACCTCCAGGTCCTTTTGCATCCTATATTCCCCCAGAGGTTCTCCCCCCAGTGTATAGATTGCATTCATATTTTTGCCACCCAAATGCATTATTTTACATTTTTCTACATTGAACCTCATTTGCCATGTAGTCACCCACCCCATTAATTTGTTCACGTCTTTTTGAAAGGTTTCCACATCCTGCGGAGAAGTTATTGCCCTGCTTAGCTTAGTATCGTCTGCAAATACAGAGATTGAACTGTTTATCCCATCCTCCAGGTCGTTTATGAATAAATTAAATAGGATTGGTCCCAGCGCAGAACCCTGGGGGACCCCACTACCCACCCCTGACCATTCTGAGTACTCCCCATTTATCACCACCCTCTGAACTCACCCTTGTAGCCAGTTTTCAATCCATGTACTCACCCTATGGTCCATGCCAACGGACCTTATTTTGTACAGTAAACGTTTATGGGGAACTGTGTCAAATGCTTTTGCAAAATCCAGATACACCACGTCTACGGGCCTTCCTTTATCTAGATGGCAACTCACCTCCTCATAGAAGGTTAATAGATTGGTTTGGCAAGAACGATTCTTCATGAATCCATGCTGATTACTGCTAATGATATTGTTCTTATTACTAAAATCTTGTATATAGTCCCTTATCATCCCCTCCAAGAGTTTACATACTATTGATGTTAGGCTAACTGGTCTGTAATTCCCAGAGATGTATTTTGGGCCCTTTTTAAATATTGGTGCTACATTGGCTTTTCTCCAATCAGCTGGTACCATTCCAGTCAATAGACTGTCTGTAAAAATTAGGAACAACGGTCTGGCAATAACTTGACTGAGTTCCCTAAGTACCCTCGGATGCTTACACCTGTTCCATTAGCGGACATGTAAGTGCCTAGATTTTTTGCTTTACAACATTTTTATAAATTCTAATTCCTATTAGACATGTGCACACTGAAATATTTAGTTTCGGAATTTCGTTTTCGTCCGAAAAATACATTTATTTAGATACTCCCGAAATTCATTTTATTTATTTAATTTTTCGTTAAAAATTGCATTTGTCCGACAATCCAAATTAAGGTCGAATCTCTCATTGAAAGCTTATGGTGTCTGTCGAATGTTCAAAGAAGATTCGACGGAGCAGCTAAATTGTACGACGCCGTATAGTTTACCTGGTCCATCGAATCTTCTTAGAACTTTCAACAGACACCATAAGCCAAAGTACGTGTGTACTTAGTTCTAGCTATTTTACTGCTCCTCCTCTTTGGTTACAATCAGCCAATAACATTCATCATCATCATTATTTTTATTTATCTTTTCTCCCCTACGTCAAATCTTTTCTCTCTATGTCGAATAATCTTGGACTAATAGAGTCAAGGTTAGGCACATTCGACTACAGGTTTGATAGACACAGATTGTTATATTCATCATCATGTCGAATCTCCTATCTATATCGAACTGTTGTAGCAACAAAAACAAAAATAAAGCATTTGTTTATGTCGGATCTTTCGTTTTTCGGATTCTGCACTTTCGTTATCGTTTGTTAAAACGATAACGAAAATACCTGAAATTCGGACGAAAATGCATTCGGACGAAAACGAATGCACGTCTAATTCCTATTAATACATTATTCTTTACCATTCAGATTCATATTTATATATATTATTGACATCACACTCCTGATGATAAGATGGATCCTCGAAACGCGTAGAGTGTTTTTACATCCCCACAGTTTGATTTTTTACCCAGATCTACTATGTACCTGCTTATTTATGCCATCATGTATCTGTATGATATGAAATCATTTTTTAAATTTATGTATGTCAGCTTTCTATGGAATTTGTTTTTTATGATCGCATAATGTATTTTGAGAATATTTTTTCTTGTCTGTATAATAAATCAATTTCTACTTCATATATTCTTTTTGTACCTTTACCTGATTTAGTGACTCGCCTCATTCAAAATCCCATGATCACTGTTCTTTGCATAAGTCCCCGTGGCATCAGAGGGGGCATGGCCACCCGGTGACATACCTGGGTGACCCCACCCCCCTCTGATGCCACGGGGAAGCCATATGGAAGTCCCCGTGGCATCAGAGAGGGTAGGGTCACCCAGGCATGCCACCGGGTGGCCCCGCCCTCAGTTATAAAAGAACTGTCATCAGCGAAGAAGCATCACACGGCAGAAGCCTCTCATAGAGGTGGGTCGGTTAGGGATTTTTTTTTCTTTTTTGGTCCGTCGCGGCATGAAGAAGAATATGAATGGACATCGTGGGACTTTTTTATTTTTTAATAAAGGACTTGTCCCCAAGCTGTGTCTTGTCGTTTTTAACATTTTGACACTTTTTTGTGAAATGGTAGGGGTACTTGTACCCCGTTACCATTTCACAAGGGGGGAGGCTGGGATCTGGGGGTCCCCTTGTTAAAGGGGGTTTCCAGATTCCGATAAGCCCCCCCCACCCGCAGTCCCCCACAACCATCAGGCAAGAGTTGTGAGGATGAGGCCCTTGTCCCCGTCAACATGGGGGCAAAGCACCCAAAGCCCCCTCCCCATGTTGAGGGCATGTGGCCTGGTACAGTCCAGGAGGGGGGGCGCTCTCTCGTCCCCCCTCTTTTCCTGCGGCCTGCTAGGTTGCGTGCACGGATAAGGGTCTGGTATGGATTTTGGGGGGACCGCTACGCAATTTTTTTTAAAATTGGGCGCAGGGTTCCCCTTAATTTCCATATCAGACCCGAAGGGCCTTATATGGAGTTTAGGGGGACCCCCATGCAATGTTTTTTTTAAATTTTGGTTCGGGGTTCCCCCTAATATCCATACCAGAACCAAAGGGCCTGGTAATGGACTGGGGGGGACCCCATGCACTTTTTTTCAATGAGTTTTATCTATATTGCCGAGACCCGACAATTCATTACAGCCACGATCAGTTTTAAATGACAATTTTTCCTTTAGAAATGTAATTTTGCTATGGTAATGTTCTAAACACGGGAAAAATGCGCCACTTTACAGGCATAATATAGACACCACCCAGGCATGATATTTAAAGGAATATTTAATTTTTATTGTTCCACTTTAAGCATTAAAAAAATCACTGCTCCTGAAATAACGGCCATTTTTAAAAAAATGTTCGCATTGATACATGTCCCCTGGGGCAGGACCCGGGTCCCCAAACACTTTTTTTGACAATAACTTGCATATAAGCCTTTAAAATGAACACTTTTGATTTTTCATGTTAGTGTCTGTAACGAGCCCCTTGCTCGCTCGGTTCCACTCTCCCGACACTCCTCTGTGGCTATAGAATCAGATTGCAACGTCTGATGGTTCGGTCATCCAATGCTCCGGGATTAGAACTACAGCTATGTGCCTTTCTAACCCAGTTGTGATAGCTCAGAACAAATACCAGGCAGGCTGTATGTAAGTTCAAACAGGAATCTCCTCTATTGCAATATACAGGCTCTTTTATACACTAAAAGTGGAAGTGCATACCTCCGACTCATATTACCCTAACAATACAGCTGTAACCTAATTAACCTAATTAACATGAGCTAATTAACTAATCCCTTTAGACAGCCTAGATGACTCAGACCTGACCTTTAGGCCAGACTGGCCGTCTTGTAGTTCAGAAAATCCAATCAACATGATCACAATAGCAGAGTTAATTAAACACAAACAACAATGGGATCTAATGACTCTTAGATCCCATACTAGAGACTTATTTACAATACACATTTTACCAGACAACAGACAGGTAGCTGGAATTGATGACATTAGTATTTAACAGTAGGAGTCCCAAGGGTATGAATCAGTCACTATTCCAGTATGGCAAATCCAGGGTCCCCAGAGTCTGTGTGTCCTGGGGGACCAGGACCCGAATCCACAGTAATACCACCTCAAGGGTCCCCAGGCATACAGCTCACAAAGAGCACCGTTCCCCCAAATGCCAGGGCCCACGATTGGTCGGCAAGAGGCTAGCATACAGTCCCCTCCAAAAGTCTCTCTCCTGGCTAGGTCTGTCACAGTGTCCCATAGACTTTAACGGAGTTCTGAATTTTCCCCTAACACCGCAAATTGTTTGGTGTTCGCTGAACATCCGAATAGCCAAAGTTCGGCCTGAACTTATGCTAGGGCCTAATCGTTCGCCCAACCCTACAAATCACATATACTAGCCATCCAATTATATAGCATGGCATAGTTCATGTTATCATTA
This sequence comes from Lithobates septentrionalis, assembly GCA_037952835.1. Classification (NCBI taxonomy): domain Eukaryota; kingdom Metazoa; phylum Chordata; class Amphibia; order Anura; family Ranidae; genus Lithobates; species Lithobates septentrionalis. The sequence goes on from JBBDGP010002740.1 coordinate 462,495, forward strand.
TTACCAATCAAGGAATATCTAGGGATAATCTAATAGGCATAATCTTCAAACATTTATAATGCATTAAATTATATTAATCTAAACATCAAACAATCCCTTGGATTGATTTTTTGTTAATCGGTCTTCTTAAACAAACCCTTGTTTCATTATTTATTGTCTATTGTATAGCATAGTTGCATAATAATTCTGTTACACTTTCCAGCCTGTGCAGGATGAATTTTTATAATCTATTTTCACTATAGGAACATATGTAGAGATTGGAAAGGGTTACAACTAAATCACAAGGCACATGAATGAATGCATCACTCAATAAAAAGAAACCAATGAAAGTTGTATTAAAAATCTTCACTTTTTAAAAGGTGCGGCCTAGGAGGAGGTTGCAATTATTACATGATGCTCATAAGCCAGAATTTGGAGAGACACTATGCTGTCAGCCAGCCTTTAAGAGAAAAATGCTGATGTTCTTGGAGGGTTCCCGTAGGCAAACCGTGGTGGCACCCATAGGCATTGCACAACACTTGCTGCTGGGGATAACTTGATGTTAAATTAATACTATTTAAACATCAATACCAGGTATAGATATTTTATACATAGTTACATTGACCCAGTAACTATGGATATATCATACCTGGCTGATGTGCCTTGTGAAAATCAGAGCAAAGCTTTCTCTGAATGATGCCCTTGCTGAGCGGTCAACCACTTGTGTTCAAAATGCAGCAGGCAGCTGCTCAGCATGGCACAGAGAATCAAGTGGAGATCCCTGGAGTAATGGTGCCTACTTCTGTGATATCCAGCTTACAGGGACATCAACCAGGTACAGTATGTGTGGTCCAAGCTGGACCAATGTAACTGTATAAAATATTCATACCTGAAATTCATCTCTAAAGTCTAAACAAGTATCAAAACCAGTCACTATTTTACTATGTGATGTACAAACCTCATAAAGTAAAGAAAAACCTTATTTACCTTCCCTGACTTGGTTAAAATCTCCCTCATTTGTGTCTCACATGGTTCCCCCTGAGACACTGCAGCCAACAGTGGTTTATACTATATATATATATATATATATATATATATATATATATATATATATATATAGATATATATATCTATAGATATAGGTATATATATCTATATATATATAGATATATATATCTATATCTATATAGATATATACATATATATATCTATATATGTAGATATATAGATATATATAGATATATATTCACACAAAAATAGATTTTCTTCAGCATACTGAGCAAGAACAGTCCATAAACTTTTGGTATAACACAAAGATATGGCTCACCGCCAGCATAAACCTGGCCCGCCACAGGGTTTAAAGTCCCAGGGGTCCAGAAAAAGGTCAAAGGAGCCCATCAGTGTCTCACACGATAAACAACCCATAGTCCTCTCACAACTGTGTGCTGTTCCACATCACACCTGGGTGCTTCCTGTTTTTTTTTCAGCCCTCTCTTGCAGGTGGGCTAACCATTTCAGGACCAAAGTACCAGTAGCTAGGGTTGTTGGTTCTCACCTGAAAGTCACAGAGCCTCTGGAATTTTGGGACCCATATGAGGACTTAGTAGTCCTGGGAAAACTGAAATGAATTTTTGCCCCCTTTTATTGGATCACAACAGAACCCCTCACCGTGCATGGGTGAAAATCCCTGAGTATACCAACTGTGTCTTGTCGCTCCCCTTCAAGGGGTTCTAAATGTTCAGGGTTTTTTACCTTCATGTATTCTATGCATGAAGGTAAGAAACCTTCTGTGTGCAGCAGCCACCCTGATACTCACCTGAGCCCCATCTTGATCCAGTGATGTGCACAAGAGCCTCGACTCTTTGGGGACTCTCATTCCTCATCAAATACAAGAATTGGCCACCTCTGGAGAAGATCGAACAAAAGGAAATGACATCATGTGACCAGTCTAAAGACATCTGGAAAGGGGGTAATTATAAAAAAAAAAATACAGCAGGGGGTCACCCAGTCAGGTGGAGTACTGAGGGTAGAACATTTGTGCTTTAAGGTTACTGGCGTTGAATTACCCAAACATGAACTGGATCCACAGATGTCCAAAAGAATGAGAAAATTATAAAAATGGGGAAGAGTAATTGCTTTGTGTTAAATATAGCCCACAGGGCTTGCATTGCTGTTCTGTAAAATATACATATTCAATTCTGCCTCTTAACGATTTTCTGCTCCCATCTGGCAAAAAAGTGCATTCGTACTAAACCTCTGCCACTGTGGAGCACCTGAAAATGAATTATGCTGAATAAAATGCAAGAAATCACCACAGCGAGAAGCAGACAAAATGCTAGGCCTCTGAAAAGCTTGAATTATCTGGAAAATTGAAACAAATGTTCTATTAATGTGTAATTTATATACAAGTTCCTTTGGCAAACCAATCTGAGACATGTTTGTGCATGAATAAAATAGATTACAATCTGCTATGATTACCAACTGTGTAATGTTTTAACATAATATGCTTACACTTGAAATTTAAACTATTTGTAACTTAAAAAAAGTTTTATACAGTATATAACAAAGCAGAAAACCCTGCAGTGAGTGGGCTAATGAGTATATTTAGAAAAAAATGCATTTCCAAATCTAGGATTGACAGACTATCTGTACAACATTTCTACTTCACAGCAACTAACCTCCCTAATATTCTATGAACCTTAACCCAATATAAATGTAATAATAGCTAAAATATTTTGGAAGTGTTCTCTGAGTGGAGAAGGACAAGAAATCTCATTATTTCCAACTTTCTAGTCCTTGGACCAGACTCATGCTCGCTCTTCCCCTGCCTATCTGTCTGGTGCCCATCGCCATTGACCTAGGCCTGCCAGAAATCAATGTGTACAAAAAGCCTGTCCGCACACTTCTTCCTCCTGTTTGAACCTGCAGCAGGTATGTAAAACCCCTGCATTTCTGAAGGTAAAGGGTATGAGGCTGACCTAAGATCTGAAAAAAGTGCAGGAAATTAGGCTGATCTGAGATCTGAAAGTGCAGAAATTGGGGCTGATCTTGGGTGTGAAGGTGCAGAAATTGGGGATGATCTGAGTTCTGAAGGAGCAGGAATTAAGGCTGAGGTGAGGTGTGAAGATGCAGGAATTGTGGCTGATCTCCAATGTGAAAGTGCAGGAATTGGAGTTGGTCTGAGTTGTAAAGGTCCGAGAATTGGGGCTGATCTGAGGTCTGAAGGTGCAGGAATTGGGGCTGATCTGCGGTCTGAAGGTGCAGGAATTGGAGCTGATCTGAGGTCTAAAGTAGTAAGAATTGGGGCTCATCTCAGGAGTGCAGGTACATGAGATGGGGCTTATCTGAGGTGTGACAGCCTGTGTTTGAGGGTGATTGCACGGCGAATGTGTGGGTGTAGAAGACGAAAGCACACTCGCTCCTCTCATACTTGCCAACACTCACGAATTTGCCGGGACAGTCCCGAAAATTAGCTCAATGTCCCACCTCATCTTTGTCCTGGCAGTTGTCCCGGAAATACAGCCTCGCTTATGTGTGAGCCGATCCCAGCCAACTACACAGCAGCTCAGCCTGACATTCTCTTGATATAGGCTTGCAGTACCTCTCCTCTCCATTAGTAGCCGCTATACAGAAGGGGGGCATTTCTACTAAGCAGGCATGGGCTTCAAGTTTTGAATAGAAGCAGTGCCTATGCACATGTGGGCAGCTGAAACACTCCAGGTCTCGGTCTGCCCTCAGCACGTACTGTACTCGTGCCAGCATAAGAGAATGTGGAAGAAAATGGTGTGAAGGTAACTGCACAAATAATAGAAATGAGGTGTTTGGCCACAGAGTTGTGATGAGGGAAGGGGGGCTCATTTCAAGCAGTTTTTGATGGGGGGGGGCATTGGAGGCAGTGCTATATCCATTCATTCCTAGAAGGTGATCCCTGGTGCCTGGACATTCACCCTTTTATTTCTGGCAGATCAGTTGGAAATGTGTGATTAACCCTTTGTTTGCTAGAAGATATGTGTGTTGGAAGTCATAATTATTAACAATTTCATTGCTAGCAGATCCCTGGTGGAAATGCACATTTACCACTTTAATAGCTAGATTAAAGGGTTAATCATGCATTTACACCAGGGATCTGCTATCAAAGAAAGGGTTAATCATGTGCTTCCATCAGGGGTCTAACAGCAAAGAAATAGTCATGTCCAGCCACCAGGCCAGTGAGGATCTTCTAGCAATAAAAAGGTTAAAGTGTTTGTTAAGGCATTATTATAAGTCTATGCCAGCCCCTCTATTAGAGGCTGGCATAGCACACTGTATAAGTTGCATTTAAAAACGAGCAGTGTAAATACTGAATATCAGCTGTCTTTAGGCCGGTCACATCACTCGTGGCCACTTTCCAGTTCTGATAGATGTCTTATGAAATAGGACTTTGGAAAAATGTGATCTTGTATGTCTGCCAGACACTCTTTTCCCTCCAGCTTGACAGATTGACCGTGTCATCAGTCACAAGCAGTTATGGCTGCCTTAGTAAATGAGTATGGGATAGAGCCAGGGTTCTCCACAGTTTTTTTATAACATACCACTTCTTGTTTTACCTGTTACCAAAAGCTGAAAATCCCATCCAGAGATTACAAAAAGATATATCCAGATGCCCAAGTCAGGATCTCACGAGTATGCATTTTGTCTGTATGGACATGTTTTCTGGATGTCCAGTGGCAAATGCCACTGCAAAGGCCACAGTAAAAAGTGTTATCAGAAGTAGTTTGTAAGTACAGAGTGCAGAATCGACAGAGAGTAACAGAGGAAATCATTTTTATAGGAGAGTCCTTACTAGAAGTTTTGAGGTTTTATTTTTACACACCCTACTGTCTACAATGTAGTGGAAAAAGTAGAGTAAAAAACTAGAAAACTGTTCCCTGAATGTTTTCTTATATTTTATCAAGCCCCTAAGGGGATGTTGGACTCTCCCCCTATGGGATTTTGTTTGGGAGTGTGTTGCTCTCTTGCTTATATTTTGTCTCAGCAGCTGAAGTCCTCCATTCGGATCTCACAGAGAATGTTGCTGATCTTTTAAGGTTTTTGACAAACTCATTTATGTGTTTTCTCCCCAATTCCAGATCCTAACGGTTTGGAAGGATCTAAAACTAAAGCCAGGTGACTTGTGGATTGTTAAGAGACATTTGTATATAAAGAAATATTTGGACACTCAATACAGCATCTATTTAATTTGTCTTTTGTACGTCTTCGATTCTATGTAGAATTGTTGTTTACATATGCTGATAAGTCAGCATGCCAACGATTAAGCTAGAAGGCCATTCTGGGCAAAGGAGTGTACAGCCAGTACTCTGTAAATATGTCTTATCAATCATTTGTTTTTCACAATGAAAAGTCATTTTGTAATGAAAAAGCTGTTCAGCTATTATTTTCTCCACAATGGAGTTTTTGCCTCTTTGGCCAGGACTACCTCCACCAGTGGATGTTCCAGGTTAAAGATGATAGCAGGTATGGTTATTGATCAAAATATTGATCACAAGAGAGGAGACTGTTAAGGAAGTTTGTAAGTTCTGTATAAAATTGTATTCTATTTTGCATGTATTGCACACGGCCCTCACTGTGCACACAGCACTAATAATGTTTTCAGTATATGTTTGCATTCTTTCTAGTCCTGATTAGAATTAGCCTGTCTATGTAACGCCCCTTGTTATCATAAACATACAATTGTAATATTAATGTGATACCTACATAATCATGTGTATAAAAAAAACCTTCAATTGCGCATAATAAAGCAGAACAGTTATTTGGAAAGATGCTGAGCGTATCTTTTGTGTCTGTTCCCTACTGCAGTAGTTATTATTACTAATCAATATGAGGATAGGAGTTGCCTATCTATAAAATGTCCAGGTCAATAGTAAGGATGAAACAAGGAAAAACATATTAATACAAATGTCACTGTAAAAACGTAAACTTAGCCTACTTAAAAAGTTAGCTTCAGTAAGAAACTGATTCTCTTTCTTTCAGTAGTAGGTAAGGAGGTGAATAGAGGCCAGTAGGATGTCAGTAGTATGTAGGGCAGTGTACAGAGGTCAATAGTAAGTAGTGCGGTGTACAGAGTTTAGTCTTTTGTAGGACAGTGGGATGTAGGGCAATGAACAGAGGTCTGTAGGATGTTGGGCAGTGTACAAATGTCAGTAGTAAATAGGGCAGAGTACAGAGATCAGTAGGATGTAAGTTAGTGTACAGAGGTCAGTAGTATGTAGAGCAGTGTACACAGGTCAGTAGTATGAAGGGCAGTGTACAGAGGTCAGTAGTATGTAGAGCAGTGTACACAGGTCAGTAGTATGAAGGGCAGTGTACAGAGGTCAGTAGTATGTAGAGTAGGGTACAGAGGTCAGTAGGATGTAGAGCAGGGTACAGAGGTCAGTAGTATGTAGAGCAGTGTACAGAGGTCAGTAGTATGTAGAGCAGTGTACACGGTCAGTAGTATGTAGAGCAGGGTACAGAGGTCAGTAGGATGTAGAGCAGTGTACACGGTCAGTAGTATGTAGAGCAGGGTACAGAGGTCAGTAGGATGTAAGGCAGTGTACAATGGTCAGTAGGATGTAAGACAGTGTACACAGGTCAGTAGTATGTAGAGCAGTGTACACAGGTCAGTAGTATGTAGAGCAGTGTACACAGGTCAGTAGTATGAAGGGCAGTGTAGAGAGGTCAGTAGTATGTAGAGCAGGGTACAGAGGTCAGTAGGATGTAAGGCAGTGTACAGAGGTCAGTAGTATGTAGAGCAGGGTACAGAGGTCAGTAGTATGTAGAGCAGTGTACAGAGGCCAGTAGTATGTAGAGCAGTGTACAGAGGTCAGTAGTATGTAGAGCAGTGTACAGAGGTCAGTAGTATGTAGAGCAGTGTACAGAGGTCAGTACTATGTAGAGCAGGTTACAGAGGTCAGTAGTATGTAAGGCAGTGTACAGAGGTCAGTAGGATGTAAGACAGTGTACAGAGGTCAGTAGTATGTAGAGCAGTGTACAGAGGTCAGTAGGATGTAAGGCAGTGTACAGAGGTCAGTAGTATGTAGAGCAGTGTACAGAGGTCAGTAGAATGCAGGGCAGTGTACAGAGGTCAGTAGGGTGTAAGACAGTGTACAGAGGTCAGCAGTATGTACTGCAGTGTACAGAGGTCAGTAGGATGTAAGGCAGTGTACAGAGGTCAGTAGTATGTAGGGCAGTGTACAGGGGTCAGTAGGATGTAAGGCAGTGTACAGAGGTCAGTAGGATGTAGAGCAGTGTACAGAGATCAGTAGGATGTAAGGCAGTGTACAGAGGTCAGTAGGATGTAGAGCAGTGTACAGAGGTCAGTAGGATGCAAGGCAGTGTACACAGGTCAGTAATAGGTAGGGCAAAGTACAGGAGTCAGCAGTTTGTAAGGGAGATTATAAGGGTTCTGTATGGCAGAGGATTGGGTCAGCATAACTGTGTACAGCGGTCAGTAGGGAAGTGGAAGGTGTCGGTAGAGAAGTGGTAGGTGTCAGTAGAGCTGTGGACAGTGTCAGTGGATAGAGTAATGGACAGTGTCAGTAGGGCAATGGACAGTATCAGCAAGGCAGTGGACAGTTTCAGTTGGACAGAAGATAGTGTCAGTCAGTAGGGCAGTAGAAAGTGGCAGTCAGTAGAGTAGTAGACAGTGTCAGTAGGGCAATGGATGGTATCAGTGGGGCAGTGGAAGGTGTCAGTAGGGCAGTGGACGGTGTCAGTGGGACAGTGGATATTGTCATTCTGTAGGGCAGTGGACAGTGGCAGTCCATAGAGTAGTAGACACTATCAGTGGGGCAGTGGATGGTGTCAGTAGGACAGTGAATATTGTCAGTCAGTAGGGCGATGGATGGTGTCAGTAGGACAGTGGATAGTGTCAGTCAATAGCAGTGGCGACTGGTGGTTTTTTGTTTGGGGGGCGATAAACAACTGACCCCCCCGAGGGAACTTAAACCCCCCACCACCACCCCGCTGTCTGCCGGTCGGTCCACCGGCACTTACCCCATCTAGGCGGCGGGGACCAGGCATCCATGCAGCGGTGGCAGGGACCGGGCATTCATGCAGCGGTGGCGGGGACTGGGCATCCAGGCATCGGCAGGCATCAGCGGGGACCGGGCAGCTCTTCTCCTCCTCTTTTCTGCTATGCATCTTCATCCTTTCTCCTAAGCATCCAATAGGATCGCCTGTCCTTTCAGCCAATCTGGTGACGGGTATCAGTCCCGCTTCCCGATTGGCCGGGAGGAGGTTCAATGTTGCAACAGGGAATATTCATTCGCTGTTGCAACACATCTGGGTGGGCCCCGGACACATCCTCAGTGTCCCGAACCCACCCTATTTTGAAGCCTATTAGAGCCTATGGCTCTATTAAGGTACTTAAAAAAAAAAAACCTGGGCGCTGTAATTCATGCTCCCGGTGACCCGAAAGGGGACGGATGCATGAATAGGGGGCGGCTATGGATAGATTCATGCTACGCATGAATCTATCCATTACCAATTAAGGGGGTGGCGAAGAGAGAGGGGGCGGCACCCCTAATGGACAGGCCGCCCCTGGTCAATAGAGTAGTTGACAATGTCAGTAGGGCAATGGAAAGTATCATTAGGGCAGTGGACGATATATATAGAACAGTGGATAGCATCAGTCATTAGGGCAGTGGGCAGTATCAGTTAGAAGGGCAGTGGATGGTGTCAGTTAGTAGGGCAGTGGATGGTGTCAGTTAGTAGGGCAGAGGATGGGATCAGTAAGTAGGGCACAGGATGGGATCAGTAAATAGGGCAATGATATGTGTGTCACAGGAGGGCACAATCTTCTTTCACATGCAGAGAAGGAAAGTGCCGGCTACACACTACTCCTCATTTTTCCGGTGCGCTGATCCTGGCCAGCCCTTCTCTCTTGTCCATCCCATGTGATGTCATACACAAGATCCTGGGATGGACATGAGAGAAGGGCTGGCTGGGATCAATGCAGCATACTAGGATGCTCCTTCCTTGTGCCGCTCTGCATATGTAGGAGGAGCAGTCCGGGACTGGCAAGACAGGGACGCAATCTCACCATCATCTAGCATTTTTTTTTTTTTTAAATCTATTTATCTATTATAAGCATACTATTATAATGTGACACACATTACTCTTCTATTTTACGCTGCTATAGTTTGTATTTTATATAAAAACGAACCTTAAATTTCTTCTTCTTGTGTGTTCCCATCTTGCTTGTGGGCAGGGGAAGCCCACAAGGATGATCTTCCGGGATATGGTGCTGCTGAATTAACCAGCATGCAGCGCCTGATCTTGCACATGCGCATTATGCACACATAGTGGTGGAACTGTCTCTGGTTGCCATCACAAGGAGCGGTGTCATCGGAAGTGCTCGGAAAGGATGACACAAATCTAGCGAGCACAGGCGCCGAGGGAAATGATGTTAAGCGCCGCGGAGAGGAAGTGGCAGAATACAAGGGACCCCATAGCAACAGCGCTAAAGGAGGTGGTAAAAGTTTTTATTTTTTTCCAAATGTTGATGCTGATGGATAATGCTGTTGATTTCTTTAACTACTTCAGTCCCAGAAGATTTGCTTGCTCAATGACCCGGCTATTTTTTGCGATACGGCACTGCGTTGCTTTAACTGACAATTGCGCGGTTGTGCGACGCTGTACCCAAACAAAATCGGTGTCCTTTTTTTCCCACAAATAGAGCTTTCTTTTGGTGGTATTTGATCACCTCTGCGGTTTTTATTTTTAGCACTATAAACAAAAGAAGAGCTACAATTGTGAAAAAAAAACACACTATCTTTTACTTTTTCCTATAAAAAATATCCCACAATTTTTTTTAAAAACAGCTAATTTTTTCCTCAGTTTAGGCCGATATGTATTCTACATATTTTTGGTAAAAAAATCGCAATAAGGGTATATTGATTGGTTTGCTCAAAAGTTATAGCGTCTACAAAATAGGGGATAGATTTATGGCATTTTTACGACTTTTTTTTTTTTACTAGTAATGGTGGCAATCTGCGATTTTTAGTGGGACTGTGACATTGCAGTGGACAAATTGGACACTTTTGACACATTTTTGGGACCATTGACAATTATACAGCAAGCAGTGCTATAAAAATACACTGATTACTGTATAAATGTCACTGGCAGAGAAGGGGTTAACACTAGGGGGCGATCAATGGAGTTAACTCTGTTCCCTGTGTGTGTTTTTAACTGTAGGGGGGGGGACTGTCTAGGAGGAGAGAGAGATCGGTGTTCATACTTAGGATGAACACACAATCTCTCTCTGCTCCCCCTGAAAGAACCGGGATTTGTGTGTTTACACACAAAGATCTTGGTTCTTGCTCTGTCTCGCGGGTACCTGTTGGTAATCTCGCCAGCCGGGCACTCACATCGCCTTCAGGCACGCGCGTGCCCCTATTGGCCAAAAGGAAAAGCGACGTAAGGTATCGATTTGCCCAGCTGAGCCAACCTGCTGCAGAGAAACTGCGGCGACTGCTCGGGAAGTGGTTAAAGTACATTTTTTTGGGGTGGAAATCCGCCTTTAAAACAATTGACACGCGCCTACTTTGACAGTTTTTCACAAAATTGAGTATTCTCTTATAAGAGATAATAACTGCATACTTTCTATATTTTCTATTACCTCCCCTCCATTATGTGAATTCTGGTATGTTTGACTGAGCGCATAAGAGTGTATGGCTTGGGGAGCATATGCCAAAGACATCAGGAACTCCATGGAGTTGATTTACTAAAGACAAATAGGCTGTTCACTTTGCAAGGGAAATTGTACTTTGCAAGGGAATTTACCCCAGAACTTGAAAATGAATGAGGTGAAACTCTGCTGACTTCCATCATCCAATCACGTGCAAACCAAATTGCTGTTTTTTTTTTTTTCCTTGCACATGATTGGATGATGGAAGTGAGCAGAGCGTCACCTTATTCACTAAGCTCTGGGGAAAATTCCCATGCAGAGTACATTTTCCCTGGCAAAATGAACAGCCTGTTTGCCTTTAGTAAATGAACGCTCATAGATAATAGACATATCAGTATTACAGACAGTGTTTCCGGCTTCCAGAGTGCTGTATAGCAAATGATTGGCCGACATAAATTTGGACTTACGGTACATTTTTTGCAGTTGGTGAATTGTTTGGGTATCCAATAACACCTGCATACTTTTTTCACCAGAGTTATTGGCTGGTGGTTCTCTGTATATAATAGACAAAAGTAAAGGAAAATATGGCTCATTATTAACCACTTCACCCATCATGAGCAGGCCATTTTTTGTGATACGACACTAAGATACTGTAACTAACAATGGCGCGGTCGTGTACCCAAATCAAATTTATATCCTTTTTTCCCACAAATAGAGCTTTCTTTTTTAACATTAAAGTTTATTGAAGGAAAAAAAAGGTAGCAGACAAACATGGAAAATAATTCACTTACAAACATGTGATATGAAGAAGCATATAATCATAAAAAACAATATCCTCTAGATCAGTAGGTGGTGAGGAGCTACACCAGAGATCGCCAGATGGACCAGAGGCATTGCCTGAGGCCTCTGGTTGGAGTGTGGTCCACCACCTATGTAATGAGACTGTTCCAGTCATTGTGTTCAGAGGAGAGAGGGAACAAAGTTGGGATGAGAAAGATAAAGAGAAAAGTTAAGGGAGGAGAGAGAGTGTGTTTGCACTATCAGGATATAACAGAGCTTCTGAGCCAATGTTATATATTACATACATTTTCCAGTCAAGAATATGTGATATTTGACACAATTAATCAAGAAAATCCAGTGTATCATTATATGAATTAAATCGTGAGAAAGAAACGTAAAAGAACCTTCAGAAGCAGGGCATTTCCGGAGGTTTCTGAAAGTCATACTTGGCTTAACAAATCAGCATAGGCCTTGGAATATCTGAAGACAAACCAGGGAGACCAAGTCTTGTGGTAGCGCTCTACAATCTCATTAGATTGGGCTGCAGTGTTCTCCATCTCACAGATGTAGGAGACCTTATGCAACCAGTCTTTCAGTGTGGGAATAATTGTTGATTTCCAGAAAAGCGGGATAAGTGAGTTGGCTGCATTTATCAAATGTCTGGAGAGAGAGGATTTGTAATTCTTGAAGGAGAAATTTGAGATGTGCAGCAAACAACGGGCAGCGTCAAGCTTAAGTTTGGTCTCGGTGATTTGAAAAATAGCCTTTCTGACTTTGGACCAAAATGGTGTTATCATGTCACAGTGCCAACAAATGTGGAGCAGTGTACCTTTTTCTTTGTTGCATCTCCAGCATGTGTCAGGCGTCTGGGGATATCATTTGTGTATTTTCTCTGGGGTGGCATACCAGCGGGTCAGTACCTTATATGCAGTTTCCTGCATTCGTGTGCTAAGTGAGCATTTATGGGACAATATACATGCCTTCGCCCACTGGTGATCGGTGATCTGAACCCCCAGTTCCTCTGACCATCTCTCTCTGAACCTGTCCATGCCCAACGTATTCAAATTTTGCACCCATTTATATGAGATGGAAGTGGTTTTCGCTACCTGTTCTCCATCAAAGCACCCCCTCTCAAATTCTGTGAGGTCTCTCGTAAAGTAACTTCTGCGAGTGGTATTATTGACATAACTGCGTACTTGAAAGTACGACCACATAGGCATGTGGGGCATCTTGTTGTCTGTTTTGAAATGGTTAAATTCTTTCATTATCCTGTTGGTGAAACAGTGCAATGCAAGAAGGGGCATCTTTTAATCTACTGGGCTCAATAGATGGTATTCTGCTCCTGGTGGAAAGTCCGGGTTGCTCTGTAACGGGGTGAGAGGGCTCAGGGGTGTGGAGAATTTGGAATGTTTGGTTAGAGTGTGGAAAATGTCCAAAGAAGTACCTATGAGAAGATGCGCCTTCATAGAGTGGGGATATTTTGTTTTGGGTATCCCTGGTGAAAATTGAAGTGGGACAGCACACATGTCATTTTCTATGGAGACCCAATCTTTGAGCTTTGGGTGGCAGTGCCAGTCAATAATACGAGCAGTGGGTGTGGCATAGTAGTATGCTTTGAGATCAGGAATACCCATACCGCCCACCACCTTGGGTCTACTTAGAAGGGAAGATTTTATACGAGGTGGTTTGTGAGCCCAAATGAATTTAATCTGTAATGAATGTAGGTTTTTAAAAAAGCACTGGGTTATTTTGATAGGTAAAGTGCGGAGAAGGTATAGAATTTTTGGCAGGACAGTCATTTTGCATATAGCCGCCCTGTCAAACTATGAAAAGTGTGCTGGGTGCCAGTCCTGTAGGTCTTTCTTGATAGATTAGAGAAGAGGGGGGAAGTTGCGGTCAAAGATCGACAAGAGTCTTGGGGTCAACCAGACCCCAAGGTATTTAATGGCTGATTTTTCCCATGAGAAAGGACTATTGTTCTGTGCTGACGTTCATTGCTTCGGACTTAGAAAAATTTATTTTGAGATTGGATATGTATCCATAGAGGGAGAACTCTTTCATGAGAGAGGGAATGGAAACATGTGGGTCGGTCAGAAAAAATAAGAGATCGTCTGCATGTGCAGCAACCTTGAATTCCTTCTCTGTCATCGGAAATCCCCTGATAGATTTGTTTGCGCCTGATAAACGGTTTGAGCGATATGATGAAGAGTAAGGGGGACAGTGGGCAGCCCTGTCTCGTACCATTTTTTATGTTGACATTATCCGACAGCGAACCATTTATCTTAAGCTTAGCTGAGGGGTTTTGATATAGTGCTGAGATCCAAGTCAGCATATGTGGACCCAAACCCAAATGTTTGCAAGTCTCCAACATATAATCCCAAGCTACTCAATCGAAGGCCTTCTCCGCATCTGTTGACAAGAGAAAGCCCTCGATCTTTCGCTGGTGAGCCGGATAGATCAGGTCTAAGGATTTCTTGACATTGTCCATGGCCTCTCTACCAGGCACAATACCTGCCTGGTCTGGGCCAATCAAGTCACAAAGTAAAGGTTTCAACCTGTTGGCAATGATCTTAGCCGTGAGTTTGACATCCAAGTTCAGCAAAGAGATCAGCCTATAACTAGCGCAATGTAATGGGTCCTTGCCATACTTGGGTATTACTGTGATGTATGCCGACAAGAAGTTAGTCGGAACCAGTCTCTGTTTGGACAAAGAGTTTAGTGCATCCTGGAGGGGAATAGATAGTAGGTCGATAAATGTCTTGTAGTAAATGGCGCTAAAGCCGTCAGGGCCAAGTTTTTCAAGTCTTTGATAGCCATTTTAATTTCTGAGACATGAATAGGAATTTCTAGTTGGGAGATGTCATCCTCAGCAAGGGACGGGAGATTGGAGTCCTTCAGATAGTCTTTTATAGTCTGTGATCTATCTTTTGATCTATCTTTTGAAACGTCTGTCGGTTTATGTTGAAGCGGGAGGTTATATAGAGCAGTGTAATACTCTTGGAAATGTTGTGCTATTTTGTCTGTGGCTCGATCTATTTTACCCCTGACTCGGTTGAATTGATGATAGGCAACTCCTATCCTCATATTGATTAGTGGTTCCAAATTAATAATAACTACTGCAGTAGGGAACAGACACAAAAGATACGCTCAGCATCTTTCCAAATTACTGTTCTGCTTTATTATGACGCAATTGAAGGTTTTTATGCACATGATTACGTAGGTATCACATTAATATTACAATTGTACGTTTATGGTAACAAGGGGCGTTACATAGGCAGGCTTATTCTAATCAGGACTCAAAAGAATGTAAACATTTACTGAAAACATTATTAGTGCTGTGTGCACAGTGAGGGCAGTGTGCAATACATACAAAATAGAATACAATTATATACAGAACTTACAAATTTCCATTACAGTCTCCCCTCTTTTGATCAATATTTTGATCACTAACCATACCTGCTATCACCTTTAACCTGGAACCTCCACACGCTTAGGTGGAGGTAGTCCTGGCCAAAGAGGCAAAAAAACTCCATTGTGGAGAAAATAATAGCTGAGCAACTTTTTCATTACCAAATGACTTTTCATTGTGAAAAACAAATGATTGATAAGACATATTTACAGAGTACTGGCTGTACACTCCTGTGGCCAGAATGGCCTTCTAGCTTAATTGTTGGCATGCTGACTTATCAGCATATGTAAACACTGACAATTCTACATAAAATGGAAGACGTACAAAAGACAAATATGACTTCAACATGGCTAAACTATTTTTCAAATATATATATCCCTTACAATTAAAGTAACTGAATCAAAAAGTACCCTAGACTGTGATCACAAGAGGGAAACAAATCAAACAGAGATTTCTTTAATTTAGTCATTTTTGCAGTGTCTGGGGTGGATCCAGGTGACTTTTCCTTCAAGTTTTGCAAAAACTGTACATGAAATAGATGCTGTATTGAGTCTCCAAACATTTCCTTATATATAAATGTCTCTTAAAAATTCACAAGTCACCTGGCTTTAGTTTTAGATCCTTCCAAACTTTTAGGATCTGGAATTGGGGAGAAAACACATAAATGAGTTTGTCAAAAACCTTAAAAGATCAGCAACATTCTCTATGAGATCCGAATGAAGGACTTCAGCTGCTGAGACAAAATATAAGCAAGTGAGTAACACACTCCCAAACCAAATCCCATAGGGAGAGAGTCCAACATCCCCCTTAGGGGATTGATAAAATATAAGAAAACCTTCAGGCAAAAGTTTTCTAGTTTCTTACTCTACTTTGTCTGATACATTGTAGACAGTAGGGGGTGTAAAAATAAAACCTCAAAACTTCTAGTAAGGACTCTCCTATAAAAAATCATTTCCTCTGTTACTCTCTGTACTTTCTGGCACTCTGTACTTACAAACTACTTCTGATAACACTTTTTACTGTGGCCTTTGCAGTAGCATTTGCCACTGGACATCCAAAAAACATGTCCATACAGACAAAATGCATACTCGTAAGATCCTAACTTGGGCATCTGGATATTTCTTTTTGTAATCTCTGGGAGGGATGTTCAGCTTTTGGTAACACCTTTGGTAACAGGTAAAACAAGAAGTGGTATGTTATAAAAACAACTGTGGAGAACCCTGGCTCTATCCCATGCTCATTTACTAAGGC
The DNA here is from genome assembly GCA_037952835.1 of Lithobates septentrionalis. NCBI lineage: Eukaryota > Metazoa > Chordata > Amphibia > Anura > Ranidae > Lithobates > Lithobates septentrionalis. Next base: position 478,562 of record JBBDGP010002740.1, read on the forward strand.
AGCCATAACTGCTTGTGACTCATGACACAGTCCATGTGTCAAGCTGAAGGGAAAAGAGTGGCTGGCAGACATAAATGATCACCTTTTCCAAAGTCCTGTTTCATAAGAAGTTGCCCCCTGTGGACCACTTGTTCTTCTCGTTCTGGGGTCCTTAAAGTTGAATTATTAATCCCAGCTATACTGGGCCAGAACTAGGGTGGAATCTGTGAGTTGCACAGACCCATCAAGTGTCCGGGGCTGTAAATGCAGCATCCTTAGTGCATCCTGGTCTGCTTCCATGTGTGAAAGTTAATATGGCTACCTCAGCAAGAACCTGGAAGGCTGAAAACAGCCGATCAAATTAACTTAGCATGCTTTATTGGTTTACCTGCCGAAGTAAAAACAAACTTCTGGCCCTTTAAATGGAACCAAAAGCTCTCTATATCTCGACTATCTATATAAATATACACTCTTTTTACAGCTCACAGGCTTTGCTAAAACATGGAGCTCTGTTTCTTGAGCTGGGCAAAAAGGATCCAATGACTTTGAATACAGAGTATCCTTCTGGGTGATAAACTGCATACTCAAATCTACAAAAAATTAAATATCTGGGTCTTCAGGGAGTGTGTCCCGCACTGGGCTCACAGCAGCTGATTCCTATACCATCAATTTAACACATGTGTCTTTTCCTTTCTTTTGAATAAATGTACGCATTTTTCATTGTTAGATTTGTACATAAACAAACTCATATTTTAAACCTTTCATTAAACAAACATTTAGTTAGCTGTATATTTGCTGCACAGAATGTCGGACCATTAAAAATTAAATGTTTGACCAAAACAATATCTAACTTTGTCTAATAGCACCTTTGCATAAAAGCTACAGCTCTGATATATCGGGATGAACCCTTCATTACTGGGTCCAGCTTGCATAAATATATTACAATGGCTTGTTTTCTATCACGCTATTTGTGTAAGAACTCCAGTCTCATGTTTCAAAAGACAACTTTTTCCTGGCAATATTATAATAAATGATAACAATACCCTGCGGTCATGGAGAGATGCCCATAAATCCAAAATATTCTTCTGCTTATACCACAGTACTTACAAGAAAAAGGGGCACATCATTTCACAATCCACACATTCTGCTTTGGATTTCAAAAATAAAAATAAATAAAAACAAAAGGACCAAGAATCTGTATGATGGACCACAAAGCATCAAAAACTATAAAACAACTGGCTGCAGGTGACATCTATCCTAACAGGGTGTGTGGACTTGATGTGATGGGTCTGTTATATTTAAATTTTATTTATAACAACTCTCACATCATGGACTGACATCAAGTTATTATCAAGAACCTTGAAATTTCATTTTTGTAGAAAAACTTCTTATGTATTCCATCCATCTTGGCTTTGTTAAATATTATGGCAGCTGTATTCCAAATAACAACCTCATCTTAATCTTTTTTTCTCTCAATAAGGACTTATTGAATAAATGTAAAATTACAAAATTGTTATCTTAATCTAAACTAATCTCATTCATTACAAATTTCCCCATTAACCTCGACTTCATTTCCAACCAAAGGTTGTCTAAACCAGTTTCAATATATCTATATTATTAATAAAATTGTTAAACTCATATTAGAAATTAATACTCATTATTACTTAATTTTACTTAATTTCCCTTTTTTAAATGCACTGTTTCCACTATCAAAGGATATTCAATTTGTGTAATACACGGTTAAATGTAACCTTCATTTTACCATGTTTGGAAAACAGATTCAAAATAATTGTGATCACATTGTTTACCATTAGATTCGTTAACCCGGCACATTTTGTTATAAATGTTTTGTCTAAAAAACAGAAATTGGCATGGTGTCCTTCCAGCTTATCACTGACCACATTCTTCCAGGAGAGCACAAAGGAGGGGGTCACATCTGCGTACATGACACACACAAGCAATAGAACTAAAGGTCCCAGCATTCGCACACACACATACACCAATATCTCTCTAAAATCGCTTACATTTTTCCCATTTGTACACAACACATGCATATCATTCTCTCACTTTCTTTTAACACTTTACTATTTCCCTGGCTAAATTCTGCATTCCTTATTTTGTTCAGATATATTTTATATCTAGCTTCTATGATCAGACGGGCAGCCAGAGTACTCATCCCATCTTCTCTCTCTGACAACATATAAAGTATTCTGTTTTAACTCTCATTTCTCTGTTTCTGACTCTAATAGTTGTAGTGCCTGACCCCAAATTCATCCCACAACTTAACATGAAAATGTCCCTTTCTGTCTAGTGTTAATGTCACCCTTGATCCATCCTGCTCACATAGATAGCTGTTTCTCTAGCTGTTTACTCTGCATGATTCTTAGTCCCTGTGGACCTTGGTAACCCAGTTACCCATTGTGGATCCCTGTCCACTCTAACCATTAATCTAGGGGCTCAGTATAGGCGGAACCGCACCTTTGGTTCATATATAGCGCTCCTCTTGCGCTGGGCATTTTTGAGGGTCTCTTACCCTTCATTCCCTTACTTAATTTAATGCCCATAATGACTGGCCAGTCTTCTCTCTTCTCTACTTGTGTCTATACCCTCTTGCCTCTAAACTACTTTATCTAGCAGATTTACTACATATACCTGTGAACAGCACTATTATTCCCTTTCTTATCTATAACACTCCGATGGACAATAGACAGGGACAACATAACATATAACCACCAATCAATACAGTTCGATTAAGGGGAGTAAAATAGGTACCCTTTGTCCCGAAAATGCCTTACCGATCAAGGAAGTCTGATAACTCAAATGTAAGCAAAAGGCTTACCTCAGCCGGCTGATTATCAGAAATTCCCGGATCGTCGCAAGCTCCTCGTTTCGGATACTCAGGGTCACCTGGAATCCCCTCCTAAGGCAAAGCTCGCCATGCTGACTCGGTTGAATTGATGATAGGCAACTCCTATCCTCATATTGATTAGTGGTTCCAAATTAATAATAACTACTGCAGTAGGGAACAGACACAAAAGATACGCTCAGCATCTTTCCAAATTACTGTTCTGCTTTATTATGACGCAATTGAAGGTTTTTATGCACATGATTACGTAGGTATCACATTAATATTACAATTGTACGTTTATGGTAACAAGGGGCGTTACATAGGCAGGCTTATTCTAATCAGGACTCAAAAGAATGTAAACATTTACTGAAAACATTATTAGTGCTGTGTGCACAGTGAGGGCAGTGTGCAATACATACAAAATAGAATACAATTATATACAGAACTTACAAATTTCCATTACACCCCCTTTGTTTTGGATGCCCAAGATATTGTATTGGCCTACCTGACCTCTTAAGGCCCTTACCGGTTTTGTTGCCATGCTCATAATATATCTTTTTCTTAAAAAAAAGAAATAACTTGGACTTGGTATCGAAAATTTGTTCAAGGGTTCTCCTGGATTCTAATAGTAATGCCGCCGATCGGATTGTGAGGGATTGTTTATGTAGGGATTCTAGTACGCAAATTTTATTTGTCAATTTGGTAATTTCTTTGTCTTGTTCTTTCTTTCTTTGCGTTCCCATTTGAATTAGTACCCCTCTAATATAGCACTTATGTGCCTCCCGAACTGTCAACGGATCTACGTCGGAGGTGATGTTATGTTTGGAAAATTCAGTCAACGACGTGGTCAGTTTGGGTAACAGAGTTGGGCCTGTTAGTAGGGAAGAATTCAATCTCCAGATATTAGATTTGGCTGGGGGTTCTAGAAGATTCAGGGCAATGGAAATTGCGGCTGTGATCTAAGAAAGTCTGTAGCCCTATGTTTGCCCCGGAGAGTATTTGGAGATCCCTCTGTGAAATGAATAAGTAGTCTATTCTCGCGTGGCGATCGTGTGGGATTGAATAAAAAGTGTAGTCTTTGTCTTCTGGATGTAAGAATCGCCACGTATCGATCAGGTTTAGTGAATGTAAGAGGGTTTTGATTTTCTTTAGAATTCTGTAGGTGATATATGTCTTCCCCGAGGAGGTGTCATCTGATGGGTTAAGAGGGATGTTGAAGTCCCCACCCAGGATCAGACGACCTGTACTAAAGCTCGTTAGTTCTTTGATCATTTTTTGGCAAAATGTAAGTTGTGCAGTGTTAGGAAAATAAACATTGGCTAAGGTGAGGGTAACCCCATGACACACCCCTTTGAGAAAGATAAATCTACTCCCTGGGTCAAGTAGTTTATCAGACAATTCAAACTTAGCATCTTTACTCACCAAGATTGAGACTCCCTTTGACTTGGAGGTGTCATAGGTGGCATAGTGTGCCTCAGTAAAATAAAGGTCAATAGGCCTGGGTATATGATTTGTCTTAAAATGTGTTTCTTGGAGAAAAACAAAGCTAGGCCTATATTTTTTAGTTCTCTAAGGAGAGTAGCTTATTTCTCTGGGATGTTCAATCCCTTGACATTATGTGATATTACTGTGGAATTACGTCCTAGGTCAGAGTAGGCCATGGCGAGAGCTCAGAGAGAGATGGTAGTATGTGCCTGCAAATACAGCTCAGAAAATATTGATTAAACGCAATCACAACTGGAAATACTTATCGCTTTAAACACCTGAGTAGAAATAGAATGGATTCTGAGAGAGTATAGACTGAGAATAAGAAATGAAGTAGAGATGGTGAGAGAAGGGCACTCCCGCTTTAGACGTATATCACGTCCCAGGGGGTCCAATTTAGTGTGCATGGGTGTGCCCAGGGAAGCCTCATCCAAGACACTATTGCGGGGTCGAGGGAGACACCCGATGAGAGAAAAAACAGCTACTACTTTGTCAGGTACATGCACGTGTATATATACACACCCAAGATATACAGAAAAAATAGTCTGCAAAAAACATGAAAACTGCCAGACCGCGGCCCAGCTAAATCTTATGTAACATGCATAATGGTCTAATCTGCACCAAAACTGACGGTTGGTTAACGATTAACAATCATCTGAAACTATTATTAAAGTCATACCGAATATATGTTACTTTAACTGCCCCAGGGCAAGTCTGAAGAGGGACATGAAACTAACTCCCTCATTCCAGACAGCCCTGGACCAGTGCGATCACTCAAAAACATTTATTGTAACATGCCATCAACAAAATCTACAAAAATGGTTGTTGCTAAGTAGCTATACCAGGACAGGAGACCTATGACCTAGTGTGCAGTTTAGAGTAACTAAGTACGACCTATCAAATGGACTGCTCCTAGAAGAGGCCTAAGTTGGGAACCTGTAGCATGTCAGGTTGGTCATTCAAACCCGCCAGGATTCTGCGGAAGTCCAAAAACAGTATAATGCCTGGTAGTGCAGACGCTGTGTCATTTTAAGGCATCTAGAGGTAGAGTCCATCAAAGATCCAGGCAGAGTATAGTTATAGCAGGAAGTATGGGTACCAATGATCAATAAGTCTCCATTATAATCAACTGAACCTGCTACCTACCTCGGACCAACAATGAATAGGTCTCTGTGTTTAGCAGCAAGCGTTGCGCATCTTATTGTGAGCATTTGTGCACGACCAGGACCCTGTAATGGTCGTATAAGTTCATCACCAACCTGGTATGATATCTAAAGTTGAACAAAGAAAAATTCCTATGAGCCAAAATGAACCTAGTGCTAAAAGTAAGCACTACACAGCCGCATACATGAATCACGCCTTGTAATGCGTGTGAAATATTAAATAAATAAATAAATATGATACGCTAGAGCAGTGGTTCTCAACTCCAGTCCTCAGGACCCACCAACAGGCCAGGTTTTCAAGACAGCTGAAATACATCACAGGTGATATCACTTGTTGCTCAGTGATTGCAGTATTCTAGTCTGCAACTCCCCAAGGTAATACTTAAAATCTGGCCTGTTGGTGGGTCCCGAGGACTGGAGTTGAGAACCACTGCGCTAGAGTGTGCTAACCGTGCCCTAATCCTGGCACACAGAGATACAGTGCATATACAACAGAGTATAAAATAATTTAACCCCAATATGTGCTATATTCCCCAAGATAAACAAACTTAATGTGCACAAATAAACAGTGCAGTGAGCATGTGAAATGGTAATATCAACAAAATGCTCCAAAATGAATCAGTGCAAACCAGGTGCTAAAAGTGCAATAAACAAATAAATAATAAAATAAATAACGTTAATTCATAAATGATTCATATATGCAAACAAAAGCTGAAAAATGTCATGTGGCAGCCAAAAAGTGCAGAGTGTCACACAATACATATACTTAATCGTCCATCATAAAATAGACGTATATTAAACACAAAAGTCCTTAATGAAAGTGATGACAACTGTGCTTCAGTGATGATGTTTTCAAACGTGCTGCGATTCCATGTGCCACATATCATGCGATGGTGAAACAAAAGGTGACCCCCTCAAGGTAAAGCGCTCACCTTAGGGAATGTGACTAAGTCGCTAGACACAGTCAGGAAACGCTTATGAGCCACCCAGGGCTCAGTGTGGATCACAGGAAAACAGGCTCCAGCATAGGCTCAAATCATAGGTAAAAAGAGAAAGGAACCATATGGTGTGATAACGTTTAAAAAGTGTTTATTAACAAGGTCAGATAAAAAAACTCTCCCCCAGAAGGGGGTACTCACATTTTGAGGGTGCGTCAGTGCACCACTCAGAAGAGGCATATAACCTCGCGGGGCCAGGACAGAGTGTTAGGCAGCAGCAGCTGTCTGTGCTGGGACGGTCTCCATAACCTCACTGCTACATCCATTACCTATTGTTTTATTCAGGTTATATGCCTCTTCTGAGTGATGCACTGACGCACCCTCAAAATGTGAGTACCCCCTTCCCTAAGGTGAGCGCCATCACCATCACATGATATGTGGCACACGGAATCGCAGCACGTTTGAAAACATCATCACTGAAGCACAGTTGTCATCACTTTCATTAAGGACTTTTGTGTTTAATATATGTCTATTTTATGATGGACGATTAAGTATATGTATTGTGTGACACTCTACACTTTTTGGCTGGCACATGACATTTTTCAGCTTTTAAACAAAAGTAGTGAGCAACCCTGCGAGCCACTTACGGATGAATGCCTACAAAATGGTGAGTAATTAGTCTTAAGTGGAGACCAGCTGCAAACACTCAGTCACGTGTCAGTCAGATAAAAACTAAAACAATGTGTCTGCGCTAGAAAAAAATCACATCAATCAAAAGTGCAGCAATAATAAACATAAGCAACATAGATGTTTAACAAATAATACACTTGAGTGAAAATACCCCTAAGTACTAGAGTATAAAGTGCACAGTGCTATATAAAATACACAATGTGAGTGATCAATCAAAAAACATATCACATAAATAATGAATCAAATGAAATGTAAAGGGATATAACTCCTGGTGAATGAAATAAAGTCCAAAACAGTATATATCCAGAAATATAAGAGTGCCCAAAAGAAACATAGTCCGAAGATTTAGTGAAATTCACATATCCTTCCTTCCAAAAGTGTATCACCAAGAAACATGCTGTAGTGTCTTCCAGCCACCCCCACAGGTGTATATGCTCACCTTCCTGTGTGTGACACAGCGATTAAACTATGTCAAACAAAGCCTTGGAGCCACTCCTGTGCTCATTTGGAACCAGCTGTGCAGACCTCCAATGCTCTCAAACGAAGATAATATATGCAAAAGAAAAAAAACTCCATAGCGCAATATTGCAAGATGTAATAAAAGGATTTTAATAAAATAGTTCTCTCCCCTTGCTGGGGTACTCACATACTATGGGTGCGTGAGTGCACCATCCTTAACAAACAAAGAACGGTCAATCTCGCGGTATGGCGTGCGATGCGGTGTGTGTATCGAAACTCTCCTTCTCCCTCTCTGCTGACAGCTCCGTCCAGGCCCCTCCCCTACGGGTGTTCGGCACCGGGACCACGTGCCTTCATCAGGGGGAATCTGATTGGACGGGAGCTCCAGAGTAAATTTATAGCTCCGGCGGCCATTTTGCCTAAGACCGCGGACAATATTGTTCAGAGGCTACAGCTGCGTCCATAGCGGCCATTTTCCCTTAGACCATGGACCAAGCTAAGATAAGCCATGTCAATCATGGCAGCCATTTTGCCTAGGACCACAAATAGACTGAAGAGACTGCTCCAACAGCCATTTTCCCTAGGGCTACAGATATACTAAATAGCAAGATGTGCACTAATGATAACACGATCGCGCGATAAGCGATCCAATAAAGTATTGTGCAGATATTTAAATAACTGCATTGAAATAAATAATTTAAATAATTTTATACAGGACGGAGCGGTCTGGCAAAGAGAGCACCGCCACGCACCCCACACGCTTAGCCACAAACATTTATATACCACAGAGTATCCTATCTAATAAGTATTAAAACAAACATAAAAATTATATGTATATTCGCTAACCACAAGAATAGATCGATAGAATTAAAATTAAAATTAAAATTAAAATTAAAATATTATTTAAAATATTAAAATAAAATAAAAATACACTTTATTATAGGAATATTAATATTAAAAAATGTATATTAAGCATATCTACGAACATATTAATAAAATCACTATGGAGAGGTAATCGAACTATCAAGAGGAATAAAAAACCATCATAAGTATATGATCTATAATAAATGCCCCAACTCAGCCCAAAGGACGAGTCATCAATTTCAACTCAAAGAAACAAAGAAACAGGAATAATAAAAGAGTATACCACCGAAGCAAACAATATCAATAATTACTAAGGAAACATCTCAAATCAAATTCTCTATTCAATCCCCCAGGAACCAAAGACCCAAGCTGGTGTATCCACCAGGATTCCCTTTTACTTATCTCTCTGACAAAATTAGAACCCCTCCAGTGGCGTTTGGGTGCCTCAATTCCCCAAAACTTCATGCCAACGGTACTTTGGTTGTGTACCCTCTTAAAGTGCACATATAAACCATGTTTATCGGACCCATTGCGTATGTGCCTCACATGTTCTTCCATGCGATCTTTGAGAGCCCTAGTGGTGCGCCCCACATACACCAGGTCGCATGGGCACTTCAAGGCATAGACCACCCCTACTGTGTCACATGATATGAAATCCCTAATCTTATACGATAAGTTATTTCTAGGGTTCGAGAATTCCTTTAACCTCCTAGTGTTATCCGGGATCCTTCTGCAACTATAACACCTCCCGCAGCTATAGAATCCTTCTAGGTCCAGAAACATTTTAGGTTTTGGAAGGGGTGGGTCTACCACATTATGTATTAGCCTGTCCCGCAAACTGGGAGCTCTCTTAAAAACAAATTTAGGTTTATCCGGGAGAACATCTTTAAGTTGGGTGTCCTGTTTTAACACACTCCAATATTTACATATAATCCTCCTTACTTCATAACTTTGTGCAGAATAATCAAGAACTACACTAATACCCTCATGATTATCATTATTGGTTACTTTAGTGGCATCTTTTAAAAGATCCGCCCTACTCATGCTTCCAATCTTACTTCTTTCCTTCTCCAAAAACTCCTTCTGGTATCCCTTCTCCAAGAACATGGTGCTCAACCTCTCTGACTGGGTCTCGTAATCCAACGTCCTAGTGCAATTCCTTCGCATCCTCATATATTGTCCTCTTGGGATGTTACTTAACCAGGGTTTGTAATGACAACTTGTAACCGGAATATACGAATTCCGGTCAGTAGTTTTGAAGAAGGATCTGGTGATGATACCCTCACTGGTATTGAAAATCTCTAGATCCAAAAAATGTATACTCTCTGTACTCACATTCCAGGTGAGGGAGATGTTACGATCATTGACATTCATGGAGTTCAGTAACCCCATCAGACCTTCCATATCCCCTCTCCAAATGATTAAAAGATCGTCTATAAATCTCTTGTATAGTAAAATATCTCCATTGTCATCTCTTAGATTCTCCTCTTCCTCCCATTTAGCCATATAGAGATTTGCTACACTAGGGGCGAATTTGGCGCCCATCGCGACGCCTTTCTTCTGTAAATAGATCTTGTTGTCATACCAGAAAAAGTTGTTCCGTAAACAAAAGTCTAAACACTTCAAAAGAAAAAACGTAAAATCCTCATCGATTGAATCTTCCTTATCCAAGGCCCACTTAACAGCATTCAGGGCGCCCTCATGATCGATGTTAGTGTACAATGAGGCTACATCTCCTGTGGCCATAATTATATTCTCATGTGCAGTACACCCACCAAGCAGCTGCAAAGTGTGCTTGGTGTCTTTAAGATAGGCGCTGGTTTTCTTCACTAAGGGCTGTAGATGGATATCTATGTACTCTCCTAGTCTGGAGGTAAGAGATCCGATACCACTCACTATCGGTCTCCCGGGTGGATTTGAGCTGTCCTTGTGGATCTTAGGTAAGTAGTAGATTACAGGCATTTTACTGACCATAGGGATTAAGTACTTGGCTTCGTGCTTATTCAAAAAGCCTTCATCAATTCCATACTTGATAATGCCCTCCAATACACCTTTACAAGATTTGGAAGGGTTACCATTAAGGGGTTGATAAGTGTCCATGTCGCTCAATATCCTTCCCATCTCATCTTTATACTGTTGTAGTGAGAGGACGACGACACCTCCCCCTTTGTCCGCTGGTCTAATCACTATGTCCTTTCTATTTTCCAGTGAATCCATTCCTCTTTTTAAATCTCTATGTTCATACACCTTCTTAACTGGTAACTGCTCTAACTCAGAGGTAACCAATTTTTTGAATAAATCGACATATTTATTGTTAGATATATAGGGGTTAAACACTGAGTTGTTTCTTAAGCTAGTAAACCTGTGGTTAGTGGCAGCCCTCTCAACAGGGTTGAGGGCATAATACTTTTTAATATTGAGTTTCCTAACCAATTTCTGTACACCGACGTAGGTGTCAAATTTATTAAGTCCTTTTTTCGGGGCATATTTAATTCCCTTATCCAAAACTAGTAGTTCCTCTCTTGATAGTTCCACTCCACTCAAATTAAAGATTCCCTGCCCTAGTCTTCCCGCCTTCTTTTTCTGTTGTACTCTTCGTCCAGCTCTCCCTCCTCTCTTCCTGGATTTCGTGCTTCTCGGACGGGTCCTCCCCTGGTCCCCCCTAAAAAAGATTCATCCAGGAAGTTGTCATTGTCACTCAAAGGTTGGAAGCTGTTGGTTACAGGTACTCCATAGTGGTCCTGCTGATGTTTTTCGTATCTGACTCTCTGCGGTTTGGGGGAATAATAAACTCCACCTCTACGTGTATCTTCTCTTGCATATGTGGGGTACCCTCTAAAGGGAGGTTGGTATGGCAAGGGGCCCCTGTAAGGTGCACGATTTCCTCTCTGGGGTGTATTCTGTTGATTCCCATAACTCCTATATTGGTGGTATGGAGTACTGTGTTGGTATCCATATTGCCTTTGATAGCCATATGAGTTCTGTTGGCCACTTCTGTATTGAGGGGCAGGGTTCGGAGGATAGCCCATATCGTGGTGCTCTCTCTCCTGCTGAACCCTATAGCCATTATCCTGATAGGTGGGGGCCTCATATCCCCAATTCCCATTATTGGGAGGTGGGCCATTTCTCCCCTCATTATTCGGTCGCCTAGGTGGATTATATTGCGATTTTCTTGGGGGTTGGCGATAAGGTGTATGGGGTAACGCATCATCCTGACGATGCGGTGGGAACCCTCTGTTAAATGGTTTATTGTTCTGTTGTTGTGAGTAGGACTGACCCTGTGGTTGTGGTACCATATTGGTAACTGCCCCCGCTTGTGGATGAGGGTTAACTGCGGTGGTGGACGCCAATGTTGATTGCCATCGAAAGACTTGTTTATTTTGGTAGTCTTCGAAGTCCCTTTGGTACTTCTTCTTCTTTACATTTTTATTTTCTGTGTCTTTCTTCTGCATACTCCTCTGCAGCTCCCCCATAAGTTTGGTGTATTCAGGGTGATTGATGAGGGAGCTGAGTTTGTCCCTAATGTCCTTAATTTGGTTCTCCAAAAGATTTAATTTACGCTGTTTTCTCTTCATAAGGAATTCCATAATCTCCCTTCCTTTACCCACAAAAAATGCATACCACTCCTCCACATCATCAACCCCTAGTAAGCCATCATTAATGGGAACATCCCATCGTAGCTTCCTAGGGACCAGACCATCCTTTAAATATTTCCTCATGGTGGATAGATCCCACCATATATTACTCTTTTTGTCCATGCAATGCCCTAATTTCCTAAAAAGCTGCGTAATATCATTCTCATTAGTATTAGTGGTAGAGAAGAGATCCTCCAGATCAATTTCTCTGTTCTCAAAAAAGGCAAAGGGATCCATCAGGCTACTAGCAAGAATATGAAAATCAGGGAAACAAAAGTAGTGAGCAACCCTGCGAGCCACTTACGGATGAATGCCTACAAAATGGTGAGTAATTAGTCTTAAGTGGAGACCAGCTGCAAACACTCAGTCACGTTTCATAATCGTGCAAAATGATAAAAACTAAAACAATGTGTCTGCGCTAGAAAAAAATCACATCAATCAAAAGTGCAGCAATAATAAACATAAGCAACATAGATGTTTAACAAATAATACACTTGAGTGAAAATACCCCTAAGTACTAGAGTATAAAGTGCACAGTGCTATATAAAATACACAATGTGAGTGATCAATCAAAAAACATATCACATAAATAATGAATCAAATGAAATGTAAAGGGATATAACTCCTGGTGAATGAAATAAAGTCCAAAACAGTATATATCCAGAAATATAAGAGTGCCCAAAAGAAACATAGTCCGAAGATTTAGTGAAATTCACATATCCTTCCTTCCAAAAGTGTATCACCAAGAAACATGCTGTAGTATCTTCCAGCCACCCCCACAGGTGTATATGCTCACCTTCCTGTGTGTGACACAGCGATTAAACTATGTCAAACAAAGCCTTGGAGCCACTCCTGTGCTCATTTGGAACCAGCTGTGCAGACCTCCAATGCTCTCAAACGAAGATAATATATGCAAAAGAAAAAAAACTCCATAGCGCAATATTGCAAGATGTAATAAAAGGATTTTAATAAAATAGTTCTCTCCCCTTGCTGGGGTACTCACATACTATGGGTGCGTGAGTGCACCATCCTTAACAAACAAAGAACGGTCAATCTCGCGGTATGGCGTGCGATGCGGTGTGTGTATCGAAACTCTCCTTCTCCCTCTCTGCTGACAGCTCCGTCCAGGCCCCTCCCCTACGCGTGTTCGGCACCGGGACCACGTGCCTTCATCAGGGGGAATCTGATTGGACGGGAGCTCCAGAGTAAATTTATAGCTCCGGCGGCCATTTTGCCTAAGACCGCGGACAATATTGTTCAGAGGCTACAGCTGCGTCCATAGCGGCCATTTTCCCTTAGACCATGGACCAAGCTAAGATAAGCCATGTCAATCATGGCAGCCATTTTGCCTAGGACCACAAATAGACTGAAGAGACTGCTCCAACAGCCATTTTCCCTAGGGCTACAGATATACTAAATAGCAAGATGTGCACTAATGATAACACGATCGCGCGATAAGCGATCCAATAAAGTATTGTGCAGATATTTAAATAACTGCATTGAAATAAATAATTTAAATAATTTTATACAGGACGGAGCGGTCTGGCAAAGAGAGCACCGCCACGCACCCCACACGCTTAGATAGCCACAAACATTTATATACCACAGAGTATCCTATCTAATAAGTATTAAAACAAACATAAAAATTATATGTATATTCGCTAACCACAAGAATAGATCGATAGAATTAAAATTAAAATTAAAATTAAAATTAAAATTAAAATATTATTTAAAATATTAAAATAAAATAAAAATACACTTTATTATAGGAATATTAATATTAAAAAATGTATATTAAGCATATCTACGAACATATTAATAAAATCACTATGGAGAGGTAATCGAACTATCAAGAGGAATAAAAAACCATCATAAGTATATGATCTATAATAAATGCCCCAACTCAGCCCAAAGGACGAGTCATCAATTTCAACTCAAAGAAACAAAGAAACAGGAATAATAAAAGAGTATACCACCGAAGCAAACAATATCAATAATTACTAAGGAAACATCTCAAATCAAATTCTCTATTCAATCCCCCAGGAACCAAAGACCCAAGCTGGTGTATCCACCAGGATTCCCTTTTACTTATCTCTCTGACAAAATTAGAACCCCTCCAGTGGCGTTTGGGTGCCTCAATTCCCCAAAACTTCATGCCAACGGTACTTTGGTTGTGTACCCTCTTAAAGTGCACATATAAACCATGTTTATCGGACCCATTGCGTATGTGCCTCACATGTTCTTCCATGCGATCTCTGAGAGCCCTAGTGGTGCGCCCCACATACACCAGGTCGCATGGGCACTTCAAGGCATAGACCACCCCTACTGTGTCACATGATATGAAATCCCTAATCTTATACGATATATACGAGGGGATGGAGGGAGGAGTCTGGTAATGGCGCTGTGCATGCCGTGAGGATCCTGAGATCCCTCTCCTGCAGCTGAGATGAGTACAGATAGATGAGAGGGCGTAGGTAGATCCCTTCATCCGCCCCCACCACCCACCACCCTCTGAGATGATCAATCGTTTGTAGCTTACCTCCACTTCCCATACCGCGCCTCGAGGGGATCGTAAGTCGTACAAAGCTTCTGGAAGCCCTTTGGAAGGGGAGACTGCCTGAGTGCCTGAGTGCTAGAGAGCCCGGGGGACCGGGGAATTCCGTATCCCGCATCCCATTAGCGGAGGTGGAGGCAGTAGTGTCCGCTCCGCTTGGTGGATGCCGGAGGACATCCCGTGACTCGGCTGGCCTCCGCCAGCGCAGGAATAGATTAGATCGGGCAGCAGCGGTGAAGCGGAGGACCCGAAAACGGAGACGGAGACGGCGAGCAGATCCGAGTGAACCCGAGTCCTGGGTTGAACGGGCTCGGATAGGCTCGGGAGTACGCGGAACAGGCGGAACCTGATGAAAACACTCAAACGGCAAGTAAGGGAACATCAGACATAGCATTAGAGACAGCGTCAGAATCAGCGAGCATCAACAAGCGTCTCTCAGCCACTCCCCAGCATCTTCTACCCCTTGGGAAATCTCCCTCGATCTGCAAGGAGATAAGTATTGCTACTTGTTTTTTTTTTTTCTCTGCTATTTTTCTCCCCTGACTGTGAATCGCTATAGGAGAAGTGGAAAGGGGGGAAGGGGAAGACACTAAACGGTTGACTTGCCTCCCTGCTCCTCTGTTTTTTTTTTCTTCTTTTTCTTGGGGTTTTTTTTTTTTTTCCTGCATATATATGATAACACACACCCCATAAAGGCATCCCATAAGAAATGTTGAGAAATACTTATGAAGTACACTGCTGAACAATGGACTTGTCATGGAAGGTAATTGGTTTACTTTGTTGAAAAGTTGGAAAAGTTGAACTAATCCTGATACCCATACCTGGAGTGAAAAAGGGAAACGAGTAGGGAAAAGAGAAAAGTGTATTTTTTTTTTTTTGTTTTTGTCTTTTTTTTTTTTTTCTTGTCTGTGATAAATTAGAATTTTCTGCTTTCAGTGAAGGGGGAAAAAGAGGGAAAAGAGGTACAGGACGTTGGGAAATTATTATTCATTTGTCCCCCACCCATGCAATGTTAGACGGGGTTCGCATGATAAATGTCCCGGGACTATTGAATCTCATTGTGTGACATGGTGAACTGGACGAGGGGATTGCCATTGAAGGCTGTGGACTTTCTTTTTTTTTTTTTTTTTTTTTTAGTGGACTTCCTTTGAGTATTACGGCTCACCACAAGGGGCAGAGACCTTTGTGGGGTTTTTGTTTTTCTTTTTGTTTTTTCTTTTTCCCTTATAGTGCTCCCTTTTAATAAGGTGGTTTGAGGGAGAAGACTTGAGAACAGAGACAGTGGGCTAAAATAAGCTGACCCGTCTCCCCCCCGAGATAATATCTCAATAGAATACACCTGAAAGGGGTTCTCCATGTTAACCGCTGGAATGAGAGGAAAGATAACAAGAAGCGCGGGAGCAATTGCCAAATCACCCAGGGTTAGCTTGGGTCCAAGCCCAAGCCCCGGCCCTATGAATAGATATATCCTGCAAGGAAATGGGGAAGTAGAAAGGCAATCGGGCATAAAGAGCAGACAGACAGATACAAAGGAGAAGGATAATAAGGAAAAAAAGGGACAGAATAAAAGTATAGTAGAAACTAGTCACCTCTCAGAGCCCAGAATGGAACTAGAAACGGAGTGTGAAGAAAGAGGAAGGGAAGAAGGCCAGCATGAGTTGCAACTACCAACAAAACATGATATGGAAAAAATGTTTGCGGCCTTAGAAAACTCCCTAAAAGCAGAGATGTCAACATTACACAAAGACATGGGGCATATTCTATCAAGAGTGGAAGAAGTGGAGACCAAAGCAGATACGCACTCAAAAATGATAAAAGAGCTGAAAGGGGAGATAAAGATATTAAAAAGAGAACAACAGGAACAATCCTACAAAATAGAAGACCAGGAAAACAGAGAAAGAAGGAGAAACTTGAGAATCCGTGGCCTCCCGGAAATAGAACAAGCAGAAAATTTAGTAGGAAAAATGAGTAATCTCTTTAATCATATCTTGGGAAAGGAAGAGTCCAATGAAATAAAAATAGAGAGAGCATACCGATTAAGAAGACCCCAAGGGCTGCCAATGGAAACACCAAGAGACATAATAGTCTGTTTTGAAAAATGGGAAGAAAAAAACCAGATTTGGATAAATCTGAAGAGAAAACCATCAATTGAATATGCAGAAGCTAAACTACAAATATTTCAAGATCTGTCCCAAGAAACGTTAAGAAGAAGACGGGCGTTAAGACCACTATTGAGCATTCTTCAGGAACGGGAAATTCAATATAACTGGGGCTTTCCAGCATGCTTAATAGCAAAGAAAAATGGAAAGAGCACTAGATTGAGATTCATAGAAGAGATTCCGGACTTTTGTAATAAGTTAGAAATTCCACTTCCAGAAATGGACAGGAAAGAAAATAGACAAGAACAAACAGTGTCACGCGATGATCTTCAATGGCAATTAAGAACTAAAAATAGAACACAGGAAGTGGAGTCTCGAACGAAATAAACATTCAAATGACAAGAGGTATCGCTACTAAGTTAAGGGGTGGGGAGTATGGGGGGGGGCGGGGTATGAGGAAGGGGGAATGAAAAGAAAAATGGAAAAAGAGGAGAATAAATAACAAAACAAATTAGAGGCAGGGGGCGGAGACAGGGTCCCACGGCGGGGTCAGGGGGCCTCCTTACCTGGGTACAGGAGAGGGGGATTCAGGGCGCCTAACAGATTTCCGCCTCAGACCTAGTAGAGCAGAGGGGGCAGAGCAGTGCCCCATAAATCAAATCGCTCTCAGCTCTAGAGACCATAGGGTCAAACCACCCATACCAGGGTGGAGGGGAGAGGGAGGGGAGGGAGGGGGGTTGGGGGGGAGGGGAGAAGGGAGGGGGGGATAGGGAGGGGAATGGGCTGCTCTGCATACACTATTTTGCTGGCTCAATTACCGTGAAACAGGGTTGGGGAGACCCCGTGCGTCGCCCGGATGTCCCCCCCTCTGGTCCCTTAAATGGACCCGGGGGGGGGCGCCTGGGGGACGGGTGGGGAAGGAGGAGAAGCAGTAGAAGAAAAAGGCATGGAGAAAGGTAAAATAATGGAAGATACAAATAGTATAAAAATCTTTTCATACAATGTCCGTGGGTTAAATTCCCCCAGGAAGAGAAATATTATCCTCCAAGAATTAGACAAAAGTAAAGCAGAAATAATTTTCCTACAGGAGACACACATAACTCAAAGTTCAAATATTAAAATCTACTCTAGAAATATACCAACATGGTACCAAGGAGATTCACCAATCAGAAGGGCTAAAGGAGTAGCCATTGGAATTGGGAAAAATGTACGCTTCGTAATAGATCAAAGAAAAACGGACCCGGAGGGACGCTTCCTTTTTATTACAGGCACCATACAGGGAGTAAAATATACACTTGCCAATGTCTACTGCCCCAATAAAAACCCCAAAAAATATCTGATAGACATATTAAAAATATTAACGGAATTCAAACAAGGCAAATTAATACTGGCTGGAGACTTCAACTTCAGTATGGACTATAAAATGGATAGCACCTCCACAGTAAGGGATAAAGAAGCGAGACAATTAAAGATACTAAAAAGAAAACTATACGAACAGCAATTAATCGACCCTTGGAGAATTCAGCACCCTAGCACAAAAGACTACAGCTATTACTCAGTAGTACATAGAAGTTACTCCAGGTTGGACTACATTATGGTGGAGCATAGAAATTTGGAAGAAATACAAGAAACAAAAATAGGTTTAATAACAGTTTCGGATCACAGTCCAGTAATGCTGAGAATGAAAATTCAAGGAGAAGCCGTTAAAAGTGGCCCATGGAGAATCAACGAAAATTTAATTGAAGATAGAGAGACGGAAAAAATTATATCAGAGGAAATTCAAAGATACTTTAAGGAAAATGATACACCAGGAATATCGAAAGCAACAATCTGGGAAGCCCACAAAGCTGTCATCAGGGGCAAATTGATAGCTATTGGGGCAAGGAAAATACAAGAAAAAAGAAAAAACATGCAACAAACCATAAAGGAAATATATGAACTAGAACGAAAGCATAAAAACCAAGTAAACAATGAAACATACCGCTTACTATCTCAAAAGAGAGAACAACTAAAAGACTGGATAGAACAAGAAGAAAGGAGGGAGTATAATAGAGTAGTACAAGAAAAATTTAAATGGGGTAATAAACCAGGGAAATACCTTGCAAGACTGGTAAAAAAAAAGAAGTCTGCAAACTATATTGAGAAGATAAAAAATGAAAAAGGAGAAGTGGTAAACAAAACTACAGAAATTGCGGAGGCATTCCAAAAATATTATAGCTCTCTATATGCAATAAAAGAACAGGAAACTTGGAAAGAACCGGATACTAGGACAAAGAAAATACAGGACTATTTAAAAAATGCAAATTTACCAAAAATAAAAATAGATCAATTAAAAGAACTGGAAAAAAACATAACACAAGAAGAGATAAAATTGGCAATAAAAGAAACTCCTGTGGGAAAAAGCCCAGGACCAGACGGGTTCACGGTTAAATATTATAAAAAATTTCAGGAACAGCTGATCCCTAAATTACTAGAATATATGAATGCCATCGGGGAAGGAGAGGAAATAAGAAGTGAATCGCTACTAGCCCATATAACAATTTTACCCAAGGAAGGGAAAGACAAAAATAATTATTCAAGTTACAGGCCGATTGCATTATTGAATGTAGACACAAAACTCTATTCCAAAATTTTGGCCACCAGAATAAAAAAGCTAATCCCACTTTGGATCAACCCTGACCAGACTGGATTTGTTCCGGGAAGAGAGGGGAGGGACAATAGCCTAAAATCAATACTGATGCTACATAAGAAGGTGCAAAATGAGACCCCAGTTCTATTCCTGTCATTGGATGCAGAAAAAGCATTCGACAGGGTAGACTGGGGTTTCATGATGGATACGTTGCGGCACCTGGGATTAGGGACAAAAATGATGAAGTGGATAACAAATCTATATAATAGCCCAACAGCAAAGATAAAGGTAAACGGTAGACTTTCTCCACTAATCAAGATGCAAAATGGAACACGGCAGGGGTGCCCGCTCTCCCCACTATTATACGTATTGGCACTGGAACCACTATTAGCAACACTTCGAAATAATCAAGAGGTGAAAGGAGCAAGATTAGGTGGAAAAGAACATAAGATCGCGGCATACGCGGATGATATTCTGATGTATGTATCTAATCCAAGAGTGTCACTTCCAAATATACTGAAAGAAATAAAAAAATATGGAGAACTGTCAAACTTCAAAATCAATCCAATAAAAACAGAGATATTAAACATAGGGCTTGCGGAAAAGGAAGTTCAGTTCCTACAAAAAGAATTCCCATTTACCTGGGTAAAAGAATTAAAATACCTTGGAATTAAAATAACCCCAAGAGTTGAAAAGATCTACCAGGCAAATTTTATTCCATTGATCAATGAGGTTAAAGAAGAAACAAAAAAACTAAGAATACAACCACTCTCATGGATAGGAAGAGTAAACATGTTCAAAATGATGATCCTTCCAAAAATAATTTATAGAATCCAGATGCTGCCAGTAACGATTCCACAAAGTTTTTTCAAGATAATAAAAACAATTTTGTTAAAATATATATGGCTTAACAAAAAACCAAGAATTAAATTCACGCTGATCACAAGAAAAAGGGAGCATGGAGGATTAGCCACCCCGGACATAAACAGATACTATAAAGCAATAGTTTTAACACGAATGGTGGAGTGGACAAATGAGAAAAGTGAAAAAAAATGGGTGGAAATGGAAAACACAATAAGTGGAACTACACTGCACAAGAATATTTGGATCCCACGAAAGTATAGAATACTAGACACAGACACTTATCGTATAAGATTAGGGATTTCATATCATGTGACACAGTAGGGGTGGTCTATGCCTTGAAGTGCCCATGCGACCTGGTGTATGTGGGGCGCACCACTAGGGCCCTCAAAGATCGCATGGAAGAACAGGTGAGGCACATACGCAATGGGTCCGATAAACATGGTTTATATGTGCACTTTAAGAGGGTACACAACCAAAGTACCGTTGGCATGAAGTTTTGGGGAATTGAGGCACCCAAACGCCACTGGAGGGGTTCTAATTTTGTCAGAGAGATAAGTAAAAGGGAATCCTGGTGGATACACCAGCTTGGGTCTTTGGTTCCTGGGGGATTGAATAGAGAATTTGATTTGAGATGTTTCCTTAGTAATTATTGATATTGTTTGCTTCGGTGGTATACTCTTTTATTATTCCTGTTTCTTTGTTTCTTTGAGTTGAAATTGATGACTCGTCCTTTGGGCTGAGTTGGGGCATTTATTATAGATCATATACTTATGATGGTTTTTTATTCCTCTTGATAGTTCGATTACCTCTCCATAGTGATTTTATTAATATGTTCGTAGATATGCTTAATATACATTTTTTAATATTAATATTCCTATAATAAAGTGTATTTTTATTTTATTTTAATATTTTAAATAATATTTTAATTTTAATTTTAATTTTAATTCTATCGATCTATTCTTGTGGTTAGCGAATATACATATAATTTTTATGTTTGTTTTAATACTTATTAGATAGGATACTCTGTGGTATATAAATGTTTGTGGCTATCTAAGCGTGTGGGGTGCGTGGCGGTGCTCTCTTTGCCAGACCGCTCCGTCCTGTATAAAATTATTTAAATTATTTATTTCAATGCAGTTATTTAAATATCTGCACAATACTTTATTGGATCGCTTATCGCGCGATCGTGTTATCATTAGTGCACATCTTGCTATTTAGTATATCTGTAGCCTTAGGGAAAATGGCTGTTGGAGCAGTCTCTTCAGTCTATTTGTGGTCCTAGGCAAAATGGCTGCCATGATTGACATGGCTTATCTTAGCTTGGTCCATGGTCTAAGGGAAAATGGCCGCTATGGACGCAGCTGTAGCCTCTGAACAATATTGTCCGCGGTCTTAGGCAAAATGGCCGCCGGAGCTATAAATTTACTCTGGAGCTCCCGTCCAATCAGATTCCCCCTGATGAAGGCACGTGGTCCCGGTGCCGAACACGCGTAGGGGAGGGGCCTGGACGGAGCTGTCAGCAGAGAGGGAGAAGGAGAGTTTCGATACACACACCGCATCGCACGCCATACCGCGAGATTGACCGTTCTTTGTTTGTTAAGGATGGTGCACTCACGCACCCATAGTATGTGAGTACCCCAGCAAGGGGAGAGAACTATTTTATTAAAATCCTTTTATTACATCTTGCAATATTGCGCTATGGAGTTTTTTTTCTTTTGCATATATTATCTTCGTTTGAGAGCATTGGAGGTCTGCACAGCTGGTTCCAAATGAGCACAGGAGTGGCTCCAAGGCTTTGTTTGACATAGTTTAATCGCTGTGTCACACACAGGAAGGTGAGCATATACACCTGTGGGGGTGGCTGGAAGACACTACAGCATGTTTCTTGGTGATACACTTTTGGAAGGAAGGATATGTGAATTTCACTAAATCTTCGGACTATGTTTCTTTTGGGCACTCTTATATTTCTGGATATATACTGTTTTGGACTTTATTTCATTCACCAGGAGTTATATCCCTTTACATTTCATTTGATTCATTATTTATGTGATATGTTTTTTGATTGATCACTCACATTGTGTATTTTATATAGCACTGTGCACTTTATACTCTAGTACTTAGGGGTATTTTCACTCAAGTGTATTATTTGTTAAACATCTATGTTGTTTATGTTTATTATTGCTGCACTTTTGATTGATGTGATTTTTTTCTAGCGCAGACACATTGTTTTAGTTTTTATCATTTTGCACGATTATGAAACGTGACTGAGTGTTTGCAGCTGGTCTCCACTTAAGACTAATTACTCACCATTTTGTAGGCATTCATCCGTAAGTGGCTCGCAGGGTTGCTCACTACTTTTGTTTCCCTGATTTTCATATTCTTGCTAGTAGCCTGATGGATCCCTTTGCCTTTTTTGAGAACAGAGAAATTGATCTGGAGGATCTCTTCTCTACCACTAATACTAATGAGAATGATATTACGCAGCTTTTTAGGAAATTAGGGCATTGCATGGACAAAAAGAGTAATATATGGTGGGATCTATCCACCATGAGGAAATATTTAAAGGATGGTCTGGTCCCTAGGAAGCTACGATGGGATGTTCCCATTAATGATGGCTTACTAGGGGTTGATGATGTGGAGGAGTGGTATGCATTTTTTGTGGGTAAAGGAAGGGAGATTATGGAATTCCTTATGAAGAGAAAACAGCGTAAATTAAATCTTTTGGAGAACCAAATTAAGGACATTAGGGACAAACTCAGCTCCCTCATCAATCACCCTGAATACACCAAACTTATGGGGGAGCTGCAGAGGAGTATGCAGAAGAAAGACACAGAAAATAAAAATGTAAAGAAGAAGAAGTACCAAAGGGACTTCGAAGACTACCAAAATAAACAAGTCTTTCGATGGCAATCAACATTGGCGTCCACCACCGCAGTTAACCCTCATCCACAAGCGGGGGCAGTTACCAATATGGTACCACAACCACAGGGTCAGTCCTACTCACAACAACAGAACAATAAACCATTTAACAGAGGGTTCCCACCGCATCGTCAGGATGATGCGTTACCCCATACACCTTATCGCCAACCCCCAAGAAAATCGCAATATAATCCACCTAGGCGACCGAATAATGAGGGGAGAAATGGCCCGCCTCCCAATAATGGGAATTAGGGATATGAGGCCCCCACCTATCAGGATAATGGCTATAGGGTTCAGCAGGAGAGAGAGCACCACGATATGGGCTATCCTCCGAACCCTGCCCCTCAATACAGAAGTGGCCAACAGAACTCATATGGCTATCAAAGGCAATATGGATACCAACACAGTACTCCATACCACCAATATAGGAGTTATGGGAATCAACAGAATACACCCCAGAGAGGAAATCGTGCACCTTACAGGGGCCCCTTGCCGTACCAACCTCCCTTTAGAGGGTACCCCACATATGCAAGAGAAGATACACGTAGAGGTGGAGTTTATTATTCCCCCAAACCGCAGAGAGTCAGATACGAAAAACATCAGCAGGACCACTATGGAGTACCTGTAACCAACAGCTTCCAACCTTTGAGTGACAATGACAACTTCCTGGATGAATCTTTTTTAGGGGGGACCAGGGGAGGACCCGTCCGAGAAGCACGAAATCCAGGAAGAGAGGAGGGAGAGCTGGACGAAGAGTACAACAGAAAAAGAAGGCGGGAAGACTAGGGCAGGGAATCTTTAATTTGAGTGGAGTGGAACTATCAAGAGAGGAACTACTAGTTTTGGATAAGGGAATTAAATATGCCCCGAAAAAAGGACTTAATAAATTTGACACCTACGTCGGTGTACAGAAATTGGTTAGGAAACTCAATATTAAAAAGTATTATGCCCTCAACCCTGTTGAGAGGGCTGCCACTAACCACAGGTTTACTAGCTTAAGAAACAACTCAGTGTTTAACCCCTATATATCTAACAATAAATATGTCGATTTATTCAAAAAATTGGTTACCTCTGAGTTAGAGCAGTTACCAGTTAAGAAGGTGTATGAACATAGAGATTTAAAAAGAGGAATGGATTCACTGGAAAATAGAAAGGACATAGTGATTAGACCAGCGGACAAAGGGGGAGGTGTCGTCGTCCTCTCACTACAACAGTATAAAGATGAGATGGGAAGGATATTGAGCGACATGGACACTTATCAACCCCTTAATGGTAACCCTTCCAAATCTTGTAAAGGTGTATTGGAGGGCATTATCAAGTATGGAATTGATGAAGGCTTTTTGAATAAGCACGAAGCCAAGTACTTAATCCCTATGGTCAGTAAAATGCCTGTAATCTACTACTTACCTAAGATCCACAAGGACAGCTCAAATCCACCCGGGAGACCGATAGTGAGTGGTATCGGATCTCTTACCTCCAGACTAGGAGAGTACATAGATATCCATCTACAGCCCTTAGTGAAGAAAACCAGCGCCTATCTTAAAGACACCAAGCACACTTTGCAGCTGCTTGGTGGGTGTACTGCACATGAGAATATAATTATGGCCACAGGAGATGTAGCCTCATTGTACACTAACATCGATCATGAGGGCGCCCTGAATGCTGTTAAGTGGGCCTTGGATAAGGAAGATTCAATCGATGAGGATTTTACGTTTTTTCTTTTGAAGTGTTTAGACTTTTGTTTACGGAACAACTTTTTCTGGTATGACAACAAGATCTATTTACAGAAGAAAGGCGTCGCGATGGGCGCCAAATTCGCCCCTAGTGTAGCAAATCTCTATATGGCTAAATGGGAGGAAGAGGAGAATCTAAGAGATGACAATGGAGATATTTTACTATACAAGAGATTTATAGACGATCTTTTAATCATTTGGAGAGGGGATATGGAAGGTCTGATGGGGTTACTGAACTCCATGAATGTCAATGATCGTAACATCTCCCTCACCTGGAATGTGAGTACAGAGAGTATACATTTTTTGGATCTAGAGATTTTCAATACCAGTGAGGGTATCATCACCAGATCCTTCTTCAAAACTACTGACCGGAATTCGTATATTCCGGTTACAAGTTGTCATTACAAACCCTGGTTAAGTAACATCCCAAGAGGACAATATATGAGGATGCGAAGGAATTGCACTAGGACGTTGGATTACGAGACCCAGTCAGAGAGGTTGAGCACCATGTTCTTGGAGAAGGGATACCAGAAGGAGTTTTTGGAGAAGGAAAGAAGTAAGATTGGAAGCATGAGTAGGGCGGATCTTTTAAAAGATGCCACTAAAGTAACCAATAATGATAATCATGAGGGTATTAGTGTAGTTCTTGATTATTCTGCACAAAGTTATGAAGTAAGGAGGATTATATGTAAATATTGGAGTGTGTTAAAACAGGACACCCAACTTAAAGATGTTCTCCCGGATAAACCTAAATTTGTTTTTAAGAGAGCTCCCAGTTTGCGGGACAGGCTAATACATAATGTGGTAGACCCACCCCCTCCAAAACCTAAAATGTTTCTGGACCTAGAAGGATTCTATAGCTGCGGGAGGTGTTATAGTTGCAGAAGGATCCCGGATAACACTAGGAGGTTAAAGGAATTCTCGAACCCTAGAAATAACTTATCGTATAAGATTAGGGATTTCATATCATGTGACACAGTAGGGGTGGTCTATGCCTTGAAGTGCCCATGCGACCTGGTGTATGTGGGGCGCACCACTAGGGCTCTCAAAGATCGCATGGAAGAACATGTGAGGCACATACGCAATGGGTCCGATAAACATGGTTTATATGTGCACTTTAAGAGGGTACACAACCAAAGTACCGTTGGCATGAAGTTTTGGGGAATTGAGGCACCCAAACGCCACTGGAGGGGTTCTAATTTTGTCAGAGAGATAAGTAAAAGGGAATCCTGGTGGATACACCAGCTTGGGTCTTTGGTTCCTGGGGGATTGAATAGAGAATTTGATTTGAGATGTTTCCTTAGTAATTATTGATATTGTTTGCTTCGGTGGTATACTCTTTTATTATTCCTGTTTCTTTGTTTCTTTGAGTTGAAATTGATGACTCGTCCTTTGGGCTGAGTTGGGGCATTTATTATAGATCATATACTTATGATGGTTTTTTATTCCTCTCCATAGTGATTTTATTAATATGTTCGTAGATATGCTTAATATACATTTTTTAACCACTTGACGACCGCCTCACGCCGATGTACGTCGGCAAAGTGGCACGGACAGGCAAAATCACGTACAGGGTACGTGATTTGCCTTCCGCGGGTGGGGGGTCCGATCGGACCCCCCCCCGGTGCCCGAGGCGGTCGTCTTTTGTCCAGCGGCGATCGGTGATGAGGGGGAGACCATCCGTTCGTGGCCCCCCCCTCGCGATCGCCGCCGGCCAATGAGAACACTCCTTTGCTGCTGTATGCTAAACAGCAGCAAAGGAAGTGATGTCATCTCCCCTCGGGTCGGTATTTTCCGTTCCGGCCCGAGGAGAGACGACATGTAAGTAAGTGCACAACACTACACACACACAGTAGAACATGCCAGGCACACAAAACACCCCGATCCCCCCCCCGATCGCCCCCCGATCCCCCCCTAATCACCCCCCCCCCTGTCACAAACTGACACCAGCAGTTTTGTTTTTTTTTTTTTGTTTTTTTTTTCTGATTACTGCATGGTGTCAGTTTGTGACAGTTACTGTGTTGGGACAGTGTGTATTACCCCCCTTTAGGTCTAGGGTACCCCCCTAACCCCCCCTAATAAAGTTTTAACCCCTTGATCACCCCCTGTCACCAGTGTCGCTAAGCGATCATTTTTCTGATCGCTGTATTAGTGTCGCTGGTGACGCTAGTTAGTGAGGTAAATATTTAGGTTCGCCGTCAGCGTTTTATAGCGTCAGGGACCCCCATATACTACCTAATAAATGTTTTAACCCCTTGATTGCCCCCTAGTTAACCCTTTCACCACTGATCACCGTATAACCGTTACGGTTGACGCTGGTTAGTTCTTTATTTTTTATAGTGTCAGGGCACCCGCCGTTTATTACCGAATAAAGGTTTAGCCCCCCGATCGCCCGGCGGTGATATGCGTCGCCCCAGGCAGCGTCAGATTAGCGCCAGTACCGCTAACACCCACGCACGCAGCATGCGCCTCCCTTAGTGGTATAGTATCTGATCGGATCAATATCTGATCCGATCAGATCTATACTAGCGTCCCCAGCAGTTTAGGGTTCCCAAAAACGCTGTGTTAGCGGGATCAGCCCAGATACCTGCTAGCACCTGCGTTTTGCCCCTCCGCCCAGCCCACCCAAGTGCAGTATCGATCGATCACTGTCACTTACAAGGCACTAAACGCATAACTGCAGCGTTCGCAGAGTCAGGCCTGATCCCTGCGATCGCTAACAGTTTTTTTGGTAGCATTTTGGTGAACTGGCAAGCGCCAGCCCCAGGCAGCGTCAGGTTAGCGCCAGTACCGCTAACACCCACGCACGCACCATACACCTCCCTTAGTGGTATAGTATCTGAACGGATCAATATCTGATCCGATCAGATCTATACTAGCGTCCCCAGCAGTTTAGGGTTCCCAAAAACGCAGTGTTAGCGGAATCAGCCCAGATACCTGCTAGCACCTGCGTTTTGCCCCTCCGCCCGGCCCAGCCCAGTCCACCCAAGTGCAGTATCGATCGATCACTGTCACTTACAAAACACTAAACGCATAACTGCAGCGTTCGCAGAGTCAGGCCTGATCCCTGCGATCGCTAACAGTTTTTTTTGTAGCGTTTTGGTGAACTGGCAAGCACCAGCCCCAGGCAGCGTCAGATTAGCGCCAGTACCGCTAACACCCACGCACGCACTGTACACCTCCCTTAGTGGTATAGTATCTGATCGCATCAATATCTGATCCGATCAGATCTATACTAGCGTCACCAGCAGTTTAGGGTTCCCAAAAACGCAGTGTTAGCGGGATCAGCCCAGATACCTGCTAGCACCTGCGTTTTGCCCCTCCGCCCGGCCCGGCCCAGCCCACCCAAGTGCAGTATCGATTGATCACTGTCACTTACAAAACACTAAACGCATAATTGCAGCGTTCGCAGAGTCAGGCCTGATCCCTGCGATCGCTAACAGTTTTTTGGTAGCGTTTTGGTGAACTGGCAAGCGCCAGCGGCCTAGTACACCCCGGTCGTAGTCAAACCAGCACTGCAGTAACACTTGGTGACGTGGCGAGTCCCATAAGTGCAGTTCAAGCTGGTGAGGTGGCAAGCACAAGTAGTGTCCCGCTGCCACCAGAAAGACAAACACAGGCCCGTCGTGCCCATAGTGCCCTTCCTACTGCATTCGCCAATCCTAATTGGGAACCCACCGCTTCTGCAGCGCCCGTACTTCCCCCATTCACATCCCCAACCAAATGCAGTCGGCTGCATGAGAGGCATTTTCTTTATGTCCTCCCGAGTACCCCTACCCAACGAACCCCCCCAAAAAAGATGTCGTGTCTGCAGCAAGCGCGGATATAGGCGTGACACCCGCTATTATTGTCCCTCCTGTCCTGACAATCCTGGTCTTTGCATTGGTGAATGTATTGAACGCTACCATTCACTAGTTGAGTATTAGCGTAGGGTACAGCATTGCACAGACTAGGCACACTTTCACAGGGTCTCCCAAGATGCCATCGCATTTTGAGAGACCCGAACCTGGAACCGGTTACCGTTATAAAAGTTAGTTACAAAAAAAGTGTAAAAAAAAAAAAAAATAAGAAATAAAAAAAAATAGTTGTTGTTTTATTGTTCTCTCTCTCTCTATTCTCTCTCTCTATTGTTCTGCTCTTTTTTACTGTATTCTATTCTGCAATGTTTTATTGTTATTGTTATTGTTATTGTTATTATGTTTTATCATGTTTGTTTTTCAGGTGTGTAATTATTTACACTTTACTGTGCTTTATTGTTAACCATTGTTAACCATTTTTTTGTCTTCAGGTACGCCATTCACGACTTTGAGTGGTTATACCAGAATGATGCCTGCAGGTTTAGGTATCATCTTGGTATCATTCTTTTCAGCCAGCGGTCGGCTTTCATGTAAAAGCAATCCTAGCGGCTAATTAGCCTCTAGACTGCTTTTACAAGCCGTGGGAGGGAATGCCCCCCCCCCACCGTCTTCCGTGTTTTTCTCTGGCTCTCCTGTCTCAACAGGGAACCTGAGAACGCAGCCGGTGATTCAGCCAGCTGACCATAGAGCTGATCAGAGACCAGAGTGGCTCCAAACATCTCTATGGCCTAAGAAACCGGAAGCTACGAGTATTTCATGACTTAGATTTCGCCGGATGTAAATAGCGCCATTGGGAAATTGGGGAAGCATTTTATCACACCGATCTTGGTGTGGTCAGATGCTTTGAGGGCAGAGGAGAGATCTAGGGTCTAATAGACCACAATTTTTTCAAAAAAGAGTACCTGTCACTACCTATTGCTATCATAGGGGATATTTACATTCCCCGAGATAACAATAAAAATGATTAAAAAAAAAAAATATGAAAGGAACGGTTTAAAAGTAAGATTAAAAAAGCAAAAAAATAATAAAGAAAAAAAAAAAAAAAAAAAAACACCCCTGTCGCCCCCTGCTCTCGCGCTAAGGCGAACGCAAGCGGCGGTCTGTCGTCAAACGTAAACAGCAATTGCACCATGCATGTGAGGTATCACCGCGAAGGCCAGATCGAGTGCAGTAATTTTTCCAGTAGACCTCCTCTGTAAATCTAAAGTGGTAACCTGTAAAGGCTTTTGAAGGCTTTTAAACATGTATTTATTTTGTTGCCACTGCACGTTTGTGCGCAATTTTAAAGCATGTCATGTTTGGTATCCATGTACTCGGCCTAAGATCATCTTTTTTATTTCATCAAACATTTGGGCAATATAGCGTGTTTTAGTGCATTAAAATTAAAAAAAGTGTGTTTTTTCCCCAAAAAATGCGTTTGAAAAATCGCTGCGCAATTACTGTGTGAAAAAAAAAAATGAAACACCCACCATTTTAATCTGTAGGGCATTTGCTTTAAAAAAATATATAATGTTTGGGGGTTCAAAGTAATTTTTTTGCAAAAAAAAAAAACTTTTTCATGTAAACAATAAGTGTCAGAAAGGGCTTTGTCTTCAAGTGGTTAGAAGAGTGGGTGATGTGTGACATAAGCTTCTAAATGTTGTGCATAAAATGCCAGGACAATTCAAAACCCCCCCAAATGACCCCATTTTGGAAAGTAGACACCCCAAGCTATTTGCTGAGAGGCATGTCGAGTCCATGGAATATTTTATATTGCGACACAAGTTGCGGGAAAGAGACAATTTTTTTTTTTTTTTTTTTTTTTTTGCACAAAGTTGTCACTAAATGATATATTGCTCAAACATGCCATGGAAATATGTGAAATTACACCCCAAAATACATTCTGCTGCTTCTCCTGAGTACGGGGATACCACATGTGTGAGACTTTTTGGGAGCCTAGCCGCGTACGGGACCCCGAAAACCAAGCACCGCCTTCAGGCTTTCTAAGGGCGTGAATTTTTGATTTCACTCTTCACTGCCTATCACAGTTTCGGAGGCCATGGAATGCCCAGGTGGCACAAAACCCCCCCAAATGACCCCATTTTGGAAAGTAGACACCCCAAGCTATTTGCTGAGAGGTATAGTGAGTATTTTGCAGACCTCACTTTTTGTCACAAAGTTTTGAAAATTGAAAAAAGAAAAAAAAAAATGTTTTTTCTTGTCTTTCTTCATTTTCAAAAACAAATGAGAGCTGCAAAATACTCACCATGCCTTTCAGCAAATAGCTTGGGGTGTCTACTTTCCAAAATGGGGTCATTTGGGGGGGGGTTTGTGCCACCTGGGCATTCCATGGCCTCCGAAACTGTGATAGGCAGTAAAGAGTGAAATCAAAAATTTTCACCCTTAGAAATCCTGAAGGCAGTGATTGGTTTTCGGGGTCCAGTACGCGGCTAGGCTCCCAAAAAGTCCCACACATGTGGTATCCCCATACTCAGGAGAAGCAGCTAAATGTATTTTGGGGTGCAATTCCACATATGCCCATGGCCTGTGTGAGCAATATATCATTTAGTGACAACTTTATGAAAAAAAAAAAAAAAAAAAAAAAAGTGTCACTTTCCCGCAACTTGTGTCAAAATATAAAATATTCCATGGACTCAATATGCCTCTCAGCAAATAGCTTGGGGTGTCTACTTTCCAAAATGGGGTCATTTTGGGGGGTTTTGTGCCACCTGGGCATTCCATGGCCTCCGAAACTGTGATAGGCAGTGAAGAGTGAAAGCAAAAATTTACACCCTTAGAAATCCTGAAGGCGGTGATTGGTTTTCGGGGCCCCGTACGCGGCTAGGCTCCCAAAAAGTCCCACACATGTGGTATCCCCATACTCAGGAGAAGCAGCTAAATGTATTTTGGGGTGCAATTCCACATAGGCCCATGGCCTGTGTGAGCAATATATCATTTAGTGACGACTTTTTGTAAATATTTTTTTTTTTTTTGTCATTTTTCAATCACTTGGGACAAAAAAAATAAATATTTAATGGGTTCAACATGCCTCTCAGCAATTTCCTTGGGGTGTCTACTTTCCAAAATGGGGTCATTTGGGGGGGTTTTGTACTGCCCTGCCATTTTAGCACCTCAAGAAATGACATAGGCAGTCATAAACTAAAAGCTGTGTAAATTCCAGAAAATGTACCCTAGTTTGTAGACGCTATAACTTTTGCGCAAACCAATAAATATACGCTTATTGACATTTTTTTTACCAAAGACATGTGGCCGAATACATTTTGGCCTAAATGTATGACTAAAATTTAGTTTATTGGATTTTTTTTATAACAAAAAGTAGAAAATATCATTTTTTTTCAAAATTTTCGGTCTTTTTCCGTTTATAGCGCAAAAAATAAAAACCGCAGAGGTGATCAAATACCATCAAAAGAAAGCTCTATTTGTGGGAAGAAAAGGACGCAAATTTCGTTTGGGTACAGCATTGCATGACCGCGCAATTAGCAGTTAAAGCGACGCAGTGCCAAATTGGAAAAAGACCTCTGGTCCTTAGGCAGCATAATGGTCCGGGGCTCAAGTGGTTAATATTAATATTCCTATAATAGTGTATTTTTATTTTATTTTAATATTTTAAATAATATTTTAATTTTAATTTTAATTTTAATTTTAATTCTATCGATCTATTCTTGTGGTTAGCGAATATACATATAATTTTTATGTTTGTTTTAATACTTATTAGATAGGATACTCTGTGGTATATAAATGTTTGTGGCTATCTAAGCGTGTGGGGTGCGTGGCGGTGCTCTCTTTGCCAGACCGCTCCGTCCTGTATAAAATTATTTAAATTATTTATTTCAATGCAGTTATTTAAATATCTGCACAATACTTTATTGGATCGCTTATCGCGCGATCGTGTTATCATTAGTGCACATCTTGCTATTTAGTATATCTGTAGCCTTAGGGAAAATGGCTGTTGGAGCAGTCTCTTCAGTCTATTTGTGGTCCTAGGCAAAATGGCTGCCATGATTGACATGGCTTATCTTAGCTTGGTCCATGGTCTAAGGGAAAATGGCCGCTATGGACGCAGCTGTAGCCTCTGAACAATATTGTCCGCGGTCTTAGGCAAAATGGCCGCCGGAGCTATAAATTTACTCTGGAGCTCCCGTCCAATCAGATTCCCCCTGATGAAGGCACGTGGTCCCGGTGCCGAACACGCGTAGGGGAGGGGCCTGGACGGAGCTGTCAGCAGAGAGGGAGAAGGAGAGTTTCGATACACACACCGCATCGCACGCCATACCGCGAGATTGACCGTTCTTTGTTTGTTAAGGATGGTGCACTCACGCACCCATAGTATGTGAGTACCCCAGCAAGGGGAGAGAACTATTTTATTAAAATCCTTTTATTACATCTTGCAATATTGCGCTATGGAGTTTTTTTTCTTTTGCATATATTATCTTCGTTTGAGAGCATTGGAGGTCTGCACAGCTGGTTCCAAATGAGCACAGGAGTGGCTCCAAGGCTTTGTTTGACATAGTTTAATCGCTGTGTCACACACAGGAAGGTGAGCATATACACCTGTGGGGGTGGCTGGAAGACACTACAGCATGTTTCTTGGTGATACACTTTTGGAAGGAAGGATATGTGAATTTCACTAAATCTTCGGACTATGTTTCTTTTGGGCACTCTTATATTTCTGGATATATACTGTTTTGGACTTTATTTCATTCACCAGGAGTTATATCCCTTTACATTTCATTTGATTCATTATTTATGTGATATGTTTTTTGATCACTCACATTGTGTATTTTATATAGCACTGTGCACTTTATACTCTAGTACTTAGGGGTATTTTCACTCAAGTGTATTATTTGTTAAACATCTATGTTGCTTATGTTTATTATTGCTGCACTTTTGATTGATGTGATTTTTTTCTAGCGCAGACACATTGTTTTAATTTTTCAGCTTTTGTTTGCATATATGAATCATTTATGAATTAACGTTATTTATTTTATTATTTATTTGTTTATTGCACTTTTAGCACCTGGTTTGCACTGATTCATTTTGGAGCATTTTTGTTGATATTACCATTTCACATGCTCACTGCACTGTTTATTTGTGCACATTAAGTTTATTTATCTTGGAGGATATAGCACATATTGG
Source organism: Lithobates septentrionalis (assembly GCA_037952835.1). Taxonomy (NCBI): domain Eukaryota; kingdom Metazoa; phylum Chordata; class Amphibia; order Anura; family Ranidae; genus Lithobates; species Lithobates septentrionalis. The sequence goes on from JBBDGP010002740.1 coordinate 512,414, forward strand.
GGTTAAATTATTTTATACTCTGTTGTATATGCACTGTATCTCTGTGTGCCAGGATTAGGGCACGGTTAGCACACTCTAGCGCATCATATTTATTTATTTATTTATATGATATCTAAAGTTGTCTCCAGTTTATCAACAAAACAAGCTTGAACACATGGAAGGCTAATACCTTCAGTCCTCCATTATGCTCCTGGAAGAATGTGATCGGTTGCGTGGTGTACCCGCCGACTGGGCATCATGGCGGTGTTGTATCTGCTTTTTGGAGTGATGTTTCTCCAGTGTCTTTAAAGGGGAATGAGGTGGGCTCCGTTCCTTGGGTGGCAAGGTAAACTCCTGGTATCACTCCGGTAGTTAAGTCGGGGCAATTTGGAGGCCACTGCAGCATTCAGGGAGGTCGTCAGGTGTGTGGAGCGTGTGCTGTCTGCCGTTGTGAGTGACTAGCAAGGCAAAAGGGAAGCAACACGTGTATCGTATGTCCCTCTCCCGCAGTTTGTCCAGGAGAGGTCGCAGGGCCCTGCGATTTTTCAGGGTGATCTGGGAGAGATCCTGAAAGAGTCTGATGCACTCTCCATTGAACATTATTTGTTCATTCCTGCGAGCCTTGAACATTATCTCCTCTTTGAGAGCAAAGTTTTGCAAACAGCAAATAATGTCCCTGGGGGGCAGAGTGTCTGGACCCCTAGCTCTCAGAGCTCTGTGTGTCCTGACAAACTCAATGTCTGTGCCTTCCGGCTTTTCTAAAAGGCTGTTGAAGACTCTCTTCAAGACTGAGGGGATTTGGTCAGCAGTGACAGACTCTGGGATACCTCGGACTCTAATGTTATTGCGTCTCTCCCTGTTGTCAATATCCTCCAGATGCCTGTTCAGTTCGATAAAATGAAGGGCATAAGTGGAGACAACTCTGTCCAGTCTGCTAATTGCAATGTCTCTTTGCTTCCATGCTACCTCAGCAGTGGCAATCTTTTTCTGTAATAACAGGAAGCTGGTTTTGAGGTCCGTGATGGCCGCGGAGAACGAGGCCTTATTGTCGGCTGCAAAGCTTGACATATCCTCGTATGTGAGGGGGTGATCAGAGTGGGCACCTCTCCTACCGTTCTCCTCTGCTGCCGACTGCGAGTCTTCACTAAAGTCCTCGTCCGGACGAGCCGGCGCCATCTTGCCTCCCGCCGAGATTTTCAGAACAGCAGCCTGTTTCTTGAATATGTCGGATATGTTTCTCCTAGCGCTTGCAGCCATAGAGCGACGGGAGCGAGTGTGATGAGAGTGTCTGCTCTGTTTGTTCATCCTCCGATGATTTCGGTGCAGAAAGACGGGCTAGGGCCGCGTGTCTGATGGAGCTCCTCAGCTAAGCTGCCATCCCCACTGCACGCCAAGCCACGCCCCCCAAATAGATGATATTTGATCACCTCTGCGGTTTTATGTTTGCGCTATAAACAAAAAAAAATTTATAAAAAAAACCTTTTTTTTTACTTTCTGCTATAAAACATATCCAATAAAAAAATGGAAAAAAATATAATTTTTTCATCAATTTAGGCCAATATGTGTTCTGCTACATGTTTTTGGTAAAAAAAAAAAAAAAAATCCCAATGCGTGTATATTGATTGGTTTGTGCAAAAGTTATAGAGGCTACAAACTATGAGATAGATTTATGGAATTTTAAAAATGTTTTTACTAGTAATCTTGGTGATCATCCACTTATAGCGGGACTGTGACATTGCGGCGGAACAATCGGACACTAAGTGACACATTTGGGAACCAGTGACACTATTACAGTGATCAGTGGTAAAAAAATGCACTGTCACTGTACTAATGACACTGGCAGGGAAGGTGATAACATCAGGGGTGATCAAAGGGTTAAAAGTGTTCCTAGGGAGTGCTTGCTAACTGTGTGGGAGGTGCTTCTACTATGAGAAGGCAGAGATCCCTGTTCCTGCATAGCAGAAACACAGGATCACAGCCTTCCCTTCTCACAGATTGGTGATCTGCCTTGTTTACATAGGCAGACTGCCGTTCTGCTTCTCTCAGGAATGATCGGCAGGTCTTGGTAGGTTTGCAGTTGTGCCATACTCTTTACATTTTCAGATGATGGAATGAACAGGGACTATATACAAGATTTTAGTAATAAGAATGATATCATTAGCAGTAATCAGCATGGATTCATGAAGAATCGTTCTTGCCAAACCAATCTATTAACCTTCTATGAGGAGGTGAGTTGCCATCTAGATAAAGGAAGGCCCGTAGACGTGGTGTATCTGGATTTTGCAAAAGCATTTGACACAGTTCCCCATAAACGTTTACTGTACAAAATAAGGTGCGTTGGCATGGACCATAGGGTGAGTACATGGATTGAAAACTGGCTACAAGGGCGTGTTCAGAGGGTGGTGATAAATGGGGAGTACTCAGAATGGTCAGGGGTGGGTAGTGGGGTCCCCCAGGGTTCTGTGCTGGGACCAATCCTATTTAATTTGTTCATAAACGACCTGGAGGATGGGATAAACGGTTTCATCTCTGTATTTGCAGACGATACTAAGCTAAGCAGGGCAATAACTTCTCCGCAGGATGTGGAAATCTTGCAAAAAGACCTGAAAAAATTAATGGGGTGGGCGACTATATGGCAAATGAGGTTCAATGTAGAAAAATGTAAAATAATGCATTTGGGTGTCAAAAATATGAATGCAATCTATACACTGGGGGGAGAACCTCTGGGGGAATCTAGGATGGAAAAGGACTTGGGGGTCCTAGTGGATGATAGGCTCAGCAATGGCATGCAATGCCAAGCTGCTGCTAATAAAGCAAACAGAATATTGGCATTAAAAGGGGGATCAACTGCAGAGATAAAACGATAATTCTCCCGCTCTACAAGACTATGGTCCGCCCGCACCTGGAGTATGCTGTCCAGTTCTGGGCACCAGTCCTCAGGAGGGACGTACTGGAAATGGAGCGAGTACAAAGAAGGGCAACAAAGCTAATAAAGGGTCTGGAGGATCTTAGTTATGAGTAGGGATGAGCTTCGTGTTCGAGTCGAACCCATGTTCGACTCGAACATCGGCTATTCGACCGTCCGTCGAATTGCGAACGATATGGGCCGTTCGCGCCAAATTCGTGTGGCGCGTCACGGCCCATAATTCACTGCGGCATCGCAGTGCATTGCTGGCTGATGATTGGCCAAGCATGCACTATGACCCGCATGCTTGGCCAATCACAGCGCCGTCAGTAGAGAGAGCTGTAATTGGCCAAAGCCAGGGTGGCTTTGGCCAATTATGGCTCAGGGGATTTAGTACACACCCCACACTATATAAGGCCGCCTGCACGGCGGCCCTGTGTAGTGTGTGTTCCGGTGTGCTGAGAGATAGAGAGAGAGAGAGACAGTGTCATTTGATTTGAGTTAGATAGATTAGGCAGAACAGTCAGTCAGTTAGCTGCACTTACAGTGTATTGTGTATATATATGCATCCCAGGTGTTGCATATATATATATACACTGTATTCAGTTTAGCTAGATCCGTTCCTGTTATCTTCTATCTAGACTATTTAGTGCAGTGTGTCCTGCTCACAGTGTTCAGCTAGATCCGTTCCTGCTATTTACATTCAGTGCAGTGCGTCCTGCTCACAGTGTTCAGCTAGATCCGTTCCTGCTATTTACATTCAGTGCAGTGCGTCCTGCTCACAGTGTTCAGCTAGATCCGTTCCTGCTATTTACATTCAGTGCAGTGCGTCCTGCTCACAGTGTTCAGCTAGATCCGTTCCTGCTATTTACATTCAGTGCAGTGCGTCCTGCTCACAGTGTTCAGCTAGATCCGTTCCTGCTATTTACATTCAGTGCAGTGCGTCCTGCTCACAGTGTTCAGCTAGATCCGTTCCTGCTATTTACATTCAGTGCAGTGCGTCCTGCTCACAGTGTTCAGCTAGATCCGTTCCTGCTATTTACATTCAGTGCAGTGCGTCCTGCTCACAGTGTTCAGCTAGATCCGTTCCTGCTATTTACATTCAGTGCAGTGCGTCCTGCTCACAGTGTTCAGCTAGATCCGTTCCTGCTATTTACATTCAGTGCAGTGCGTCCTGCTCACAGTGTTCAGCTAGATCCGTTCCTGCTATTTACATTCAGTGCAGTGCGTCCTGCTCACAGTGTTCAGCTAGATCCGTTCCTGCTATTTACATTCAGTGCAGTGCGTCCTGCTCACAGTGTTCAGCTAGATCCGTTCCTGCTATTTACATTCAGTGCAGTGCGTCCTGCTCACAGTGTTCAGCTAGATCCGTTCCTGCTATTTACATTCAGTGCAGTGCGTCCTGCTCACAGTGTTCAGCTAGATCCGTTCCTGCTATTTACATTCAGTGCAGTGCGTCCTGCTCACAGTGTTCAGCTAGATCCGTTCCTGCTATTTACATTCAGTGCAGTGCGTCCTGCTCACAGTGTTCAGCTAGATCCGTTCCTGCTATTTACATTCAGTGCAGTGCGTCCTGCTCACAGTGTTCAGCTAGATCCGTTCCTGCTATTTACATTCAGTGCAGTGCGTCCTGCTCACAGTGTTCAGCTAGATCCGTTCCTGCTATTTACATTCAGTGCAGTGCGTCCTGCTCACAGTGTTCAGCTAGATCCGTTCCTGTTATCTTCCTACTGACAGGCAGGCTTGTCTGGTTACAGTATATAAAGCTACCTGAAGAAAATTACAGGTGTTCTTTTTGATCCTATTAGTACCACGGTCAGGCAGCTAGACTATTTACATTTAGTACAGTGTGTCCTGCTCACAGTGTTCAGCTAGATCCGTTCCTGTTATCTTCCTACTGACAGGCAGGCTTGTCTGGTTACAGTATATAAAGCTACCTGAAGAAAATTACAGGTGTTCTATCCCAGCTTAGTGCAGCTACAGGCCATTAGTATGTCTGGAAGGCCAAGAAGGAGAGGCAGACAGTCACAAGCCAATAAGAGAGGGCAAGCAGGCTCTGTGTCTAGTGCTGGTCGTGGAGACGGTGCATCCTCATCAGCACGTGGCCATGGGACACGCTTGGCCTTTTTTTCGGCAGCTGGCCGTGTTGAGCCGCAACATGCGGAAGACTTGGTCGAGTGGATGACCAAGCCGTCCTCATCCTCCTCATCCTCTCTCACCCATGCCCAGGGTGCTTTGTCTGGCAAAGCAGCGGCCTCTTCCCTCAGCTCAATGTCATCAGTGACTCCTTCCCTAGCTCCACCATGTCCTCATGAGGATTCCCTCGAACTGTTTGACCACAGTGTTGGGTACATGCTCCAGGAGGATGCCCAGCGTTTGGAAGGCTCTGATGATGATACTGAGCTCGATGAAGGCAGTAACATGAGCACGGACAGAGGGGGTGCCCAAGAAGGACAGCAATCTGGCAGTCATGCTCCCCCTGCTGCAGCATACTGCCAGGTTTGCTCCAGTGATGAGGAGGGAGGGGATGATGAGGTCACTGACTCAACGTGGGTGCCTGATAGGAGAGAGGAGGAGGAGGAGGAGGAGGAGGCGGCACATCACCAACGAGGCAGGATGCCCTCCAGGGGCCAGCCTAAGGGCAGCACATTGACTGCATCACACCCCAAAGCTCCACATGTGCAGGGCGCTGCAGTCTCTGCGCGTTATTCAAAAAGTTCTTTGGTGTGGGCCTTTTTTGAGACGAGTGCATCAGATCGCACCGCTGCTATTTGCAACATATGTCTCAAGCGTATCTCGCGTGGCCAAAACATCTCCCGCTTGGGTACCACATGCTTGACCAGACATATGTTGACCTGCCATGCAGTTCGTTGGCAAGCGTATCTGAAAGACCCACACCAAAGAACAAAGAGGATCTCTCCTTGCTCCTCATCAGCTGAGATTTCCAACCCCACTAGACCTTCAGTCCTCTCTGAGACCTGCAGTGAGAGGAATGAAGGTGTAGAATTAGGTGTGTCACAGCCAAGTACTTGTGGGCAATCTGCTTTTGGTACACCGACGTCAGATTGTACCAGGCAAATTTCCCTGCCCCAGCTGCTGCACCGCCGAAAGAAGTTTGCTCCCAGCCATCCACATGCCCAGCGGTTGAATGCTAGCTTGGCAAAATTGCTAGCACTTCAACTGCTGCCTTTTCAGTTGGTAGACTCTGCCCCCTTCCGTGAGTTTGTGGAATGTGCGGTTCCTCAGTGGCAGGTACCCAAACGCCACTTTTTCTCACGGAAGGCGATTCCGGCTCTCTACCGGCATGTGGAAGGCAATGTCCATGCCTCGCTGGACAGGGCGGTCAGCGGTAAGGTGCATATTACCGCTGACTCATGGTCCAGCAGGCATGGACAGGGACGTTACTTAAGTTTCACGGCGCATTGGGTGACTCTGCTGGCAGCTGGGAAGGATGCAGGACAAGGTGCAGTAGTGTTGGAGGTTGTTCCGCCACCACGCCTCCAAAATGCTGATTGTGACACACCTCTCTCCTCCACCCCCTCCTCTTCTTCTTCCTCCATGGCCTCTTCCTCGGAACCAGCGGTGCTCCGTAGGCGTTCAAGGGGCTACGCAAGTACGCAGGCCAAAAGATGCCATGCGGTGCTTGAGCTGGTGTGCTTGGGGGACAGGAGCCACACTGGGGCAGAGGTTCTGTCAGCTCTGCAGGGGCAGGTTCAGAGGTGGTTGACGCTACGCCAACTTAAGGCAGGAATGGTGGTTTGCGACAATGGCACCAACCTCCTCTCTGCCCTCCGACAGGGACAACTGACCCATGTGCCCTGTTTGGCTCACGTCCTTAACTTGGTGGTGCAGCGGTTCTTGGGCAGGTACCCGGGCTTACAGGATGTCCTGAGGCAGGCCAGGAAAGTCTGTGTGCATTTCCGCCGGTCATATAATGCCAGTGCTCGGCTGACGGACCTCCAAAAGGAGTTTAACCTGCCCAAGAACCGCCTAATCTGTGACATGCCCACCAGGTGGAACTCGACGTTGGCCATGCTGCAGCGGCTGCACACGCAGCAGAGGGCCATCAATGAGTACCTGTGCGACTATGGCACCAGGACAGGGTCAGGGGACCTTGGTTTTTTTTCCCCACGCCAGTGGGCCATGATCAGGGATGCATGCACTGTCCTGTCACCATTCGAGGAGGCCACGAGGATGGTGAGCACTGACAGTGCATGCATCAGTGACACTGTCCCCCTTGTCCACCTGTTGGAGCACACGCTGCGTGGAATAATGGACAGGGCACTTGAGGCAGAACAGAGGCAGGAAGAGGAGGACTTCCTTAGCTCTCAAGGCCCCCTTTATCCAGACAGTGTTCCTGCGTGCCCGCCGATCACACAGGAAGAGGACGAGGAGGAGGAGGAGGAGGAGGAGGAAGATTGTGTCAGTATGGAGGTGGAGCCTGGCACTCAGCATCAGCAGTCTTTAAGGGATCAGTCCCAAGGAACACATGGACTTGTACGTGGCTGGGAGGAGGTGGCTGCGGACGTTGTTGTCCTTAGTGACCCAGAGGACTCCGGACCGAATGCCTCAGCAAACCTACGCTGCATGGCCTCCCTGATCCTGCAAAGCCTGCGTAAGGATCCTCGTATTCGTGGTATCAAGGAGAAGGACCAATACTGGCTGGCAACCCTCCTTGATCCACGTTACAAGGGTAAGGTTGCGGACCTTATCTTGCCATCGCAGAGGGAGCAGAGGATGAAACATCTTCGGGAGGCCTTGCAGAAAGGTCTGTGCAACGCGTTCCCAGAGACTGGGAGGTTACAAACTCCTGTTTCTGGACAACGTGTTGCTGAGGCTTCGGTCAGTCAAAGAAGGAGCGGTGGAGAAGGTGGCCGTCTGACCGATGCGTTCAGACAATTTTTTGGTCCGCAGCCCCAAGGTATGATCGGTTCCAGCAACCATCGCCAGCGTCTGTTTTACATGGTGCAGGAATACCTAGGGGCAAGATCAGACTTGGACACCTTTCCCACCGAAAATCCTCTGGGTTACTGGGTCTTGAGGATGGATCACTGGCCAGAGCTTGCACAGTATGCAATTGAGCTACTGGCCTGTCCTGCATCCAGCGTTCTTTCGGAACGTACATTCAGTGCTGCTGGAGGCGTGGTAACCGATCACAGGGTGCGTCTGTCCACTGACTCGGTCGATCGGCTGACCTTCATAAAAATGAATCAGTCTTGGATCACCACCAGCTACCAAGCACCTGATGCTGATGTAACTGAATAATTTTTTTCAGATCCCTTCAAAGACTGCCTATGTTGATGCTGAGTGATTATCCCTGAGTAATTATCCTCTTCCTCCTCAATCATCACGCTGATAGCTTGTAAGAACATTTTTGGTTCTGGGCGCCACCACCAGTGCCTAAGGCACAATTTTTCAGCCCCTGTATAACAGGGGCGTGTAATTACAATTTTTGATGTAATACTTTGCAGCACGGCTCGTTCCTGCATTCCAACTAGAGTGTCTGTGAGGGGTTGCAGTGTTGTGGCACCAGCACCAGTGCCTAAGGCCCAATTTTTCTGCCCCTGTCTAACAGGGGCGTGTAATTACAATTTTTGATGCAATACTTTGCAGCAGTGCTCGTTCCTGCGTTCCAACTAGAGTGTCTGTGAGGGGTTGCAGTGTTGTGGCACCAGCACCAGTGCCTAAGGCCCAATTTTTCTGCCCCTGTCTAACAGGGGCGTGTAATTACAATTTTTGATGCAATACTTTGCAGCAGTGCTCGTTCCTGCGTTCCAACTAGAGTGTCTGTGAGGGGTTGCAGTGTTGTGGCACCAGCACCAGTGCCTAAGGCCCAATTTTTCTGCCCCTGTCTAACAGGGGCGTGTAATTACAATTTTTGATGCAATACTTTGCAGCAGTGCTCGTTCCTGCGTTCCAACTAGAGTGTCTGTGAGGGGTTGCAGTGTTGTGGCACCAGCACCAGTGCCTAAGGCCCAATTTTTCTGCCCCTGTCTAACAGGGGCGTGTAATTACAATTTTTGATGCAATACTTTGCAGCAGTGCTCGTTCCTGCGTTCCAACTAGAGTGTCTGTGAGGGGTTGCAGTGTTGTGGCACCAGCACCAGTGCCTAAGGCCTAATTTTTCAGCTCCTGTTCAACAGGGGCATGTAATTACAATTCTTGATCTAATATTTCACAGCAGGGCCCTGTGAGGGCTTACAGTGTTTTGGCCACAGCAACACCTAAGGCCCAAATTTCTGCTGAGTATATAGGGCAGGACCCTACTTTCAAACATCTAACTTACAAACGACTCCTACTTGCAAACGGAAGGAGACAACAGGAAGTGAGATGAAATCTACCCATAGGAAGGGAAATTCTCTCATGTAAGAGTTAATATGGGAAAACAATTTCTCCTTTCCACTGATGCTTTCCAATCCTTGTTCCACAAAAAAACCCAAATTTTCAAAAAACATTTTTCATTGGGACAAAAAAGTGAGGTGAAATCTTCTGAAGAGGAGGAAAGACGCAAAACAAATGTCACAGGGGTGATAACCCTTCCCTATGTTTTCCAAAAAGCTTAGAAAAGATTTTTTGGCTGGAGCTAAACACATTAAAAATGTTCAAAATTACAAAGAGATTCTACTTAACAACAAACCTACAGTCCCTGTCTTGTTTGCACCGCCTGTATACTGCTGTTCAGAGTATATAGGGACCTTTCCTTATTTTAATTTGGGTGCGGGGTTCCCCTTAATATCCATACAAGACCCAAAGGGCCTGGTAATGGACTGGGGGGTACCCATGCCGTTTGTCTCACTGATTTTCATCCATATTGCCAGGACCCGACATGACATTAAACCCGCAAGCAGTTTTAAATGAGATTTTTTCCTTTAAAAATGACATTTGGTGCAGGGACTGTTCTAAACATGGGAAACACGCGTCACTTTACAGGCATACTATAGACACCCCCCAGGTACGATATTTAAAGGAATATTTCACTTTTTTTTTTTTTACTTTAAGCATCATTAAAATCACTGCTCCCGAAAAAACGGCCGTTTTTAAAAGTTTTTTTTGCATTGATACATGTCCCCTGGGGTAGGACCCGGGTCCCCAAACCCTTTTTAGGACAATACCATGCAAATTAGCCTTTAAAATGAGCACTTTTGATTTCGAACGTTCGAGTCCCATAGACGTCAATGGGGTTCTAACGTTCGTGCGAACTTGCGGTCCGTTCGCGGGTTCTGGTGCGAACCGAACCGGGGGGTGTTCGGCTCATCCCTAGTTATGAGGAAAGGTTGCGAGCACTGAACTTATTCTCTCTGGAGAAGAGACGCTTGAGAGGGGATATGATTTCAATTTACAAATACTGTACTGGTGACCCCACAATAGGGATAAAACTTTTTCGCAGAAGAGAGTTTAATAAGACTCGTGGCCACTCATTACAATTAGAAGAAAAGAGGTTTAACCTTAAACTACGTAGAGGGTTCTTTACTGTAAGAGCGGCAAGGATGTGGAATTCCCTTCCACAGGCGGTGGTCTCAGCGGGGAGCATTGATAGCTTCAAGAAACTATTAGATAATCACCTGAATGACCGCAATATACAGGGATATGTAATGTAATACTGACACATAATCACACACATAGGTTGGACTTGATGGACTTGTGTCTTTTTTCAACCTCACCTACTATGTAACTATGTAACAGTGCTCCGTGAGATGTGCAAAGCTTGCGGTATTTTTTTATAATCTAACCCTGCTTTAAATTTCTCTACAACTTTATCCCTGACCTGTCTGGTGTGTTCCTTGGCCTTCATGATGATTTTTGTTCACTAAGGTTCTCCAACAAACATCTGAGGGCTTCACAGAACAGCTGTATTTATACAGAGGATAAATTACATACAAGTGGACTGTAATTACTGATTGATGACTAATTGAAGGCAATGGTTGCCTAGATGAAGGCAAATGGTTTCACTAGATTTTAGTTAGGGGTATCAGAGTAAAGGGGGCTGAATACAAATGTACGCCACACTCTTCACATATTTATTTGTAAAAAAATTGAAAACCATTTATCATTTTCCTTCCACTTCACAATTATGTGCCGCTTTGTGTTGGTCTATCACATAAAATCCCAATAAAATATATTTACGTTTTTGTTTGTAACATGACAAAATGTGGAACATTTCAAGGGGTATGAATACTTGATCAAACCTTCTGGGGCTGAAGTGGTTAAAATATTACCATTGCTTGTCAACAACTAAATAGACTAAAGAACAAGACATGGTTGAGTCATTTTTCTGACCACAGGTACAATCCCTGATGTCCTCATAACTGACAAATGGCCGGCTAATTGATTAAACATTTACTTAGAGTATATATATATATTTTATGTGTATTACAAAAATATGACTACTGCCAGGAACTATTTAATGTTCTCCAAGAAAGTATTGAGGAGATGTCACATGTTTTTAAGTGGCTTTATTGCCCACTAATGAAGGTTAAGTGGATATAGCTACATTGCGCTTGATTAGTCAAGAGATTTTTTTTTTTACTTTCAGCAGACTATGGTAAAAAAAAGTACATAAAATTGCAAAGAAATCAGCAGCTATTATCTTATCTTTCTTCTCTATAAGAAGACAGTAGCTGCTTCAGCCCAGCACAGCCCACCTATTACTAAACTATCACTGTCACATAAACTGACCCTTTAACCACTTCAGCCCTGGAAGATTTTACCTCCTTCCTGACCAGAGCATTTTTTTGCGATACGGCACTACGTCGCTTTAACTGACAATTGCGCGGTCGTGCGACGCTGTACCCAAACAAAATTTACGTCCTTTTTTTCCCACAAATAGAGCTTTCTGTTGGTGGTATTTGATCACCTCTGCTGTTTTTATTTTTTGCACTATAAACAAAAGAATAGCGACAATTTTGAAAAAAAAACGCATTCTTTTTTACTATAAAAAATACCCCCAAAAAATATATTAAAAAAATATTTTTTTGCTCAGTTTAGGCCGATATGTATTCTTCTACATATTTTTGGTAAAAAAAATTGCAATAAGCGTATATTGATTGGTTTGAGCAAAAGTTATAGCGTCTACAAAATAGGGCATAGATTTATAGCATTTTTATCTATTTATTTTTTTTACTAGTAATGGTGGCGATCTGCAATTTTTATCGTAACTGCGACATTATGGCGGACACATCGGACAATTTTGACACATTTTTGGGACCATTGGCATTAATACAGCGATCAGTGGTATACAAATGCATTGATTACTGTAAAAATGTCACTGGCAGGGAAGGGGTTAACACTAGGGGGTGATCAAGGGGTTAACTGTGTTCCCTGGGAGGAGGTGATTCTAACTGAAGGGGGAGGGAACTAGAGGAAGTGACGGATCGTGGTTCCTAGCTAAACCTAGGTAAACGACATTTCAAAATCATTAATATTGTCTCTAATGCACTAAAACGGAAATGAAAGAATCCTTGTCCCTTTGGAGAGCACTACAATATGGTAAATCTCTTGATAATCCTGTCTGTGGAAACAATGGGTAGTACAGACATTTATTATAAGTTAGAAATGTCAGTGTTAATGTTTGATATTTTTCAATACAAATATCTGGTGGCAGTTATTGATTTGGGGTATAAAGGGGAAATTGCTTAGTTAACCAAACCCAGAAACATTTGCTCTCAGTCTGCTGGCACTTGATTGTGGTCCTGTGATCTGGAACATCTTATCTTTGTGCATGGTGGGTAATAATGGTGCGAGGTTGACCAGCCATTTGTCACAAGTTGGTGAAGATGACCAGGGTCTGACATCGCGTCCATCACACAATACACCTATCGATTTATGCTAAATGATCTCAGAAGCTTTGTAAACCAATGTCCACCTGATGCCTTTGGCACATGCCCAAAGCTTATCAACACAGGTCCTAAATGGTATCCAGATAGCACATATGTTAATCTCTCTTCATTAGGTTTTCAAGATGACAAAAGAAGTTTAGACAGCAAAAGTGGTTACATATGATCTGGTTACATACACAAGGTTGCAACCATATCCACTCCTAAACTGCAAAATAAACCTACTATATGAAGTTTTGTATCAACAACACCACCAGCATGTAGCCAGCAAAGATGGGTCAATTTTATTTGGTCAACTTTGTGTAATAACAGCACCACGCCTCCACCCTCCTTTCCCCAGGACCAGTGGAAGAAGATCTGAAGGAAAGAGGAAGGACCATACTTATAATGTGAAAACATCTGGAAAAGGTAAGCATAAAATAATAAACTAGCGAAAAGCTAGTTTTATGCTTTATTATTTTATGCTTAACTTTTCCAGATGTTTTCACATTATAAGTATGATCCTCCTTCCTTCAGATCTTCTCCACTGGTCCTGAGTCCAATGCATCTATTCCTAGTCATTTAATTTGAAAGACTAAAGCCGGCCATACATGTTTTGAAATTTGAATGGTTTAGCAGGAACTAGCTGAATTTTGATCCTCCTATGTGCACCCTGGTTGTACACCAGCCTGTCAGGTTTTTCCCAAATGATTGGTGCCACCAGCAGAATGCTGTAGGAGGGATTCCCCCATCAACAATGGCTATGATGATGGGGGAATCAAACAATTTTCTTTCTTTTCACCCAAAGCAAAGAACATTGCATAATCTATGGCCTGCCTAAGGCTAGGTTCACATTTATGTGTTTCCTTGCATCTATGTTTGCATGGGCACAGCAGCTCATTCATTTAAATGGGCTCCTGTACCTGCGGGAAATACAGGGAAAAAGTCCCTGACCTTATCGTAAAAACACGGCCGTAAGGAAAACGCATTTTGCCAAAGCTGCTCACGGGAAACAGTACCACATTTTCCAATGCGTGGGGGTGCCATTAAGAATTTAGCAGCACATTTTTCCTGTGGGTGTTGGAACGCGTGCAATTTACATGCTTTACCGTACCCGCAAGAGAGTGAACCTAGCCTAAGGACAATTTTGTTTTAAATCCTGCTTGGAGATTTAAAAAATCCCAAAGTTGGGATTTAAATAAACTGTTTCTATGCAAAGAGTTTACAGTTTTCACAGTAAGCACATGGATTTTAGCTATTCAAACAATGTAATAAAAGTCCACTAATGCAGAGACCTGTCTATATTTTTTAGCAGTGCACAGCGTTGGCTCTTCTGCCATTTCCACAAACCTCCCATGGGACTGGCGGATATGTCAGGAGAGGGTTGTATAAATATATTACAGTTTCTCTATGAACCAGGATTTAATTCTCTATCCATAAGAAGATTATAGAGTCACCCTCCAGCATGGATAATTCTCTGTCGATAGGCAAGGCTTTGATGTGTTCATTATTCAATATAGCGACGTAACTGTACAACATGATGCATTCAGGCAAACTATTTTCATTTATTATTTGCAATTATATACACAGTAAATTGTTCTATAATCATTGTAAAGCATGCAAATTAAGAAAAGGACATTTGAAGGACCACTGTCAGAAAAAAATATTGAAATCTAATAACTGTATGTGGTTATTGTATGTAATGATAGCATTCAGAACAGGAATTATTTTCTTTATTTCACATAGCTGTATTTATATTTTTTCTCCTCATTAAGGTCTAATCTACACAACACCAGGCATGATGCGTCCGTGATGTCACAAGGGGGCAGAGTCTCCATGTGATGTCACCGCATAGCCACGCCCCATGGTTATATAAGAACTGTCAGACACCGGAGCTGACAGAACAGTGGGCGTCTTCGTCGGGTTGGTGTCAGCGGCCATCGTGATTGATGTTGGAACTACCACTGGGGACATTATTCATTTTTAATAACGGACTTGTCCAAAACTGCCTCCTGTTTTTCCTACAGTACACAGTTTTTTTGGGGGTGAATGGATAGGGGTACTATGTACGCCATACTCATTCACATAGGGGGCCAGGATCTGGGGATCCCCTTTCTTAAAACCCCCTGCCCACACACACAGCCCCCACAACCAGAGCCTGGGGTTGCGGGGAAGAGGGGGGGGCAGAGCCCCCTGCACCAAAGGACCCCCCATCTTAAGGGCATGTGGCCTCGTATGGTTCAAGAGGGGGGCACTCACTTGTCCCCCTCTTTGCTGGCCTGCCAGGCTGCATGCTCAGATAAGGGTCTGGTATGGATTTTGGGGGGGACCCCACGTCATTTTTTTTTTCAATAAATTTTGCATTGCTAACATTGCCCCTGAGCCCATGTCGCATGTCACAAGTCGACTCAGTTAAGATGCTGATCTGACTTGGATACGACTTCCACTGAAATCTGACCCAAGTCGGACCAAAGTAATGCAGGGATCTTTTCAAAGTCAGACCGAGACAAGTCGGACCATTTAAGACAGCTCTTGTAGGGAAACATTGTTTTTACATGTCATGCTCTCACAAGTCGTAGCAATTGTTGCACCAGTGTGAACCAGGCCCTAAGGTAAAATATGTTTTACAGCTTTCTGTCCTTCCCCCGCCTCCCTAAACACTTACCTGAGTCCTCAATTGATCCAGCGCTGTGCACAGCTGCATCTCTTTTCTTCCCTCTCTTCCGCGTCACACAGGGACTCGGGCAGCAGCAGGAGTCACACAAAGGCCTTTTGTATGTGTCTATGGAGCGTGACTAAATAGACACACACAGCTCGGGAACAAGCATGCACTGTGGGCCCCCATAGCAACTGGCTTGCTATGGGGGCACACGGTAAAGAGGATGAGCCAAGATCGCTGAAGGAAGACACCAGAAGAGGAGGTTTAGGGCCACTCTGTGCAAAACCATTGCACAGAGCAGGTAAGTAAAACATGTTTGTTATTTTTTTTTTTTTAATTGTGCCTTTAGTAAAACGTTAAATATGCCTGTGTGAACAAGGCCTAACAGTATTGTACAAACAGGCATAAATTCAGGCCGCTGACAAGCTGGGAGAGGCATTTATGTGTGTGTAGAGGATCATTGTATACAGGGGAGCAGTGTGTAGAGAGGACAGGACCGGGGGTGCATTTATTTTGGAATAATTTCCTGGTTGTGTTTATTTGTTGTTTCTAGTCAGACTAAAAAGCCATACCCAATATTTTGCATAAATTAGCCACACACACACACGTTTTGCCATCTCCCTGGTAAGGGGCCTTAGTGCATTACTTTGCCCAGAGGAAGTGACTCTGAGAGCAGTGGAAGCCATAGGCTTCCTTTGCTGTCAGTCAAATCCTGTGAGGAGGGAGTGGGGGTGTGTGACCAAACCGTACTGTGTGCATCTATAGACGCACACAGCTCAGCTCGGTAGCTTGCCTACATGGGTGCCCCCATAGCACATGGCTTGCTATTGGGGCACCCGCAGGAAGAAGGAGTAGACAGCACTGGCAGGGAAATCCACAATATGAGGTAAGGGACCGCTCTGTGCAATACCATTGCACAGAGCAGATAAGTATAAAATCTTTTTATTTTAATTTAAAACAATCAGCTTCAATATCACCCTGTCTTGAAATAAAAAAAAGAACGCTCTCATTACATGTTAAAGGTGGATGTAAACCCTCACATATACCCAGTGACGTAAATAGCCTCAGATGATACACAGAGATGTAACAAACCCTCCTACATAAGTTTTATTTGTATATCTGCTGTCTTCCCTTCTCTACACGTTTTGAAAAGTGCAGATCATGTTAAAAATCTTTCTTCCTGTTTCAGCAGTACATAGGGGTGAGTGGGGATACTGGATTTACACTGTGTAAGAACTGATTGGAGGAAAGAGACCCCCCCTCCCCCTCCCCTCCACATAGGAAGGAACGAAGGAGCATGCAGAGCTGCAGTCTGAATAGACAAGCTCTCTACTTATCTACCTCTAAGCACCCTCCCTGACACAAATTTCCAGCTACTATTATCTCATGTGTCAGGGAACTTATCAGAAATTACTTATGCTGATAACAGAGGAATGGAGCACCAAAGAGAAACCACACTTAGAGCTTTGTAGAGAGATAACACTACAGATTTATGTGCTTAGTTTAACTTTCGTGAATGGGGTTTACAACCACTTTAATTTAGGGCCTGTGGTGATGGGCCTTTTTTTTTTTTACATCAAATGGGTTTTGAATACCTATAAAAGTTTATGGGAGTGCAAAGCCTATGGACGTGGGTCAAAAACAGTTCAAAAAGAGGTCAAAGGTGGCAAAGACACCTGTCAATTAATTCTGAGTGATCTTAGAAGCATCTCAAACTGATGTCAAACTGATGCAAACAAAAAATGGGAATTTCCTGCGAGCCACAAATGGATCAATGCCTCCAAGGGGTGACAATCAATAATTAATTAGCAGCAAACACTCAACCACGTTTCATATCGTGTAATATAAAGCATAAAAACAATTGTGTCTGCGCTGAAAAATATACTAAAATAACGTGCAAAAATGGTGAATTGATCCACTATAAATAAGCTGTAAAACCATATATGTATAATATAAAAGTGCAAAATTTAACCTCAAAGTTAATTTTATTACGACAGTAGTTTTATTCTAATATTCCATTTTATCACTATATATTTATTTTTAGCATCATATAATATAGTATAATTTCACAGTTCTGACATAGATGGATGGTTTAGAGATGCGTATTGATTTTACTGTATTTTATTATTTTATTTTAA
Organism: Lithobates septentrionalis; assembly: GCA_037952835.1. NCBI lineage: Eukaryota > Metazoa > Chordata > Amphibia > Anura > Ranidae > Lithobates > Lithobates septentrionalis. Next base: position 529,907 of record JBBDGP010002740.1, read on the forward strand.
AATAGGGTTCTGAGACCCGGATTTCTTTTTAGATATTATGGGCTTGTATATATATTTTTATGGAGGAGTACTCACACATTTCATTAGTCATTTTATATAGGTCATGAGTATGATGTTTTATTATTGATTTATGTTCTGTATGGCTAACTTAGATTCTTATGATGATGAGGCTTATGATTATCATTGTTATCATATGAGGTGCGGTGTGGTGGCTCCTAAATGCACAGCTCTTTCCTTGTTCTCATCAATATAATAGTAGTATCATGGTTATGCACCTTTAGGGCTGATTACGCCATTTACATTTGGGTTATCTAACAAGGAGAGTAGTTTAAAGTCATAATAATAGCGCTGTCGTTTGCTAACATAATGTACTGAGTGTTCTTAGCTGTAGCCCATCACTAGAGTTGTCTGCTGTCTTAGGCAAGATGGCCGCTGACACATCTCTATTGGATGGTGGGCGATGTATAATTAGCATACACAAGCCATTTCTATTACACCATAGACTGATGATCACACGCAAAATGGCCGCTGACCGTCCTGAGCTGTTTGTTCTATAGTAAGGTTACCGGCGGTCTTTGGCAAAATGGCCGCCGTTAGCATATATAAAACCACACTGAATATCCGTCCAATGATATCCCCCAGAGGAAGGCACGTGATCCCTGTGCCGAATACGCGTCGGGGAGGGGTAGGACGGAGCTGTCAGCAGTGGAGGAGACATTACACACCACACCGCACGCCATTTGAATCGCAGCTTGTTTTATACGCTTATTAAAGTTTGGTGCACTGAAGCACCCACTCAATGTGAGTACCCTCCTGGAGGATTTTCTTTTGATTAAATAAAATATCCCTGCTTTATTACACTATGGAGTTCTTACTTCTCTCCTATACATGTGGATTCTGGCTGCACCTGTGAGGATTGTATTCTTATCATTCCATCCTGAGGGAGCCCAGGATTGGCCCCATTGCGTGTTTGACACAGTTTAATTACTGGGTCACACGAGTAGAGGTGAGCGCAAGCACATGTGGGGTGTCACGGGAGAGCACGTATTGTTTGCTGTGATTTGAGCACCTTTTCAGAAGATCTCTGTGGAACTTTTATCTTATGGACACTGTTTGTACACATTTTTTACCTGTGGATTGAGCTGGACACTTGCAATACACAGGATACCTGTGCACTTGTTGTTGGTTTTATTTATGCATGGTGCACTTTCAATGGGTTATATTGCTTTTTGCACAATGTTATATGCACTTTGAGGTTAAATTTTGCACTTTTATATTATACATATATGGTTTTACAGCTTATTTATAGTGGATCAATTCACCATTTTTGCACGTTATTTTAGTATATTTTTCAGCGCAGACACAATTGTTTTTATGCTTGATGTCAAACTGATGTCATTGACACAAGCCCAAAGCCCGCTTAAGGAGTAAAATTGAAAATGATAATGTCCCTGACATTTTGACACGAAACTGAAGATTATGGCAAAAGTTCATAATTTAGGTGAAAAGTATTGGAGTCAAAAGAAAAAAGCAACATTAAGATTATTTATGGTGTTTTTAAAAGATGGAATTGGCCCTAAGGCTCCGCTCACATCTAGGCGTCCTGGATTGCAGGCAGAATCGCCACAAATCGCCTGACGCGCGTGTGTGATCGTCGTCATTTCCAATGGCACCCCGTTTGCGGCGCAATTTTGCCACGATTGTCGCCCGATGAATCGTGATGAAATCGCGCAAGCAGAATCATAGTAAGCCTGTTGCCCAAAAGAAGTTCAAGAATTTCTTCTGGGCGACAGGCGTCTCGCTATTCTGTTTGCACGATCCGGGATGCCTATATGTCAACGGAGCCTAAGTGGCTAACAAGGGTTACAATAATTTTTTTCAGTTTTCCTGGATCTATTTTTCTTTATTAACCTCAATATTTTACATGTTGTTTACAGAAAGAAAAGAAAAAAAAATGTAAAAATACAAAAAATAGAGAACACAAAACAAATAGAAATAGCTAAATTAAATATATTATGACAAATAGCTAAAACATGCATACTGCATATTAGCTCTCTCCTGACCAGAACCAGATATTGCTACCCTTCCTCTTTGCAGTGAACCTGATAAACTCTTCAGTAGAGCACTAAGGGCCATGTCATACACAGGGCAAGTTTTCGATACATTGGGGCTCTGAGCAAGAATCAAATCAGAGATTGGTGATGCTATAAAAAGGGTAGGTGGAGGAGATCTGTGAAGCTACAGAGACAGAAGGAGGAAGGCATGAGGGATTCAATATAGAGTAGCGGTAGAAATGAGCAATTAAAGTGAGGGAAGGTGAAGGAGATAAGTGACACTATGGTGAGGGAAGGAGGAGGGGGAGATGAGTGACTCAGTGGACAGTAGAGACAGAAATGAGCAACACTATGGTGAGGGGAGGTGGAGGAGATAAGCGATACTATAGAGAGGGGAGGTGAAAGAAATAATTGACACTATAATGAGGGAAAGTGAAGAAAAAAACTGACAACATAGTGAAAAGCAGGCGGAAGAGCAGCCAAGAGGAGCTTTTTAATAAAAAATTATATATATATATATATATATATATATATATATATATATATATATATATATATATATGAGCCTCTGTCGGCATCTGAAATCTGTTTGCCTTTTAAAGCCCTTCCTGGCAAATTGAAAAAAAAACCCTGCAAAATCCACAAAGCACCTGCCTGCTCCCATTTACAAGGGTTAAATAGAAAAATAACCAAATCTTGTTTTTCACCCACCCAAGTATATTATGTCCCAAGCAGTCACTGCTGATTTTCAGGCCTGCCACTAACTGGATCCCATGAAGAAGTGGATGTGACGAAACATGTCGGGGCGTGGCTATACGGCAACCTAGTCCAACGTGTGACGCTCTGCGGTGTTCGGCTGTGACGGGTCTGTGCTGCTGACTGGCTAACGAGTGGAGGGTGAGGTAATCAGCTGCATCCTGGGTCCGCCGTGACCCTAATATACCACTAATGCTCAGTTACAGGAGTTACCCTGAAATGCTTTTTTATATTGGAATCATGTGAGTGCAATGGTTGATGATTGTGTGCATTTGTTTTAATAAATGATTTTAAGATATTACGCTATTGGAGGCATTTCATGTCTAAAATTGGATGAACACTGCTGGAGATTGAGGAATTTAACTTACCCTGATTAACCCTGGTGGGTTGTTAAAACAGCTTATATGCCGAGCATGAGAGTGCAAGGCAAATTTTTGTGATGAGTGCGGTTTCAAAGGAGTGATTCACAGTCACAATCGGTGTGGTGGAAGGAAATTTTAAGTGCATAAGAAGATTATTCACTGAACACTTTGTGGAATATTTCACCCTGCATAGACTTTTATGATTTTCATGTTTATTTATAAATTTATCTTATTTTTTCATACCACTATTTTATTTTATTCACTTAAGGTATAATGCCCATTTATTTGGATTCATTATGGATACACGTATTTGCCTACTATTAATATAATAGATTGGATGTCACTATATTGAGGTGAACACAGCGCCACTATTTTTTCAGATAAAATACTTTTTTTCAGTTTAACTTTATTTAAGCTGGCAGCTTTAGGGACTTTTTTTTAGTATACACAGGAGCGCAGTGGGGGAACAGCAAGTTGGGGTGTGCGGAACTTGTTGACCGCTTTAAAGGTGATGAGCAGTGCCTGGTTTTCTCCACACATACCGCTTAGAATTAAGGCCAAAAAGTTCTATCTTGGTCTCATCAGACCAGAGAATCTTATTTATCACCATCTTGGAGTCCTTCAGGTGTTTTTTAGCAAACTCCATGCGGGCTTTCATGTGTCTTGCACTGAGGAGAGGCTTCAGTCGGGCCACTCTGCCATAAAGCCCCAACTGGTGGAGGGCTGCAGTGATGGTTGACTTTCTACAACTTTCTCCTATCTCCCGACTGTATCTCTGGAGCTCAGCCACAGTGATCTTTGGGTTCTTCTTTACCTCTCTCACCAAGGCTCTTCTCCCCCGATAGCTCAGTTTGGCCGGACGGCCAGCTCTAGGAAGGGTTCTGGTCATCCCAAACGTCTTCCATTTAAGGATTATGGAGGCCACTGTGCTCTTAGGAACCTTAAGTGCAGCAGAATTTTTTTTGTAACCTTGGCCAGATCTGTGCCTTGCCACAATTCTGTCTCTGAACTCTTCAGGCAGTTCCTATAACCTCATGATTCTCATTTGCTCTGACATGCACTGTGGGCTGTAAGGTCTTATATAGACAGGTGTGTGGCTTTCCTAATCAAGTCCAATCATTATAATCAAACACATCTGGACTCAAATGAAGGTGTAGAACCATCTCATGTGGGATGTTTATATGTAGATGTTAATTAGATTACTGTTTGATTAGATCACTGTTGGCTATGAGTTGCTAGCTGTTGATTAGCTTAATGTTTATGTTTGTTAGCTGTTCATTAGATGTACTGATATTACTGTTTACAGTTTGCATTGTTTAGGATAATGTGATTAAGCTCTTACCTGGTTTTGTGCGGTATATATTCTGTGTGAATTTACAATAAAGTCAGTTGCTGTTTGCACCTAAGCTAGTGTCATCTAGTTCTTGGGTGCAATGCTCAGCTATAATATCTGGTTCCTAGTTCCAGAGTGAAGGAAGCTGTATCTTGGAGGTTCGTCACACTTCACTCCATCATTTGTATACCTTGTAAATTTCCAAACGTCATTGGGATTGAGACAGGGTTATGAACAAGCCAAGTGGAGAGGATAATAACAGCAATACCAACATGGAAGCAATGGGGTTGATTTACTAAAGGCAAATCCACTTTTCACTGCAAGTGCACTGCAAGTACACTTGGAAGTGCAGGCGCTTTCAATCTGAGGGGGACATGCAGGGAAAATAAAAACCAGCATTTTAGCTTGCATATGATTGGATGATAAAATCAGCAGAGCTTCCCCTCATTTCAGATCTTACTCTCAGATCTACAGCGACTGCACTTCCAAGTGCACTTTCAGTGAACTTGCAGTGCAAAGTGGATTTACCTTTAGTAAATTAACCCCAATGGTATAATTTCTCAATGCCTGAACTGGCATTGTTTGAGTCTTTCTTTCCACAACTTGAGCATTGTCTTGTTAGCACATGCAGTAGAGTTTACCACCTCTCTGAAAAGCAGACTGTGCTGCAACACTTTTTAGAACCAGTTGACCGGTCGCTTAGAGGTGATATGTCACCTCTTGAACACCTGACCGGTAGCTTAGAGGTGATATGTCACCTCTTGAACACAACTGAAAGCTCATAGCACTGCGCCACTACCATATGACTTACACATGGTTGCAGAGCCCTCTTATTCAGTTGGCAATGGTTTTGCCTGCCAAACATAACATGTTGCCCATGGCAATGTGTGCTAACATGGCCACTGCCTGCGTTAGCTTGCGGCTTGGCAGTATCTCTAGCCACCGTAGACCTAATTTACATGGGCAGCAAAGGGGTGCTAAAAATTTACAGTTGATCCTTGCTGCCCGTGTAAACCAGGCCTATGACTGGCTGAAAAATGTGTTATAAAGTAACAATTTTTCCATACACCACTCTGCTGTGCAAAACACCAGTGGCTTTTCTAATGCCTGACCATCCAGAACTGTTATATAAACAGGCTGCTAAGCAGGACTTAGATTTCAATGAATTTTTCAGAGGTTAGAGCTGCTTTGAAGGAAAACTGCCAAGTAGCTTTGGAACTGCTCTCAATGGGGCTCTGAAAGCACTGAGAAGCAGAGATCCAAGGCAGTGACCCACATCTCTCAGCATAACAAAAGGGACCTGCTGCAAGCTGAAAACATCTTTTAAGGGTTATGTACAATCGAGCTGCACAAGAGCAGGTCAGCTCTTAATTGCACTACAAAGATATTAATACACCTCACTGAGGCAACAACTGTCAGTTTAACTAGTCAGTAAAATGCTAGTAGCAAGCTGCATATGTAATGTGGTGGAAATAACTGACGGGACAAGAGATTGCACTCAGACTGGATCAGCTTTACCAAGCATTCGCAGAGAAATAATTATGCTGACACTTTTAAAGTGGAACTCCAGCCAATTTTATGGTAAGGAGTTAGAACATTTATCAGGTTTTTATTGTTGTATATGACAGGTAAAGTAAATGTATTTTATTTAAAACATTTAACACCTAACTACAGCCAAATAGTTTTTCTTTTCAGTTTTTGATAGAGTTACATTTTCTGTTCTGTCTATAAACCTTTGGGGAGAATTTCCTTTACATCTTGTCCCTGGAAAGCTCATACAAAAAATAAAGGGATTGGTTGTCAATAGAACAGAAGGGAACAAAACAGCAAGGTGTTCTGTGACTGGACAGGGCAAATCCTTCATTTACATATTGCCATGCATTCTGGGAGATGAATTCCAAGAGTTTTGTGAATGAATGAGGGCACAGGAAAAGGAAGGAGCAACAGCACAAGTCCTTCACAGTTTCAACTACTGTGATTGTAAAGGAGAACATTTTATTCAAATAACAGTAAAAATATGGAAATTGCTGCACTAAACCACTAAGTGAAAATAAATTGAATATAAAAAGCTGCTACCGCTAAAACAAACAAAGTCCAAATACATAAAATATAAATAAAGTGTAGCGCTAAATGTGCCAAGAAGGAAGAACGCCACAGATATGGTGAACCAGGGAGAAAAAAGTGTAAAAATACTATAACACAAGGTAATAGTGTTCAAAACCTCCTAAGGGTAAGAAACACAATGAGGTGTGTGATACCTAAAACAAAATAAAGTCCAGACACTAAATACAAAGACATGTAAATAAACTTCATGGAAAGTGTCCAATCAAATGGCTGTGATATAATCCTCTGTGATGAATGGTGAAACAATGTAGACAAAAAAATTGACTGCGTGGCATATACAAAGCAGGATGGACATTCATCTGATAGGGGGTTGCGATTAGATACTTCTTACCAGACAAGGTGGACCCACCTGCCGTACGACAGTGGGTCAATCTGGCTTAAACTGGCCGGAAGCCAGGAGCTCATCGGTGACACCAACTTGGAGATGGTCGTAGCCTGTAGAGGGATCACTCCAGGAGCATAAGTATGGTTCCAGATATGGAAACCCAATCTCCAGGGCTCGGTTTGAGTCTTCAAAGCAGGTAAGGATTAAACCTCTCCTTTAGCTGACTAAGGCAGGTTTCTGTGTCTGTGATGTCACTCCTCCTCGTGGCTGAATTTAAAAGTTCTCTGACTTCCTGTTTTCTTTCTTTACCGATCTTGATACTATATGTCCCATGATCCTTTGGGACTCTGTCAGCAAATAACAAACATGTCATACACACCTGCTTTGTGCAGTGGTTTTGCACAGAGCAGTCCCGACCCTCCTCTTCTCGGGTCCCCCGCCAGGTCTGGGTCCCTCTCCTTTGCTGAGTGCCCCCATAGCAAGCCAGTTGCTGTGGGGCACTCGTGTGTGCTCGCTTCTGAGCTGGCTCTTTGCTCTCTCCACCCCCTGCTCCCGCCTCCCTGACTGCGGTTGACAGCAGCGGGTGCCAATTGCTCCTGCTGCTGCATTTCAGCCAATCAGCAGGGAAAGACCCAGAAGAGCCTCAGGTCTTGTGGACATTGCTGGATCGAGATCGAGCTTAGGTAAGTATTGGGGGAGGGTGTACACTCAGGGCATTTTTTTCAGGGGGAACTTGGTGGAACTCAGTTCCACCACCTCTGGCTCAGACCCTTTGGTGCCTGCTCACCACAATCACTTGTAAACAGAGAAGTCTGTGTTTACAAGTGACAGCTCTGCACTCTGTATGCAATGCAGTCCTGGTATTTAATGCCCCTTTAAGACCCTCCTACGTTTTTTGTGAAATTTGACTGAACACACCCACTATTTGATGTGATTTGGAGGGTGTGTGTAGGGGGAGGGGTTTTGTGGGGCCGTAGTTAAGTTCCAGCACCTATTGTTTGAGAAAAAAAGCCCAGAGTACACTGAAGGTTTTTTACCAGTAGATCACTGCTTTGGGGAGTTTTCGGGCATCACAGGAAGGAGGGTTTTTACACTAACCTGTAGTGAGCAGGACATGGGATCCATTTTTTAGTAGAGTCAAATAATGTCACTGATGCTGTGTGCCCAAATTTTTTTTATTTTTTTTCATTGGAAGTCAGCTTTAAATATTTTCTTTAACTGCTTGCCGACCGCCGGCCGTCAATTGACGGCCAGGCGGCGCAGCTCTCGTGGCGGGCGGGCGTCACATGACGTCCTCGCTTTCCTAGGCCACCAGGGGGCGCGCGCCACCGCCGGTGATCGCGCGCGCCGTGTCACTAGGCATCCCGGTGCGCGTGCCCGGCGGCCGCGATGTCCGCCGGGCACCCGCGATTACCGGTAACACAGCAGGACCGTGGATCTGTGTGTGTAAACACACAGATCCACGGTCCTGTCAGAGGAGAGGAGACCGATGGTGTGTTCCCAGTACAGAGGAACACCGATCGGTCTCCTCCCCTAGTGAGTCCCCGCCCCCTACAGTTAGAATCACTCCCTAGCAACACAGTTAACCCCTCGATCACCACCTAGTGTTAACCCCTTCCCTGCCTGTCACATTTATACAGTAATCAATGCATTTTTATAGCACGGATCGCTGTATAAATGTGAATGGTCCAAAATATGTGTCAAAAGTGTCCGATGTGTCCACCGCAATATCGCAGTCGCGATAAAACTCTCAGATCGCCGCCACTACTAGTAAAAAAATAAAAAAAAATAAAAATGTTATAAATCTATCCCCTATTTTGTAGACGCTATAACTTTTGCGCAAACCAATCAATATTCGCTTATTGCGATTTTTTTTACCAAACATATGTACAAGAATACATATCGGCCTAAACTGAGAAAAAATTTGTTTTAAAGAAAAAAAATTGGATATTTATTATCGCAAAAGGTAAAAATTATTGTGTTTTTTTTAAAACTTGTCACTCTTCTTTTGTTTATAGCGCAAAAAATAAAAAAACGCAGAGGTGATCAAATACCACCAAAAGGAAGCTCTATTTGTGGGGAAAAAAATGATAACAATTTCATTTGGGGACAGTGTTGTATGACCGCGCAATTGTCATTCAAAGTGCGACAGCGCTGAAAGCTGAAAAATGGCTTGGGCAGGAAGGGGGCGGAAATGCACTGTATTGAGGTGGTTAATAGCTACGAAATAAATAAATCCATTCTGTTCCAACCAAATTCTTTTGTAAACATATATATTATTTTGAAGAAGTAGCAGTGACATTGTACATAGACTGTACAGAGAGCAGAACTGTGGGAGGGGCTTAGCAGGCTCCACCCACTACAAGCTACCTATAGAAAACTATAGGAGGGGGTGGAGACAAGACCTGTCACACTGCACAAAGAGAAAAAGCAGCAGTGGTTGGTCTTTATTACAGGAAGTTCCTGCCCAGAAATTTTCACATGGGATTATTGCACAAATCTAGATTAAATATACAGTACAAAGCACACCAAGATTCAAAAAATACACATGACTCTTGTATTTAGACTTTTTGTTCTCATTCAACACCTGTCACTCCCTGGACATATAAACACATCCCTCTGCATGTAGGGGTCTATATGTCTGTGTGAATAAGGCCAAAATGTGGACATGACTAGAATAATGAAAGACCTGGGGCACCTTGGGACAGAAGACAGAAACAACTATAGCACCCTCTTACCCCCAAAGCACATGATGAGCCCCAGAGGCAGGGAGGGCTAGCATTTCACTTCAGGGTCTCGTCCTCGACAATAGTGGAACATTGTAAACAGAAGGACACCAGTCACTTTGCAACTCACACTCAGCATTCCTGGAAGAGAGGGCTAAGGCACAGGACACCTATGAATTTGGCACACTCCAGATAGAGGACAAAAAAGTACTTGCATTCTTCACAGATAGAGGACTATCAAGCCAACCCAATATACTATGAAATCAGTTCCTGACTGCAACATCAAGCTGGTTCAGCTACTGACTTCTTGGGGAGAGACTACCATACTTCAGTTAGGGACCAAGCTTCAATAAGTTTCTCAGGCTTCCCAGTTGGGTTGAAGTTCCTCAGTAGTGCTTCAATCTCCTTGTTCAGTATACTAGACTTCAAACTTAAAATGTTACTAGACCCACAACTGTAAAATCAGTCTGTATATGCAGTAAAGCATGTTCGTTATACTCACCGTGGAACCTAAGGAGTAATCCTCTGCATTGTGTAAAAAGGCTGTTTGATCCTGTCTCCTCTGATCCTCCCTTTCTTCCACTGTCCCCAATCTATCTGTTGGTAAGATGGCCTTTGGAGTCACTCTGCAAATTCTCAGTTTGGTGTGTATTGCTAGGGAGTTTTTTTCTTTTCTTGGGGGGTGCATGTGATCAGCGCAGGACCAATCAGCACTTTCCAGGCAGAGGGTCAGCTAGGCTGTCTGAGACAGCATGGAAGCCAAATCCAGGAAGTGACCTCATTGTTTAAGTAGGAACCAATTAGCTGTTCCAAAATGTGTCGCATTTTAATGACATCACTTCCGGTTTGCTGTCTACGCTAGTTGTTCGTCTCTTTCCACAGAGGTCATGTCAGGTCACCTTGAGGCTAGGTGACAGATGCACTCTGTAGGAGTCGGAAGTGCACCACTAGGTAGTGGACCCTAGGACTGACTGCTGCAGATTGAACCCTGGGAAGTTCAGGAAGCAGGTCTACTGGATCACTAACACAGATCCCACTGGGAGCTAGAACATAGATTCCCCAGGGCGCAGAGTTTAAGAGCCAGCAGGTGTTCACCAGAGCCTCTAGTGGTGAGGATGTACTGAGCTGCAGTCTGGCTCCAGGTCGCGGCCCCCAGGGTCTCACAGCTCACGCTCACAGGAGACTACAGGAGAAGAGGAAGGAGACAGCAGGCTGGAACAACAAGGAAAGTAAGGGATAAGCCAAATGTCAGGGCGACTAGCAGACAAGGATAAACATAACACGCCAAAGGTCAGGGTCACAAGCAGACAGGGAAAGTCGAGAACAGGCCAAAGTCGGTAACTGGAATCAGACGTAGGAAACACAGCAAGTACACACGAAAGCTAACACACAATGGTTGATCAGCACTGCTGGCTTTCAGTGCACAGGTTAATATAGGGTTCCCTGATAGGGCCTGGGGTGGGGCCATGCTTAGAGGAGAGGCTATAAAACCAGCCAGATGTGAGTGACTGGCCTCTTAGTCTGAACACATGTGGAGAAGGTAAGCTGACAGAGAAAGATTACTGCATAACCATGACAGTACCCCTCCTCTTATGAGGCCTCCCCCTCCCCCGCCTGGGCCCTGGCTTAAAGGGAAACTCCAGATGAAACCTCCTCAACAGACGAGGTGCAAAGATCTCAGATGCAGTGATCCAAGACCTCTCCTCAGGACCAAACCCTTCCCAATGTACGAGGTACTGAAGAATGCCTCTACGGCGCCGGGAATCCAGAAATTGACTAACCTCGTACTTAAGATTTTCCTCAGATACCGAAACCGAGGTAGGGAGAGGGCGAGAGGACTTATTGAGGGCTAAAGGCTTCTTAGGAATGGGTAAAGGCATAAGAAGACCATCAGGAGTCTGAGCAGGGTCCCCCAGACCATTAAAGATGAGCTGGACATCCAGCACAGGATCATCAGACTGGGCAGAAGTCAATGGATCCCTGAGACCAGGTTGGTTAGAAAGTGATGTGTCACAGAAGTGAAGCTGGATAGCTTCACTGGGCATAGGCTGAACTGGTGCAGAGGCCGACTGAACAGCATTGCCAGGTACAGCGACCACCAGAATAACATCACAGGGTGTAGCGACTGTGGAACTGGTGGACGAGTCAGCCTGGGTGTGTGTCCAAGGGGGTCCAGGAACAGGCAAAGGTAAATGACCATGCAAACTGGAGCGAACGATGGGCTCAAGTTCACAGGTGGGCTCCTCATCCAGAGTGCCACATGACCCAGAGAGTGCCTCAGCCCGACTATTGCAGCAGAAATTCCAGAAATCGCTATATGCAGCGGGAAGAGCAGAAGATACTGGGATGGTGGCAACAGGAAGTTTCTCTTTTGGGGTAACCTTGAGTAGCCAGGAAGAGGAACAGGAGAAACCCCAAGCCAGGATCCATCCAGCAGTCCAGTCAATGTGTGGAGAATGGAGCTGTAACCAAGGAAGACCTAATATGATAGGAGATGAAGCCTTAGGTAAGACAAGGAAGGATATCCACTCCTGGTGGAGTGTCCCACCTGACATCTTAACAAGGAGGGTCTGGAAGCGGATAGGGCCCCCTGGGAGAACAGTGCCATCAATCACCAAGACCACCAATGGTGTTGAAAGGGGCAAAAGAGTAAGTCTAATGGAAGATGCAGTTTCCCAATCCATGAAATTGCCAGCGGCTCCGGAATCCAGATGTGCCGAGACCGAACGAGAGGAAGCGCCGACATGAAGGAACACAGAAAGAAGAAGACGAGAAGGTGAAGGTGATATTTCAGGGTCTAATACGCAACCTTCGAGATGTATTAGCCCTGAGCGTTTTTCCGGACGAAGAGAACAAGTGTCACGAAAATGACCTTTGGCCCCACAATAGAGGCACAGACCCAGAGTTCTGCGCTTAGCTCGTTCTTCAGGAGACAACTTGGTCCAGCCCAGCTGCATAGGTTCTTTAGAGGACAGGGGTCACTCCTCGGATCAAAAAGAAGGGACTGGGAGCTCAGGCTGCCTAAGGAACGCGGAGTGCTGGCGTCTTTTTTCCAGGGCCCTCTCCAGAAAGCAAATATCGATCTGGTTACACAAGGTGATGACACCGTCCAGATCAGCAGGACGGGATCTTCCTGCTAATTCATCATTCACTCTATCAGAGAGGCCATGTAAAAAGGTTGCAACTAGGGCCTTATTATTCCAGTTCAATTCAGCTGTGGGGATACAGAACTGAAGAGCATACTGTCCCACAGAAGCGGACTCTTGACGGAGACGTAAAAGAGCGCTAGCCACTGAGGAGACACGACCCGGTTCCTCGAAGATATTCCGAAAAAGTTTCAAGAAATCAGACAGGCTAGAAACCACTGGATCATTCAGTTCCCACAGAGGGGCAGCCCAAGCTAGCGCCTCGCCGGACAGGAGGGATATAATATAGTCAACTTTCGCCCGATCGGACAGGAAGTTTTGGGGCTGAAGTTTAAATTGAATTGTGCACTGGCTAAGGAACCCCCTGCAAGCCTTGGAGTCCCCAGAGAAACGGGCCAGAGCTGGCAGTTGTAATGAATGTGTGGCTGCGACTGGTGTGATAGGTGCAGCAGCAGATAGCGGTTGAGGTTGTTGAACCGGGGGTCCTAATGAGGCCTGAACCAGTTCAAAACGGGATGCCAAATCCTGAAGGAATCGCATCACCTGGGTCTGATGCGATTCCTGGGTCTCAAGTTTGCGAACTAAGCCCTGCAATGGATCATCTGCGGGTAGCGGCACATCAGCCGTGTCCAGGGCTGATCAAACTGTCAGGTAACCTTGAGGCTAGGTGACAGATGCACTCTGTAGGAGTCGGAAGTGCACCGCTAGTTAGTGGACCCTAGGACTGACTGCTGTGGATTGAACCCTGGGAGGTTCAGGAAGCAGGTCTACTGGATTATTAACACAGATCCCACTGGGAGCTAGAGCATAGATTCCCCAGGGTGTGGAGTTTAAGAGCTGGCAGGTGTTCACCAGAGCCTCTAGTGGTGAGGATGGACTGAACTGCAGTCTGGCTCCAGGTCGCGGCCCCCAGGGTCTCACAGCTCATGCTCATGGTAGACTACAGGAGAAGAGGAAGGAGGCAGCAGGCTGGAACAACAAGGAAAGTAAGGGATAAGCCAAATGTCAGGGCGACTAGCAGACAAGGATAAACATAACACGCCAAAGGTCAGGGTCACAAGCAGACAGGGAAAGTCGAGAACAGGCCAAAGTCGGTAACTGGAATCAGATCTAGTAGATGATTCTGTCTGATCTAATACCAGCTTTGAGTATAAGGTCCTTTAGAAAGCACTTTAAGCTGCAGGCAGTACACAGTTTACGTTGCTTATGTAAGGCCTGTTAGTGGTTGTTTGTTGTATTATCCATCACTCATTTGGACTGCTTTTGGATGTCCTGAATGTTTGAGACTTCCTGTGTTCCTCAAAAGACAAGAAAGAAAAACGGAAAATTGTATACTCACCTTTCCGTAATTTTCCTTTCCTGACGCATCTTCATGGCAGCACACACTGGGTTGTGACTCCGCCCCCACAACCTGACAGGATTGGTTTAGCTATAAAAGTTGAAGAGAGATGACCCCCACCATTCTCAGTATATATCATCTTAAGACAGGGTGGGAATCTGTGTGCTGCCATGAAGATGCGTCAGGAAAGGAAAATTACGGAAAGGTGAGTATACAATTTTCCGTTTTCCTGACGCCTTCATGGCAGCACACACTGGGAAATAACTCGCCAGTCGGGAGGGTGCAATTAAAGTTTTATTATACTAAAGAGCTGTGGAATTGGCTGTAATAATGGATCTGCCAAAGTCTGCTGTAGTTAGATGCGCAGAATCAATCTTATAGTGGGAAATAAATGTATGTCTTGATGACCAGGTAGCTGCCTTACAGATTGTCTCCGGTGAAACTCTGCAGTATGCTGCCCATGAGGTTGCCACTGCCCTGGTTGAGTGTGCCCTTATGCCTTCTGGGATGGCTAGTTGCTGAGACGAATATGCCTTCTTAATGGTGTTGACCAGCCAGGATGCGATTGTTCGGGAAGTTGCTGGATGACCTTTCCTAGGACCGTGAGGGATTATGAGAAGAGTATCTGAATTTCTGAAAGAGGCTGTGGCTTCCAGATAGCTGGTAATGATAGTTTTAACATCCAATGCATGAGGTTCACCCTGGTCGTTAGTAAAGGATGGAAGGTTGATATCTTGGTTATAATGAAAAGAAGATGATACCTTGGGAGTGAAACGTTCCGAGGGTCTTAGTACCACTCTATCGGGATAGAAGACTAGGTAAGGTTCTGTTATTAATAGCGCTTTTAGCTCTGAAACTCTTCTAGCGGATGTAACGGCGATAAGGAAGGTTACTTTCAAAGTCAGGTTCCAAAGTGAGATTGATTCAATTGGCCAAAAAGGAGGTTTGGATAATGCATCGAGTACTGTGGAGAGATTCCAAGCTGGAAATGTGGGTTTCTTTGGAGGTCTGATTTTTAAGCAAGCCCTCATGAACTGAATCACTAGCGGATGTAGTGCCCATCTAATGCCTGTTTTAGCCGAAAGAGCCGAAATCTGGACTTTGAGAGTACTTGAGCTTAAGCCTTTGGAAATACCCAACTGCAGGAATTCCAGAACCTGTGGTGTCTCTGGTGATACTGGGTTCCATTTTCTTTGTTGGGCCAGAGAACAAAACCTATTCCATACTTGTGAGTATGTCTTGTTGGTGGTGTTTTTCCTTGCCTGTAGAAGAGTAGAAATGACCTCCTGCGAGCATCCCTGTTCTAACAGCCGAGTCCTTTCAATTTCCATGCTGTCAAGTGTAACTTCTCTGGAGCTGGGTGTAGAAATTGACCCTGGGACAGAAGGTCCGATGTTACTGGGAGAGGAAGCGGTTGTTGTAGGCTGAGCTGTAGTAAGGTTGTGAACCATGGTCTCCTCGGCCAAAAAGGAATTATGGCTATTACTGTTGCTGATGATTTCCGAAGCCTGGATAGGAACCTTGCAATTAAGGGTACTGGAGGAAAAATGTAACCCAACTTGAACTTCCACGGATGGGTCAAACAATCCATCCCCTCGGCTGATGGGAAGGCTGCTCTCGCCAGGAATCTTCGACATTTGGTGTTTGCAGGTGTGGCTGCTAGGTCGATCTCTGGTGTTCCCCAGGTTCTTGAAAGAAGGGAAAAGGCCTGTTGGCTCAATGACCACTCGTTGTTTGAGAGCAGTTCCCTGCTCAAATAGTCGGCCAGCATGTTCTGAGCTGCTGGGACATATACCGCTTTCAGGTCTATTAGGTGTACTTGAGCCCACTCCATGATAGGGCGTACCTCCTGCATCAAAGAGCGACTCCTCGTCCCTCCTTGCCTCTGGATATACGTTACAGCGACTTTGTTGTCCATTCGAATTACGACATTCTTCTCTACCAGATATGGAGTGAAGGCCAGGAGTGCCTGAAAAGCTGCTCTGAGCTCTAGAATATTGGATACCATCCCATGGGCCTGGAACTTCCATTGCCCCTGAGATGCTAGATTCTGGTAATGGGCTCCCCATCCTAGCTGGCTGGCATCTGAGGTGACCACCTCTGGTTGTGGAGAAACTAGCGGTTTGTATTTCTTGAGATTTTTGGGACGTGTCCACCACCACATCGATTGCTTCACATACCTGTGTATGTAGATTCGTTGAAGCATTGATACTCCTCCCACTGCCTCAGAAATGAATTCTGGAAGATTCTTGTGTGCCATTGAGACCACTGGATCATGGGCAGGGTTGCAGACATGGAGCCCAGGATACTCATACATACTCTGGCTGGCAAGTGTGTAACCGAGATTAGTCTCTGAATTTTCTGAATCAGAGGCATGATTTTCTCCTGAGGAAGCTGTACTCTGTTTAGGATGGTGTCTAGTTCCGCACCTAAAAAAATCATCTTCTGAGTGGGTTGAAGCTTGCTCTTCTGCCAGTTCACCAGCCAACCAAATTTCTGCAGAGTTAATAGTAGGATTTCTCGGTGTTGTATCAAGATCTGGCGACTTTCTGCTAGAAGAAGTATATCGTCCAGATAATGATGTACTCTTAGACCTTTTTCTCTGAGGTATGCGATGAGAGGCAGGAGAACTTTGGTGAAGGTCCTGGGAGCTGATGAGATGCCGAAGGGTAGGCATTGGAACTGGAAGTGATGTTGTTTGATTGAAAAGCGGAGAAACCTTTGAAAAGCAGGGTGTATTGGGATGTGAAGATAGGCGTCTGATAAGTCTACGGACAGCATCCAATCTCCTAGATTCACAGCTAATAGTATGGACTGTAGGCTTTCCATCTTGAAGGTTTCTAACTTGATATTTTTGTTTAGTCTCTTTAGATCCAGTACTGGCCGAAAATCCCCCGTTTTCTTTTTTACCAAAAACAGAGGGGAGTAAAAACCTCTTCCTTTTTGACATGGTGGAACCTCCAAAATTGCCTCCTTTTGTTTTAGTTCCATTATGTATTTCAGAAGGATTCTTTTTTTGACTGGAGAAGCTGGAAGTTTGGTTGGCAGAAAGTGGTTCCTGGGTATCTGGTTTAGGAATCTCCACCTGTGACCGTACCTGATCGTAGAAATGGTCCAATGGTCCCTGATGTTTTCTGACCATATTTGTATGAATTTCTTTAGTCTGGCGCCCACCCTTGGAGGATGGACGGGCGTACCCTCAAAAGGACTTCTGTTGCTCGGTAGAAGGGGTGGTCTTGGTTTTTCGCATCCTCAGAAAAGAAGACTGTGTGTTCTTCCAGTTTCTCTTAAACTCTCTGCCTGGTCTGTAGGTTTTTGCTTCTCTGTACCTTTCGGGAAGGTTACCTTTATAAGCAGGACCTCTTGGTCTCTTGGGTCTCCTGTCAGAGGGAATGAGCCCCGATTTTCCCCCTGTCACCTTAGAAATTGCTGTATCTAATTTGGAGCCGAAGAGATTGGAACCATCATAGGGAATTCTACACCAATTTGTTTTTGATGCTGCGTCGGCTACCCATGGTTTTAGCCACAAAGCTCGTCTTGCCATCACCGAGGCTAACATTGCCCGGGCCGAGCACCTAATAATGTCCACGGAGGCTTCTGCGATAAAATCGCCTGCTAACTTAAGTTCCTGTAGGGATGAAATTACTTTTTCCAAGTCTATCTCTCCCTGAAGAGATTTTTCAATATTGACAGCCCAGCCTGTAATGGCTCTACCAACTGCTGCCGTGGTGACTGCTGGTCTGCAAGAGCCTCCCGCTGAGGAGTAGGCTTTTTTGAGTTCCAGGTCGATTTTCCGATCTAGGACGTCACGGAAGGAGACAGCATCCTCAATGGGTAGGGTGACATGTCTTGCCAGACGCATTAAAGAGGCATCCACCACCGGGGCATTAATTAAGGAGGTGACGTTAGGTTCTCTTAAAGGGTACATCTTTGCAAGTCTATTGTTTAAGTTAGGTCTCTTGTCGGATCTTTCCCATTCATCTTTAATTAAATCATTCAGCTCCTCGATGAAGGGGAAGGTTTCTGGATCCCTCTTCAGGTTCGGAAAATACTTCCGCGTTTTTTGAGGTATTTCCTCGGATTCTTCCCAACCTATGGCCTCTTTGACAGACCTTGCAAAGGGTTCGACTAAGGTGAAATCAAAACCTGTTGGTACTTCCGGATCTTCGTTATCTGAAGGAGACTCTTCTGCCCCTGCCTCGGTCGCTGAGCGAGGAGGAGCCATGGAAGTACTCGGGTCTGACCTGGTCGGCAGGGGTGCAGTTGACTCCATTATAGATTCTCTGACGGATTCCCGAATCAGGTCCGTTACTTCCCTGACGTCTGAGTCTCTATCCTTCGTAGCTTCATTGAAGCACGAGCGACATACCAATTTATCTGGCAAAGCAGTAGCGCCACATACCCAACAGCAATTGGCTGCGGGACGAGTGTGCTGGTTTCGCCTATGATGTGACGAAGGTGATCTTCTATGATGAGATCGGCTACGTCGAGAGCGACTGTGGCGTGAGTGGCCATGCCGAGAATGGCTGCGGCGTGAGTGCTTGTGACGAGATGATGAGCGTGATCGGCTTCTGCGGGATCTTCTGCTTGAGGTATGGCTTGATCTCTCCCTGCGTCTTGATTCAGACCTGGAAGGACTGATAGAAGAAGTCTTGTCAGCAGCTGTGCGCTCTTTTTTCTCTCTCTTCAATACTTACCATACGGACAGCCTCTTACCTTACTGGACGTGGGTGGTCTGCTTGGGCAGTGGTCTCCATGAGCAGAAAGGAGGAAGGTAGGCAGGAATAAGGAGGTCTGGAAGAGGTTAAAAAAGGAGGACAAATATATATATATATATATATATACATATGCCTAGATAATACTAATAATATATATATATTTATTTATTTATTATATATATATTTTTTTTAAATTTTTCCTCTTAAAATTTTTTTTTTTTTTTTAAACCCTTGTAACGAAGGATCGAGAAGGCAAAAAAAGAACTTACCAGTTTCCAGATAGAATTTCTGTTCCAGGATGCAAGAAAAAGGCAGGCAAAAACGAGCAGAATACCAAACTGCTATTTTTTAAAAGTCAGAACCCTTTTTTAAATAGACCGCCGCCGTCGCGCCAAAAATGACGCTTCGCGCATGCGCAGAAGCGTCGCGACGGCTCCGGCGCCATGTTGGGAGCTGGCAAAATAGTAAACTGTCCCCATCTGACTCCTCCGCGCATGCGCAATGCGGAACGAGACGCGCCGCCGGCCATCCTGAGCGCTGTGGGACTACAGAGCCCAGAGTAATGAAGAATAAGAACTTCCAGCAAAAGATAAGTAAAAAATAACTTACAGGGGAGATGAAGGTTTAAGAAGTGGAGACCACTGCAAACTGAAGCTTCTTTAAAGCTTACTCTGTGCCAGATAATCCATGTTGCCGCCCCTGAGACCACCAGAGTGGGGGTTCCCTCCATAGAAGCTCCTTAGAGACTGTACAGGAGGGACTTCCAAACAGGAGAGGCTTGAACCTGCTGGGGCGATGCGGTAAGAGGCTCTGCGATGTCCAACCATCTTGTCAGGTGAGGATAAAAAAGAGAATGGTGGGGGTCATCTCTCTTCAACTTTTATAGCTAAACCAATCCTGTCAGGTTGTGGGGGCGGAGTCACAACCCAGTGTGTGCTGCCATGAAGGCGTCAGGAAATATAATTTTTTTAATCACTATAAAATCCTCTTTCTTAGAGTGCTTTGAAGGACATGAGTTCCACCCCTCTTGGTACTCTTTTGCTACAAAAACCTGAGGCGTGCTGGCCTACAGCTTTTTGTTTACCAGTGTCCAATCTTCCTGAAGGTGATATCATATTTCTAACTATTGATGCACTAAGCACCTACTAGACTAGTGTAGGCACCAGAGAGTATTTCTCTCAATGTGAATGCTGATGTACCTGACCTTTTTGACATAAGGTAAATTGAGTTTTCAGGAGCAGTATTTGATCTGTATATTATATTACAGTAAGTTGAATTTGTTTTATTTTAGCTTCTCATATTTTTCAAATGCAAAGAAGAAAAGACCTTTTTGTGCTGCCCAGCAGGGGTGTTTGTATTACAAGGCTGGTAGAAAAAAATGAAATATTTTTTGGGAGGTCCAATAAATGAATTTTATCTGTGTATGTGGCTGTTTGCCTGAGGTTTAGCTTTAGTTGATTTATCTGGAGTTATTGTTTGATGTTTCTACATCTTTATTTGCAGTACAAATTATAGGCAGTATTTTTGATTATTAATGTGGAATGCAGTGCTTGATAGCGCCTCCGGGAAAGTGATGTGGAAGTATTATGTATCTGTATTTATGGTTGTCTTTAAGTAAACAGTCATTTTTGGAAGCCTCTGTGTATGGCATTATCTACTGTGCATCCGGGAAAGTATTCACAGCGCTTCACTTTTTTCCACATTTTGTTTTTGTTACAGCCTTTTTCCAAAATATATTAAATTCAATATTTTCCTCAAAAATCTACAAACAATACCCCATAATGACAACATGTAAGTTTGTTTGAAATCTTTGCAAATTTATTAAAAATAAAAAAGGGAATAAATCCCATGTGCATACTGTAAGTATTCACAGCCTTTGCTCAATACTTTGTTGAAGCACCTTTGGCACCAATTACAGCCTCAAGTATTTTTGAGTATGATGCTACAAGCTTGGCACACCTATTATTGGGCAGTTTCTCCCATTGTTCTTTGCAGGACCTCCCAAGCTCCATCAGGTTGGATGGGGAGCGTTTGGCACAGCCATTTTTAGATCTCTCCAGAGATGTTCAATCGGGTTCAAGTCTGGGCTCTGGCTGGGCCACTCAAGGACATTCACAGAGTTGTCCCATATCCACTCCTTTGTTATCTTGGCTGTGTGCTTAGGGTCGTTGTCCTGTTGGAAGATGAACAGTTGCCCCAATCGAAGGTCCAGAGCACTCTGGAGCAGGCTTTCATCAAGGATGTCTCTGTACATTGCTGCATTAATCTTTTCCTCGATCCTGACTAGTCTCCGAGTTCCTGCCACTGAAAAACATCCCCACAGCATGATGCTGCCCCCACCATGCTTCACTGGAGGGATAATATTGGCCAGGTGATGAGCGGTGCCTGGTTTCCTCCAGACATGATGCTTGCCATTCAGGCCAAAGAGTTCAATGTTTGTTCCATCAGGCCAGAGAATTTTGTTTCTCATGGTCTGAGAGTCCTTCAGGTACCTTTTGACAAACTCCAGGTGGGCTGTCATGAGCCTTTTACTGAGGAGTGGCTTCCGTCTGGCCACTCTACCATACAGGCCTGATTGGCGGAGTGCTGCAGAGATGGTTGTTCTTCTGGAAGGTTCTCCTCTCTCCAGAGAGAAATGCTGGAGCTCTGTCAGAGTGGCCATTGGGTTCTTGGTCACCTCCCTGACTAAGGCCCTTCTCCCCCAATCTCTCAGTTGGCCAGGCAGTCTGCTCTAGGAAGAGTCCTGGTGGTTCCAAACTTCTTCCATTTATGGATGATGGTGACCACTGAGCTCATTGGGACCTTCAATGCTGCAGAAATTTTTCTGTACCCTTCCCCAGATCTGTGCCTTTATACAATCCTGCCTCGGAGGCCTACAGACAATTCCTTGGGCTTCATGGCTTGATTTGTGCTCTGACATGCACTTCTAACTGTGGGACCTTTTATATAGATAGGTGTGTGCCTTTCCAAATCATGTCTAATCAACAGAATTTACCACAGGTGGACTCCAATCAAGTTGTAGAAACATCTCAAGGATGATCGGTGGAAACAGGATTTGAGTGTCATGGCAAAGGCTGGGAATTCTTACAGTATCTCACAAAAGTGAGTACACCCCTCACATTTTTGTAAATATTTTATTATATCTTTTCATGTGACAACACTGAAGAAATGACACTTCGCTACAGTGTAAAGTAGTGAGTGTACACCTTGTAAAACAGTGTAAATTTGCTGTCCCCTCAAAATAACTCAACACACAGCCATTAACATTTAAACCGCTGGCAACAAAAGTGAGTCCACCCCTAAGTGAAAACGTCCAAATTGGGCCCAAAGTGTCAATATTTTGTGTGGCCACCATTATTTTCCAGGACTGCCCTAACCCTCTTGTCAATGGACATACAGGGGCAACCCTGTATGTCCATTGACACACAAAGCACAGCTGCCCCCCCCCCCACTCTCATCTCACTGTCTGTGATTGATAGCAAGAGGAACCAATGACTCACATTGCTGTCTCTAAGCCTATGAGAACAGAGAGAGCAGAGAAACCCACTCCTCTCAAGCACAGCGCTGAATCAAGATTGGGCTGAGATAAGTGTAAGGGGGGGGGGGGGGGCTGGGGGTAGAGCAGAACACAGAAGGTTTTTTTACCTTAATGAACAGAATGCATTAAAAGGGTTGTATACCGTCAAGGTTTTTCACTTTAATTCATTCATGAAAAACCTTCTGCAGCAGCCCCCTAGAGCCCCACTTTTACTTACCTGAACCCAATTGTTTCAGCAAAGGGGACAAGCACAGCAGCTCCAGCCATTTTCTTGGGTCCTCATTGGATAGATTGACAGCAGCGGGAGCCATTGGCTCCCACTGCTGTCAATCAAATCAAGTGACACGGGAACCGGAGGGCGGGGCCTGCTGTCTGTGTCAATGGATGCAGTAGTAGGACTCGGGAGCGCGCCCGCACTAGTGCCCCCATGGAATGCGGCTCTCCGTGGGGGCACTCAAGAAGAGGAGGAGCCAGGAGCACCAGTGGGGGACCCCAGAAGAGGAGGATGGCCGCTCTGTGCAAAACCCTTTCACAGAGGAGGTAAGTATAACATGTTTGTTATTTAAAAAAAAAAACTAACCTTTACAACCCCTTTAAGGCAAAAACGTAGCTTTACAACCACTTTAAAAGTAAATGTAATCACTAATCCTTATATTCAAAAGTGCACGACTAGAGCTGCATGATTAATCGATTTAACCCCCCTCACGATCTTAATCCAGCATTTCCACGATTTAGTGCAGAGCTGTTCTCTGCTCACAGCTGACACCTGTCAAAAAAAAAAGGCAGCCTGCCAAGTTTATCACAACATTGCACAGCGCTGAGATAAACAGAAACATTGTATCATTTGGTTCTTTTAGATCAAAGGGATGAGGTCAGTTTAACCACTTAAAGGCTAAAGCCTCGTACACATGATCGGACTTTCCGACAACAAAACCGTGGCATTTTGTACGAAGGGTGTTGGCTCCAACTTGTCTTGCATACACACGGTCACACAAATGTTGGCCAACAATTACGAATGTAGTGACATACAAGACGTATGACGAGCCGATAAAAAGGAAGTTCAATAGTCGCGCGCCACCCTTTGGGCCCCTTCTGCTAATCTTGTGTTTATCTCGTGTTAGAAGTTTGGTGAGTGACGATTTGCGATTTTCAGCCTGTGCTTTTCAGTTCATTTCTGCTTTTCAGGTTGTGTTTGTCAGTTCGTATCTGTTCTTCAGTGCATGCTTGTCAGGTCGTTTCTGTTTTTCAGTGCTTTCTATTTATAATTTGTTTCTGATTTTCAGTGCGTGCTTGTCCGGTCGTTTCTGATTTTCAGGTCGTGCTTGTCAGGTCCTTTCTGATTTTCAGTGCGTTCTGTCAGTTCGTTCTGAGCAGCCATTCGTTAACTAGCCATATTGCGTTCTCGTTGGAGAGATCGTGCTGTTGTTGGGCTTGGTTTTATTGCTTTGACCCAAGTTAAGTCCATGAACAGGGGGAGGAGGCGTTCTTGGTCCAAGAATTGGTTGCTTAATCATCACCAATTCTGTCATATGCCTTTGCTGCGGGAGCTCCAGGAGAATAATCCTGATGATTTCAGGAATTATCTCTGGATGACGGACCCCGCCTTTCACCGTCTATTGGATTTGCTGTCCCCTTATATTATGAAGCAGGACACCTGCATGCTAGCAAGCCATCTCTCCCGAACAAAGGCTCGTCTCCACCTTGCGGTACTTGGTGAATGGGAGAAGTCTCCAGGACCTGAAGTTCACGACTGGGATCTCCCCCCAGGCTCTGGGAATCATTATTCCAGAGACCTGTTCTGCCATAATTCAAGTCCTGCAGAAGGACTATATTAGGGTAAGTTTTATCATTTAACATCACATTCTATGTATTTAATGTTTGCTAATGTATTGTATTCATTTCTTCATTCCATAATTACCATGATTGTAATATGCTGTGAATGTCCTCTTTGTCCTCATGCATGCTGTAAGCTTTTTTTGTTCCTTTTTTGTCTTTCATGCATATTTGCCTTCACTAACCTCCCCAGCATGCTATCCTGGGCCCATACACCTCAGCCTAGTAACTTAATAATTTATTTTGTCGGCTGCATTGTAGTGCTTACCCTAAACACCCCCTAAAATGTGTCCAAATGTTATTGTTGTCCTTAAATGCAGGCAGAGCGCAAGGGGCTTTTTTTGGGGGGGGGCTAAACTCATTTGGAACCCTCCCTCCCCCCGAACAGTCAACTGATACCAATAATCTGCTGACTTTGCCAAACCCATACACACTATACCTACCTCTTTTGTGTTCATATTTATGGATGAATTCGCCAAAGCATGTATTGCAAGCACCTACCTGAATACTTTCAAATGGTACTGTTTAAAACGTTGTTCTATTATCTTGATAGGTAATTGCAGAATGTAAAAATGTGCTTCAATTTGGACAGTGCATATTCATATGACACTTCTTACCTGTCCAGTGGGCTGGCAATAGTGTAAGTAAGGAGGAGCTGGCAAAAGTGACACACATTATTTATGCATTCAGCTCTCAATGAAGTGGAGAGGGTTACCTGTCCAAAACATCTACCCCCCCCACCATAAAATTTTTCCAATGGGCCACCAGAGGGGGTGAGGAATCTGATAAGTTGACCTTATAATTTTGTCTTTAAATACTCATTTCAATAAATGTTATACTTTTTTTGGCCAAGAATGTTTGTGTCTAATCTGCTTGCAATGTTATGTGCAAAAGTAGTATTTTTTTTTCTTGTTTGACTCCACAGTTTCCTTCCAACCCACAGGAATGGCAGACTGTGGCTTCCTAGTTTCTCCACCAGTGGGACTTTCCCAATTGTGGTGGTGCTATCGATGGGAAGCATGTCAGAATCATCCCACCACCCAACTCAGGGTCATACTTCTATAATTATAAGGGGTTTAGTAGTATAGTGATGTTGGCGGTGGTGACGGCCAATTATGAATTGATCTACCTGGACATTGGGAAGAACGGCCTTAACTCTGATGGAGGAGTGATCGCCCAGACGGAGTTTTACCGGCGTCTACAAAATGGCACCTTGGAGTTGCCACCTCCGGAGGAGAGTGTTGCGGGCCTCAATTTCGTCTTTGTGGCAGATGAAACCTTTGCTCCGGGGGAACATCCGATGAGGCCGTTCCCCGTGAGGAACATGACCCCAGAGCAGAGGGTTTTTAATTACCGGCTGGAATGTGCCAGAAGAGTGGTTGGGAATGCCTTTGGCATAATAGCCAGCCGGTTCAGGCTTTTCCTTACGTCCATCAACCTGGCTGAATGCAAACTTAATCACTTTGTGTTGAGCTGCTGCATTCTGCACAACTACCTTCGAAAGAATGCAGCCAGCTATTTGGCCTCAGTTGCGAATGAGGCCGACTTTTCAGCAGAACCTGCAGCAATGACGACCCTCGAAAGCGGCCATCCTGGTTTGCACCCACGAAGTCAGGCAAAACTATGTTACTTTGTGGGTAGGGGGGGCAATTGATTTACAACAAAATCTTGCGGATGTTTAAAAAAATGTTTTGGAAAAACTAAACTCATATTTCATTTGAATTACTGTTTGTGTTTCTTATCTGTCTCCTAGGTAGGGATAAGCCGAACACCCCCCGGTTCGGTTCGCACCAGAACCTGCGAACGGACCGAAAATTCACACAAACGTTAGAACCCCATTGACGTCTATGGGACTCGAACGTTCGAAATCAAAAGTGCTCATTTTAAAGGCTAATTTGCATGGTATTGTCCTAAAAAGGGTTTGGGGACCCGGGTCCTACCCCAGGGGACATGTACCAATGCAAAAAAAACTTTTAAAAACGGCCGTTTTTTCGGGAGCAGTGATTTTAATGATGCTTAAAGTAAAAAAAAAAAAGTGAAATATTCCTTTAAATATCGTACCTGGGGGTGTCTATAGTATGCCTGTAAAGTGGCGCATGTTTCCCGTGTTTAGAACAGTCCCTGCACCAAATGTCATTTTTAAAGGAAAAAATCTCATTTAAATCTGCTTGCGGGTTTAATGTAATGTCGGGTCCTGGCAATATGGATGAAAATCAGTGAGACAAACGGCATGGGTACCCCCCAGTCCATTACCAGGCCCTTTGGGTCTTGTATGGATATTAAGGGGAACCCCGCACCCAAATTAAAATAATGAAAGGTGTGGGGCCACCAGGCCCTATATACTCTGAAAAGCAGTATACAGGCAGTGCAAACAAGACAGGGACTGTAGGTTTGTTGTTAAGTAGAATCTGTTTGTAATTTTGAACGGGTACATTTTTAACGTGTTTAACATCAGCCAAAAAATCTTTTTTAAGCTTTTTGGAAAACATAGGGAAGGGTTAACACCCCTGTGACATTTGTTTTGCTGTCTTTCCTCCTCTTCAGAAGATTTCACCTCACTTTTTGTCCCAATGACAAATGTTTTTTGAAAATTTGGGTTTTTTTGTGGAACAAGGATTGGAAAGCATCAGTGGAAAGGAGAATTGTTTTTCCCATATTAACTCTTACAGGAGAGAATTTCCCTTCCTAGGGGTAGATTTCATCTCACTTCCTGTTGTCTCCTTCCGTTTGCAAGTAGGAGTCGTTTGTAAGTTAGATGTTTGAAAGTAGGGGCCTGCCCTATATACTCAGCAGAAATTTGGGCCTTAGGTGTTGTTGTGGCCACAACACTGTAAGCCCTCACAGGGCCCTGCTGTGAAATATTAGATCAAGAATTGTAATTACATGCCCCTGTTGAACAGGGGCAGAAAAACTGGGCTTTTGGTGGTGGTGGTGCTGGTGCCACAACACTGTAAGTCCTCACTCGCTCTTGGTGGGTGCAGAATCGGCCCTGCTGTGAAATATTAGATCAAGAATTGTAATTACATGCCCCTGTTGAACAGAGGCTGAAAAATTAGGCCTTAGGCACTGGTGCTGGTGCCACAACACTGCAACCCCTCACAGACACTCTAGTTGGAACGCAGGAACGAGCCCTGCTGCAAAGTATTGCATCAAAAATTGTAATTACACGCCCCTGTTAAACAAGGGCTGAAAAATTGGGCCTTAATCTGAGATCAACTTCTTGGATCTAAAAATTAGTATTAAGGATGGGGAGTTTACCACAGCAACCTTTTTTAAAAATACAGACCGGAATTCTTACATACCGACTGACAGCTGCCATCATGAGGCCTGGCTGAGGTCTGTGCCTAAGAGCCAATTTATTAGTTTAAAACGTAACTGTTCCAACCATGGTGAATTTTTAGCCCAAGCAGACATTTTAATTAAACGCTTTTTAGAGAAGGGCTATGTGGAGACCTCTCTGAGAAATACATTAGAGGAAGTGGCCAATATTGATAGATGCACTTTACTTGAGACGAAGAAGTCTGATCGTGGGAAGATACCCACAATTCCTTTCATTACCACTTATTCTTTACAATATAGAAACGTAGCTAAACTTATTAAAAAGCATTGGCATGTCCTTAAAAATGACCATGTGCTTGGCCCTATCCTTCCGGCCAAACCACAGCTGATTTATAAGGGTGTCCCTTCACTTAGAAGTAGGGTGGCCCCTAATGTTTTAGACCCTCCTCTTACCAAGAAGGGATTTTTTGAATACCTGATTGGTTTTTATCAGTGTAGGAGGTGTAGGGTGTGTTCTCTCAGTGGATGTGTACATAGAAGAACACATAAGTTCATTTCCACCAGTACTTTGATGGAATTCGAGATTAGATCATTCATTACATGTTCCACCAAGCGGGTGGTATATCTTCTTCAATGCCCCTGCGGCCTACAATACGTAGGAAGAACCAAGCGCCCCCTATCTGTAAGGCTTAACGAGCACATCACCAATATCCTAACGGGTTTTCCCAAACATCCAGTCTCCAGACATTATTTAGAAGCACACAACCGAGACCCCAGGAAGACCATTTTTCTGGGTATAGATAGATACACCCCACATTGGAGGGGGGGGTCCGTTATACGAGGGATCTCCAGGCTTGAGATGACCTGGATACACAGATTGAAGTGTTATACCCCCTTCGGGCTCAATGTTGATGTTGATCTGAACGCCTTCTTAGATAACTCATAAGGTCACATCACATTTTATATTTTTCGATGTCTATTAAATTTTGTGAACTCACTTTGATGTTCTGGTGGCGTTAGCATGTCATATTAAAATTAATAATTTTTTTCTAACCTCCAGATAACATATATAAAATTAATTTTTTTTGGTAGAATTTAGTGTTGTTTTGAATTTAGTGTTGTTTTTCTGATTCATTACCTCATAATTTAGTGGATGGCTTTGAGGGCTAATTCCACTTTGTCCACTAGATGGCACATGTAAGCTTTCATTCATTGCTTCTTAATGTTTTCTAACAATCTACATCCCTCCTTGGCGTTGGAAGGTTGTTATTGGCTAACGGGTGAAGCGTTGGCCTATCCCACAATTACTAGACACACACATCCTCCCCTAACAGGATGTTGTGATGACGCCATCCGAGCTTCACAGCGAGGCTTGGTTTTGTTTTGCCTGTATAAATAGCGATGAGTCAGTGCGTCGCCCGTTCCCATGACGACGTCCAATAGGACGAAACGTACGTCGGAAGGTCGACGCGCTGACGTCATCGTTTCCATCCTGATCTCGTGAACGGGTGTATGCAAGCCGGCCGGCTGTTCTTTTGTATTTTATACTACAGATTTTATGTAAGTGCAATTATCCATTTTTTAAATAAATTACTTTGCGGATTCACACTATGGAGGATATTTTATATCTTTTTGGGTCCCTCTGGTATGCTGTTTATGGTCCGCTGTGAGAGAGTCCCTGCTTATCCTTTCCTTGGGAGGAGATCCTGGGAGTTGTGTCCCTCAAGTGGATATCCATTGATAAGCTGTTATCTAGCTTACCTCTGGTAAGCGTACATCTACTATGGTGGTGGATTACTCACTGGGTGCTGAGTGCTTACCGTAGAATCACCTATCTTTTCTGTATAATCTCCAAGGATATATTTACCTTGAACATTTTCATCATTCTCTTTGGACATTAATTTGCCATATGACTTATTTTGCTTTTCAATTATTGTCATTTTAAGTCTTAACCATTTTTATGTTATATATATTTTTTTCTCTTTATTGTTTACACATAATTATTTGGTTTAATTACCATACTGATCATATTTCCAAATTTTTGAATTATTCACATAATCATATATGTTGTAAAATATGGTCTTCAGTTTTAGCGCAGTCTTTTTTTGATTTTCCTTAGGCACTGGTGCCACAACACTGCAACCCCTCACAGACACTCTAGTTGGAACGCAGGAACGAGCCCTGCTGCAAAGTATTGCATCAAAAATTGTAATTACACGCCCCTGCAAAACAGGGGCTGAAAAATTGGGCCTTAGGCACTCGTGCTGGTGCCACAACACTGCAACCACTCACAGATACTCCAGTTGGAATGCTGAAATGAGCCCTGCTGCAAAGTATTGCATCAAAAATTGTAATTACACTCCCCTGTTAAACAGGGGCAGAAAAATTGTGCCTTAGGCACTGATGGTGGCGCCCAGAACCAAAAATGTTCTTACAAGCTATCAGCGTGATCATTGAGGAGGAAGAGGATAATTACTCAGGGATAGTCACTCAGCATCGGCATAGGCAGTCTTTGAAGGGATCTGAGATTTCAAAAAAAATTATTCGGTTACATCAGCATCAGGTGCTTGGTAGCTGGTGGTGATCCAAGACTGATTCATTTTTATGAAGGTCAGTCGATCGACCGCGTCGGTGGACAGACGCACCCTGTGATCGGTTACCACTCCTCCAGCAGCACTGAATGTGCGTTCCGAAAGAACGCTGGATGCAGGACAGGCCAGTAGCTCAATTGCATACTGTGCAAGCTCTGGCCAGTGATCCATCCTCAAGACCCAGTAACCCAGAGGATTTTCGGTGGGAAAGGTGTCCAAGTCTGATCTTGCCCCTAGGTATTCCTGCACCATGTAAAACAGACGCTGGCGATGGTTGCTGGAACCGATCATACCTTGGGGCTGCGGACCAAAAAATTGTCTGAACGCATCGGTCAGACGGCCACCTTCTCCACCGCTCCTTCTTTGACTGACCGAAGCCTCAGCAACACGTTGTCCAGAAACAGGAGTTTGTAACCTCCCAGTCTCTGGGAACGCGTTGCATAGACCTTTCTGCAAGGCCTCCCAAAGATGTTTCATCCTCTGCTCCCTCTGCGATGGCAAGATAAGGTCCGCAACCTTACCCTTGTAACGTGGATCAAGGAGGGTTGCCAGCCAGTATTGGTCCTTCTCCTTGATACCACGAATACGAGGATCCTTACGCAGGCTTTGTAGGATCAGGGAGGCCATGCAGCGTAGGTTTGCTGAGGCATTCGGTCCGGTGTCCTCTGGGTCACTAAGGACGACATGGTCCGCAGCCACCTCCTCCCAGCCACGTACAAGTCCATGTGTTTCTTGGGACTGATCCATTAAAGACTGCTGCTGATGCTGAGTGCCAGGCTCCACCTCCATACTGACACAATCTTCCTCCTCCTCCTCCTCCTCTTCCTGTGTGATCGGCGGGCACGCAGGAACACTGTCTGGATAAAGGGAGCCTTGAGAGCTAAGGAAGTCCTCCTCTTCCTGCCTCTGTTCTGCCTCAAGTGCCCTGTCCATTATTCCACGCAGCGTGTGCTCCAACAGGTGGACAAGGGGGACAGTGTCACTGATGCATGCACTGTCACTGCTCACCATCCTCGTGGCCTCCTCAAATGGTGACAGGACAGTGCATGCATCCCTGATCATGGCCCACTGGTGTGGGGAAAAAAAAACAAGCTCCCCCGACCCTGTCCTGGTGCCATAGTCGCACAGGTACTCATTGATGGCCCTCTGCTGCGTGTGCAGCCGCTGCAGCATGGCCAACGTTGAGTTCCACCTGGTGGGCATGTCACAGATTAGGCGGTTCTTGGGCAGGTTAAACTCCTTTTGGAGGTCCGTCAGCCGAGCACTGGCATTATATGACCGGCGGAAATGCACACAGACTTTCCTGGCCTGCCTCAGGACATCCTGTAAGCCCGGGTACCTGCCCAAGAACCGCTGCACCACCAAGTTAAGGACTTGAGCCAAACAGGGCACATGGGTCATTTGTCCCTGTCGGAGGGCAGAGAGGAGGTTGGTGCCATTGTCGCAAACCACCATTCCTGCCTTAAGTTGGCATGGCGTCAACCACCTCTGAACCTGCCCCTGCAGAGCTGACAAAACCTCTGCCCCAGTGTGGCTCCTGTCCCCCAAGCACACCAGCCCAAGCACCGCATGGCATCTTTTGGCCTGCGTACTTGCGTAGCCCCTTGAACGGCTACGGAGCACCACTGGTTCCGAGGACAAAGCACAGGAAGAGGCCATGGAGGAAGAAGAAGAGGAGGGGGTGGAGGAGAGAGGTGTGTCACAATCATTAGCATTTTGGAGGCGTGGTGGCGGAACAACCTCCAACACTACTGCACCTTGTCCTGCATCCTTCCCAGCTGCCAGCAGAGTCACCCAATGCGCCATGAAACTTAGGTAATGTCCCTGTCCATGCCTGCTGGACCATGAGTCAGCGGTAATATGCACCTTACCGCTGACCGCCCTGTCCAGCGAGGCATGGACATTGCCTTCCACATGCCGGTAGAGAGCTGGAATCGCCTTCCGTGAGAAAAAGTGGCGTTTGGGTACCTGCCACTGAGGAACCGCACATTCCACAAACTCACGGAAGGGGGCAGAATCTACCAACTGAAAAGGCAGCAGTTGAAGTGCTAGCAATTTTGCCAAGCTAGCATTCAACCGCTGGGCATGTGGATGGCTGGGAGCAAACTTCTTTTGGCGGTGCAGCAGCTGGGGCAGGGAAATTTGCCTGGTACAATCTGACGTCGGTGTACCAAAAGCAGATTGCCCACAAGTACTTGGCTGTGACACACCTAATTCTACACCTTCATTACTCTCAGTGCAGGTCTCAGAGAGGACTGAAGGTATAGTGGGGTTGGAGATCTCAGCTGCTGAGGAGCAAGGAGAGGTCCTCTTTGTTCTTTGGTGTGGGTCTTTTAGATATGCTTGCCAACGAACTGCATGGCAGGTCAACATATGTCTGGTCAAGCATGTGGTACCCAAGCGGGAGATGTTTTGGCCACGCAAGATACGCTTAAGACATATGTTGCAAATAGCAGCGGTGCGATCTGATGCACTCGTCTCAAAAAAGGCCCACACCAAAGAACTTTTTGAATAACGCGCAGAGACTGCAGCGCCCTGCACATGTGGAGCTTTGGGGAGTGATGCAGTCAATGTGCTGCCCTTAGGCTGGCCCCTGGAGGGCATCCTGCCTCGTTGATGATGTGCCGCCTCCTCCTCCTCCTCCTCTCTCCTATCAGGCACCCACGTTGAGTCAGTGACCTCATCATCCCCTCCCTCCTCATCACTGGAGCAAACCTGGCAGTATGCTGCAGCAGGGGGAGCATGACTGCCAGATTGCTGTCCTTTTTGGGCACCCCCTCTGTCCGTGCTCATGTTACTGCCTTCATCGAGCTCAGTATCATCATCAGAGCCTTCCAAACGCTGGGCATCCTCCTGGAGCATGTACCCAACACTGTGGTCAAACAGTTCGAGGGACTCCTCAGGAGGACATGGTGGGGCTAGGGAAGGAGTCACTGATGACATTGAGCCAAGGGAAGAGGCCGCTGCTTTGCCAGACAAAGCACCCTGGGCATGGGTGAGAGAGGATGAGGAGGATGAGGACGGCTTGGTCATCCACTCGACCAAGTCTTCCGCATGTTGCGGCTCAACACGGCCAGCTGCCGAAAAAAAGGCCAAGCGTGTCCCACGGCCACGTGCTGATGAGGATGCACCGTCTCCACGACCAGCACTAGACACAGAGCCTGCTTGCCCTCTCTTATTGGCTTGTGACTGTCTGCCTCTCCTTCTTGGCCTTCCAGACATACTAATGGTGGCCTGTAGCTGCACTAAGCTGGGATATATATATATATATATATATATATATATATATATATGTACTGATACTGCAGCTAGCAAAATCAACTGCCTGCCTGTAGTATGAGAACACCACCAACCTTCTACAGGTAGCTTTAGCTGAACACTGTGAGGTGGACGCACCCCACTAACTTGTAGGTTTAGCTGAACACTGTGAGGTGGACGCACCACACTAACTTGTAGGTTTAGCTGAACACTGTGAGCAGGACGCACCCCACTAACTTGTAGGTTTAGCTGAACACTGTGAGCAGGACGCACCCCACTAACTTGTAGGTTTAGCTGAACACTGAGCAGGACGCACCCCACTAACTTGTAGGTTTAGCTGAACACTGTGAGCAGGACGCACCCCACTAACTTGTAGGTTTAGTTGAACACTGTGAGCAGGACGCACCCCACTAACTTGTAGGTTTAGCTGAACACTGTGAGCAGGACGCACTGCACTAACTGTAAATAGTCTAGCTGCCTGACTGTGGTACTAATAGGATCAAAAGAACACCAGCAATTTTCTTCAGGTAGCTGTAAATACTGTAACAAGACAAGCCTGCCTGTCAGTAAGAAGATAACAGGAACGGATCTAGCTGAACACTGTGAGCAGGACGCACCCCACTAACTTGTAGGTTTAGCTGAACACTGTGAGCAGGACGCACCCCACTAACTTGTAGGTTTAGCTGAACACTGTGAGGTGGACGCACCACACTAACTTGTAGGTTTAGCTGAACACTGTGAGCAGGACGCACCGCACTAACTTGTAGGTTTAGCTGAACACTGTGAGCAGGACGCACCCCACTAACTTGTAGGTTTAGCTGAACACTGTGAGCAGGACGCACCCCACTAACTTGTAGTTTTAGCTGAACACTGTGAGCAGGATGCACTGCACTAACTGTAAATAGTCTAGCTGCCTGACTGTGGTACTAATAGGATCAAAAGAACACCAGTAATTTTCTTCAGGTAGCTGTATATACTGTAACAAGACAAGCCTGCCTGTCAGTAAGAAGATAACAGGAACAGATCTAGCTGAACACTGTGAGCAGGACGCACCGCACTAACTTGTAGGTTTAGCTGAACACTGTGAGCAGGACGCACCCCACTAACTTGTAGGTTTAGCTGAACACTGTGAGCAGGACGCACTGCACTAACTGTAAATAGTCTAGCTGCCTGACTGTGGTACTAATAGGATCAAAAGAACACCAGCAATTTTCTTCAGGTAGCTGTATATACTGTAACAAGACAAGCCTGCCTGTCAGTAAGAAGATAACAGGAACGGATCTAGCTGAACACTGTGAGCAGGACACACTGCACTAACTGTAAATAGTCTAGCTGCCTGACTGTGGTACTAATAGGATCAAAAGAACACCAGTAATTTTCTTCAGGTAGCTGTAAATACTGTAACAAGACAAGCCTGCCTGTCAGTAGGAAGATAACAGGAACGGATCTAGCTAAACTGAATACAGTGTATATATATATACGCAACACCTGGGATGCATATATATACACAATACACTGTAAGTGCAGCTAACTGACTGACTGTTTTGCCTAATCTATCTAACTCAAATCAAATGTCATTGTCTGTCTCTCTCTCTCTCTCTCTCAATGAACGCCGGAACACACACTACACAGGGCCGCCGTGCAGGCGGCCTTATATAATTGGCTAAAGCCTCCTTGGCTTTGGCCAATTACGGCTCTCTGTTCAGACGGCGCTGTGATTGGCCAAGCATGCGGGTCATAGTGCATGCTTGACCAATCATCAGCCAGCAATGCACTGCGATGCCGCAGTGAATTATGGGCCGTGACGCGCCACACGAATTTGGAGCGAACGGCCCACATCGTTCGCAATTCGTCGAACGGGTGAACAGACGATGTTCGAGTCGAACATGGGTTCGACTCGAACACGAAGCTCATCCCTACTCCTAGGTTCTCAAATGGCCTTTTAATTTTGGCCATTTTCTTCAATAGTGCAAACGTAACTTATTTGATACATGAGGTGACAATCTCTTCTTCAGCTAACTATTATGTTGTGCTGTGGGTCTGCTATACACACATATTGTTATGGTTGTTAATGTATGTAATGCATTAATGATAAAAATATTAATCGTTTTCAAATGGCCTGATTTTGGCACATTTTATAGCACAGTGGGGGTTATTTACTAAAGGCAAATCCACTTTGCACTACAAGTGCACGGAGAGTGCACTTGTAGTGCAAAGTGGATTTGCCTTTAGTAAATAACCCCCATTGTCCCCCTGGTCACATATGCTAAGATACTACAACACGACCAAGCCAAATTAGCACAACAAGACAAATTAGCTTTACATGCATACCATGGGTAAGAAGGTAACCAAAAGGAAGAAAAAGCTGAGACATGGGTTATAGCACTGAATATAACTTTATTCATATGTTTTGGAAAATGCACTGTTATTTTTTTTTTTATGGTTTTCACAGGGTACACCATACTCCCTTTCTTTTCTTTCTTTATTTTTTGTTAATCCTCAATAAATCTGCATTTAATGTAACAAGCTTTGACAGAACTCACCCGATTTAACTACATTGTTAGAAATATCACAACTATGTTCCGTGCAAGGCCCAACAAACCGGTATAATACCCTTACTAATGTATAACCTGAAGATATTACAATGTATTTGTCCACAATGTACCTCTGTAATTCTTTATTTTTTTTATGATAAATAAAACTTTTCTGATTAAAAAAAAAAAAATAATAAAAAAAAAAATAACCCCCATTGTCACTGTAACTACACCAACTTAAAAAATGAACTGGTATTGAGCATTGAAATAAGAAGCCACACATTGTTGAGTATAAAACATTTTACTCCAAGGACATTCACATGTGCGTTATAAACGGTTGGAACAAACCAACATCTTGATGTATAATGTATGTTTGACATAAATTTGCCTTTTTTGGGTTAAACAGGCATGTTTAAAAACATAACATACAGATCCCCAACTCAGGAACTTACAATTCGACTTTGCTAAAGTGAAGGCCATACGAGACATTAATATGTCAAAACTGTGTTGATTTTGCCTTTTGTGATCTCACCCCTCTAAAAGACAAATTTTGAAGATGCACACAAATTGGGTCTCAAAATTTGGATTTCCCTCATGATCCCATGCCTAAATTGTGTGTCTTTTCCTTTCATCTATTTTTTTTAATTATCTATAATTTTGCTAAAGCCACAAAACACAAAGTGTGTCAACATGTGCTATCTCCCATCATGGGATATCATCAATGTACGCATTTTGTGGGTGCAACCCCTTCCTCCAAATTAAAGTAGGTGAGAGGAAGGGGTTGCACCCCCGAAACACGTCCTTTGATCCCCCATGTTGGGAGCTAGCACATGTTGACACACTGGGGCTTATTTCAGAAAGGACAATCCACTTTGCATTACAAGTGCACTTGCATTGCACTTGTAGTGCAAAGTGGTTTTGCCTTTTTGAAATAAGCCCCAGTGTGTTAACATTTGCTAGCTCCCATCATGGGGGATCAATGGATGTGTTTCGGGGGTGCAACCCCTTCCTCTCACCTACTTTAGTTTGGAGGAAGGGATTGCACCCACAAAACACGTACATTGATATCCCATGATGGGAGAATGCACATGTTAACACACCGTGTGCATCTTCAAAATTTGGCTTTGCAATTCATTTAAAACTAAAAACATGTACAACATAACGACAACTTTAAAATGTTTTTTTTTTGTTTAGATTTTGCCTAAAATATCCATGATGTTGCTCAGTCTTTTTTGAACATCATGGATGTTTTGTTTCATCTTTTTCAAATCACGATTGCACACCATGATCACTGATCAGGATTTGTGCACTTGAACTGCTGAAATGAGTTTCTTCTTCCACAACATCCACATCATCTAAAAATAAAAAAAACACACCATGTATTATAAATATGCAGGCATCCATCTATTACCTGAAGCTATGGTCTGACCTGTTGTCGACACCATTTCTACCACTTTACCCAGCGCTTCCTGAACATATGCATCCACATCTTCTGGGTGTGTGGTGAGTTGCCTTTCTTCATTTGGTGTGGGGTTACTGGTGTCTTCAGATGCCCCTATTCTTTTTTCCCCTATGTGAATACAAAAAAAAGGTATCCTTAGCAGACAGATATGTTAGGCTAGAAATAGTAATATGAAACATTGCTTGGAAGTGTCTTCCAATTGTTTGTTTTGGCAGAGTTCCAAGCTGAATACATGATTTTTTTCACTTTCAAAAGCTGGAATACTTACCTGTTTTGTGCAAGTTTCACACATGGAGAGACCCCTAATATCCACTGGAGCACCTGCGTGGGACACCATAGCAAGGGTGTTATGGTGTCCCACCCTAGTGCTCCTGCGTCCAGATGTGTAAACAGCTGCTGAGTGTCCTCTCCTGACACTGAATAAAGTTGTCATTTCATTATAGTTTCAAACACATCTAGACAACAATGTAATAAACTTATTTTAATTAAAATAGGCATGAACAAATGTAGTTAACCTGCATCTGCCAAAAACGTTGTATTAGTGGTCAAACGATCGATGCTTAATACGAACGATTCCTGTGTCCACGAACCTCAAACTTGTCATTTTATACTGTACAGCAGTAAAGAAAAGCACATGGACCAGCACGAAAGTAATAATAATAATAATAGGATAACAGGACAAATGCTTACTTTTTTGCAGCACTTTCCTGATCTTTCTATACTGATCTTGCTCCCTCAATTTCAGGTCTTACCAGCATTTCCTCAATTGATCTTCGGATCGTCGTACCCCAAAATTCCTGTGCAGACTTCTGACAACTTTAGCCATGATCTTGGCGTTTCTCACATTAGGGTTTCTGTACGGCCCCTGATTCCCATCATAGTCTGTCCTCTTTAAGATGTCCACCATCTCCACCATTTCTTCAAAGGACATATTTGAGGCCTTATATCTCCTCCTGGATCTGGAACTGCCTTGCTCCGGGCTTTCGTTGTTGCTTATAACAGCACACACCTGCTGTGTCTCCGCCATGTGCTCTCCCACTGCCTGGAAAAAGAAGAGGCGGGGAATACACTGGACAGGGGCGGAGTTTCACGCATGCATAGTGTATATAAAGCCTAAAGCATATGTCTTTTCCCCAGTTGTCAGGGAAGTGTAGTATGTAGACATCACCGGGTGAGGGGGTATAGAGAATTCCAGCTGGTGACTAGGAGACACTGAGCAGTATCATACCTCACCAGTGACATCGGTCCCATTGTGGCTACAGGAAGGCACTCTCCTCCTCTTGCCTCGCTGAGCTTGGTTACCATTCCATGTTGCCAGCACACAGCACAGACACTTCCCCATTTTGGGCTGTTCTCACCCCATGCTCCTCCCCATTCAGGAAATGGCTCACAGCTTCTCCCCAGCCAATGGGAACAGTGGGGTGTGGACTGTGGAAGGCTAAGTAGAAGTCCAGTACTGGAGCGTGGCTGTGGGACCCTAGAGCAGATCGAAGCTGGATTTTGTGGAGAATATGATAATATGACAGGGAGGCTGCAGGGGCCCCCTGGAGCTAGGGGCAGGGTTGCGATTGCGACCCCTACAACCCCTTATTCTACGCCCATGTATATATATATATATATATATATATATATATATATATATATATATATATATACATATATATATATATATATATATATTTTAGCAGAGAGCCTATTGAATAAAATGGCAGTCTTTACAATATTTTATGTAACATTGTATTTGTGCAGCGGTCTTTCAAAAGCATTTTTTTGGCAAAAAATACACTTCAATGAGTTAAAAAAAAAAAATAAACAGTAAAGTTAGCCCAATTTGAAAGATGATTGTTGTGCCGAGGATCGTGAAAGATATGTGACCTTTATTCAAAAAATTGTGATTCTCATTTTATCCAAAATCTTGCAGCGCTATGCACGACTATTACATAGAATAAGGATACCATCCAGCTGATGATACCCTTGCATACAACACTAATTATTTTCTTGCAGTGAAATGCACAGTGGCCCTCTGAGACCTCTCCTATGTGATCACTGTCTGTGCTGGCGCTGTCACCTGTAACACTTGTAGACTGGAAGTGAACAATCATGTGCATGACTAACTGCATGAAATTAAGAGACTGCGGGGAGATCAGGGGCAACTCAGGACACTCGCTATAAAAACCACAAATCACAAATTCATACACGTTGTCAATAATCTGTCAGTGCAGGTGTGTCCTCAGGAAAACAAGAATTTATCAATGTTTCATCAGCGTTGCCTTGTGAACTGAAAAATTGGGTGCATTTGCTCCCTATCCTTCTACAAGGATCTGTATGCATCTCTTTACAAGCATTCATTATTATTCATTTATGCGTCCCCAGGAGCCTTGGAATGCCTACAGACTTACAGAGCTTTGCAATAACACTGCAACATGTACAAGGGTTATTGTTTAATGCAGAACTAATCTGAGCACCACAATCTCAAAACCCTGTCATTTATTTTTAATATTCAAAGCAAATTCCCCATCCATGCATATCTCCATGATTTATATTGCTGAAAAATCACCCTGTCCCCCCCAATCATTTCTAGCCATTGCTCGATAGGGCAGATAAATCATGTAGCATTTACATTGCCTTGCAAAAGTATTCACCCCCCTTGGCTTTTAACCTATTTTGTTACATTAGAGCCCCAGAAGCTGCAACACCTCAGCAAGAGCCGCCACTAACCAAACACTGCCATGAAGACCAAGGAACTCTCCAAACAATTAAGGGACAATGTTGTTGAGAAGTACAAGTCAGGGTTAGGTTATAAAAAAATATCCAAATCTTTGATGATCCCTAGGAGCACCATCAAATCTATCATAACCAAATGGAAAGAACATGACACAACAGCAAACCTGCCATGAGACGACCGCACACCAAAACTCACGGACCGGGCAAGGAGGGCATTAAGTAGAGA
The DNA here is from genome assembly GCA_037952835.1 of Lithobates septentrionalis. Classification (NCBI taxonomy): domain Eukaryota; kingdom Metazoa; phylum Chordata; class Amphibia; order Anura; family Ranidae; genus Lithobates; species Lithobates septentrionalis. The sequence continues at coordinate 570,235 of JBBDGP010002740.1, forward strand.
GGCAGCACAGAGACCTAAGGTAACCATGGAGGAGCTGCAGAATTCCACAGCAGAGACTGGAGTATCTGTACATAGGACGACAATAAGCCGTACGCTCCATAGAGTTGGGCTTTATGGCAGAGTGGCCAGAAGAAAGCCATTACTTTCAGCAAAAAACAAAGTGGCACGTTTTGAACTTGCAAAAAGGCATGTGGGAGATTTCCAAAATGTATGGAGGAAGGTGCTCTGGTCTGATGAGACTAAAATTGAACTTTTTGGCCATCAAAGAAAACGCTATGTCTGGCGCAAACAAGACATGTGCACACTGAAATATTTTGTTTCGGAATTTCGTTTTCGTCCGAAAAATAAATTTATTTAGTTACTCCCGAAATTAGTTTTTATTTATTTTGTTTTTCGTTAAAAATTGCATTAGTCCGAAAATACAAATTAATTAAAGCGGAGGTTCACACAAAAAATGTCACATTTGGCACCTTTCAGGGGGGAGGGGGGGTGCAGATACCTGTCTAAGACAGGTACTTTCACCCACTTCCGGCATAGACTCCCATGGGAGTCTATGCCTCTTCCCGTCCCCACCGCGCTGTCTGCTGGGACACACACGGGTCCCAGAGACAGCGGGGACCAGTTAGGAAGCGCAGCGCGACTCACGCATGCGCAGTAGGGAACTGGGAAGTGAAGCCGCAGCGCTTCACTTCCTGATTCCCTTACAGAGAATGGCGGCGGCAGCACCCGAGGACTGAGGGACGTTTCGGTCTCGGGTGCCGACATCGCTGGACCCTGGGACAGGTGAGTGTCCTTATTTTAAAAGTCAGCGGCTGCAGTATTTGTAGCTGCTGACTTTTAAAAAAAAAATTTTCGTGGGACTCCCTCTTTAAGGTTGAATCTGTAATTGAAGGCTTGCGGTGTCTGTCGAATGTTCAAAGAAGATTCGACGGAGCAGCTAAACTGAATGTGCACATTTCCGGTCGAATTTTCCGTCTACAAGCTAGCTGTAGTAGAATTCTAAAGTTGTATGACTAGTAATAATTATATTTATTCATTATTTTACTAGTCAACCAACATTAGAATGTCTCTATAGCCTATGGGCGCATGCATTTGACTGGAAATGTACAATTGCAGCGTCGTACAGTTTAGCTGTTCCGTTGAATCTTCTTAGAACTTTCGACAGACACCATAAGCCAAAGATTCAATGTTTGTATGTTTTTTGTTGCTTTGTCGAATCTTCGTTGTTCATGTTGAATGGTCTACTCTACCCCAACAGTCAGCCAACTTTCACATTCGTTTCTCAATCTCCAAGTGCAATGGCGGGCGCAGCATCCGACGTTGTGTCAGATATAGAAATGGCATTATAATATAGAATCTATGATAATAAATCCCCCCCCACAACACGGGCAGCCTCTGAGGCTATCACAACACTAGCAACACTAGTATCACTATCAAGTTCACAACATTAACACAATAGCAGCAGATTATTATGAAAAAGTTAGGTTGAACTATAGCTTGCTTCACTATTGTTCTGCTGCTGTGCTTATGCTTAATTGTTAAATAATTCAGGTTCTCTGACAAATGGACCAGCTAAGATTGACTGTCTTCTGAAATGATTCAGTGTGTGTGTCTCTCTCTGATAGCAAATCGTAAGTGAAAGTAAGTTGACTGTACGTGTGTACTTAGTTCTAGCTATTTTACTGCCCTTCTTTGATTTCAATCGGCCAATAACATTCATCATCATCATTATTTTTATTTTACTTCCCCCACCCAATTCCAGCAGCGATCTTTTCTCTCTATGTCGAATCTTTTCTCTCTATGTAGAATAATCTTGGACTAATAGAGCTAAGGTTAGGCACATTCAACCACAGGTTCGATAGACAGATTGTTATTGTCAGCATCATGTTGAATCTCCTATCTATATCGAACTGTTGTCGCAACAAAAACGAAAATGAAGCATTTGTTTATGTCGGAACTTTCGGTTTCTGTATTCTGCACTTTCATTATCATTTGTTAAAACGATAACGAAAATACCTGAAATTCGGACGAAAATGCATTTGGACGAAAACAAATGCACATGTCTAGCGCAAACCCAACAGACATCACCCAAAGAACACCATTCCCACAGTGAAACATGGTGGTGGCAGCATCATGCTGTGGGGATGTATTTCAGCAGTCGGGACTGGGAAACTGGTCAGAGTTGAGGGAAAGATGGATGGTGCTAAATACAGGTATATTCTTGAGCAAAACCTGTACCACTCTGTGTGTGATTTGAGGCTAGGATGGAGGTTCACCTTCCAGCAGAACAATGGCCCCAAACACACTGCTAAAGCAACACTTGAGTGGCTTAAGGGGAAACATGTAAATGTGTTGGAATGGCCTAGTCAAAGCCCAGACCTCAATCCAATAGAAAATCTGTGGTCATACTTAAAGATTGCTGTTCACAAGCGCAAACCATCCAACTTGAAGGAGCTGGAGCAGTTTTGCAAGGAGGAATGGGCAAAAATCCCAGTGGTAAGATGTGGCAAGCTCATAGAGACTTATCCAAAGCGACTTGGAGCTGTGATAGCCGCAAAAGGTGGCTCTACAAAGTATTGACTTTAGGGGGTGAATAGTTATGCACATTGACTTTTTTTCTGTTATTTTGCCCTAATTGTTGTTTGCTTCACAATTAAAAAAAAAAAAAAAAAAATCTTCAAAGTTTGTAGGAATGTTCTGTAAATTAAATGATGCAAATCATCAAACAAGCCATGTTAATTCCAGGTTGTGAGGCAACAAAACATGAAAAATGCCAAGGGGGTGAATACTTTTACAAGGCACTGTACTTTCTGGATTCCATCTACCCTTAGGTCCTCCTATCCTTCAGATGCCAATGAGGCCATCTGGGATGCATGACATCATATTAGCCTTGGCCAGAAACCAGGAAGCAACTCCAAACCTGTAAAAGTTTAAAATAAGTAAATATAATATACCTTTTGTTGGTGTCTGGTTGGGTGTCTTGGCTATGACATAACCTATTCGAAATTCTGTATATAGCTCTACAGAACAGACACTGCACAGTCCACATGTGCTTTATCTGCCACTTCCCTGCAGACAGAAAACAGGATATTTATTATCATAGAAACGACAATAGAGTATACAGTACCATAGATGCAGCTACAAATATAAACACTGCCATCTACTGGCTGAAGAATATATCTGTGGTTGTTGCACAAAAATACATGAACAATGCATTCCAACATTCTCCTACCTACAGTATTTACTAATGCTAGCAGGATACAGAATAAAAATAGTTAATGTTGATTGAGAGAATTTGAGTTCTTCTTTAAAAAGGGTTTTGTATAACTAGGCAAAATGTTTTTTTGAACAATATGAAATAGTTTAAAAGGTAACTCTGCTTTAATGGGAAAAAAATGGCAAATAAAAAAACATAGTATAGCATATTGCAACACAAGTCATATATTAATTGAATGTTATTAAAAACTACCTTTCCTTTTCAATCTGCAAAGCTGTATTTTTCTGTAAAATGCAATTCAATATGGCTACCTCGAGGTGTGCTGTGTAGTACACAGATGGTGTACAGAGCGCCCCCCCCCCCCCCCCCGAAATTTAATTTCCTGCGTGTGTTTACTAATTTTCCCAGAAGTCTGCATTAAGATACAATTCAGATTTTAAGCATCCCCTGCAACAAAAATGTTATTCTTGGTGTTATACTCCCAAAGGGAAATCATGTCTAAAGGGATGCAGACCCTGCAGCTTTTCTCATTAGACCCCTTCAGGTGCTGATTGATATATATAAAATCACTTCCATACAGATACTTAGCACATGGACACAGACAAACATCACTTTATTCAGAATAACAAAATGTAGGAAACTGCAAGAAAGTTTGTTAAAAGAGAGAGATTTCCCTTCCTGTTACAGAATGGGGTAGTACTAAGTATTACCAGGGAAGCGGACTTTCTAGGCTAAAAATCAATGGAGAACATATAACGGTATAAAAATATAAATTTATTGAGAAATTACAAATACATAAAAATAGGAATGAACATTGTAACTGCACAATAATCATAGATGCATATATGTTACAATGTTCATTCCTATTTTTATGTATTTGTAATTTCTCAATAAATTTATATTTTTATACCGTTATATTGTCTCCATTGATTTTTAGCCTAGAAAGTCTGAATTCCCTGGTAATACTTAGTACTACCCCATTCTGTAGCTTTAATAATTTATGGACGTGGCTTATTTTTGATGCACTTTTTTCTTTGTCCATTTTCCCTTTCTGTCTCAGAGATGCATCTGGAGGTAAGAGAAAATCTCTCTTTTCACTGGAACAGGTGTCCCCATTAGAAGATTTTGCCTCTCCCTTTTGCCATAATTTTCTGTCCCAGTGACAATGGCTACCAGGACTATAGAGAGAGTGAATATCCAAAACTGTGACACATGTAAGCCTCGGGTGAGCAGGTGGGGCCTACAGGGGTGGCTTGTTATGTCCTCCATGCTTGCCCACTAACTTGTTGGGCGCGAAGTAGGAAGGCCTACCCCGCATGGGTTCTTCTGGGCTATGTTGGGCACTTTGTTACAGAGTCACTTTACTACACATGGGATACCTTTGTTTTGCACTGTCTTCATCAATGCCCTGAGACAAGGCTAAGGCTGCCACGGGGGAATATTCGACCTTAAGGCGGATCTCTACTATTAGAGATAAACATACACCATGTACAATTGCACTGTAACCGTTCTCCATTTAACTCTTGGGTCCCCATGACAATGTACAGTACATCTTCTCTGTGATCTGCATTTAGGAGGGACATGCTGAGCCTTGTCCACATCCACCTGTCCAGCTATTTCCACTACCATTCCCCAGCAGCAGAGTGGGCCCAGCCGTGCACTCTTGCATGGATTCCACACGTGTACTTAACTTGACTCGTGAACTTCTGTACCTTTGTACAGGATGGGAACCCCTGTGGTGTAATCCATTCCCGTTGCTCTGGGAAGCAGTGCCGACAACATCTCCCTCGCTCCTAGAGGCCGTTCCACCTGTAACAGGTACATGCTATCAACAGGCTGCTTGGTAAACTTCTATTATCCCAGGTATCCATTGATTTATTCACACTACTTCACTCTACACAGATGTCTTCACACCCTAATGTGTTCAAGATACACTTGGTGAACCATGTGTCCCGCTTAACTTACATTACACCCCTTTAAATAACTTCAGATCAGGCAAAGGACAAAATTTCAATACTGTACTTAGGAAAGTCCTAAATAGACATCTCACAGTACAATAGATAACTGCATTACTTTTTCCCAGTTTCCTAACTCTAACTACAGGCTTGAGTGCTGCCCCAGCATACCTGCTAAAGTATAGTCCAAGCATAGATAAGTCCTTTACAGGCATCTCCATGTAGGTTCAAGTCATTCTGAGTCATACTCCAGTGCTGGTGTCTTCAGGGGGAACCCCAGGTTCAGATGACTTTACATTCTGGTTTTGATGGATGGCTCCGTTCTGCTCTTCACAGGTGTCATTCTCTTCTTCCTCCCTTAAGGGTGCTCAATCTTTCTCTTTTGCAAGGGGAAACTGTCCTCGGGTGGAACTCTCCTGTACCGGACCATTTAATTTTTATAGCACATACAGTATCTCACCAAAGTGAGTACACCCCATACTTTTTTTAAAATGTTTTATTATATCTTTTCATGTGACAACACTGAAGAAATGACACTTTGCTACACTGTAAAGTAGTGAGTGTACAGCTTGTATAACAGTGTAAATTTGCTGTCCCCTCAAAATAACTGAACACACAGCCATTAATGTCTAAACCACTGGCAACAAAAGTAAGTACACCCCTAAGTGAAAATGTCCAAATTAGACCCAATTAGCTATTTTCCCTCCCGATGTCATGTGACTCGTTAGTGTTGCAAGGACTCAGGGGTGAATGGGGAGCAGGTGTGTTAAATTTGGTGTTATCGCTCTAACTCTCTCATACTGGTCACTGGAAGTACAACATGGCACCTCATAGTAAAGAACTCTCAGAGGATCTGAAAAAAAGAATTGTTGCTCTATATCAGGGATATGCAATTAGCGGACCTCCAGCTGTTGCAAACTACAAGTCCCATCATGCCTCTGCTTGTGGCTGTCAGAGTCTTGCTATGCCTCATGGGACTTGTAGTTCTGCAACAGCTGGAGGTCCACTAATTGCATATCCCTGCTCTACATAAAGATGGCCTAGGCTATAAGAAGACTGCCAAGACCCTGAAACTGAGCTGCAGCACGGTGGCCAAGACCGTACAGCAGTTTAACAGGACAAGTTCCACTCAGAACAGGCCTCGCCATGGTCAACCTAAGAAGTAAAGTGCACATGCTCAGCGTCATATCCAGAGGTTGTCTTTGGGAAATAGATGTATGAGTGCTGCCAGCATTACTGCAGAGGTTGAAGGGGTGGGGGGTCAGCCTGTCAGGGCAGAAACCATACGCTGCACACCTTATCAAATTAGTCTGCATGGCTGTCGTCCCAGAAGGAAGCCTCTTCTAAAGATGATGCACAAGAAGAAAGCCTGCAAACAGTTTGCTGAAGACAAGCAGACTAAGGACATGGATTACTGGAACCATGTCCTGTGGTCTGATGAGACCAAGATAAAAGATGGTGCCAAGCGTGTGTGGCGGCAACCTGGTGAAAAGTACAAAAAGTACAATGCCAGGAGCATGGCGGACAAGATGGGTGAACTAGAGATACGGTTGTACAAGCAGGATTTGGATTTTGTGGGAATTTCAGAGACCTGGTTCAACAGCTCTCATGATTGGCTGGCAAACATTCAAGGGTATACCCTATACCGCAAGGATAGAGAGGGTAAAAGGGGGGAGGGGTATGCCTATATATCAAGAATAATGTACAAGTGAATGTGAGAGATTACATCACTGAGGGAGCTAGAGAGGAGGTGGAATCCTTATGGGTAGAGCTCCAAAGGGATGAAGCTAAAGGGAAAATAATACTGGGAGTATGCTATAGGCCCCCTAACCTGAGGGAGGAAGTGGAGACGGATCTCCTATCACAAATTGGCTTAGCAGCAAGGATGGGAAGTGTTATCATAATGGGGGATTTTAATTATCCAGACATAGACTGGGCGGAGGGAACCGCACATTCATTTAAGGCTCGCCAGTTCCTTAATGTCTTGCAGGACAATTTTATGGGTCAGATGGTAGACGCACCAACTAGAAATAAAACATTACTGGATCTACTGATTACCAACAATACAGACCTGATCACGGATGTGGAAATACGGGGCAATTTAGGTAACAGCGATCACAGTTAAATTAGTTTCAGTATAAATCACTTAAATAGGAAACATAAAGGGAATACAAAGACACTGAATTTCAAAAGAGCCAACTTCCCTAAACTACAAACCTTGCTAAAAGGCATAAATTGGGATAAAATATTAGGAACAAAGAATACGGAGGAGAGATGGATTTGCTTTAAGAGCATAATATATAAGGGCATTAGCCAATATATCCCATTGGGTAATAAATTTAAAAAGAGCGAACAAAAATCCTGGATGGCTTAACTCCAATGTAAAAATGCATATAAAAGCAAAGGAGAAGGCCTTCAAAAAATACAAGGTTGAGGGATCATCCTCAGCATTCAGACTTTATAAAGAATGCAACAAGAAATGTAAGGGTGCAATTAGGACGGCTAAGATAGAACATGAAAGACACATAGCGGAGGAGAGCAAAAAAAATCCCAAGAAATTCTTTAAGTATGTAAACAGTAAAAAAGGGAGGACAGACCATATTGGCCCCATAAAGAATGAGGAAGGACATCTGGTTACAAAGGATGGGGAGATGGCAATGGTATTGAATTTATTCTTCTCCTCAGTCTTCACGAGTGAATCGGGGGGCTTCAGTAACCAAAACTGCAGTGTTATCCTCATGACACAACACAGGAAGCACCTCCATGGTTAACAGAGGACAGAATTAAAATTAGACTTGAGAAACTTAACGTTAATAAATCACCGGACCAGATGGCTTGCATCCGAGGGTACTTAGGGAACTCAGTCAAGTGATTGCCAGACCGTTGTTCCTAGTTTTTACAGATAGTCTACTGACTGGAATGGTACCAGCTGATTGGAGAAAAGCCAATGTAGCACCAATATTTAAAAAGGGCCCAAAATACATCCCTGGGAATTACAGACCAGTTAGCCTAACATCAATAGTATGTAAACTCTTGGAGGGGATGATAAGGGACTATATACAAGATTTTAGTAATAAGAACGGTATCATTAGCAGTAATCAGCATGGATTCATGAAGAATCATTCTTGCCAAACCAATCTATTAACCTTCTATGAGGAGGTGAGTTGCCATCTAGATAAAGGAAGGCCCGTAGACGTGGTGTATCTGGATTTTGGATACACCTGGACATCTGGACAGTTCCCCATAAACGTTTACTGTACAAAATAAGGTCCGTTGGCATGGACCATAGGGTGAGTACATGGATTGAAAACTGGCTACAAGGGCGAGTTCAGAGGGTGGTGATAAATGGGGAGTACTCTGAATGGTCAGGGGTGGGTAGTGGGGTTCCCCAGGATTCTGTGCTGGGACCGATCCTATTTAATTTGTTCATAAACGACCTAGAGGATGGGATAAACAGTTCAATCTCTGTATTTGCAGACGATACTAAGCTAAGCAGGGCAATAACTTCTCCGCAGGATATGGAAACCTTGCAAAAAGACCTGAACAAATTAATGGGGTGGGCGACTACATGGCAAATGAGGTTCAATGTAGAAAAATGTAAAATAATGCATTTGGGTGGCAAAAATATGAATGCAATCTATACACTGGGGGGAGAACCTCTGGGGGAATCTAGGATGGAAAAGGACCTGGGGGTCCTAGTAGATGATAGGCTCAGCAATAGCATGCAATGCCAAGCTGCTGCTAACAAAGCAAACAGAATATTGGCATGCATTAAAAGGGGGATCAACTCCAGAGATAAAACGATAATTCTCCCACTCTACTAGGCTCTGGTCCGGCCGCACCTGGAGTATGCTGTCCAGTTCTGGGCACCAGTCCTCAGGAAGCATGTACTGGAAATGGAGCGAGTACAAAGAAGGGCAACAAAGCTAATAAAGAGTCTGGAAGATCTTAGTTATGAGGAAAGGTTGCGAGCACTGAACTTATTCTCTTTGGAGAAGAGACGCTTGAGAGGGGATATGATTTCAATTTACAAATACTGTACTGGTGACCCCACAATAGGGATAAAACTTTTTCGCAGAAGATAGTTTAATAAGACTCGTGGCCACTCATTATAATTAGAAGAAAAGATGTTTAACCTTAAACTACGTAGAGGGTTCTTTACTGTAAGAGCGGCAAGGATGTGGAATTCCCTTCCAAAGGCGGTGGTCTCAGCGGGGAGCATTGATAGCTTCAAGAAACTATTAGATAATCACCTGAATGACCGCAACATACAGGGATATACAATGTAATACTGACACATAATCACACACATAGGTTGGACTTGATGGACTTGTGTCTTTTTTCAACCTCACCTACTATGTAACTATGTAACTATGTAACAAAGACAAGTGTGTCTTGCCTACAGTCAAGCATGGTGGTTGGAGTGTCATAGTCTGGGGCTGCATGAGTGCTGCCGGCACTGGAGAGCTACAGTTCACTGAGGGAACCATGAATGCCAACACAAACTGTGACATACTGAAGGAGAGCATGATCCCCTCCCTTCTGATACTGGGCTCTAGGGCAGTATTCCAACATGATAACAACCCCAAACACACCTTCAAGATGACCCCTGCCTTGCTAAAGAAGCTGAGGGTAAACGTGATGGACTGGCCAAGCATGTCTCCAGACCTAAACCCTATTGAGCATCTGTGGGGCATCCTCAAACGGAAGGTGGAGGAGCGCAAGGTCTCTAACATTCACCAGCTCTGTGATGTCGTCATGGAGGAGTGGAAGAGGATTCCAGTGGCAACCTGTGAAGCTCTGGTGAACTCCATGCCCAAGAGGGTTAAGGCAGTGCTGGAAAATAATGGTGGCCACACAAAATATTGACACTTTGGGCCCAAATTGGACATTTTCACATAGGGGTGTACACACATTTGTTGCCAGCGGTTTAGACATTAATGGCTGTGTGTTGTGTTATTTTTTATGGGGGCAGCAAATTTACACTGTTATACAAGTTGTACACTCACTACTTTACATTGTAGCAAAGTGTCCTTTCTTCAGTGTTGTCACATGAAAAGATATAATAAAATATTTACAAAAATGTGAGGGGTGTACTCACTTTTGTGAGATACTGTAGGACCAGTGGGCCAGACCCAGAGAAGAACCCACCAAAAAAAACAAAGAACCGGGATAGGCCTTAACTCCTACCCTTCCAGCCGGGACATCACCTAACTAACCATTTCAACCTGCCCACGCACACACACACAAATAAAGTGTCATTGTGATCCCAGCTGCAACAATTCTTTCAGTTAGAATCCATTGTTGGCATGTAATTGCATGGGTGAAGGAGGCCTAAATGTATTAAAAAAAAAATAATTTTTAGATGTCCAGCAGGGGATCCCCACGCATCATTTATCAACTACCCCCTCTAACTAATTTATAACGAATCACATAAAAAAGAAATCCATGGTCAGGTGACACACCACCTCCTGTGTCTTTTATTTTCTGAATGTTAGAAGTGGAGGATCCTTCTAGTGCCCACTTTGATGTCTAAGTGAGGGTAGTCCTTAAAAACGGGAACAGCACAATGATGTCACACAATGGGGCGTCATCGAGATCAGTTGGCAGTGGGCCCAGACTCCAATGTGGGATCACTGGTTGTCACTCACAGAAGAGGTGCTGTAGAGGGTCGTATGGCTCCCAGACTTCGACAGACCTAGCTGCTGACTTTTAATACATGGACACTTACCTGTCCAGGGATCCAGCAGTGTCAGCACCCAAGCCGATTCTTCAATTGGCTTTGAGCATCTTAGGTAAGGGAAACCGGCAGTGAAGGCTTCAGGCTTCACAGTCAGTTTCCTACTGCACATGTGCAAGTTTTGCTGCACTTTGTGAATGGTCCCACAGTCTTCTGGGACCTGTGTGTGTCCCAGAAGGCTGCGGGGGGAAAGAGGGAGGGGCTAAACATCGTTGTAGATCAACATAGATATCAAAACCAGGTACCCACTCCCCCCAAAAAAGTGCCAAATGTGGCAGTGGAGGGGAGGGAGGCTGCAAACGAGGAGAGCTTCCCCTTTTGGGTGGAGCTCCTTTTAAGTTAGAAATATTTTAATGGCAAGTTACTATAATGCAAGTGAGAAGGAGGGATTTTTCTATAAGGCAGAACTCCAGCTTTAGTTTCACTTTATCTAGTCCATTTGGACCAAGCTGGCCAAAATAAACTATTCCCTATACTACCAGGCAGTGGCATAGCTAGGGGGTGGCTTTTGGGGCTATAGCCCCAAATCTGAGGCCCATAGCCCCGAGTCTCTGCAGGGGTCTCCAAGGGGAAGGAAGGTTCTCTGGGGACCTTGATGTAAGTGGGGGGGGCTCTCTGGGGACCCTGATGCAAGGGGGAGGCTCTCTGGGGACCCTGATTATAAGGGGGAGGCTCTCTGGGGACCCTAATGTAAGGGGGCTCTCTGGGAACCCTGATGTAAGTGGGGGCTCTCTAGGGACCCTGATGCAAGGGGAAGGCTCTCTGGGGACTCTGATGTAAGGAGGAGGCTCTCTGGGGACGCTGATGTAAGGAGGAGGCTCTCTGGGGACCCTGATGTAGGGGGGGCTCTCTGGGGACCCTGATGTAAGTGGGGGGCTCTCTGTGGTTATATACACACACACACACATATTACTGTTTATACATGTGTATGCCCAAGCGTATGACTTTCTTTACTACGCTGTTATGGGCTCTTGCCCCACATCTTTTGCAGTCCAAGCAACGCCCCTGCTACCAGGTGTTTAAACTGTATACAGTACTATGCTCCGGCTGTGAGATACAAACTTCCCATTCTGTAGGTGGAGAGGCGGGCGGATGACGTTATGGTCTCCACATCAGTCAATTAGAGGAAGCTTTGTATTCATAGAATACAAAGCTGCCTTGAATGACCGAGTGACGCTCAGCCTGACTAAAATTTTGTTCTAGGTGTGGGATGGGAAGTTTGTGTCCCACAGCTGGAACATAATGCTGTATACTGTATATAGCCTAAGGCTACATACAGTTTAACAACTTAAAGACCAGCCTTGTTTTGAGATTTGGGTGTTTACATGTTTAAAACAGGTTTTTTTTGCTAGAAAATTACTTAGAACCCCCAAACATTATATATATATATATATATTTTCTAACACCCTAGAGAATAAAATGGCTGTCATTGCAATACTTTTTTTCACACCGTGTTTGCGCAGCGGTCTTACAAGCGCACTTTTTTTGGGAAAAATTCACTTTTTTGAATAAAAACATAAGACAACAGTAAAGCTAGCCCAATTTTTTTTTACATTGTGAAAGATAATGTTACATCGTGTAAACTGATACCCAACATGTCATGCTTCAAAATTGCGCCCGCTCGTGGAATGGCGTCAAACTTCTACCCTCAAATATCTCCATAGGCGACGTTTAAAACATTCTACAGCTTGCATGTTTTGAGTTACAGAGGAGGTCTAGAATTATTGTACTCGCTCCACCGATCACGGCGATAGCTATGTGTGGTTTGAACAGCGTTTTCATATGCGGGCGCTACTCACATATGCGTTCGCTTCTGCGCGCGAGCTCGTCGGGACGTTGCGTTTTAAAAAAAAATATTATTTTTTCTTACTTATTTTACTTGATTTTATTTATTTTTACACTGTTTTTTTTTAAAACTATTTGGGTCACTTTTATTCCTATTACAAGTAATGTAAACATCCCTTGTAATAGAAAAAAGCATGACAGGTCCTCTTAAATATGAGATCTGGGGTCAAAAAGTCCTCAGATCTCATATTTGGACTTAAATGCAATAATAAAAAAAAAAATTGTTATTTGAAAAAAGGACACTGAAAAAATGTGCCTTTAAGACGTATGGGCGGAAGGGACCTCTCCCGCCACCGATAAAAGTGATCTCGCGGCGAATTTGCCACAGCTTGACATTGCATGCTATTATTGAGCTTATTTATGAAATCCCACATATCCTTCTCCACTATGGATCCTCCCAGTTGTACTCCCCCTAGTACAGTGATGGCGAACCTTGGCACCCCATACGTTTTGGAACTACATTTCCCAATTCCCATGATGCTCATGCACTCTTCTGTGTAGTTAAGCATCATGGGAAATGTAGTTCCAAAACATCTGGGGTGCCAAGGTTCACCATCACTGCCCTAGTATGTATGATGCATGCATATTCTTAGCCCCAAGTGCATAAAATTACATTTATCAACATTAAACCTCATTTGCCACATAGTTGCCCAATTAAACAGTGCATTGAGGTTGGCTTGTAAATTGGAGAAATCATGTAAGGATGTTATTTCCTTGCATAACTTGGTGTCACCTGCAAAGACTGAAATGGTACTTTTAATCCCAGACCCTATCATCATTTAAAAATATATTAAAAAGTAAGGGACCCCAATTAAATACATATATTGAATCTCTGACACAGATGACCTTGATTGATAGACCATTAACAAAGTTTGAACAACTGTTAATAGAGGAACACAGACCAACCCATAAACTGTCCATAATATGAAAACTTTTACTTCCTTCTGGACCCATTAATGAACTAGCAAATATGAGAAAATGGGAAACCGAAATAGAGAGTCCTATCCCATTAAAAGAATGGGACAAGCCATTTTCATTAATACATAATTTATCGGTAGCAACTAAACATCAAGAACATAATTATAAAATCATGATGAGGTGGTACTGGAGTCCAGTGGATTTAAATAACATACATAAAGATAATACAGTGACTTGCTGGAGATGTCTTAAGGATAGAGGAACAGTGACACATATATGGTATGAGTGTCATTTGGTGAAGGATTTCTGGAGTAGAATATTTGAGATATATCAAATATTGTCTGGAATTGAGATACAACCAAGTGTTAATATCTCAATATTGTCAATAATACCAGGACCATTGAAATCTATAAAGAAGGATATTCTTCACCATATGATAACTGCTGCCAAGACAATAATAGCCCAAAATGACGAAAAACAAAAAGCCCTACAATAGTGGAATGGATCTGTGAAATGAATGAGATACAATACATGGAGAAACAGATAAGGAGTGAGGGGATTAAAAGGAATCAAATGTCCAAAACATGGAATCAATGGGAAGAGAATCGGTTCTCGATAAAAACGATGCAATAGTTATGAAAAGGAACGGATTATCCCATGGAGATGGGATTAACTTTTTTTTTTTGTGAGAGTGGGGGATGGTGCATGGGTTCCTGTGGGTGGTGGTAAGGGGGAAGATAGGCCCCAATATAGGGAAGCAGAGGCGGCTCTCTAATTAGGCAAATTAGGCGATGGCCTAAGGCCTCGCCCTCTCAGGGGCCTCGCCGTCGCCTAGTTTACATAAAGAGCCGCCTCTACTATCCTCCTGCATCAATCTAGTACAGTCAGCGCAGCGGAGCTTCGTGCCCGCCTCGTTCAGTTTACAAACAGTCCTCCTCTCTGCTCTGTAACACCATGCCCCATCAGATCACTGCCCAGTCTCCACTCCTGTCAATAAAAGTCCATTGGAACAGCCGGCAGAGACACACACAGAGACCGACAACTGCCCCGCCCCTCACCAGCAAATGCTGTCCGTCCCTTGAGCCGATATCTTGTGCAAGGGCCGGGCACAGCTAGCCTAGCACCTCAGTAGGATCGCGAGTCCACCCTCCTTCCAGGGCGGGGCTTCTGTGGTGGAGGCGGAGTCAGTTCCAGTTCACTCGCTGTAGCCTGTCTGTGTGCAGCCTACTGACTGCTGAGCTGAGGAGGTGCTGACTGAGCTGTGAGGGGAAAGAGCCACTATGTGTGAGGTACATGTGACTGGGGGTGTGTGTGCATGTCACTAGGGGGTTGAACGTGTGATTAGAGGGGTGTGCATGTCACTAGGGGGGGTGTGCATGTCACTAGGGGGGTGAACATGTGATTAGGGGGAGTGAACATGTGATTGGGGGGTGTGCATGTGATTAGGGGGGTGAACATGTGATTGGGGGGGGGTGTGCATGTCACTAGGGGGGGTGTGCATGTCACTAGGGGGGTGAACATGTGATTAGGGGGAGTGAACATGTGATTGGGGGGTGTGCATGTCACTAGGGGAAGTGAACATGTGATTTGGGGGTGTGCATGCGACTGGGGGGTGTGTGCATGTGACTGGTGGGGTACATGCGACTGGGGGGGGGGTGTATGTGACTGGGGGGGTACATGCGACTGGGGGGTGTGTGCATGTGACGGGGGGGTACATGCGAGTAGGGAGGTACATGCGACTGGGGGTGTGTGCATGTGACTAGGGGGGTACATGCGACTCGGGGTGTGTGTGCATGTGACTGGGGGTGTGTGTTCATGTCACCAGGGGGGGTGTGCATGTCACCGGGGGGGTGTGCATGTGACCGGGGGAGCGTGCATGTGACCGGGGGGAGCGTGCATGTGACTGGGGGTGTGTGAGCATGTGACTGGGGGGGTACGTGCATGACACCGGGGGGGGTGTGTGCATGACTGGGGGGATGTGTGCATGTGACTGGGGGGGTGTGTGAATGTGACTAGGGGTGTGTGTGCATGTGACTAGGGGGGTGTGCATGCGATAGGGGGGTGTGCATGTGACTGGGGGGGGTGTGCACGTCACCGGGGGGTGTGTGAATGTGACTGGGTGGTGTGCATGTGACTAGGGGGGGTGTGCATGTGACTAGGGGGGTGTGCATGCGATGGGGGGTGCGTATGTGACTGGGGGGGGTACATGTGGCTGGTGGTGTGTGCATGTGACTGAGGGTGTGTGCGTATGTAACGGGGGGGTGTGTGCATGTGACGGGGGGTGTGTGCATGTGACTGGGGGTGTGTGCATGTGACTGGGGGTGTGTGTGCATGTAACTAGGGTGGTGTGCATGCGATGGGGGGTGCATGAGACTGGGGGTGTGTGTGCATGCGACTGAGGGGGGTGTGTGCATGCGACTGAGGGGGTGTGTGCATGCGACTGAGGGGGGGTGCATGCGACTGAGGGGGGTGTGTGCATGCGACTGAGGGGGGGTGTGCATGCGACTGAGGGGGGTGTGTGCATGCGACTGAGGGGGGTGTGTGCGCATGTGACTGGGGGGGGGTGTGCGCATGTGACTGGGGGTGTGTGCGCGCATGTGACTGGGGGTGTGTGCGCATGTGACTAGGGGTGTGTGCGCATGTGACTAGGGGTGTGTGTGCATGTGACTAGGGGTGTGTGTGCATGTGACTAGGGGTGTGTGTGCATGTGACTAGGGGGTGTGTGCATGTGACTGAGGGGGGTGTGCGCATGTGACTGAGGGGGGTGTGTGCATGTGACTGAGGGGGGTGTGTGCATGTCACTGAGGGGGTACATGCGACTGGGGGGGTGTATGCGACAGGGGTGTGCATATGCGACGGGGGGTTGAGCATGCAACGGGGGTGTGAATGTGACTGGGGGTGTGTGTGTGCATGTGACTAGAGGGGTGTGCATGCGACGGGGGGGTGCGAATGTGACTGGGGGGTACATGTGACTGGGGTTTACAGTCAGGTCTGCTCAGCCCTCTGCCAGTGTCCCAGTGTGCCTGCCTGTGATTGACAACCTGGGTACCCCTGACCTGACTCCACCCACCCTCATCTTCAGCCACCCAGGGCTCCACTGCGGTGGTCGGGAGGTCCCAGCTCAGTCCAGTGCCGATCCTCAGCCATGGTGGGCAAGGTGCTCTTCATTCTGTGCTGGCACTGCTCATGATCGGCTTCTCTGCGGCTATCTCCCACCAGGAGCTCTTCCACTATGAGGAGTCCGAGGGAACCTACTGCTGCCCAACAGGGATGATGAGACCTCCGAGGTGGTGAAATTTTCGCACAGCCCCTCCTCTTCTATGAGGCCGAGTTCAAGAAGCTCTATGTGAGTACAGCACCGAGAGAGACAGAGCACTGACACCAGCACCGAGAGAGACAGAGCACTGACACCATTACTGAGAGAGACAGAGCACTGACACCATCACTGAGAGAGACAGAGAGCTGACACCATCACCGAGAGACAGAGCACTGACACCATCACAGAGAGACAGAGCACTGACACCATCACCGAGAGACAGAGCACTGACACCATCACTGAGAGAGACAGAGCACTGACACCATCACTGAGAGAGACAGAGCACTGACACCTGCACTGAGAGAGACAGAGAGCTGACACCATCACAGAGAGACAGAGCACTGACACCATCACTGAGAGAGACAGAGCACTGACACCATCACTAAGAGAGACAGAGCACTGACACCAGCACTGAGAGAGACAGAGAGCTGACACCATCACCGAGAGACAGAGCACTGACACCATCACCGAGAGACAGAGCACTGACACCATCACCGAGAGACAGAGCACTGACACCATCACCCAGAGAGATGGAGCACTGACACAATCACCGAGAGAGACAGAGCACTGACACCAGCACTGAGAGAGACAGAGAGCTGACACCATCAGAGAGAGACAGAGAGCTGACACCATCAGAGAGAGACAGAGAGCTGACACCAGCACTGAGGGAGACAGAGAGCTGACACCAGCACTGAGAGAGACAGAGCACTGACACCAGCACTGAGAAAGACAGAGCACTGACACCAGAACTGAGAGAGACAGAGCACTGACACCAGCACTGAGAGAGACAGAGCACTGACACCAGCACTGAGAGAGACAGAGCACTGACACCAGCACTGAGAGAGACAGAGCACTGACACCAGCACCGAGAGAGACAGAGCACTGACACCAGCACTGAGAGACAGAGCACTGACACCAGCACCGAGAGACAGAGCACTGACACCAGCACCGAGAGAGACAGAGCACTGACACCAGCACCGTGAGACAGAGCACTGACACCAGCACTGAGAGAGACAGAGCACTGACACCAGCACAAGAGAGACAGAGCACTGACACCAGCACAAGAGAGACAGAGCACTGACATCATCACTGAGAGAGACAGAGCACTGACACCAGCATTGAGAGAGACAGAGCACTGACACCATCACTGAGAGAGACAGAGCACTGACACCAGCATTGAGAGAGACAGAGCACTGACACCAGCATTGAGAGAGACAGAGCACTGACACCAGCACCGAGAGAGACAGAGCACTGACACCAGCACTGAGAGAGACAGAGCACTGAGACCAGCACCGAGAGACGGAGCACTGACACCAGCACCGAGAGACAGAGCACTGACACCAGCATTGAGAGAGACAGAGCACTGACACCAGCACTGAGAGAGACAGAGCACTGACACCAGCACAAGAGAGACAGAGCACTGACACCAGCACAAGAGAGACAGAGCACTGATCCCAGCACAAGAGAGACAGAGCACTGACACCATCACTGAGAGAGACAGAGCACTGACACCAGCATTGAGAGAGACAGAGCACTCACACCAGCACCGAGAGAGAGACAGAGCACTGACACCAGCACCGAGATAGAGCACACTGCACTGAGATGGAGTGCCCCGACACCAGTACTGAGAGCATGCCAGCACTGACACCAGTACTCTTAATGCAATTCAATTTTATTGCTTGAATTATTTTTTCCCTTATGGACGTGAGTGGGGCCTCATGTCTAAGTTATGCCTAAGGCCTCACAAAGCCTAGAGCCGCCTCTGTAGGGAAGTATTGACACAGGATATTGTTAATAGTTGAAAGGTGGGAGGTGTGAGTGTAGGTGTATCTGTATATATTGTATGTGTGGAAATGGATGGAAATAAAGTTCAATGATGAATGAAAGGAATGAAGGGTGGATGGACAATGCATAAAATGATATGTTAAATGGCACAACACAGAACTGGATATTAGAAATTATTACTGAATAATGAAATCCTTTGGAGAAGATGCAATGTAATATTCAATTTTGTAATGGGAATAATTTATATGTATTTGTATAATTGTTTTTTTTTTAAAGAAAATTAATAAAAAGAGATTGAAAACAAAAAGTAAGGGGCCCAACACTGAACCTTGGGGTACACCACTGATAACCTTAGACCAGGGGTCCTCAAACTTTTTAGACAGAGGGCCAGTTCACGGTCCCTCAGACTGTTGGGGGGCCGCACTATAGTTTAAAAAAATATGAACTAATTCCTATGCACACATCTTATTTGTAGTGCAAAAAAACAGGAAAAAAACAGTACAATATTTAAAATAAAGATAAATTGTAATCAATATGAACTTATCAGTATTTCACAGACCCCCCTCATTACAGAACCACTCCCAATCACAGACCCCCCTCCCCATCACAGACTCACCCCATAACAAAGCCCCCCCCATGACAGATCCCCCATCACAAAGCCCCCCAACACAAACTCCTCTCCATCACAAAGCCCCACATAACAGATTCCCCCCATAACAGACTCCCCCATATCACATACTTCCCCCATCACAGACTTTCCCCATAACAGACTCCGCCATCACAGATCCCCCCATAACAGACTCCCCCATAACAGACTCCCCCATCACAGATCCCCCCATATCAGTCCCCCCCATAGCACAGACTCCCCCATCACAGATCCCCCCATATCACAGATCCCCCATAACAAACTCCGCCATCACAGATCCCCCCATAACAGACTCCCCCATCACAGATCCCCCCATATCACAGATCCCTCATAACAGACTCCGCCATCACAGATCCCCCCATTTCAGTCACTCCCCCATCACAGATCCCTCCATATCACAGATCCCCCATAACAGACTCCGCCATCACAGATCACCCCATAACAGACTCCCCATTACAGATCCCCCCATATCACAGATCCCCCATAACAGATCCCCCTATCACAGACTCCCCCCATAACATACTCCCCATCACAGATCCCCCCATATCACAGATCTCCCCCATAACAGACTCCCCATATCACAGACTCCCCCATCACAGATCCCCCATATCACAGATCTCCCCATATCACAGACTCCCCCATAACAGACTCCCCCTATCACAGACTCCCCCATATCACAGATCCCCCCATAACAGACTCCCCATCACAGATCCCCCCATATCACAGACTCCCCCATAACAGACTCCCCATATCACAGATCCCCCCATATCACAGATCTCCCCATCACAGATCCCCCCATAACAGACTCCCCATCACAGATCCCCCCATATCACAGATCTCCCCATCACAGATCCCCCCATATCACAGATCCCCCATATCACAGATCCCCCCATATCACAGATCCCCCATCACATTCCCCCCCCCCATATCACAGATCCCCCATATCACATATCCCCCCCATATCACAGATTCCCCCATATCACAGATCCCCCCATATCACAGATCCCCCATCACAGATCCCCCCATATCACAGATCCCCCATATCACAGATCCCCCTATATCAAATATCCCCCCTATATCACAGATTCCCCCACATAAAAGATCCCCCCATATCACACATCCCCCATCACAGACTCCCCATATCACAGATCCCCCATCACAGATCCCCCCATCACAGATCCCCCCATATCAGAGATGCCCCATCACAGATCCCCATATCACAGACTCCCCATATCACAGACTTCCCATATCACAGATCCCCCATCACAGATCCCCCCATATCACAGATCCCCCATATCACAGACTCCCCTCATCAATATTACACTGCCGCCCCTTGTATAATGTCACAGCACTCCCACTCAGCACTTACCTGTATCACGCAGGACGCGAGGCATGGTAGGTCCGGACGGAGGGCAGGACTTTGGAAGTGAGGGGCAGGTGATTGGTTCCTGGGACTGCCCCGATGCCTAGTAACCAATCACCTGCTTCTTAGCACAGAAGGTCCTTTGTCTGGGCCTGTCATGTTTCCCATCCTGTGTGATGGAGGTAGCAGAGGGCAGGGGGAGTGCTGCTATGTTAAAGGGGCAGTCCGCGGGCCGGATAAAAAACGCTGAAGGGCCAGATTCGGCCCGCGGGCCGTAGTTTGAGGACCCCTGCCTTAGACCATTCAGAGTAATGCCCTGTACACACCATAGAATTTTCCGATGGAAAATGTGTGATAGGACCTTGTTGTCGGAAATTCCGACCGTGTGTAGGCTCTATCACACATTTTCCATAGGAATTTCCGACACACAAAGTTTGAGAGCAGGCTATAAAATTTTCCGACAACAAAATCCGTTGTCGGAAATTCCGATTGTGTGTACACAAAACCAACGCACAAAGTGCCACGCATGCTCAGAATAAATTAAGAGACAAAAGCTATTGGCTACTGTCCCGTTTATAGTCCCAACATACGTGTTTTACGTCACTGCGTTCAGAACGATCAGATTTTCCGACAACTTTGTGTGACCGTGTGTATGCAAGACAAGTTTGAGCCAACATCCGTCGGAAAAAATCCTAGGATTTTGTTGTCGGAATGTCCGATCAATGTCCGACCGTGTGTACAGGGCATAAGAGTTATTAACCACTACTCTCTGAATTCTGTCTTTTATCTATCCATTTACAAACTGATCTTTTCAAGGCTGTAGACTTTACCTTACACATGAGCCGTGTGTGGGGAACTGTGTCAAACACTTTTGCAAAAACCAAGTATACCACATCCACAGCTACCCCTCTGTCCAAGGTTTTACTTACCTCCTCATAAAAAGAAATCAGATTTGTCTGACAACTTCTGTCTTTCATGAATCCATGCTGTCAGTTACTTAAAATAAGTTTTTCCATCAAGAACTCATCTATGTGGTATTTTATTAAACTTTCCAGTATCTTCCCGACTAGTTAAACTAACAGGTCTATAGTTACTTGGTAAAGACTTTGATCCCTTTTCAAATATGGGCACCACATTTGCCCTACGCCAATCCAGTGGTACCATTCCAGTCATTAAAGTGTCCCTAAAAATGAGAAACGATGACTTTAAAAAGACAAAGCTCAATTCTTTTAGGATCAATGGGTGGATGCCATTTGGTCCAGGTGCTTTATCCACCTTTATGCTGTTTAAATATTTCTGGACCATATCACTTTTGAGCCATTGTGGATCATTTGGGGCTGTGTCAATGCCATCCCCATTATGGACATGAGCTCCCCCATACTCCTTTGTATACACAGAGCTGAAGAAAGTATTTATTAAATTTGCCTTCTCTTTGTCCCCAGTCACCAACTCTAGATTATTTTGTAAAGTGCCTACATGCTCAGACCTGACCTTTTTACTATTAATATATTTTAAGAATTTTTTGGGGTTTGTACTACTATCTTTTGCAATCTGTCATTCGTTTTGAATTTTTGTGTCCTTGATTTCCTTTTTACATATTCTGTTACATTCTTTGTAACATTCAAACGATGATAGTGTTCCTCCATTTTTTGAAAGCTCTTTTCTTATTATTTATAGCTTTTTTAAAATTTGGCCGTGAGTCACATAGGTTTTATTTTTAGCCTTTTAAACTTATTGGGAGGTCTATTTTTGCTGTAGGAAGCAATTGTTGCTGGGGGGGAGCTATTGTTTTCAGGGGGCTATTGTGCTGGCTGCAGGGGATCTAGTTTACCTGTTTTGCTTGTAATCATTAACAGATTGCATACATATTACTTCACACCACAAAATGATACTTGGTTCTGAATTCTCTAAAAGATACTGGTAGGTGGTTAGGGTGTAAAACTGAGGGATGGTGTTTGCAGGTGGGTGGGGGGAGGAAACAAGGGGTGACTCAGAAGGGGAATACCTGCACCTATTCTCTGAGAAAAGCAGTGTCCAGTGACTGAGTGCAGAGAAGTCTTTGACGTGCAAACTGTTATCAGCAGCCTGGCTTTACCTCTATAGTCTGTGCAAGGTAATAAGACAGCATTCATTGGGGGAGTCTCTGGGGACAGATTGGAACCGTTTTTGTTCACTGATTATGCAATAGCGAGTCGTCTATAATCTGAACAGTTCACCTGTCAATAAACACTGGCAAAGGAAACAGCTGGGCTAAGTTTTTCGCATCCGACTTAATCTGTTAACGCCTACGCAGCCCACTCTCAGCAGACAAAAGGTGTTATTTTCTTTCTAGGAGTCTATCAATTGTGCCTATACTCTAGTTTGCTCCCACGTAGCATGATTCTACCAGACTTATTGGAACACTCTTTTCCTGTTTCTGTTAAGAACTCTGATCAGGTACACTGAGTTTCTTAATTCTCATTCTATTCTAACTATTGTATTGTATTTATTTAACGCTTTTGCATATATTTCCTGGAAAGCAATTCATAGACTTTATCCTTTGGCACTCTACAAGTACAATTATATCAGAATACCTTTATGTGCCTGGAAATTTTATTTTGTGACTTCTATGTTTGATTTTGCCCCGGTTCCACGCGCTGGTGCATACAAGCTTTATTTTAATAGACACGTTCTGATTGTGTTTGACTAGTACCTGCTCTTTCAGCTCTTCGCTAGCTTTAAATTCAAGGCATTGGGAACATAATCACTACCTAATGGCTTTGATCTGCATTGTTCTATTCCTACAGTGAGTTTTTTTAAGTCTTGTTCCATTCCATCTATTGTATTGTTTTTATTTAACACCTTTGCATATATTTCCTGGAAAGCAATCCATACATCCTATAGCGCGGTATGAGTACATGTAAGTACAATCATATCCAAATTCTTTTCTGTGCCTGGAATTTTTTTCTTTTTTTATTTCATGGCTTTTATGCTTGATCTTGCCCTCGTTCCACACGTTGGTGCATACAAGCTTCATTTTATCAGACAAATTCTGATTGTGTTTGACGAATACCTGCTGTTTCAGCTCATAACCGGCTTTCAATTCAAGGCCATATGAACATAATCGCTGTAGCTAATGGCTTTTGTCTGGGTCTCTGGTTTGACAATATATATTATTGGATTCACATGCACTGAAATAAAGACACGGTTAATACAGAAGTTGCTTTTAATAGCATTGTGCTTAACAAGGTCTGGCAGGCTTTAACAAGCTAAGCCAACATTGCTAGACTCTTGCAGGCAAAGTCCACCTTAAAGTGAAATTCTAGTCAAACTTTATTTTTGTTTATTTACTCCCAGATAGCAAGCAATTGAGCTGAAAGTTTGAAAATGACTTGTTCAACTATTGCTAGACTTGCCAGGCTTCAAAAGTTTGTTGCACAATTGCAGCAAGTCCGCATTGCATGACTCCAGATTAACTTTCTTTGCAAAAATTCTGCAAGTCTGCTGCAAGTTCTGGTTCAGTTATGTTGTGCAATGGTCATCCCACCAGAGGGGTCACTGTGGCTGAGTTTTCATGCTGTAAACTTGCAGAGCTCTTGTTGTAGACTCACCACTGCAACTTTGCTCTGGCTAGAGATGTGCCACTCAAATTTGCTACAAATTGGAAAAGTGTCAACTAGAATTTGTGCTTCAAGTGCTCTGCAAGTGTACAACTTGCCAGTGAAAATGTGCAGCAAGTTAACAGACTAACAATGCAACACTGCCATAACATTTGTGGCAAGTTACCCTTGCTATCTGGGCTGCTGTCTAGGTAGGGCAAGGGCATGACTACAGATCATAGGGCCCCCAGAGAGCTTTCTCTGTGACACCTGGCAGTGTCAGTTGGGACAACACTGAAATTGATCCTAACATAAAGTAACAGTACAGTTAAAATATATTTGATATATACAGTATGCACTAAGTAGTTGGTATGAATGTAGCACCCTCCTAGGTAGGTGCTAGGATTAGATAGATAGAAGTAGTATGTGTTTGACAGGTAGATTGAGGTGCCACCCTGTAGTCAGTGTGGCTGTGATTTCTTGTTAGGTAAAAACATCATTTGCTCACTGTACTCAGTGTAGCTATGTTCCACTAGTTAGGTCTGCTCAGTATGCTCAGCTGCTGCCAGCCTGATAGCTCCCTCATTCTCCAGAGAGCTTGATAAGCTTCTGAATCATAGGTGTGGAGTCATGCAGATGGAAGCATGAATATTGATACAACCCTGGCCAGTCCTAGAGAGGCCGGCTGTGAAGGCATGCTGGGAAACAGCATATATTCTGCCTTCCAGGCAGTGCTGCTAAGTCTGCTATTGTGAGGCCTCAGGTGGGCGACCTAAATCTAGTATTAGCAGACAAAGGTGTCCCTTGGAATTTGGAAGAAGGCAACCAGCTGTCCTTGGGCCTTGTGTGAGTACAGATGCGTCTAATGAAGTTCAAAGTATGAATAGAAATGAGGACGTCTAAGCTCATCTCTTCTGAAGATGATCCTGACATGGAAAGCATGTATACTTAGAGCATTAACTGCTTCCAGACCTGCTGCCGCAGTTATAATGCGGCAGGTTGGCTCCCCTGCCTGAAGCGTGTTCCTGGAGCCGATGCAATGACCGCCAGGCACCCGCGATCATTAATGACAGAACGAGAACGGGGATGTATGTGTGTAAACACACAAATCCCGGTTCTCTCAGGGGAGAGGAGAGAGATCGTGTGTTCATACTAAGTAGTCAGTCCCATCCCCCTACAGTTA
This sequence comes from Lithobates septentrionalis, assembly GCA_037952835.1. NCBI lineage: Eukaryota > Metazoa > Chordata > Amphibia > Anura > Ranidae > Lithobates > Lithobates septentrionalis. The sequence goes on from JBBDGP010002740.1 coordinate 595,781, forward strand.
GAACACACCTAGGGAACACAGTTAACCCCTTGATTGCCCCCTAGTGTTAACCCCTTCCCTGCCAGTGTCATTTATACAGTAATCATTTTTATAGCATGTATAATTGTCACTGATCCCAAAAATGTGTCAAAAGTGTCCGATTTGTCTGCCGCAATATCGCAGTCCTGATAGAAATCACTGATCACCGCTAGTAAGAAAAAAAATAATAATAATAAAAATGCCATAAATCTATCCCCTATTTTGTAGACGCTATAACTTTTGCCCAAACCAATCAATATACGCTTATTGCGATTTTTTTTTACCAAAAATATGTAGAAGAATACATATCGACCTAAACTGAGGACATTTTTTTTTTTTAAGTGTTGGGATATTTATTATTGCAAAAAGTAAAAGATATTGGGGGTTATTTACTAAAGGCAACTCCACTTTGCACTATAAGTGCACTTGGAAGTGCAGTCGCTGTAGTTCTGAGGGGAAGATATGAAATGACGGGAAGCTCTGCTGATTTTATCATTCAATCATGTGCAAGCATGATGTGTTTTTTTTTAAAATTGTCGCTCTTCTTTTGTTTATAGAGCAAAAAATAAAAACAGCAGAGGTCATCAAATACCACCAAAAGAAAGCTCTATTTGTGGGAGAAAAAGGATATAAATTTTGTTGGCTGCGCAATTGTCAGTTAAAGCGAAGCAGTGCCATATCGCAAAAAATGGCCTGGTCATTGAGCAGCCAAATCTTCTGGGGCTGAAGTGGTTAAAGTGGTTTTAAAGGTTTTTTTTAACCTTGCTGCATTGTATGCAGTAAGGTAAAAAGCCTTCTGCATGCAACTCCTCCTACATACAATGCATACCTGAGCCCAATCTCAATCCAGCAATGTGCATGAGAGCAGAGACTCTCTCAGCTCTCTCTCTCCTTATTGGCTCAGATACAGCTGCTGTCAATCACTGCCAGTGACGAGAAAGTCGGGAGCAAGTCCAAGCGCCTCTCTGAGTGTCAGAACAGGGCTCGGGAGCGAGAAAGCAAGAGTGCCCCCATAGCAAGTAGCAGGGGGGGTGACGCACTCTGCGGGGGTGGGGGGGCCAGGACATTGACAGGGGAACCCAGAAGAGGAGGATCAGGCAAAACCATTACACAGAGCAGGTAAGTATAACATACTGTATTTATTAGCGTATAACGTGCACTTTTTCACCCTGAAAATCGGGTGCAAATAGTGTGTGCGTGTTATACGCCTATACTGCAATTTGGGCTGCCTAGGAGGGAATGGGGAGGGGGGCGGTACGAGCGCTGTCAGATTACATACAGCGAGAATCTCCTGTTTACTCAGCTCCCTCTGTAATAAGAAGTCCCCTCTCCTGGGCCGGCATTGGACCAGTGTTCTGTCTATCATAGAAGCCGGTCCAGGAGGTGGGACTTTGTATTAAAGAGGCCGCCGAGTAAACAGGAGATCCTCGCTGTATGTAATCTGATGGCGCTCGTCCTGCCCCCCGTCCCCGTCCCCTCCGAGGCAGCAGTAATCTGAGATCAGGCTGCAGATGGGCAATTGTGAGGCTGCAGATGGGCATTGACCAGGCTGCAGATGGTATTGATCAGGCTGTAGATGGGCATTGCTCAGGCTGCAGATGGCATTGATCAGGCTGTAGATGGGCTTTGTTTAGGCTGTAGATGGGCATTGATCAGGCTGCAGATGGCATTGATCAGGCTGTAGATGGGCTTTGTTTAGGCTGTAGATGGGCATTGATCAGGCTGTATTGATGGGCAATTGTAAGGCTGTAGATGGACATTGACCAGGCTGCAGATGGCATTGATCAGGCTGTAGATGGTCATTGATCAGGCTGTAGATGGCATTGATCAGGCTGCAGATGGCATTTATCAGGCTGCAGATGGGCAATGGTGAGGCTGCATTTGTAGGCACTGACCCTTATTTTGCTTCAAAGTTCATTATTTAAAATTAGAGGTTTTTTTCCTGAAACTTCCCTCCCAAAATGAAGGTGGGTGTTTTTACGCCTGTGCGTGTTATATGCCGATAATAATGGTAGTTGTTATTGTAACAAGAAGAAAAGAGACCTAACAATCACTTTAAAGTGACCATAGAGAAAATAATAATTTTCTATTTGCCCAGAGCTGCAAGAATTGCATGAAAATCATATAGCACTTACAGTAGATCTTTGCAATGGAATCTCATGTACAGTACGAGTGTATGATCTTGGGGTAGAGGATCCTTGCACAGAAGACCTTTATGATCACGGTTGGTGTCAGCTTATTCTCAGCATAGAGAATCATTTTCTCAATCCAGGGAGTGCTTGGAGCCTCCTGCCAGGATAATACAGGAAAACTCCAGCTAAACAGTGCACTTACTGTACTAGTACAGTCTTTTCATTAGGGATAGGTTAGATTGGCCATTTTTGCTTCACCTAAAATAATGAGAATCTTCAACACTGGGGAAATCACTAGGGAATGATACTCGGGAATGTAAATTATGGCGGCAGTTTTTTGGTAGATTTTTTTTTAAGGCAGGTTTTTTCACAAGTTTCAAAAGTTCAAAAACAAATAATCTATTCACTAAAATTGTGTTCACAACCTCGGGATATAAAGCATAGTAATATAAAATAGATACTGTGTACATGCACTCCACTCATACACCAGTAAAAATTTGTACATACAGTAGCCAGAATACACAGCACAGCATTCAGAGGTACACTAACCGGCCACTTTATTAGGTACACCTTGCTAGTACCGGGTTGGACCACCTTTTGCCTCCAGAACTGCCTTAAATCACCGTGGCATAGATTTAACAAGGTGTTGAAACATTCCTCAGAGATCTTGCTCCATATTGACATGATGGCATCACACAGTAACTGCAGATTTGTCGGCTGCACATCCATGATGCCAATCTCCCGTTCCACCACATATCAAAGGTGCTCTCTTGGATTGAGATCTGGTGACCGTGGAGGCCATTGGAGTACACTGGAATAGGGTGTAGAGGGCGCTCAAAAGACCAATGATCATTTAAACTGTGTATAAAATGTGTATAAAATGATCGTTCAAAAATAAACTACATTGAATTAAGAAATAAGGTGCAAAGTGCCATAAATAATTGTGCATAATCAGTGATACACACAAATATGTGAAACAGTAAATGAACCAAACGGTCCGTCAATCAGTCAAAGTCCCAAACACAAATAAGTCTTCTGTGTTGATTTTTTTAGGCAATAAAAATAGTGAATATTTCTTCAACTGAGAGAAATACACCCAAAGTGCTCCATATGTGGATTCTGCTTACCAGAAGGTGGTGACCCCCTTTACTTAAAAAAAAATTGGAGTACAGTGACCTCATTGTCACGTTCAAGAAACCAGTGGTGAGATGATTGGAGCTTTGTGACATGGTGCATTATCCTGCTGGAAGGAGCCATCAGAAGATGGGTACACTGTAGTCATAAAGGGATGGACATGGTCAGCAACAATACTCGGGTAGGTCGTGGTGTTTAAATGATGCTCAACTGGTACTAAGGGTCCCAAAGTGTTCCAAGAAAATATCCCTCACACCATTACACCACCACCAGGCTGAATGATACAAGACAGGATGGATCCATGCTTTCATGTTGTTTTACACCAAATTCTGACCCTACCATCTGAATATCACAGCTGAAATCGAGACTCATCAGACCAGGCAACGTTTTTCCAATCTTCTATTGTCCAATTTTGGTGAGCCTGTGCAAATGTAGCCTCAGTTTCCTGTACTTAGCTGACAGGAGTGGCACCCGGGGTGGTTTGATGAGTTGTGCATTCAGAGATGGTATTCTGCATACTTTGGTTGTAATGAGTTGTTATTTGAGTTACTGTTGCCTTTCTATCATCTCAAATCAGTCTGCCCATTCTCCTCTGACATCAACCAGGCTTTTTTGTTCACACAACTGCTGCTCACTGGATATTTTCTCCTTTTCAGACCATTCTCTGTAAACCCTAGAGATGGTTGTGTGAAAAATCCCAGCAGATCAGCAGTTTTTGAATGACGCAGACCAGCCCATCTAGCACCAACACCCATGCCCTCCATTCAAAGTCACTTAAATCCCCTTTCTTCCCCATTCTGATGCACAGTTTGAGCTTCAGCAAGTCATCTTCAACACATCAAGATGTCTAAATGCATGGAGTTGCTGCCATGTGATTGGCTGATTAGCAATTTGTGTTACTAAGCAACTGATCAGGTGTACCTAACAAAGTGGCCG